>CM062515.1:70978768-71622518 GCA_031439585.1 Pterocarpus macrocarpus | reverse complement strand
AGGAGAATGAGGGAACTTATTGGAACTTGGTTATTTGTGTGTTGGGTTGTAGAATTGAAGGGGAACTTGGGAGGGAAATTTATAACTCTTGAGGGAATGGGAATGGTTCATTTAGCCGTGCAGTGTGGGTTGCCTTTATGAGCGTAGGTTCACGTATAAAGGGGAGAGAAATGAAAGAGAGAGGGAGTGTGTGTTTGACGGTATTATGTGTGGAAATTTCTTTTTTTTATTATATCGAGAAAACTTGATAGATTCTTCTTACGTATGGCCATTCGTGTTTTGACACGTTCACAAAGCTCCAGCTTTTTTGCGCTATGTGAAAATTTATGGTGAATGAATCATGAATGGCTCACTCTACTCGGCTCGGCTAAGGGCCAAGACAAATAGTTAAAAAAAAAAAAAAGAGTAAATTCTTAAATTGGTTGGTGACAAAAATATTATTGAATAAATTCATTCTTAGAAAATGAAAACTCTCAATATAATTTTTGAGAGTTGAAAATATCAATAAAATTTGTCCATTTTAGGGACTAATCTATCTTAAAAAAGAATTAGTTTGACCTATACTTTCAATTCATAAGATTATGTTAGGGGTTTTAACTATATAAGGTTTAATTTATTTAAAAATCTTGTCACGACTAATTTGACATTTGAGACATTATTCAACAAATTTAGATACTATTAACTCATAAAAACAAAATATTAAATTATGAATGAAATAAAATTTTAATTAAAAAAGGTAAGAATTTAATTTGTCAAAAGTGTGGATATAACTAGGATAGTGGCATGATAAATTAATTTAAATTAATGATTTATTTCTAATTAGGTATGAATGTACGTTCAAAATGTTGGTTCACTTTAAATTATGAGATTAATTTTAATATATTATTAATATAAATGAATATTACATTAATATTTAATTATAATTCTTTGTATGTGTGTATATATATATTTCACTTTTGAGATAATAAAAATAAAGATTAAAAGATTTTATTGATTTTATAATATATAATTATATATTTTTAAAAAAATAGTTAATATTAAATAGTATACTAAAATTAAATTCTTAAATTATTAAAAAAACTACTATTACGTACTTTTTCTGGGGTACATCTCTTATTATGTACTTAACTAAATTAGAGACACTAACGTAGAAATTTTTTTGAGATGACATGTTCTGTCACTCTCTCATGGAGAACACTGACAGTGAATACTGACAAGTGCGACTACTGATCTGAACTGACTGTTGTGTGTAGAGACTTGAGACTCCTAAAGACAAATATTTTTTATAGGGTTTGATACTATATTTATTTCGCTAGCTGTACACAGATAAATTATAATAAAGTTTGTCTGACTTTAGACATTAATGATAGAAAATGATAGCAAATAAATATCCATATTTTAAAATAATTAAAATACCTTGTCAAATCGATCCAATAAAAAATACCTTGTCAAGTCCTTTTTGAAAAAACATAATAAGATATTTCTGGAATGTAGAAAATCAAGTTGTTGGATTTGATGATCACGCGACTTATCCGAAGATGGTAAGAGGATGATCAATTTTTAAGTGGTTGATATTAGATATTTTAGTTCCTTATAATCATAAAATATGTTTATGTAAAGTACAATTTAGAATATATATATATATATATATATATATATATATATATATATATATATATATTACATTTTTGAGAATTTATTGATTCTTATATATAGAGCCAAACCAATTTTATCCAATTGCAAAAATTATACTTAATAAATCTTGCTAAGATCAATCTTATTTTAAATGATATTATTGGTCAAACAATCATAAATTTAGTTAGTCTTTTTTTATTAGGTTACAAAGTGTTAGGTCGATTTCGTTTGAATAGAGTAAGTGTATGTTTGATTCTATGTTTATATAATTAATTTTATATAAAATTAATTCTGTCAGAATTGATTTAGTTAAAATTAATTTTAAAATAAAATTATTTATATTTGATAATTTTTCTAAAAATAATTTTTAGCGAAAATGATAAATTTTTACTTCTCATAAAATCAATTATAGAGATAAAAATTAATTTTGATTTCTAAAAATCAAATAATATCAAAAATTAATAAAAATCAATTTTGAGGTGTCAAAATTGATTCTAACCCCCCAAACATAGATTCAAATATGTTGTAAATCCTCATAAAAATTTTGGCACAATCACATAAATGGCAATTTTTTCTCTTTCTACATCAAGATTTCTAGTAGATCTACTGACGTACTATTGATAGTTCTAATGTCTTTTATCTGTCTCTTGGCTTTTAAGATATCAATCACAATCTTAGTCCAAGTAGTCTTAAGATCAAGATCCAAAAGTACAAAATGACAAATTTTATGTGGAGAAATACTTTTTGTGCTCACTTTGTATGTAATATCATTTCGACTTACACCCCATTCATTATTACATGGGGGTATGGACCTTACTTAGATTTAGTCTAAACCCCATCCAATAATGGATGGGGTGTGAGTCGATATGATGTCCCACATTAAGTGAATATACATAACATAACTCCTTATAATTATGAAGAGGTTGCTATTGACTTACAATTGTAGAGTAAACAAAAGTTAACAATAAAATTGACCTTAGGGAGATGTTTGGTACAAGGATTATTTCCATATTCCCAAGAATATTGTCATGGGAATCCAAGATTCTTGTGTTTGGTAAATAGATTGAAAAAACTTCCTAGGAAAACTTTATTCCTGGGAACAGAAATGGACTGATTTTCAATCCCATCTTGTACACGGGATTATGATATTCCCGTGGGATGGGAATCTTGTAAGTGAGAGTATATTGTCCAAGTTACCCCCAAAACTAAACAGAAAGCCCTAATCTTCGAAGAACACATATCAGTCTCTTCCTCATCCAGCTACTCCCTTCCTCATTGTCTCTCTTCTCTGCCGTCAACTCCAGTGGGTGTCGTCAATGGATGCTGCGGCCGCACTGGCACTCCATCTACTCTCTTCCTTATGGTTTCTCCTCTCCACCGTTCGCTTTAGCTACTATCAACTGTTCCAATTGTGGCTGCATCGGCATCTCCATCTCCATCGCGACAAGACCACCATTGTAAGGAACCTATCATTGCGAGGAATGCTCCACTTTGTGAGGAGCCTACAAATCATCCTTTTTGTTAACCCAAGGTATGGCATTTCCATTTCTTTTTTTCCCCTCCTCATGAAGATCAGAAGAAGATAAGGGAAAGGATTTTTTATGGTTGCTTTTTTTTTTGTGGTTTCTCATTGTTGGGGTTGCTCTTTGGACACCATTTTATTGGGGTTGCTATATTTTGGCTTTCTTTGCTGTCTAGTTGTTTTGTTTTTGGGATAATTGGTGTCTTTTATTTTATTTTGACATGATGTGGATTGTTGCCGTGTTCTACTCCTCTCCATTTTTGGAGGATCTTGAGCTTTCAATAATTATCACAAAAAAAAGAAGGAAAGGATAACTTTTATTGGGCCAAGGAAATTTATTAACAGAGATTATTGCAATTTTCTTTCTATGATTTAGCTTGCCTTTTTTTCTTAAACTTTCCTATGACCCTTTATTTCAGGTTGTTATTTGGATTGTTGTCTATTTTCAAGTTGTTTCACTAATACATTAACCTAGTTAACAAACTTATCTTTAAACTTTTAGAAGTATTTAGCAATTTTTTAGTTCTAAGCTCAAGCTAGTCATAAATACACAGATGTATGTGATACATAAAAATAACTAGTATTCTACAAAGAAATTTAGCTCATGCATAACCAGGCTAAATAAGCCACAATTGATTATCCATTTAGTAGTAATGACCATAGAATAGCAAATTCCCCAAGAAGGTGCTAATTGCTATGCTTTCCATAACTATAAAGCCATTTTGGCAATTACAACAATCGCAATCTTATACAATTCTGTTAGAGATCAACTACTTAAAATCTCCGTTACCTGTAAAACAAGGAAAGCCCCTATATCATTGTGTTTATAGTTTATATTAACAAATTTGCAAACCACTAAAAACTTGCAACTTCAATTAACTTATTTGATCTCTTTTTTATCAACTTTCACTGTGATTGCATGTCATATATATCAAAAAGTGGATGCTTGCATTTTTTCTTTTTGAATGGCTTTAGGATTCTTTGGTAGGATGAATACATGTTTGCTCAGAGTACTTTTTGATTGGATAGCTCAAGTGTTAAAATCCCCTTTTTTTTATAATCTCTGTGACTGAGTGCTAAATATTTTTTGTGACTTGAGGTTGTCTCTGTGACTATGAGTGCCAAATATTTTCCCCCATTGTAGCTTTGAAGTTTTAAAATTCTATGAGGGGGAATTTTAATGGATAACTATTAAAGATAGGTTGCTTAATTTCTGTACGAATATAAAGTTAACATTTCTAGTGGTTTTGAACTTGGAATTTGGTTTATATGCATTCATTGACATAGTGTTAGTGAGATTAATAATTTGCTAATATATTGAACTAATTTGCCTTATTCCAATTGTGGATGTCAAATTTGTGAGAAATTTTTAGTTAAAAATGTGATATTGTCCTACATAGTGCATATTGGTTTGAATTCTAAGAATTTTTTTTTTTTTTACTATTTTCACAACATGGATCATGAATAGAAGATGAAAATTATTGCAATCTTGATCATGCATTTGGAGTTGATGAATAATGTTGTAGTCATTATATTATTAATTTGTTCAGCATTGCTTCTAGAGCAATTGAAAAAGAATAAGAGGAGAAAGTTATGGGATTATCATAGTAGACAATTAGTGAGGGAGGTAAACGTTGAGATAATTGTTTTCACTAGCGAGTTAGCATGTATTGAGAACATAAGAATGGATAGACATACATTCCATGTGTTGCGTGCAATGCTTATGCAGGTTGGTAAGTTAGAACCAAGTAAGAACATGGGTGTAAAAGAAATGGTTGCAATGTTTTTACATATTGTAGCACATGATGTTAAAATTAGTAATAAAAAGACGATTTGTGAGATTGAAAGAAACAATTTGTAGGTGATTCAATGAAGTTTTGCTTGCCATTTTGAGATGCCATAATCATTTGCTCAAGCAACCTCAACCAACTAGTAAGGATAGCATGAATGAACGATACAATGGTTCAAGGTAATTTTGTTGAATTAGTTGTTGATGTTGTTCATTTGATGTGCATGATAAGTTTGAGGATTGAATTAATTAATTAATTTTTTCTGAGTTTTAGGATTGCTTAGGAGCCTTAGATGGTACACATATCAAAGTGAATGTTATTGAGGCTGATAAGCCTAGATACTGAAATAGAAAAAGTGACTTAACCACCAATGTGCTTGGAGTAGTTGCTTCTGACATGCAATATATATATCTAAGGGCAAGATGGGAGGGCTCAGCCGCTAATTCTAGGGTATTACAAGATGCATTATCTCGTAATAATGGCTTTAGTATTCCACAAGGTATTTATTTAGAGTTTTAATGTGTTATCGAAGTTACCAATCATTTTTTACATTCATTTACACTAAAAGTTTTTATGTCACATTTAGGTTATTACTACTTATGTGATACTAGGTACATGAATTATGAGGGGTTTCTTGCACCTTATAGAAGGCAAAGATACCATTTAAGTCTTTTCAATCAAGGAAATCAACCCACTACACTCCAAGAATTTTTTAATATGAACCATTCACAAGTTAGAAATGTTGTAGAAAGAACATTTGGCTTATTGAAAGCAAAATGGGCAATTTTGAGAAGGAGATCTTTTTATCCTGTTAAGACCCAAGGAAGAATCATAACTGCTTATTGTCTTTTGTATAACCATATTCGAAGAGTGATATCCATAGATCCTGACAATGGGAAATAAGGTGAATATATGGCAAATGATTTGGAGCTAAATGGTGAATTGATCCGCCATATTGAGACAAGTGATGCTTGGTGTAGATGGAGAGATGAACTTGCTCAAGATATGTAGGACAAATGGAGGAGAAGATGTCGTGCTTGAGAATTATTTTCATTTATCATGTGGCTTGTTGTTTATGCATTTTACTATGATTTGATATTTACACTCATGTATTTGAACTTGTTTGACGTATTTAATGTTTATTTCATATATGTGGACTTGACTAACGTATTTCTATTTCATTTACTTGCATTAATATGTTGGTTCAATGTATGACTTAATTAAATTGAAAAAGTGATGGAGGAGAGTTCACAATTTAATGCAAAGCAAATAAGCATCAGTGGTCACCTCAAAAAGATGCAAAATTAGTTGAGTGTTTGGTTGAGTTTGCTGCTACTCCATGAAAGTGTGGAAATGGAACATTCAAACCTAGTTATCCAAAGCAATTAGAGAGAATGATTAACAAAAAGCTTCCTAACTGTGGTCTTAAAGCTAGTCCACATATCGAGTCTAAGGTCAAGGTGTTGAAGAAGCATTACTTTGCTATTGTCAAAATGATGGGCCCTACAGCTAGTGGCTGTGGTTGGAATGATAAGAACAAAATAATTGTGGTTGAGAAGGAAATTTACAAGGAATGGATGTAGGTAAAATCTAAACTTTTATGAGTACAATTTCATATGTTTTGGTTTTTTATTAATAACTATTTTCTTGTTTTAATTTTGATTTTAGTCACATCCTAATGATGCTAGTTTTTACAACAAGACATTCCCTTACTTTGAAGAATTGGGAGCAGTTTTTGGTAAATATCGGTCCCAGGGAGCCAATGTAGAAGATCCGGCTGAAGCGATTGCTGTTATGGAGGCTAAGCTTCAAACACAATTGAATGACATGCACGTGAATGAAAGTATAGGTGCAATGTCGATGAAATAGAAGCTAAATTTGAGATTGATTTTTAGGTATACATATATTTGAGACTGAATTTTCCCTACAAATTATATTTTGGAAATAGAAATAGCAGTATTTGACGAAATTTCATTGATAAAAATAATTGGTGTTGAAATTTCTGGTGCATTGCATTAGAAAAGTAGAAAGTAATACCCTCTTGAAATGGTAGTTGATTTTTTGAATTTCAAAAGTTTGTATAATAGCTATAATTGTCTCTTGATGTGAACTTAGTATATTCTCAATTGTTACTATTTTATTAATGACTAAGTTGAGTTTATTATATTTTTATCTGCCTGAAACTGAGCCCATAACTCCTGGTGGTGTGGGTTCTTCATCTGCCCAAGAAAAGAAGAAAAGAAAGAGAGCTAGCAAAAGCTTAGATGTGGGTTCTTTATCCGGCAATATACATGAACTTGTTTGTTGCTTCAAGCATGAGAAGGAAGAGTTGATCAAATAACGAATGTAACTAATCTCTTGAAAGAGATTGATGGCTTGTCAATTTAACAAAAGGTTAGAGTTAGTAAGATTATTACACAGGACAAGTATTTGACTGACTACCTTTTCACACTTGCAACAGAAGATAGGAAGGTATTGGTCTCAGATGTCCTTGGCCAGTATACTTAATCTCTTATTTTAGGCCAATTATGGGATTTGAATTAAGCTTTTTGTATGAAGTGGTAGCCCTTATATAGTGAGTTTGAATATATAGTAGATTTGACATATATTTATGAATTATTGTTATGTGTTTGAGCTTAATATTAGCACTGTATTATGGTTTGTGGCATGCTACACTATATTATTTATGGTTTTGTGGCTGCAGCACTATATTATTGTTATGTGTTTGATCTTAATATAAGCTCTTTTTTTACGGCTTATTGGTATTTACTCTGATGTAAGTTTGGTGAGAAGGTAAAGTTGGAATGCTCTGAGATGTGTAACTGAGACAAGCCATCAATGCTCTTTTTACGGTTTACCTCAGGTATACATACATTTGAGACTGAATCTTGAGTTAGGAGATCAAAGTTGAAAGTAATGTGATTGTGGTGGCATATTTTAGCTTGATTTTTAATATTAAAATAGCAGTTTAGATGGTGTATACTATGGTGATATAGTTGTGTATCGATATTGTGGTTTAGGCATTGATATGTTTTGGATATTAATAATGGTGTTAATTTTGAGTTGTGTTGATTTTTGAGTTAAAGACTTTTAAGTTTTGAGTTAAAAGTGTTAACTTTGATTGAAATTTGACAATTTTTGAGTTAAAAGTGTTAATTTTTTAGTTAAATTTGTCAATTTGAGTTTAGCATGTTAAGAGTATTTTTGCAAAATTACACAATATTCCTAAGAATATCCAATGTCAACCAAACATAAAAATATTTATTTCCAAGCATATTTGTTAACATTCCTGAATTTTAATCCGCTTATTAAACGTTTAAATAACATATGCCTAAAAAAATTATTCCCACAAATAGCATTATCAAAAATCCTATTTTTAAGAATGAAAAATCAATCGCTCTAACTTGATAATTCATTTTGTTTCCTATTTTGGATGATTTTTGACTTCAAAATTTGATAACCATATAACTTCCATCAATATAACATAAAATGATTCGCTGAGTTGATAAATCTCAGGTGTTTATATGTATATATTATTAATACATTTCGATTATTTTATAAAGGGGTTCATTTTCCCTTTCTTTGCAGGAAACTTAAGATCAGACGACTAAAAGAGCGACACGATAGTATATTATTTATTTGTTATTGTTTCTCTTATAACTTTATCAGCTATCGCCAAAGGAAAAATAATTATCAGGAGTGTAGTAGTAAATATCTTGGGAAAAAAAAATGGCATTAAAAAGAAGCACTTTAAGTATTATGGCCCACTTCCTTTTCTCATTAAGAGCTTCTTAATGATGGAAATCAGGAACCGTCCAAAAGCTTGGAATTATTGAAATTGGTATGTCATCATTCTATAAAAAATACTACTATGTACTGTCTGCTCTTAACATTAGGTCCCAATGGCACTCATGAGTGTTGAGTGTAATAGTAATAAAGTTGTATTTTTATAAAAGAGAAAGTTTTGCATGATCCTAGAATACTTAGATAGAACATACTTCATTTAATAATAAAGTGATATTTCAAAAAATTTGAAAAAACTCAGTTATTGAGAAAAATATATTAATACTGACCGTTCCCAGAGAATTAATCTCATAGCTAGCAATACCTATGGAGATACCATTATCAAAGACTAAAAAGAGATCCCAATGCCCAGTGATTGGAAATGGATCCATTCTCCTAGTGACATTAGCAAATGAATTGGAAAAATAAGTTATAATAACTCCTCCACTTTTATCTGATCTTTTTAAAAAAATTCATTTTATTTGTCTTTTTAAGTATTAAGCGAGTAATTAACAATTTTTAAACTTTATCTTTAGTAGTTATAAGTGAGAGATATAATTAATATAATGATAAGATTTTGAGCATTTTAGTAAAAAAAAAAAAATCAAATACAGTTACTTTTGCTTGTAATTGATACTATTTAATATTTTCTGAATTTGTTTATTCTTGTACAACAATTTTACACGACAAATAAAAGTCACCTTAAAATTAGTTTTTAATACTTATTCCACTTTAAATTTGTAAATATGGCTACTATATTGCAATTTTTTTCCTTAAAATCTTATAAAAATCAAATTTAAAAGTGCAACTTGTTATGGATTCAATGATTAATTGAAAGTGAGATATGGCTGCAGCGTACTTGCGTACAGGGCATCCACATCGCAAGTCATGCCAAATTCAGAAGTAGTGTGTTCGTGCACCCAAGGAGATATGCGAAAACCGCAAAACGTGTATATTTGGCATATCGATCCCAAAATATCCCTAAAATGATATTTCCAGATTTTTGCCATTGCTATGGGCCACGCACCCATATATATCTAGACCAGAAATGTAGCCATTTCATATCAAATTTGGAGGTACAAATTGTCAAAGTAAATAATTATCTCTGTATGCAAATATTTTTTGTATTATAATTTGATCACGCAATTTCGAGCTGGAAGCGATAGTTACATAAAACCTTTTCAAAATACTAAATCAGAATTCGAATTTCTAACATTACAAGTAAAAGTCGTCCAGAATTACAGTCTACTGTTGGTTATGTATGATTTTAATACTCGAATGTTATTCCTAATCTTATTTAGCTTATGCTACATTTATTTGATGTAGTTAAACTGAGGAACCAAGTTGAATAGTGAAATGAACCAACATTTCAAACTATTAACAAAAAGCTATACCTTACGAATTTTGAACACAAAATGCTAGATAAATTAACTTATCATGTGCAGTAATTTTCAAAATTATTATTTTCTCCGTTATCATACTGAGTTTTTTATTTCATGTGTGATTAGTAGACTATGCTGTATACCTTCCTGTAAGGTATCAGGCCAAGGCTAAAACAAGAAAGAACAAAGAAGATTTAGAGAACAGAGAGAGAGCTAAGAGACTGAAAATGTGATTTTCATTCGCACTAATCATTCTGATGATACACTAGGCTTTATATACAAAGAGTATGTTCTCATGAGTTTATAGTGATGAAATATAGTGAAAGGCAAAGCAACTAACCTAATCAGCTGCCACAACAGAAGACTGCCAACTGTTGTCACTAACTTCTGATGTTACTAGTTCCTCCCTTATCACTTCCATATATACTATGCTTTGTGTAAAACAATTCAGGTGAAATAGCACTTCTCGATATTCATCTCAAGTTTAATACGCGAATGTCCACTAGCCTATTTTCATTTTGCAGCCTAGACACCTGGATTTTTAAAACCGATCGAAAGAGCAGTTGAAAACAAGTTTATAAAGGCAAAAAAAAATTAAAATAAAATAAAATAAAAAAGCCAAATGGGTTTGAAATAATTTTAAAAGCTAGTTTGTGCTCTACAATACGATTACCTTCCTTTAACGTTATATCAAAGCCTGAATTGGAGATACATATATATCCTTCAGAACTTAGTATATATCTTAAACTTGTTAGTCAATGTATTTTGTCACCTAAAAGCATAATCGACAGCATGTCAAGGTAATAACCTCTCGTTTTCCATGTCACGATACAAAAAACGTAAGCTGCAGTGTAGCAGTCCTATCTAGAAAAGTGAAATATCAGGGAATATTAAAGCTCGTCATGTTTGTAACTTTTTCTAGGCATGTGTCACCAAACTATAATGTTATAAGTAATGATACTAATGGAATAAGACTATGCCGTTATATTATGTCTTCTTTTACACGAATTTAATACCAAAAACGTTATTATGATGTAGCTTCTTTTTGCACATGCGATCAACATATCACACGCATGAAAAGACCTATGAGATTATGATGATAATGGACAATGGAATCAAATACTGCCAATAAATTTTAAATTAGGATTGCTAAAGAAGTATATCAAAACATGGAGTGCATGTAATTTCCCTTTTCTCAACTTATAATTGGTGCTCTCTATGAGATTTGATTTCATTCACTTCAAATTAGGTCTTTTCACGTTTTGCTTATTCTGATGCCAAACCCACACGGCCACACCCCAAATAGCGTTGTCTAGTGAAGATATATGGGATGCATGGGACGAACATCAGTGATTTAGCAAATCATACAACCTTGTTTTGTCGTATGGACCATGTTGTCCTCGGTATAGATAGCAAATCATGTTACTTCACCATCCCATAGGCCTCCCTTTTTCCTTTCAGAAGGGAATATTTCGTAGGTGATAAAATGTACAATAGTAGTTATCAATAAATAAATATCTCAAACATATATAGTAGCTAGAGTGAAATTATCTCATTCGCCATTCATATACTAATTTAAATAATACGATAATTTGGCTTTAACATCATTTGACATTAATCCATTTACTTTGCCGGTCTAATAAGAAGTAACATGACATAATTTTAAATAATTTAAAAGCTAAATCACACATATAATTTACATGAAGGACTACATTGCAAATTACAGATAAGGTACATTTTTAAGGAATAAGATATTTTTTAATATAAAAATAATATAAAAATATCATGAACATAAGGAAAAAATAATCATTAATTAATTCTTTCTTCGTTAAGTGTCACTTAAAGTTTATTGATATATATTAGGGTTTAATTATTACTTTCGATTCATAATAGTTATCATTATCACATATTAATGTAATATTTATTATTAATTTTTCAATTTTACCCTTCATCTTCGTTCGTTTAAAGAAGTGGTTACTTTCTACCACATAATAAAATCATACATTTTACCACACAATGAAATTTAACAATGATATTTTAGTAAACCTATATGATAATTATGCATTAATTTTAGATTTCTTAATCTGCATAAAAATGGCTAAATTACATAATTTAAAAATTTTATCTTTTCAATATAAAATTTCTTTTCTTGATTTCTGACGGCACTAGTTAGATGAATCCTATGTATTATGTGCATTGCATTATTTATGAAGTGTCTAAGATCATTAATCAAGGTAATTCAAGCCACTAACAAGAATTCTTAAACAAATTAATATTCAAGTGCAGTAGGTCATAGATGTGTTACCCCAAGATGTAAAGTGTGTTTGTTTAATTTTTGAAAAAAAAAAATAGTTTCGTGATATAACTTTTTTAGTGTCTTTTTGAAAAAATTATTCTTTTTGACTTACAAAAAATATTAAAGTAATTTTTAAAAAAAAAAATTTGATGTGAAAAAAAATTATTAAAAAGATTTTTTGGAAAAATATTGAACTATAATCGTTTTTTATACATCCCTTTTAAACAAAGAATAAATCTTTCTGCTCATCTCTTAATAACTGAACAAACGGGTTGCAACCTATATATACGCATGAACGAATTATAAAATTTTCATTTTCTATAGCAGCCTTGTAACAAACTCTTCAAAATTTATTAACACGTATTATAATGCTTATAGAGTTATAACTTTCACAAAATATAAACCATTATCACATAAAGAACTTTTAAACGACTCTCATTATCTTATGGCATTCCGAATTTTATGAAACATAAAAAAACTAATTTTCTGAAAAAAAAAATATTTATTTTAAATTAATTAATATAATCTTAATAAAAATATGCCAGCTGTTCGGGAACATATATAGAGTCCGTTTGTTTGTACATTTTTAGGATGAAAAATCATTTTTTTATTAAAAAAATTAATTTTCATATATTTAGATAATTTTTTAAAAATAATTAGATTCTCAAAAAATCAATTTTTAATTTTTTTGAAAAAATTGAAAAAGAATAACTTCTGAAAAAAATTAATTTTCATCTTTTTTAATTATATGTACAATTTAAATTTCAAAATCTTTTTTTACAAAATCTAAAATAAGCGCATCCATAAAAGGACACTGTGATCAAATGCCTGTGCCATGGATAGATCATTACAGTTTCAAACAGTGAGCGTGGGTTAACCTTTTTGCGCGCTATTTGTTCACACTAGTTACGTGTTATTGCAGAAATCTAAGTGAATTTAGTGACATTTAAAATAAGAAGAAGATTATTTAATAAGTTATTATCAACGTTTCAATATGAAAGTTGCGTATGTCAAAAGGTGTCTAGATTAAAAACTCTTATTGTAAGTACAATACAGTAATAAGTATATGTATGATGAGAATGTTATTTGAGCCACTCCTTTTTTTAAGACATTCCAATATCCACCCCCAAAACTCATGAGACCCACCACTTATTATTATTATTTTTTCCATCAATCTTCTCTCTCCTACTCTTGTGTTTTAGGGTATTGGATGTCCACACTATTCTAGGGTTCAAATAACATCACTCTTTTTCATATCTCAAAGCATGAGAACATTGCCAACAACATGCTTTAAAGTTTATATGTTTATTAAGATTTAATTTTAATATGTTGTTAATGTAAAAATTATTTGCTCAATTATTTAATAATATATATTTAGGTTAACAATATATCAAGATTAATTTTTTGTTTATAGACTATTTAAGTTAATTAATATTCGATACAATGTTGTTGAGTGAAAAATGTTTATACATATTTTTTCGTTGTAAAATATTCTTATGATGCAAGACTAGTTCTTTGAATAATATTATAATTATGAAGTTCTTCTGACAAGTATCTTCTCCAAAAATATTTATACTATAGCTTTTAAAATGACTAAATTATAGAAAAAAGAAAAAAGAGTCATATATACAATACTTGTTCATTTCTCTTTTATGTGTATTAATTATTGCATTATTTTGGTCTAGACTATTAGTATGGAATTTATTAGACTTTAACTAATTTGATTCGAACCAACCAATTCAATTTACTATAAGGGTAAAGCTCTTTTAGTGTTAATTTTTTTTTCAGTCACAAAACTTAAATCTGATATCTTACTTAATAAAGACAAGTGTTGAAATCACTAGAACCAACAAAACTTTGATATTAATTATTCTATTATTATACTTCTCCTTGTGCAAGAGCAATATTCAAATATCCAATAATACTAAAGAAGATCCCAATAAATGGTCATATTCAGTCACTCATTCACATATTTTAAGGTTTCTCTATGTCTCTCACAATATATATGGTATCTAAAGTCCAATTAAACAAATATCTTTTTATTTTTGAAAAGGATAAAGGATAGCTCAATGATTAGTTACTCATTGTTAGTTAGCTATGTCTATTACTATGTGTCAGTTAGTTAGTTATTGTGAGCTGCACTTTGTTATGCGCACTGCAAGCTACTACTTGTGTATATAAGCACACTTGTAACTCTCAACATTCAGAATATACAATCACACATTCATTCACTCCTACCATCTTCAACTCTTCTCTATTTTTCTCTCCTAGCCTAGCCTTGATACCTTTATGGTATTAGAGCCTAGTGTTCTCATGGCGTCTCCAACTTCATAACAAACATCTATATCTTCCATGGAGACAACAAGCTGAGGCAACCATTGAAGGCCATGATCTTCTCAATCACATCACAGGTGAAGGAGTTCCAAGAAAATTTACTTCGAAGGCTGATCAAGAAAATGGAACTATTAGCAGAGCTTATCAATATTGGAAGAAGCAAGATGCACTTCTGAAATCTTGGCTTCTTGCTTCAATGAGTAAGCCATTTACAACAAGAATGGTAGGATGGGAATTTTCCTATAAGATCTCAAAGAAATTGGAGACATTCTTTGCTTTACAAATTATGACTAAGGTAAGGCAACTCAAGCACAAGCTCAGTAACACCAGAAAGGAAGGCTTGGTAATTGATTACTTACTTGAAATCAAGAAAAATGTTGGTGCACTCATATCTGTTGGTGCTCCAATGAAGGAATCAAATCAGGTAGCTGCAATTATAGATGGCTTAACAAAAGAATATGCTCCTTTCATCACAACTATAATCTCAAGACCAGCTCCTATTTTTGTGGGAGAACTTGAAGCATTGCTCATGGCACAAGAAAAAATGATCGAGAGGTTTAGGTCTAGAAAAGGCAGTTTCCAAGCAAACTTGGCTTATTCAAGTCATCAGTCCAAGAAATTCAACAATTTCCCAACCAATCAAGGCTTTGGAAAAGGTCGTGGTAATTCTCCCTCTGGAGGAGGTAGTGGGTGGAAGGTTTTCCAATAGACCTGTATGTCAGGATTATGGCAAAATAGGCCACATTGCTTTTGACTATTGGCACTAGTTTGATTAGCAATTTAATTCTCTTGGAATAAGTTAGTCACAATAGTTTCAACCTCACCAATATCGGTCTCAGCCAAGCACACCTAGGGCAAGAGCAAATCTTTCAGTTAGCAATGCAATTGCTACCCTACCACAGTGTATAATCTGAACTGGTATCCAGACTCGAGGGCCTCTCACCATATGACTCCAAATGCTCAAATCTGATGGAAAAGATGGATTACCATGGATTTGAACAGGTTCTTGTTGGTAATGGTGCAGGTTTGACTACTAACCATGTTCGAAATTCAAAGTTTAAGCCATTTTCTTGTTTCTCACCATTGAAATTGAATAATCTGTTGCATGTTCCTAATATCACCAAAACTTGTTGAGTATAGCTTAGTTTGCTAAAGACAATAATGTGTTCTTTGAATTTTACTCTGATGTTTGTTTTGTTAAATGTCAAGTTACCAAGAAGATACTTCTCTAAGGAACCATTAAGCATGGCTTGTATTCTTTTGGTGATATTTTGCTCACTGCTGCTTCTGCTACACCTGCAACATTTTTTATTTCTACAAAGTATTCTAATTTGCAACTTTGGCACTCCGGGCTGGGGCATCCATCAGCTTTTGTGGTGTCCAAAGTCTTGAAATCTTGCCAAATTTCATTTTTGTACCAGATTCTATTTCTTTTTCTATACTAGATTTTGTTTGTTGTGCTTGTTGTATGGGTAAATCCTAACAATTATCCTTTCCTATTTCACACACTATAATTTCTCATCCTTAGAGCTTGTGTACATTGAAGTTGGGGCCTACCCCTATTCCATCAATAAATAGTGCAAGATATTATGTTCACTTTCTTGATGCATTTTCTAAGTATACTTGGATCTTTTTACTTCATAGCAAGTCTCAAATTTCTAATGTCTTTATTCAATTTCATAAAATGGCTGAACTCTAACTTAGTTGTAAGTTAAAAACCCTTCAAAGTGATAATGCTAGAGAATTCTTGTCACTAACAAATCACTTGAAGTCTCAGGGCATTATACATAGTTTTCTTATCCTTACGTACATCAACAAAATGGAAGTGCAGAGAGTAAGCACAGGCACATTACCTCGATTGGATTAACACTACTTGCTGTTGTTTCAATGCCATTAACTTATTGGGGGGAAGCCTTTTTCACTGCCACTCAACTTATAAACTCTCTACCTACTCCAATTTAGTAGCATGTATCTCCCATTGAGAAACTCTTCAACAAAACCCCCCTTATCAAGCCTTTAAGGTATTTGGTTGTCTATGCTACCCTTATACCTAACCTTACAACAAACAAAAATTTGATTTCGAGTCCTCTCCATGTGTTTTCCTAGGCTATGGCTCCAACCACAAAGGGTACAAGTGTCTCACCTAATTTGGTAAAATTGTCATCACACCCCATGTCATATTTGATGAATCCCAATTCCCATTCAAGTCAAATCCCTCAGCTTATCCTTTTAGTGGCTCACATTCTTAGCCTCATGCCATCGTCTCTCATGAATTAGTACCCTTCATACCTATAGTTAACCCTATACCATCCAATGTACTTCCTCATATAACACTAGCTTAGCCATCCTCACCTCAGCCTCCCTTACCTCATGAATAATGCATTCCTTAATGGGGATCTCCATGGAGAAGTTTTCGTGACCCAACCTCAAGGTTGTGAAGTTGGAGGTGGTGAGTTGGTATACAAACTCACCAAGGCACTCTATGGCCTCAAATAGGCTCCAAAGGCATGGCTTTGCAAACTTTTCGGTGCCTTGAAGATCTAGGCTTCACCTCAACCAAATCAGATCTTTCCCCCTTCACAAGAGTTTCTGTTTTCTCTTCCATCTATATTCTGATCTGTGTAGATGACATTATAGTCACTAGGAATTCACAGAAGAATATTGATGATATGGTTTCTAAGCTCAACGCTTCATTTGCTCTAAAAGACATGGGGCCTTTGCACTACTTTCTTGGCATTGAAGTTACCAAGACTGACTTGAGTGGTTTGTTGCTATCTTAGGCTAAGTATGTGCAAGACCTCTTGGTCAAAGCCAAGATGGAAAGTTGTAGACCTTACTCCACTCTAGTTCCTTCTAGTCTCGAACTTTCCACAAAAGATGGAACTCCATTTGAGGAGCCCAACCTCTATTGCTTTATTGTTAGTAGCCTCTAATACATCACAATCACCAGGCTCGAGCAAGCTTACCGTGTCAACCGTGTATGCTAGTTTATGTAAGCTCCATCACAATCACCAAGCTCGAGCTAGCTTACCATGTCAACCTATGCTAGTTTATGCAAGCTCCTCTTAACACTCACTAGAAGGTGGTCAAGCATATTGTGTGCTACTTAAGTGGCACAAAGGAATTGGGGTTGCATCTTTAGAAATTACAGGATTTGAGACTCGTTGGCTATAGTGACTCAAATTGGAGATTAGACCTTGATGGCCACAAGTCCACTAGTAGCTACTATGTCTATCTTGGGCCCAATTTGGTGGCTTGTCTTCAAAGAAGCAACATGCAATTTCCCGCTCCATCATTGAGGCTGAGTAAAAAAGCGTTGCCTTCCTTGTTACTGAGTTAATTTGGATTCACTCACTCTTCTTTGAAATTCGTGTCTACCTACCCTTGCCTTCCATGGTCTATTGTGATAACAACAATATAGTGCTTCTAGCTGCCAATCCCGTGCCCCATTCTTGTTCCAAACATTTTGAATTGGACCTACATTTCATTTGTGATCATGTTGCTCAAGGTCGTGTTCAGATCAGCCACATTCCAACTTAGCCCAAGTTGCAGATGTCCTCACCAAAGTGATCTCCTCCAAGCTCTTCTTCCAGTTTCGTGTCAAGCTCAGAATTGGTGGTCCTCAATTGCTACATTTGTAGGGGGATGAAAGGGATCAAAGATAGCTCAATGATTAGTTACTCACTATCAGTTAGTTATATCTATTACTATGTGCCAATTAGTTAGTTATTATGAGCTGCACTCTGTTACATGCAGTGCATGCTACTGCTTGTGTATATAAGCACAATTGTAACTCTCAACATTTAGAATGTATAATCACACATTCATTCACTCCTACCACCTTCAACTTTTCTATGTTTTTCTATCCTAGCCTAGCCTTGATACCTTTAGTTTTATTTTCAGCCATGCATTTTCCATCTTAAAGTGTGTATCACCATGATTTAACCCCATGAGGCATCGACAAAAAAAAACCTACACCAAACCATGTGCCTCTCCCAACTTGATCCTGCGCCAGAAATATACGCTACTGAAGGAGCAGGAGCATGATGCCATAAGCTATTCATCTAGATTTGTATAGTAATGTGTATGATCAATGGCTTCCAATTGCATATATAAGCTGCAATTTTTTTTAATAAGACCCTTAATTAGTTCATGATATGACAATTGACAAACACATTTTTTGAGAAGGATGATATGATGAAATTCACATAAGGGGAATGATACATAGATTTTAGACAAAAATAATAGATTTGTCCTTTAACTTATTTTGTTTTCAAATTTGTTCTTTAAGTTATAAATATTTTAAATTTGTCCTCTAATTTTAAAAACTAAACATATTTATCCTTTTCATAAAGAACGTTACTTATATTGATGAAAAAATTCTATTTGATATCTGAGTTATCAAAAATAATATACATGGTATCTTATGTGATAAGTTAATTATATTTTCAAATCTATCCTTTAATAAAACAAACAACATTTGCAAAAAGATTTCGAAGAGAATAAATGTGTTTGCTTTTTAAAAGTTAAAGGATAAATTTGAAATATTTATTACTTAGACTTGGTTTGATATTATTATGGTTTTTTTCGAGCTGCTAAGCTTCCTAAACTCTCTAAAAGCTGCTCTCGAAAAGTCATAGTAGTAATATGAAAGTTGTTCTCAATAAGTAGAAGCTACAAAAGTAATATTTGGTAAAATTGCTCTTAAAATCTAAAATGACTATAATAGATATAAATATTAAAGAAAATAATTTCTACTTTTAATATTATTGATGAGAGTAAGTTATATTAGTCTTTTAAATTTTAGATAGCACAAGCCAACTCTAAAATGCATATCATGAGGGCTCCCGAGAGTATCCGTTGGCTTTTAAAAGCCAAGAGCAAAATCACTACAGCTTTTCGGTTTAGCAAACAAAAAAAATTGGTTTATGCTTTTTATAAGATAGAGCATCCCTTCAGAGAGCACTACCAAAATAGACCTTAGAGGACGAATTTAAAAATAGAAAATAAATTAAGGTATGAATCAATTATTTTTACCTAGATTTTAATCTTGGATTAGCTCGATGCATATTTTGTTCTTTAGATTGTTTTGTTTTCTGAAGATGGTAATAATATAAAAGAACTTGGTCACAATTTCTTTCTCATTCAACACGAAATTAATTTCCAATGACAACCCATTTTGTCCCTGCTCTTGGCCTTGCTTAAAACTTAAAAGTGACTGAGTAATGGGTTATGGCACGTGAACAAAAATAGCAATATAAGTATGGGTTTTGTTAATAAATGTCCTACTTGTTTAGGTTTCAAAAGTGGAAAGTTTTGCATAAACAATAAAATTTTTAACTTTTCACTTCATTAAATACATTGAAAATCTCAAAATTTTCCTATTTCAAAACCTTAACAAATGCCTACCAAAACCCTCTTGGTATTAGTATTTAGTAAGTGTATATTATTATTGGATTTATTTATTGTTCTCAAATATGTTATTTTAACATCCTTATTTAAATAAAATACTCTTTTTCTCACGGGCAATTGTATATTGATGTAGAGGGTAAAGGAATGTTTTCTCTTCATTGTTTGTCTTACAGGGAAGAAGACCGCTTTTTTTCAGCAAAAACTTCTCATTCCCTTTCATTGGGAACATGTTCGCTGTGTCCATTAGTCACAGAAAAATATTTAGGCATTTATTGGGCCAAAAAAAAAAAGTTATTACTTTGTTATTGTTTTCATCTGTTTATATTTATTTTTAAAAATTATTTTTTTTCAAATTATCTCTTAATTATTTAATAATCAAGGAAGTATTAATTAATTATTTGAACTCTATTGCATCTTCTATCTATTATCTCAATAAATTTAAAGAATAAAAGAAGATGCAGGATTAGAAGATAAAAATTATTGACCAATCTTAGAACTGGTTCAGGCAACGACAACATCTATGGGACCTTAAAGTGCCTATCCTCATCAATTTGCCTTTTCCGAAAAATTTTGTATTTATGTTATTGCTTATAATTTTTTTTAATCACTTTTACGGTCAGTTGGTATAAAAAAATGCAGAGATTAATTTTTTAAAAAAAATTATTTATAAATATTTTCTATAAATTTTTTTACCTCTATTTTAACTTTCATATAACCTAATTATGAGTGATGATATTTTAAATATTTTAATAATAAAATTATAATTTTTAGAATTGAAACGATTTAATTTGCAATTTTTGAAAAGCATAATAAATTAACGGTTCGATATATATGATTTATGATTTATAATATTAAAAAGTAAATTATTTTATTATTATTTCTTTAAAATATAAAAAGCAAGATAGATAGATTCATAATGTTGGTAATGTGTTTGGA
This sequence comes from Pterocarpus macrocarpus, assembly GCA_031439585.1. Classification (NCBI taxonomy): domain Eukaryota; kingdom Viridiplantae; phylum Streptophyta; class Magnoliopsida; order Fabales; family Fabaceae; genus Pterocarpus; species Pterocarpus macrocarpus. The sequence continues at coordinate 71,601,428 of CM062515.1, read as the reverse complement.
TTTCTTACATACATGAATAATTTATATATGGTCAAAATTAGAAGTTAAAATTATCATGTAATTTTTATAAATCATCATATAATAATTAAATTTTAGTTAATTGTAAATTTTTTTTGGTATATAAGTTACATCTTAACCATGCATGTGATAAGACATTCCTTTCACTTTTTGCCGAGCTCAGTATCTGATCATTGCCCATTGTTGCTTGAGGCTAGAAGGAAGGATTGGGGGCCAAAACGATTCAGAAACCTTGGTGCATGGTTCACCCATCCAAATTTGATCAAATTGGTGAAAAGTGAATGGCGAAGCCTCGAAAATATATCAGTGGCAGAGAAATTGCAGAAATTGAAAGGCCGATTGAAAAGGTGGAATAAGGATGTGTTTGGGCACATAGATAGCACTATGAGCAAGTCTGAGAAGTTACTGGCTGAAATTGAGAACAGGATTGATGAGAATGATGATGATAAAGCATCAATGGCCAGAATCAATGCTTTAAAAGTGTAGCTGGATTTATGGTACCACAGGTAAGATTTATACTGGAAACAATTATCTCATGAGAGAACTGTTAAGCTAAAGGATCGGAACACAAGATACCATCATGCTTTGGCAGTGGGAAGGAGGCAAAGGAAACTTATTTAGCAGCTAAAAATTGAGAATAGATTGGTCAAAAATCCTAAAAGGAACAAGAAGGAGATTATCAATTATTTCAAATGTTTATACAGCTTTGAGGATGCTCCAAGGATTCGGTTCCCACCTGGTGTCCTTCCGTATATCAGTGAAGCATAGGCGGAGTAATTAGAGGTTCGCCCCACTCTTTGAAGAAATTAGAGAAGCAGTTAAGAGTTGTGATCCTTCAAAGGCACCGGGTTATGATGGGTTCAACATGAATTTTATTAAGAAGCTTTGGAATGACATTAAAGCTGAAGTTCTTGCGGGCCTGATCTTTGAATTTTTTGATAGCGGCCATTTTCCTTCCAGAAATCACTATGACATGGGTAACTTTAATACCAAAATATGATGAGCCATCAGCATGGTGGGTTATATTTACAAGATCATAACAAAGGTATTAGCAAACAGAAGTTGCGGGCCTGATCTTTGAATTTTTTGATAGCGGCCATTTCCATCCAGAAATCACTATGACATGGGTAACTTTAATACCTAAATGCGATGAGCCAATGGAATTAAGAGACTATCGACCCATCGCCATGATGGGTTGTATTTACAAGATCATAGCAAAGGTATTGGCAAACAGAATTAAAGTGGTAATGCCAACTCTTGTAGGAGAATCTCAATCAGCATTTGTAGCTTGTCATCAGATTCTTGATGGGGCACTCATTGCCAATGAGGCTATGTGGTGGTTGAAGAAGTCAAAGTCCAAAGGTGTGTTGCTGAAATTGGACTTTCGCAAGGCATATGCTACAGTTAGATGGAGCTTCATTGATGATGTTCTTTCTAATATGGGCTTTGGAGGAAAATGGAGGGGTTAGATTAGTCAATGCATATCCACAGCCTCAATGTCTATCCTCATCAACGGTTCACCCACAACTCCTTTTAAAATGAGGAGAGGATTGAGGTAGGGAGATCCTCTTTCCTCCTTTCTTCTTGTCTTGGTTGTTGAAGGTTTTAATAAGATGATGGAGAGAGCTAAAATATTGGGGCTGGTGGAAGGCCTACATATTGGGAAGGATGAGGTGGAACTATCCCACCTCCAATTTGTAGATGACATGCTTGTTTTCTACCCAGCTAACAAAGAAGTTTTGCTGAATATTAGAAGAATGATGAACTATTTTGCCTTCATGTCTAGTTTGTGCATTAATTACAGCAAATAAGCATTAATCACCTTTCGATGTGGGAAAAAATGGAATGACAAAGTCAGCAATGAGTTGCAATGCCCTATTGTGAGCTTACTAATCATGTACTTAGTCATCCCACTGGATGCCAATGCAAGAAAAGAGACCACTTGGAAACCAATACTTGAGAAGATTGAAAAAAAGTGGGTAGGGTGGAAGACCAATTTACTACCAAGAGCTGGAAGGCTAGTGCCATTTTAATCGGTGCTTAACAGCTAACCGATGTACTACTTAAATATCTTTAAGTTGCCTAAGAAGGTTGTCAAGTTACAAAGGAACTTCTTTTGGTTTCCTAATGGAAGAAATAGAGGAATCCCTCTTATTTCTTGGGAAATCGTCCAAAGACCTAAGGAACTTAGAGGACTTGGTGTGGGAGATATCATAGTTAAAAATGCTGCACTATTTTTTAAGTGGTGGCAGTGATACTTGAATGGTGATAAGTCCTTTTGTAAGAGAATCGTCCAGTCTAATCATGTTTTGCAACCTGGCCATATCATACCAGTGGGTCACAATGCTAACCAAACCAGTATTTGGGATCAGATTACTAATTTTAATAGCTTTGGGGAGAATGCTATGGAGATCACAAAAAGAGGAATGTGGAATAGAGTTGGGAGTAGAAATTGCACTCTATTTTGGAGGGAAGTTTGGATTGTTGATCAAAGTCTCAAATACAAGTTTCCCAGGCTTTTTTCAGTATCTTTCCAACAAGATAATAAAATCGCATATATGGGGCAGTGGAATGATGGCATATGGCAGTGGAATTTTCTTTGGAGGCGGCGACTATTTGCTTGGGAAGATGAGCTGATCAATGAAATGTTGCAGACTATAACTCATCATAATTTTGTGGAGGGTCTTAATGATACTCTGCCATTGAGATATGACTCATTTGTTCTTTTAATGTCAACTCTTTTTCTTTGCATGTTGCTAGAATGTTGTCCTCCTATCCTGGTGAACGACTGGTCAGTAGCAGAGTTTCGAAGGGTCTAGCCCCCCTAGAGCTTAAGTGCTCATGTGATTTGTGACCTTGAATCAACTGAAGGTTGAGCAGGATTAATTGCTTACTGCAAGGAGATACAAGATGTACTTTCTGCAGGGAAGATACTAAATCAATTGAGCACCTTTTTTCTTATTGTCCTTTTGTACAGAAATTTTGGACCGCATGCTTCCAATGGTGGGAGGTGAAATGGTGTATTCCACACAACCCTTGCAGCTTTTTTGATTTTTGAGTCTTGGCTAGCGGCACCTTTCCATGATTTTGACAAAAAACTATGGATCTCTATGATATATGTGGTGGTGTGGACAATTTGGTGGATCAGGAACCAAATGATTTTTGAAAATTTCAAAACCATTTGGGATATGGAGGTGCAGTTTACTAAACTCAGGTTAGGACATTAGGTGCAGGGATGGCAGCAATTTTCTATGCCAGCTGATTTTATTTATCAGAACTTGAAGGAAGCTAGAAAATGGAAGCAGAGGAAAGGAAGGACTGAGCAAGCTGCATAATGATATGTCCATTTATATATAAGATCGTGATTGGGCACTGAGGTGGTAGTGCAATATGGTTGTCTTTTTTTTTTTTTTTTTTTTTCATGCTTTTGTTGTGCTCGTTGTTAAGCTTTCCTTTATATGCTTTTTTTGTTTTGTTAGACTCTACTCCTTCCTGATGGAAGTGTGAGCTTGTTCCACCTATCAAAAAAATATATATACAGTCCTTAGTCCTTACATACTTACATTAAAAGTTAGTTACATGATTTATTAAATACAAAAATTACAAAAGTAAGAGAAAGCGTTGATGGAAATTAAAGAAATAAAGTAAAAAAATAAAAAAATGTAAAATTTATTAGAAATTCAGGCCATTTTCTACTAGATGCAAGCAGATTGTTCACTTCCATACTAATATAAGGATAGCCATTTACTTCCCATTATATATACATATATAATCCAATTACATTTAATTTAATTTAATTTTATATATTTATATTTTAATTCTTTTGCATAACTCCGTTTGTAAGATGATGTGTTACATGAAGTGCAAAGAGCATTTTTGGTATGCAGCGAAAGTTGTTATTAATCATTGGGAAATGTTCCAATGCACCTTATTTGGTAAGCCGTATCACATACCTTTTAATCTAATAGTTGTAATTATTATAGTTCATATATACAACCATTCACCGATGAACACTCTAATAATCTTTCAACCTCACACTATCACACTCGCCCCTCCCCCCCTCACTCCCCAACTCGCACTGCCATTGCATCGCCGCCCACGACTATGTTGTCAACTCCATCGTTTGCGGCCTTGTCGTCGATGTTCCTGGCCAAGTCAACTCAACCGCCGAAGGGTCAACAAAGGGGGCAACACTATTCTTTTTCTCCGTTGGTTCGACAAAGCGAGGAGCAAGGAGGCAAAAGAACGGCTTGGGTAGAATCTTGTCAAAGCAGCTGCTTGCTAGAGTTGGTGATGCTGTGAAATCTTGTCTCTCAGCTGCTCACCTCTAGCCGGAGCATTGTTGGACCGTCGTCGCTACACCCCCTTGCTAGATCTATAAGAAGAAGAGGAAGAAGATGAAGCATTAATTAGAAAAGAAATCGTAGAATGAGGGGAAGTAGTGCAGGCGGCGATGGTTGGAGGAGTGGCAGTCTTGCGGCGGCAAAGGTGGGTGACAGAGTGGTGGTGGTGCTGCGGATGGGGCTGCTAGCGATGGCACCACTGGTTGGGGTGGGCAGGCAACAAGATTGAAGGAAGCGGTGATGGTGGAGTTGTTGGAAAAGGGAGAGGTTTAGATAAACCATCGGATTAGAATTGTTAGATTATATAGTGCATGGTGCACCTGATAAGTTCCAGTGTATAGGAGCCTTCACCTCATTTTTTATAAATATCAATCATCAATCAAGAATATCTTGACATACAAACATTAAAGTTATTTAAAAACTTTTATTTTTAAACTTGCACTTATCTCTAGTTTCTATTTTATACATGCGGTGTCCACACCGATATTGAGTAGATATTCATTTTGATCTTTAAAATTATATATGTGTTTTATTTTAATTCTTAAAATTAAAAAATTAGTAATTTTATTTCTCAAATTATAAAAAGTGGTTTAAGTTACTCTTTCTTATATTATTTATCCATTTGAATAATTTAACCTATTTTTAAATTAATATATTTAAATATAATTAAGTTATTTAAATGAATAAATAAATTAAAATAGAAAAAATAATTTTGAATTTAATACTCGTAAAGATTAATTTGAATTATTAAAAGAATTAATTTAAATATTTTCTACAATTTGACTTCTATTGACGTCCAATGACGTACTAATAGTACATTTATGATACGCAAAAGGTCACTTGGAAAACAATGGAAACGTAGCATAACTTGAACCACAAAGTCAAGTCCCAGAATACAAAAAATTAGTCTTCTTAGCCCATCACTGAAATCAAAAACGTCTCAGCGTCATAGAGGACCTACACCAATTATTGCTAGTGAATGTACAAGAGTAACGCATTTAAAGCCAAAAAGTTAGTACAGTTGTTCAAATATACAGGGCAATTTATTGAGAAATGAACAGACTAGACGGAACTTTATGATGTGGATATCCAAAGAGATAAACTAAGAAATTAAAAGAAAAGTTATTCTCCTTGCAATTTGCATTAGAAAATTATACCATATGTGAAGCACGGATTAGAAAATTATATGTGTACGGACAGCGACACAGTTACTTATTGCTGGGACGAATCAAATGTAAATGCATCCAAAAAAAATAAAGTGTAAATATCCATAGTAACTATTCTTTCTATTTTTTAATTAATAAGTCTTATTTTAAATTTTTTATGCATAACTATTTATTTTCAAAATTATATAAACAAATATAAAAAAATTTAATAATTATTTTTGATGTTTCTAAATTGAATTACTTACTAGTTCAGTTCACTACAATCTATCGTATGTCAGATAAAGCCAAATTAAATCATGCTAATTTGAATCAAATTGAGTAAAGTTAAGGGTGTATTTATTTCAGCTTTTGAAAAAAAAATAATTTTAGAGTTTAAATTTTATATATAGTTAAAAAAATTAAAAATTAATTTTTTCTTTAAAAAATTACTCTTTTTAGTTTTTACAAATAAGTTGAAAATAAATTTTTTTGAAAATATGATTATTTTTAAAAAATTATTTAAATATATAAAAAATTAATTTTTTAATCAAAAAAGTAATTTTTTGTCAAAATAATCCCAAACAAATACACCATAAATTAGGATAAAATTATTTTTCTTTAATTTTATTATTAGCTGAGTTCACACTTTCTATTGAGTTATTTCATTCAACCTGTTGAAATTGTGTGGTTTTGATAGCCAATATCTATTAACCTTTTATGAAAGAGTGCAATGATCGTGAGAGAAAAATAACTGCTTACCAAAAGGCTCCAATCGGTACTCAACTGACACATTGGATGCAGCGTGTGACTAAGCTCAAGAGCTTGTTATAAGTGGGAAGAAGTTGATGGAAGTTCCTTTTTTCTTCCCATGTTTTCCATATATTGTCTTTGGTAAGATTATTATGATCTGGTTTGATTTGGTTATTGGAAAAATTTTAACCAAATCAAACCAAACCAATTAGTTTCTATAGAATACCATTTAATTGGTTTGATTCATCTTAGACAACCAAATCAAATCAAACGGAGTCGAAACGAATTTAAATAGTTTGATTTGGTTTTATTTTTTGGTTTTAAAGGACTTCTTGAATATTTTGAAGAGAAACAACAATCAACATTAAAAATAAAATAAAATTCAAGAGTGAAAAAATAACTTCAAAAATGATTTCATTTTATCCTATTCAAATAAAAATAAGAGTAAAGCTTTATGTTCCTTGCAGTTTATAAATATTTTGATTTAGTGTTGTAAGATATCACAACCCAAGATCAAAGTGATGAAAGATTAGAGAGAATCAGAGAGTGAAGAGCAATGTGCTGAAGTGAAAATGAGAAATTCTGAATAGCTTGCATTCATCCGAGTGATTACAAAGTATATATTAGTGTGTCTAATAGATAACCGAACTAACTAGCATGACAGCTTTGTACCGCTCTCACTAATTGTAAATAACTGAACTCTAACTAACATTAAATGCTGTATCACCTATCATCTAATGACATCCCTAGCAAGTCCTAAAAGTTTCATTTGTTTTATTTATGTTCTTAATATTTTTAAAACGTTTTAGTCTTGCTCTTTTGATAAATAATATCCAAATTATAAATTAAAAAAAAACTAATGTGAAGATCAAATTATTCATTATTTATTCGAGTGAGATGACATTATTTACCATAATATTTCTCTTATATTTTTGTAGGATATGAAAGATTTTCCCCTCTAATGTAAAATGCCTGTAACATTCAATTCTTCTACTAAAACATATACTTGAAACTTTTTTTTCAATAGATTTGATAAAAGAAAAGACCCAAATCCTCAGTAGAGGAGAGTAGCACCAATACAAATGCTAAAGCCAAGTAAAAAAAAATACATAAAGCTAAACACCAAAAGGCTACCATCAATAGAGATGGCAAAGTAGGACGGCCTATCTCAACCCGCCAAAAGCGAGGCGGGACGGAGCAGGCCGAATTAGAAAGGCGAGCTCAATATTTTAACCCACCTTGTTTAAGGGCGGGTCAAAAAAATAAAAAAATATAAATAAATTTATTTTAATATTTTTTATAAGTTAAATTACTTTAAAAATTAAAAATATATATTGAATGAAAAATTTACTTAAATAAAATAGAACAAAATAATTAAATTACATAATTTATATCAAAATTTAACTCAAATACAAATTTAATAAACTAATTATGATATATAAATAAGTTTAGAAATAATAATTGACTATAAATTTATAATATAAAGTCTATAGTATAAAGTTCACAAATTAATAAAAGTATAATAACAACATAATTTATAATAAAAGTCTAAAAAAAATTTTAAAAAATACTCTTGAACCTAAAAAAAAAAAAAAAAAGAGAGAGAGACAAGTTTGGCCCAGCAGGCCAACTCGCCAAAACCCACGGGTTAGGTGGGTCAAAAATTTTTAGCAAGCCAAATATGTCAACCTAACCTGTTATTTTTAGCAGGCCAACTCAGCGGGTTGAGTTCGTTTTGCCATCTCTAATAATCCGAAACACTTATTCTACTACAACTCCATTCCTTAAGTGCATATTTTGCAAACATATAGCTACCTATCCTCCTCCTAGCAGTACATGCTCATAAACGGTAAGCATAGAGAATAGTTGTTGCCTCCTGCGAATAATGCAAGTGTTGAAGCAAAGAAAATAGTCATGGAGGCTTTAGAGCCACATCTCTTCAGCCGTTAATCCATATATCACCCTTGTGGATCATGTTGCACATAAAAGCTTCCCACGATATATTCTGCCGTTGAAAAATAGCCCTATTGTGTAGCTCCCAAATTGACCAAGTAATGACATAAAACCATGCAATCCAGCATGTCCTTCTTGTTTTGTTGCATTTCACACAAAGCCAAGACTGAAAAGCAAGCTTAGGATTTTTCTGGGACCACTGAACATTGGTTCAACTAAAACAAGCATGTGTTCCAAACCCTCCAAGAGAAGGGACAATAACAAAATAGATGGTTTATACTCTTGTCCCCCTTATTACATAATACACATGTGCATCAATCACCTGCCTAATGTTCAATCTAAGCAACCTATCCTTGCTATTTAGCTTTACGATGACAAGAAACCATTGTAACAATTTAGGTTTAGGAGGGGTTAGAGATTTCCATATCATGTTTGCATAGTTGAAATTAGTTAGTTCTTCATATGTGGGTTCCAACACAAGGTTTAGAAAAGATTTCACATTATAAGAACTAGAATTATAGTGCATCTATATTGCCTTATCTGCAACATCTCTAACCAAAGAAACTTGTGTTAGCTGTACGTTTTGTAGTTCATTGAAGGATGCAAGCTCCCATATCTGAAGCTTTTTTCTTGGAGAATTGAAGGTAAATAATCTCTATTAGTAGTATCTGGACATTATTAACATTATAACTTGATCTTCACATAAGCTTTTTCCATTTATAATTTGCATGTTGTATATTGAAAGGGCAAGACTGAAACATTATCGATGTAAATAAAACCAAAAAAAAAATTATGGGATTAAATTGAAACCTTTGCAAAATGTGAGCAACATAAATAAAGTTTTACCCTAAAAACAATTCTTTCAAACTTACTTTTGACATGTCATTTCCAAACACAAATCCATATTTTCAATTCAAATTTTTCTAATGGTCCGTTTAGATACTAGAATTGGAATAACATAGAATTTCAATTTCAATTCTAATTTTTTAAGAATTAGAATTGACTTAGAATATTAAATTTTATGTTTGAGTTCGCTAAAGAATTAGAATATGAATTATAATTCCCAGTTTGATTTTAGTTTTATTATTGAAATATATAATTCAAAATTTAAAATTAATAAAAATACTAATAAATAACAATTTTGTACTATAGTAATTTTTTATGAAAATTACTTACATATAAAATAATATTTTTTTTTTTGTGGATTTGGATATATAAAACAATAAGTTAAAATTTAGGATGATATTATTATTATTATTATTAAAATTATTATATTTTAATAAATATGATAGATATCATATAAATAGAAAAAAGGGAGAGAATCATATAGACTTTATTGAAGAGAGGGACATTTAATAAGTCTTAGAATTAATAATTTATAGGGTATAAGATAAAAATTAAAAAGAGCTCATTTTAGTTATTTTTCAATTCAATGGAATTGGAATGTGGAATTATAATTCCAATTTTATATGTTACTCCAAACATAAAAATTGAAATTGAGAAGCCCAATTCCAATTTTAAACTCTAATTCTATACCCAATTCCAGATGCTAAACAAGACGTAAACTTAATTCTTTCAAAACTAATTTCCATAAAAGTTAATAACAAAAAATAATTATATTTGACTTAATTATTATTATTATTTATTAAAATTGCTTAAAATATTATTATTACTTTACTAATTTTTCTGTTACTTACTAATATATAAAGGAAAAAGTTTTTTTAAAAAAAATTAACAACTCATTAGTTTTCTAAATCAATAAAAAGGTCAGAGAAGTTTGAGAAAAAAAATCATAAAAATGGATGGAGTGGACAATGTACAAGGCCATGTAAAAGTTGATAATAAATAATTAAAAAACATAATTAATTAATTATTTATTTGATTTTAATTTACAAATTGGAAAATAAAAATCTAATATTGTACCTACTGAATGATCACGACATAGATTATATCTTAAAATACACATTAACAATTTCAGAATAACAACCACTTTTTTCCCTCCCTCTCACAAAACTTATGCCGTAAGAAATTCTAATCCATTCTTTATATTTAGCTAGCAATCTCTTTGCTGCTGGAGCTGAGATAGTTTAATTTATAACATACTCCATCGCCATTTATGAGCTTGGTCGTGATAAAGGCCAACAGAAAGTTAGAAGAAGTTTCGGGGAAGTTTATTAATGACAGTAAGACACTGTTGTCGCAAGCATGTGATGCATTTTATGTGCAAAAAGTTTTAGTAATATATTAAGACTTTAACTATTGTTGATATAAAATAACTTTATATTAATATTTAAATATGTTATTACATTTTTTAATATATTTAATGATTTATAAAATATTATTGTACTAATTAAATCATCTATTAATAAATTAACAAATTATAAATGTAAACTTTTTTGTTTACATTTATAGGGTATATATTAACTAAACACATATATTAGTAAAAATAATTAATTAATATATAAAATTAGCTGGTATTCTATGTATATAGTTGTCCTAGTTCACTTACATAGATTGGGCCTAGCTCAACGGGCTAATCCTTTGCAACATGGTGCATCATGGTTTAAATCCCAATTAGAAGAAATGTTCATATTTAATACTTTACCGTACCTAAGATAGAATTGCCTTTATATGTGGGGGGAAATTAGCTATCCTAATTCACCTCATAAATCAGCCCATACTTCATAGAAATAAAGGGATAAAAAATATTGAAAAATGACACAAAGTGATTTCAGTCTTATATATGAGTTTGGATATGACGATGATTCTTTTTTTCACAAGAATTACTATATACTTCACCTATTTCACTGTACTTTGTCTATTTAGGATTAATACATATATTAAGCAATTAGTAAATAACCTTTTTTTTTATTTTTCACATGTATCCTCACTAAAGATAGTACTATTCAAATACTGTAAAGCACTTAAGAATTTAAATGTAGACAATTTTTTCAACTGAGATTTAAATTATAGTTAATTATTAAATAACCTTAATAATAATAAAAATTAAACTAATTTTACAAAATCATATTAAAATTAAGCTTATTAATACTATTTTCCACTAATTGCATTAATAAACATAATTAATATAAGGATAAAATTAAAAGAATTATTAATAACTTCTTGATTGATATTTGAAATAGATAGATAATTTGAAATATGACAAAACCCTAAATAAACAAATATAGTTAAATAGAGGGAGCAACAGCTTTTTTCTACCAACATTTGTCAAAATCTAAAATTCATTGGTCACAATAATAGTGTGCAGTTGATAACTCTTTGGCAAGTGCACCAAATTGTTTAAGTAGTAACCACGGGAAGTGAATATCATCCCACAAGGATTGACGCTATCAAACAACACTTCACTAATTAAATTTCTATTTAGATTATAGCAAATTAATTTTGATTGAAGACAGCTCAAAACTCAAAATTAAAACAATGCAAAGAGTGAAAACTAAATAAATAACTTAAAACAAGCAAAGGGTGATATCAAAGTTCAAGACACTAGAGGTTGGGAGGGTATGGATTTTCTTAATCTTGGTTGAATTTCTAAAACACTTGAATTGAAAATCAGATTAATGAAAGGATTTTTAGTGAATTAAATCCAATTCCTTGTTTAATCAATTCTCCTATTTGTAATAAAATATGACAATTCTTTAACTATATCTCAACACAAATAAAGATTAAGCATAGAACTCAATCCCTAGATCACATAAAATTCAAGAAATATTCCTAAACCTTGAAATTTATGCAGTTCATCTTTGGAGCTAATTCATATACAATTTTCCTAAATCATATAAGAACCCTAGTTCAATCATGAAATATAACTCATAATTTCTTGCATATAAACACAAAAGATGAACAATTAATCCAAGAAATCCAACATTAAGTATCATAAATTCAGCCCTAATACATCCATTTCAAACCTAATCCCTTCCCCTAGCTATAGAGTTTATGGAAGAACAAAGAAAGGAAAAGTGCAGAAAATTTCATAAAGAACCAAAGAATTTGAAGGATGAGTCTTCAATCTCTCTCCTCCTCTTGTTCCCAAGTTGTTTCCCTAGCTTTAGAGCCTCCTCTCTGTGTTTCTGTTTGAGTTCCCCCTCCTGGATATCCCAAAAGTCCCGTACTTTTCATTATTTAAGCGAAACAATTTTTGACAACACGCCTCTGGCACCTAGGTGCCAGGTCACCTGACAGCAAAACAAAATCAGCAGAATCAGCGCCTGGGTGGTGAAAGTTTAGCACATGGGAACTCAAATATCCATAAAAATGCTAAAAAAAATGCAATAACATAACATCTAGTACACAAACATCAAAAACACTCATCAAAGGTAATTTTAAAAGGGTTTTGGATCACTTTAAGCTCTTAAAATCTCATCACTTTGATGGAACATCAGGAGTATGATGTTAAATAAATTTTAGTTGCAATGTCAAAGGTTTGAATCCTAAAGTTGCCACTTTGAGAAAAGTTTTATCTAATTATTATTTTCAGCCCCAAATTGCATAAACAATTCCTAAGAAAAAAAAATTCAACTAACAAGAGTAAACAGTGACATATAAATTTTAGGATGCATACTATCATATAACATTTTAAGAGTAGTTGGCTAATATAATTAATATCTCGTATTTTTGAGAAGCAGCCATATGTCATTAGGAATTTTCTGAAACTCTAACATTAAAAAAAAAAAAAATAGGGATATATCAGCACATATTAAATTTGCTAGTGCAATTAGTTAAGCTGTTAGTTAGTTATCAGATTAGTTAATCGTGATTAACTTAGTCTCAATATTATGTATCACCAATATATAAACTTGCACAATACACTCTCCTAATTAGAATACTCAATCCATCTCATTCACTCCAAACTCTCTTCCCCAGATTCTCTTTGTTCTCGGTTCCTTCTCCCCTTTGGTTTATGGCGTAATACCTTACATGATATCAGAGTTTAGATCCAAAATTTCCCCAATCCAAATCCAAATGCAAGAGCAGCACAAACACCACCTTCTCCCTCAGCATCTTTTCACACTCTTGGTTCTGATCCACAGCCTAGAGCATATCTAGCAACACCTGCAACTCTTGCCAACACAACCTGGTATCCAGACTCAAGCGCCTCCCATCACATCACATATGACCACAAGAATTTGTCGACAAGTTATGAGGGATCTGATCAGGTGTTTGTTGGCAATGGTCAAGGTATGAACATTAAGCACTTAGGGCATTCAAAATAATATATAAAAATAAAGTGTTACATGCACTCAAAATTCATTTATCACTTTCAACTTAATTTCGAGGGGAATGGCCATCTCCATCTTTGAAATGAAGTTCAATTAAAAAAATGAATGAATGAGACAAAAGAAATGTTTCTTCTTACCTGGAAAAAAATATAAAATAAGTAAGGCTATAAACCTTGAAATTAATGTTTTGTTAATGGGTGTTCTGAAGAAATAAATTAAGATCCCTTTAAAAAAGATATAAGATTTAAATATACTTACTTTTAATGATAGACATATTTTCTGGGATAAATTGAATAAAATTTTAAAAGTAATTTACAAGTCTATGTAAAGGTTAACAATGAATAATTTGAATATTTATTTTTATATTTCCTTTTAACTTATTAATTGGATATAAAAGTTAACACTCTAGGTACTGCATTAAAAAGTACTACCTTTAAATATATCTTAAAATACACATTAACAATTTTAGAATAGCACTTACATTTTTTATCACTTTCTCTGACTGCATTTATGCGGCAACTGGAAGATATTCTAATGTAATTCTTTATTAGCAATATCTGTTATTGAAGCTAAGATAGTTTGATTTATCACTACTGTTAAATGTATACCTACTTTAATTATTTTAGTAGTAAATTTAATAAAAAAAATTATATGTATTATTGATTATTTCATTATATTTACTGGTAAAATAATACAAATTCTGATATATTGACATATGATTCATTATATTCAACTGATGTCTAAAAACTTTGAGTAGAAAAAAACATTTCTCTTAATTTATAATATACTCCGTGGGCATTTATGAGCTTGGTTGTGATAAAGCCCAACATAAAGTTAGAAGTAGATCTTTTGGGAGAGTTATTGATAAAAGTAAGAGATTGTTGCTGGAAGCATGTCATGCAATTTAAGTCCAGAAGGTTTTAGCAGTATATAAATTGGGAAGGATGTATATATTAAGTGAGACGATTAATTTAGGCCGTCAATCAATCAAAATTTATTTTTTATATAACTTTTAATATAGTTATTGTAAGAGTTAAATAATTTTAATAACATGATTAATTAATTATACATAATGTGTAAAAAAAAAGATTATATTATTTTTTATGATAAGTTTCAAGCATATTAATTAATTTTTATAATTAATTTAATTCAAATGAATCAAGATCAAAATCAATCAAATCAAGATAATCTTGTACTTTTCTATATTCCTAATTCTCTAACGAAACGGAAATATTTTTTCACCTATCTCATCAATTCACTTGGGCAACACCCAGCCCGAAAACGATAAAAGATTATTGGTTTTCTTTCGTTGCAAGCATGCATCGATTTTCTCTCTTCCCCATTTTCTGTGTATTTGAGGGTAATGAGTCGAGATTATGAGTACAAATAACAGCTCCCCTAATAAAAGTAGAACCCCATCCCAAGGTTCAGGCTTTGACTACTATTTTTATGAAAAATTTTGTGACTCTTAAGGGCCACTTCAATTGTATGTATCCATCAAACAATGCCAGGTTTTTGGACGAACAAAACAATGTCATTTTGAATAGAGTAATGATAGATATAATCATTTTTTTTTCTGGAATACTATATCAACTCACAATCTATTTATTATTAGATGAGATATGGATCCAATCTAAATAAAATTCACACCTTATCCAATAATAAATGGACGATGAATCGACATGATGTCCAAAAAAAAAAAAGTTCTCTTAATATTTCTCTTTTAAATAAAGCCCTTTTAATTTAGGTTGGGGGTTGTTACTAAATCCTCACCGCTACCATTTTTTTATTGCTCTGACTCACCACTGCCATTTTGAATCGGGCTAATGCACAAACTGGATACACTGTACAAAAGAGACTTGGGCTTTGTGCGGCATGTTGATTGGGCTTGTGTGGCATGTTGAACCCAAAGCTACTTCTTGACAGCGACATCGAAAAATCTGGTCAAATTTCCAGACCCTCTCTACGTAAATTGGTGTTCATAATTTCACATCGTAATTTTCATTATGAAGAGAAGACGCTGATCGTTGTAAATTGATAGCTTATTTAGTATTTTAAGAAATGAAAATTAGAGTGTTAGGAGCATATAATGAAAACTATGACAATAGAGTGTCAGGAGCATATTTTTTTGGGTACGTGTGAGGAGCATATACTACAACTACTACGACATTAGAGTGTTAGGAGCATAATATACTATCGTATAATGATGGTATTTTACCGAAATGAAAACTATGACAACTGAAAAAGAAAAATTGAAAAAACCATACGTTAAGAAATTAGAGTGTTAGGAGCATATAACACTATTAACCAAGTTTCTTTTGAGTTCAATCACACCGCTGTTTGAGATGCTTCGCCTTCCAATTTCTGACCCCTATAATGATCTTGTATTCAGAATGAAGCAGTCTTTCCTCATCATTATCATCCAAACATAGAATTTCAACAGAAACCAAGGAATCCTCCAATTAATGCCTACAACTGAAATTGAGTCCCGAGTATCCAGATATCTTCTAATTGACACAATGGACAACCCCTTGCAGCTGTTTTAGAATAATAAAATTTAATAGGAACATTCTTCAAACATACTTATTAGTCGATGGACGGGAACAAATCCTCTTATTTGAAAAATATAACGTGATATGATTATGTACACTGGTGATTAAGTTTCTTTTTTTGACCAAAAAAAAAAGTATTACTTTTTTAACATGATCCAATTAACAATGAGACTGCACATGACTAGCTCATGTTTATTTTTCAATAATAAAATTCCACAATCTCCAAAGCAGATTCAACACATTAGGAAATTTAACAAGTCACAATCAAAGTAATTGGAATATTTAAGGGGAGGCTCTGTGTGCTTGATGTTTTGTGCCTCAAAATAGTTCCCCATTTTGGAGTGCAATTTGCAAAGTAGCACAAATCTTTAGGGATGTCTTCTTGCATGAAAAAATTCTTAGATGTTTATGAATCATCACATAAATATGCTCATCAATCCATATAACACTCCAGAAGCACTTAAAAATTTTTCTCTTGCAAGTTCATATCTTTAGAGTTCCCCTCTAGGTCTTGAGTTGCCTTTGTTAGCTTATGCATAGATAACTCTTCATTTGAGAGAGTATCTCCTTGTATGTCAGAATAATCTTATTCTCTTTTTTGGTTAAGGAATAAACTCTTATTCCATTACTAAAAGTAATTATTTGATTTGTTATGTGGTGAAAAGGCTTAGACATGTGCAAGGTCCCTTTTTTCCCCCTTTTAGTGAATGAAAATGGTTAGGTTATAATTAAGGCTGAAAAAAAGTTTTCATCTTTCTCTTTATGTTTATCAAAATTTATTGCATGGTCTTGTTATTGGATTTTTGTAACTTTGAGAAGGTAAATTTATTAGGATGCATTTATTTCAACATATTTTTTTTGGATAAAAAATAATTTTTTAACTACTAAAAAATCACTTTTTTAGTTTCTACTTAAAAATTAAAAATAATTTCTTTTTAACTTTTGAGTAAAAGCTAAAATGAATAAAAAATCACTTTTTTGTTAAAATAAGCTGAATTAAACGCACCCTTAATCATAAACCTCTCTTAATTTTTATTTATCAACCTATGATTTTATTACAATTCAAGTATATAAGGAATTTTCTTCCAAAAAAGATTAATCTATTAGCATAGAGAATATGATAATTTAAGTATTATATCAACTTCAATGTGTGCTTAATTGAGACAAAATGACTTTCTCTTGATGAGCTTCAATTTAGCATGTTTGAATTGTGGAGGTACATACAATAAGGAGAATGGTTTGCCAGTGAAAAGGCGAAATTAAAAACTATGCATTTACTTAGATTTTGCTACTCAAAAACTATATTCAAACTTGAACGAGAAATGAGAGTCCAAGCATCAACATATTTGTCGTTCTACGGCAATGGATAGGAGGTAATGTTTATAATAATATTGCTAATAAGACATTTTAAAACTTCATGGGACAAAATTGAGTTCTTGTGCGCATCCAAGTTTGGAAATATTAAATTACACTTGCTAAATTTATTGACGAATCTACAGAGGTTTCAAATAGACAAAACTAAAGCTATAAGTACTAATCTTGTTACACACTTAAAATTGAATTGTAAGTAGAATCCATCAAATGGAACTGAGTAGAAAGCTAGCCAGTCGGAGTTTTCATCAGATTGAATTGATGGTAGGTGCACCGGTACCTTATGACACATTTTAAGGATTGCACACCATTTCTTGAATACAATCAATTTATTTTGATTTTCCATTTTACCATCTAAAAATTGAACATGTTGATTAAAAACAATAGGTAACATGGACATCTTAAAAATTTCCCTTCCACACAAAGTGCTTTTGAAATAAAATTGAAATTGTTGAAAACCAATTAAGGTCACATGCAACAAGCTAATCCATTAATTGACAAAATAAGAGAAAGTATAACAGTCAATTGAATTTACGTACTTAATTGGTCTTTTCTTCATATATAATCATGATTTAGGTTTACTTTTGACATATAAATTCAAATTGTTGAAAACCAATTAAGGGCACAAGCAACAAACTAATCCATCAATTGATAAAATAAGAGAAGGTATATCAGTCAATTGAATTGACCATTTAATTAGTCTTTTGTTCGTATATAATCATGATTTGAATTTGATTATTGAGTTTCCCCAATAGTTGGTCTTTCAAATATATAGTATAAATGTATGCACAAAAAAATAATTTAATTCAATTAATTTTATCAACTTTTTAAATAGGTATCATGCACTAGAGGCAATTTTTTTTTAAACACTATCAAATACTAAATGTAGACACTTTTCAAAGATCAGCTTTTGCAATCGATGATGCACAATGTCCTAGAAGGTTCGTGTCAGCCTATTGGAGGTTATGATCTAGTAGTTGATATGATTTCCCCCTTTTTGAGTAGTCCATTGGTCTATCCAGAGCAAGGGTATACTGAAGATGATTTAAACTCATTTGGGCTTAATTTACAAGCCCATATTTCTTACAAGGTGATCTCAAAGGGTGTGCAATGTGGAGAGCCTGTAAGTAGTGGGCCTAAGTGCCCGCTTGGGTTCAAAAATTTTTTGGCCAAGGTTGGACCTCCTTCTTGGGCCGAAGAGGTTAGTGAGTTAGATGATAGACGTGTGGGTGGAAGTGATTTAGACAAGGTTGCAGGTGCTGATATGGATCATGGAGTTCCCTCATGCTTAAATTCTTTCTCAATTGAAGAGGTTCTTCAAACGCCTATTTTTGAGTCAAAATTTTGTCCCTGAGGGAAGGCATTGAAGACATAGTACCAAATGACGAGGACCTTGTGGAAGCGAAAATTTCTTGGGACATTGGTAAGACTTTGGGGTTGCAGGTGAGCAATGAAGGAGCAATGATTGCCGTGTTGGCTAAGGTGCAGGAGATCCAGGATTTTACATTATTAAGGAAGAGGGGTCAACCTAGGAAGAATAAGAGCAAGTCTAAGGACTGAGGGGTTGTTGTCTTCGTTTGTTTGATTGGGTTTTTGGTTTGGGTTTTGGTCATTTTTTCAGGCATTTTTGTGGTGTTCCGTTGGGTCCTCTAGCGTGGCCTGGTGTTTTGTGACTTTTGCTTGGTGGCGTTGTTTGGGTGTTGTTCTTTTGGGTTCTTGTCTAGTGGCCTTGTTGCTTCGGTGTTGTCTTTTTCTTACTTGATGTTTAGTGTTGTGGGTTTTTTTGTGTTTGGTTAGTGGTGTTGTTTTCTTTCCTAGTAGCTTCTTTTTGCTAGTTTTTGGTTGTTCTTCGTGCGGGTGGTTGGTGCTGGCGTTCAGTGTGGGTGTATGTTGTCTGTTCTCCTTTTGTCTTTGTGTTTTTGTGTTTTTATATTTTTGGTCTTGTCTTTATCTGCTCCTCTCCCTTGTGGGGAGTCTTGAGCGCGTTTTGATCTATAAAAAAAAAAAAACTAACTATAGACACTTCTCTCAACAGAAATTCAAATTATAGTTTATCATATATGAGAGATTATCCCGTTTCACTAAATCCTACTCCTAGGTATTTCATTTTATCAGTTTTTCTATGCAATTCATTTTATCATTTTAATAAGTAATATGATTTTAAAATATTAAATATTTTCACGTAGTGTATTTAAATTATTTAAATTCAAATGAAAATTGAAATTTTACTAAATATTAACTTAACTGATTAAGATTTCTAAAAAGGGAATAAATAGATGTACTTAGGAAAAATGTATGTATTTTTTGGTGCTCATTATATATTTATCATTTTTGTTTTAGGGTATTGATTAACTTTTTTCTAAAATTTTTATAGGAGAGAGTTTTACCTATTGCAATCTGAACCTTTAAGGGAATAAAATTATGAATATATTATTTTAACTCACAAAACGTGTTTGTGATTATCCTAAATTCATGTTTTTGGTGCGTTATCAACAAATAATGTTAAACCTATATGCATTAGAAGAAACATCTTGTCTTTCGATTGAAGAAGAAACAAAAAAATAAGTTAAAAAAATTACATAAACTAACCTTTAGTTAATTTAAGTGAATTTGACGTTTGTTTATCTCAAATAAGATATTGATTCAAGTTTTCTAAATACAAAATCGTATTAAAAAAAATTTATCCCATAATAAGTTGAGTCGACTCAAATTAAATTAGTTTAAATTAATTAAAATCCAAATATTACTTATTTGAAAAAAGTAAAATTAGATTTAAATATATTTTTCCTTTTTTTATATGAAATTTCCTAATTTATTCAAACACAAATATCCTGAGTCAAAAACTCAAGAATACAAGCAGGAGCTACATCAATCCAAATTGTTAACCTAAAGTTCTAGTAGCATGAGCTTATGCATTTGCTACCCTACTACATTGTCTAGATACAAATTGGGTCTTGAATCTACTAAAATCAGAAGCTAATGTGAAAATATCATGGAATAAAATCCCATTTAGAGATAAGTCAATAGTATTACTCTCAATACACTCCATGACCATTTTAGCATCCCTTCCAATATGACCGAATCTAATCCTTGGAATTTTGCCAACAAAACGCCTTCTTTTGTGGCTTTGATTTATGTCGAGTAGGCATCTAGGAGTCACTATATCTTCTTGCAAAGAGCTGCAACAAAATCCCCTCGCCAGCCATGGATCACCACTGCTAAGCCGCAAGCAGTCTCCTCAGAGAAGATACCTCCATCAACATTCACCTTAAAACATGGTTGTGGGGGGGTGCTACCATTCCAGATACAATGAAGAACTAGGTTGGTTTATTTCATCTTCTTGTTTTGCTCTCTTGTAGCTTCTAAGTGCATCCATAGCCTGTTCAGCAACTTGATGGGCTTTCATTAATTCCTATCCTTTCATTCATGAAAACATAGTAGCATTTTATTTTGAGCACTAGAAAAATGATTTAAGTTCCTTGTCTTTTAAGAATGAATATAAATAATCCCTATTGCAAGGATAAAAAAATTTACTAACAAGGGTTAAGAGTTGCACATTTAGGAGGTAAGGAGAGGATCAAAATTTAAATTGTAAAAAAGACAACTGTTGAGAATACTTCTTAGTTGCAATTGTGATGGAAGATAGAAATTAATACCTTAAAAACTAAAAATAGAAATTAATACTTTAAAAACTAAAAAATGACAAAATTTTATAACTTTTAAGTTTTTCAAATATTATTTGCACTCACTTTCAATGAATAAGAGGCTTAAACAAAAAATTTTTATGAGAGACAAAAAATAAAAAAAAAAATTATATTTTCAAAGATAAAAAAAAATTCAACCGAAAAAAAATATATAAAATGACATAAACAAAAAGGAAATAATAAAAAAAAAAATGAGAACACTCTTCTAGAGCAAGCGACGCACCACAACACACATATTCATTCTCCTGAGTCCGAAAATAAAATATTAGACGATTAAGATTAGGTTGCTGTGTCTCGTTTCTTCATCTCACTCTCACACTCTCTCTTTCTCGTCTTGCGGCTAGGGTTTTTCATTTTCAACCCTGTCTCCTTTCCAAACCCCTTTTTCCATTCCTTCTCTATTCCGATCTCTTTCTTCATGGAGCTCTTGCGTGTCTAGTGGTTCTTGTGTCGTGTTTGGTAAGAGGGAAAAAAGCGCGTTGGCCTCTTTTAGCGTTTGGTGTGTGGTGTGTTGTTTTGTTGTTGGAAGAGAAAGATGGCTACCATGAACCCCTTTGATTTGTTGGGGGATGATGCTGAGGACCCTTCTCAGCTCATCGCCGCCGAGCAGCTGAAGGTGGTGGTGGCGGCGGCCACGGCGGCGCCGGCGAAGAAGGGGGCGGCTCAGCAGCGAGGCGGTCAGCAGAACAAGCCTGCTCAGCTCCCTACCAAGCCCCCTCCTCCTGCTCAGGCCGGTGAGCTTCTTCTTCTTCTTTTTTTTTTTCAATTTTTATTTTTGATTTGATTGATTTACTTATTTTCGTATTTTTAGTTTTTGATTTTGTGATAGTTTTTTAGTTTTTGTTTTTGAGATGATGTGGATGGAATTTATTTGATGCTTGTTTTTTTTGAAGAATGCGGCTTTTTTTTTTTGGTTTGTTAATGCATCATGTATTGATATATGCGGTGTTCCTATTGAGGTTGCTCGTAGGTCTTGTAAATAATGGAGGGTTAGTTGGTTGCACGGGCTTTTGTGAAATTGAAATAATTTTTGTGGCATTTTTATTTTCGTTGTTTCTATTTTTTTATTGAGTCTACTGGATTTGATGTTATATGTATTGTTTTTGCCTTTTTTTTTTTGTTTTGGTTGCCGATGACTGATTATCTGCTATGTTCTGAGTTTGCATATGTTTTTTTTTTTAATCATGTTTTCAGTATTGTCTGTGTGTTTAGTAGATATATAGATTGTTAATGTGTTATTTTAGTCTACTGTTTGTATAAAGTCAGATTTACTTTGTTGGAAGGAAATTATTTGCAAGTGATAGCAGTCTTTGAGCAAGCTATCGTATTCTTTTTTTGTTTAATGTGGTGAATTTTTGTGGCCAAGTTGTGGAGTGCTGTAATTTGATGGAAGCTGCAGTTCAAAGCACATTCAGTTATAAGTCAGTTGAAATGGATGTTTTAATAATTGATACAATTTGCTGTTGATGTATTGTTCTTATTTGCAATTGGGCATGGCATTACTAGAATTAGAAGTATAGAACGTTAATTTGTTCTATATTGGTGTGGTTATGTTTGATTCCTACTTAATGGTTATTGAATTGTTTATCTTCCTTGCATGGTTCTTCTAATGTACTCATATTTTATTTTCCTGTCTTAATAGTGAGGGAGGCCAAAAATGATACATCTCGTGGAGGCCGTGGAGGCGGACGAGGAGGTGGCCGTGGATATGGACGTGGTCGAGGTTTTAGCCGTGACTCTTCAAATGATGAGAACTCATTTGCAGGTGCTGGAGCCCCTCCCAATCAAGGTGCTTTTGAAGAGGGAGATGCTGGGAAGCCCTCAGAAAGAAGGGGTTATGGTGGACGAGGTCCTTACCGTGGCGGTCGTCGTGGAGGTTACAGCAATGGCGAAGCTGATGAAGAAGGAAGGCCAAGAAGAGTATTTGATCGCCGCAGTGGGACTGGACGCGGGTGATGCTATCGCTGACAAATGATTTCTTTATTTAACCTCAGTTTCTATCAATATTGATGTCCCTTGTTCTGTTTGCAGAAATGAATTCAAACGCGAAGGTGCTGGACGAGGGAACTGGGGAACACAGACTGATGAAATTGCTCAGTAAGCAGTCTTCTTACAATCCATCACTTCTATAATGTTAATGTTCATGATGCTCATGTCATTTCAGTAGGATTTTGGTTTTTAATTACTTTTATTGTTTATATTTTCATTCCTTCTGATTTAAAATTTACTTAGGGTGACTGAAGAGGTCGTGAATGAAACTGAAAAGAATTTGGGTGATGACAAGCCTGCTGTTGAAGAAGATGTAGCAGATGGAAACAAGGAGAGTCCTGCTAATGAAGCTGAAGAAAAGGAGCCTGAGGAGAAGGTGATTATCCAACCTATTGGATATGTCTACGTTAACCCTGAACTGTTGCTGCATCTCAAAATTTCTAAATTTTCATGACCAATAGACCAACATAAGATGTATTTTATGTATTAATGATAAATCATTACGTCTCACAAAAATTGAATTGTCTGCTGTATTCAATTATTTTTTTTATTTTGTATGTTTATTATATACTTTTCAATCTGCTGTTTTAGAATCAGAGCTTGATAAATCATGCTGAGTCACTCTTACTTTGTATCTTTGATTGTGAAATAATGTATTTGTCCAATATTGGCTTGCCTTTCATAAATATCTGAAAGTTCTCGTATGCATTTATTTACTTTGAGTTAATGGTGCTTAATTGATATCTTCCGTAGTCTTTACAAGGGGGATGTGCTTTGCATCCCCATTTCCCATTTCATGTCACTGTGACTCCTAGTATCAAAAAAGTAAAACTGCAGAGTTGATATCTGTTGATTAAGAAGTTGATGGTTTATATTATAATAATGGCACCTTGATAATGGATTATGGATTTGGTACTACTTCGATTTCCTCATAAATTCTTGTTAATATATTCTTTGTGATTTTCGTGTTTTATATTTGAAATTTATTAATCATTAGGCTGTTTTTTATTTAGGAGATGACTCTGGAGGAGTATGAGAAAGTGCTGGAAGAGAAAAGAAAGGCCCTGCAAGCACTAAAGACTGACGAGAGAAAGGTAGACATCAAAGAATTTGAATCCATGCAGCCCCTATCAAGCAAGAAAGACAATGATGACATCTTCATTAAATTGGTGAGAATTTTTTGACACTCTTTTGTCCTTCTTATTGTTAGTTGTTATATCTATTGGTATTGTCTACTAACATCTTCCAAACCTTTACAGGGATCTGATAAGGATAAGCGCAAAGAGGCTTTTGAAAAGGAAGAGAGATCCAAGAAGGTATGACTTTGCTGAATTTGTTTGCCCTTGTTACTTTGTATTTGCACCTACTTGATTGCCATTATCTTATGTTCAGTTGTCAACATCACTCACTTTATTTTGATAGATCATTACTTGCTTCTTGTCTAGCTGTAGTGTTCAATGTTTCTGGCTAGCCTAGGCTCCTCAAGATGACTTGCTGTTCTGTCTTTACCCTAGTGGTGATCTTTAAGATCCTATTTGCTTTTCTTGTGATTGCTGTGGCTGTTTCATTTGTTATGCATTGTGACAGGGAGGAGTGTCTTGTGCCAATTATACAACTACATATTTCTCTGTTTTATTCTTCTAAATTCAATGCAGGGTTGTTTTTGACACAAGCACATATGGTTTTTCTATAGATGTGATTTTCTTTTTAAATTTATGTTTAAGATGCTTTGCTTTTATTGTTCTTTTAGTTTTCTGTGCTAAAGGTGTTAACTGTATGCATTGATCATGACTTTTGTGAGGTAGTTCTTTCTTTGTCTGGCTTTTAGGGCATTCACCTTAATATGTTTTGTGTTGATAGCTCCTAAGACTAATATCCATATGGACATCTGATTTATAAATTTGCCTATGTTACTTTGTAGAGGGAGACCTAGAAAAACTATGCTTGAAGCTATTAGAAAATATTCAGATTTTAATGGTTTGAATGTAGACATGATTCATGGCAGGACATTATGACATTTGATCCAAGTAGCTGATTCCACCTAGTGGAATAATGCTTAACTGCAGTTGTTCTTGAACTCTAATAAAATGTGGTTTTTGTTTTTTCGCTTCGGAATCTGCTACTTTCTGTGAAATGCTTCTCTTCTACTTACCAAAGTTCTTTATTCTGTTCCAGACATTTATAATCTGGATTATGACAATTAAAGATGGGAACTCAAGTGATCATTATTGTGCTATGAAAACTTCTAGATACTGTGTTTTTATATATGCACCTTTTATACACCCTGCTTCCATTATTTAGTATTCTTGGACATGCTCCCAAATTCTTTCCTGTTGTATTGATTTTTAAGGTTGGCTTTTTTTTTTTTTTTAAATTTTTAACTTCCAGTTTATTTCCCTTTTCCCGTGTTTCCTTTTCAAAAGGAGTTTAAACAATGAATAGTGAATTGTCAACTGTCAACGATTTTCTTTTCTTTAGCAGGCTTATTTTGCTTCATCTCTTGAATTGTGCTTTGCCAACTGATTTTGCTTTGTTCATTGGATTTCATATTTTTAGTCTGTCAGCATCAATGAGTTTCTGAAGCCTGCTGAAGGGGAAAGCTACTATCCAGGAGGGCGCGGTCGGGGACGTGGCCGTGGTTCAAGGGGAGGTTACCGTGGAAACAACACCAACAATGCACCAGCTCCATCCATTGAAGATCCTGGACATTTCCCAACCTTGGGTGGCAAGTGAGATTGTCCAGAACCCTTCCTACACATCCCTGTCCTATTTTCAATTTTGGGTTCTCTGATTTGAACTTGAGCAGGAAAAGCACTATGGTAATTGGATTTCCTGAATTAGAAGGGTCATTTAATTTTATGTCTTAAAATGTAAATTTAGGTTGTTCTTCATATGGTCCTTTTATCCCTTGTAGCCTATTACCCTTATGCTTTACTTTTTACTGTGTTTGACATCTTGGGGGTATATGGTGGCGGGTAAGACATAAATGTTGTTGAGTTTCCTTTTCTTTATAGATTGACATCTCAGTTTTGCATGAAATTTTTGGGTGTTTTTATATCTGGTACGTTGGTTAACAATAATGTTAAATCTAGGTGGAGGTACCCTCAATAAGCTGCTGGTATAATGTCAAATCTAGGTGGAGGTACCCTTGATAAGCTGCTGCTATAGTTTCATGGGTAGTCTTGTACACTGACTGGACCGAGCTATAGTTTGTTTACATAAGGGCTACTGATCCCTTAGCAAAATGGAAGAGTGCGAAGTCCTGGCTTCGGTTTTCTTGCAGGGGTGAAAGCAATTTTTATGTTAGTACGTGGTCATTAAGAATTATAATCCTGATTTAACAATATAATTATAATCTGATTAATCAAAATTCTCATTAACAATTGTTATCACTTTAATTCATGTAACAGTTATTTTACTGTCAAATTTTTTAGTTTTACTCAAACTGTAACTAGATAGTTAGCCAGTGAGGCTCTTTTTGGTTCAAGCTATTAACCAGTGAGGCATCAGTCAAGCTATTAACTTGGTTAAAGTGGATGGTGAAATAAAATAGTTTTTTAAGACGAAATGGTATGAAGTTTTGGAGAGCGTATAGGAAAAAATTTGTTTGTTGTTGATCGTATGGTTCAAATGGAGTTGATTGATCAGAACGGATAAGTTAATTTCGTGCCAGGCGTAGCAACTAGACTGGAGTGATAGTGATTATGATATTTAATCATTGGATTTATTTGTTGGTTCTGATGATGATGAGTATTATAGGACATCTAAATACCAAAAGTACAATCCTACACAGATGTGCGATGACTAAAATTGGAATGTAGGGCTGGAAGTTAAGTTCATTGATCAATCCAATGAAGCAATAGAATAATATTCTTTATTTTGGGAGGAATGTTAGATTTGTGCAAAATGGTAAACTCTAGTGTAGGGTTAAGTGCATTGGGAAAGATTGAGTATATAGGGAGCCACAAAGTAATTTAATCTTTTCTAAAGGACAACCGAAAAACAAACAAAACACTTGTTTAGGCATACGTATGATCCCACCATAAGTTGAGGTGTATGTGTTAAGAATAGTGGGTGAAATTTTGTGGATTAAATTCGTTGTAATTTTCTGGAAAATGTAGTATATGTACTTCGGATGAGAAACTCATTCTTACTCTAGCCCTTCTTGTATCAGGTGCAATTGTTTTATTGAAGAAATATGTTAATAGACAGGAATTTCCTTCCTTTATTGGGGAAGTAAAATTCTCGCTCCCCCTTTTTCGTTCCGTGCAATTCTGTTAATCTCTAAATAAATAGAATTCCCCCAAAAAACACATGATTTTCCAATAAATAAATATACAAAAAAAAAAAAAGAAAAATTTGCACCACCCGAAACGCAAAATATGTTTAGGAGTTGCTCCCACACACCTTTGTGATTATGGTAAATCCTCCCAACATTTTCTCCGCATTTCTTACTTTTTAGTGACCTTTGGGACGAGTTTTCTTCACAATATCGTTTTGAAAAGCAAAATTATATTTTAATCGTAAGAGTATATTTATCTTCCAAAACAATACCACATAAATACGATTAAAAAAAAAAGATGTTACCATGTTTGTCCTTAAGGAAGACTAAAAGTGATGACACAGACAAAGTTTTAATTGTTTTTAATTTTTAAAAAGACTTGTATGGTAACAACAATTTTTAAAGGACTATTTGTGATAATGACCAAAATAATGTTTTTCTTTCCCAAAAACAAAAGCATAAAGTAGATTTTATAATAGAACACTATATCGCCTTATTCATGTCATCAATACCATCGGTGCGAAAAGACAACTCCCTCCCCCCCAACTCTCAAAACAAAAAACAAAAAAAAGACAAAAACCAACCAACCAAAAATAAATAAATAAATAAAATTCAGCACTTCTTTTGGCGTGCTAGATGAGCCTTTATAATGCATAGCATTGCCATCAAGTTCCGTACCAGCCTAGCCAACGCGGTGTTTATAATAACCGAAGTGGCCATAGAAAAAGCAAAAATGGGCAACCTCTATATAGAAAGCCAATCTCACGCGACCCAAAAAAAAAAAAAAAAAAAAGAGCCAATCTCAAATTTGACCAATGGGGTCTGCAACTAGAATATGTCAGTGCCAAAGATGTGGTTAGACACCACCTTTTCATGGTGGAAATGCTCTGCACGCATGAATGTTTGGCCACTTGCATGTGCTCGACTTTCTGATATGTTTTGTTGCATGGCTCAGTAATCATAGATGCTTACATTTGGCTCATGAACTGCTCAACTTGACAAACATTTAATAAAAAGAGCGATTCTATACAACGTGCTTGAATATGCAGATCCATGACACATTTTTGTAGCAATCAAACAAACAAAATATCGCAGTCTCAACTTGAATCGAAACAAATATGACCAGGAATATAGATTTAGCACTAATGAGTATTAGACTTTGCACAAGCCATACCATTTAAGTATATTTAAAGAATTGGATCATCTAAGGTCAATTCCAAACCAACAGACAAATTATGACATTGGTCCACTATTTAAATGAAATTTTAAAAAAATAAAAATAAAAATAAAAATTCTTACATGCAATACAATGGGGTGAGCAGCAGACCAAATGAAATGGATCTAAACAACGTGTGGTTAGGATGAGCAGCACCCACTTTTCTGTGCAACTGGCTGTCCTCTGATCTGCACTGTTGGAGGCCTTGCATTATTTGCAGGTTGGCTTGCCATTCTACATTCAACAGAAAGTTAGCATCATGTAATACTGAGCTTAGAAGGAATTGGTGCAAGAAAAGAAAAGGAGAAGTCATATATGATAGATCAATGAATAAACAAGTAACACAATCTAGTAACCTATATTTTGCTTGCATTGTTAACTCTAATAAAGAAAAGCACAAGAAAGGGAAAAATGAAATGATAATAGAAAATAACATTTGAAATTCATTCATAATTGACATTTCCCATCTATGGAAATTGACAATATCAAATAGACTCAAAGCAAAATAACACTGCTATCAGCCACAGTATAAGTATTCTTTCTGTAAGTTGTAAGCAAATTTTTGCCCAGGCTCGGTTTGAGGGCCAAGTTACAATTAAGCTTTGTGATATTCTTGAATATCTATGGTTACATTATAAACAGGAATGGGTACCTGGTCTTGATGGAAGCAGCCATGGCCATGAATGCCTGTTCCACATTTGTAGCATCTTTTGCACTTGTTTCCATAAAAGGTATGCCTATTTCATCTGCAAATGCCTGTTAAAGAAAAAGAAAATAAAAAATGAAGGGTCAGGGCAGAAATACCAATACAATAGCAGTAACACATCAGCAGCAATAAGAATGAACACACTTGAAACTGTTTACGAAATATGAAAAAGAGAAAAAAAAAAAAATCAAGGATGCATAAGAAAGCTATACTTTAGCTGTTTCATATGACACAGCTCTGTTTGCTGTCAGATCACACTTGTTGCCAACCAACAGTTTGTTGACATTATCACTAGCATAGCGGTCAATTTCGCTGAGCCACTGCTTCACATTATTGAAGCTCTCTTCATCTGTCACATCATAAACAATCTGCAAGCGGAGACAGTCACTAAAGATGCAAGGAGAACCCACAAAAGAGGGAAATCTATATTTAAAAGCATATGTGAAGAAAACCATCACCCACAATGATCCCATGTGCCCCGCGATAGTAGCTACTGGTGATCGTCCTAAATCGTTCTTGCCCGGCTGTGTCCCACTACATATAAAATCAGATAACAAAACAAAGTAATAAGCAATCTGTCAATAGAACCATGAATTTCGATGGTCTAGAAACATGACATAACATGCAGATAATGGAACTAAAACAAAGACAATCATATACGTACAATCTGGAGTTTAATGGTTTTCCCATCCTGCTCAACAGTACGAATTTTCTACACAAAGAAAAAAGAAATAGAAATGATCAGTATAGTCAATCCTTTAATCAGTTCAATCTAAAAATTCACAAAGTTTTACTCACAAAATCAACTCCAATGGTGCTTATGTAGCTCTCAATGTATGAATCATCCTGTAACATAATATAGAAATTATAATGAAGTTAATAATCTAAATTACTACATTAAGCTGTAATTTACCATCAACAAGAGCCAATATCAACCAACAAGCAGCCTAAAGGCATTCAGGCTGGAACCTTCCTTAATGATAATATACATAGCCATCATAAGCTCTAAAGTGTAGACACAAACTCATTTATTAAAAACGCACTCTCAAAAAGCCCAATTTACTTGTTCAAATGATCATCAAAGCTCATGACAGGACACACAGCCCCATGACTCCCAGCATCATTCTCAGGAGGTCCTTTTTGTAAGTTTCTTTTTTGCAACTTTATAAGGTAAATGTCCAGCAAAAGTGTACTATATTTATATTTTGTTGAAGAATTGTATCATATATTAGACACCTAAATGATAAACCTGCAACTGTTCCATGTGTGGGAAAAGGCATATGTTGTTAAACATGGAGGAAGAGAAGTAATATGATTCTATGAGAAAAAAGGGTTAATCCACCAATTCATTATTTGATTTTTTTTTTTTTTTTTTTCCGTTTTAAAGAACTCTTTAACCTAATCAAAATCTCAAACAAAGAATAATGCATGTAGCTATTGTTTACTAAGACATTGCTGTTACCAATGACCATGCTTAACCAAAGCAGTTTACTCAGAGGGAGCTACTGTTCTATTGGATAAAAGAAATAACTCTCAAAAAGGGTGGAAAAACACGTTAAAACAGAAACCAAAAAAAAAAAAAAAAAAAAAAAACCTCTACACTATTGGATATAGACGTCAGTAGTAGTCAAAGTAATAACTAGCATAGAAATCCGTGGAAAGCTTACAGCAAATCTCAGAAGAAGACAAGATTTTCCAACACCTGAGTCTCCAATAAGAAGGAGCTTGAACAGATAATCACTGCAGAGGATAAACACAAACCATTAACTTTCTCACCCAAAATAGATCAGGATCAGCCTCAGAAACACACCTTAAATACTGCAACCATTTCTTACTCACTCGCATCCATTAATATAACAAAGAAACTGTGAACCAATATTAAAGTCTCAAATTCTTAAAGATCCATAAATAAATTTAACATAAGTTAACACCATCTTTCTTCTTATTGATTGATCAATACAGGAGAGCTCAAGGCCATACATAAACCCAAAATCCAAATCCCATACTTCTGATGTGAGACTCAACCCACACAACGGAGCAGGACACTCCCAACTTTCCCCATATTTCATAGGTTTAGCATAATTTGATGATTCCCCTATTCAAATACCACTCAGATCATGAATCAGATTACTATAGAATACGTGGAGTTAATTTTTTTCAATCCAATTAGACATTAATACATTGTTATTACTTGGATTGAATCCTCATCACAATCAGAGCAAGGATAATGAGACAATACATACTCAAAATCATTCTTTGAAATCAACAAGGGGCAAGATCAGGGTAACTCAGAAGCTTTAAAATCAATCACGAAAGCTCAAAATCATGACTATTGCTGTAAATTTCCGTAATTGAAAAACAACAGATTCCAAATTTTTTAACTGGGTCAAAATTTATGAAAATCAATCAATCTAGGGTTACGCCCCAACACACCGACAACAAAAACCCAACCCGTATGCACCAATCAAGCTACAACCCCACACACCCTTTTGAAAGAGAAGATCGGAAAACCTAAAAGGGAACGAACTTCCAGAAAATCGAACCCGAAATAACGAAGAGAGGAAAAGACAGCGGGGTACAGAGGAACCTACTATTCGGGATTCATTTCCGGGTAAAAGCGAATTCGTGACCGGGGAGTCGCCGGAGATTGGAGGGGTGTTGCCGGAGGGGTCGCCGGAGATGGGTCAGGTGAGGCGGTGGCTTATCCACGCAAGGTCAGAAAGAAGAATCGAAAAGACAAGTCTTCGTTGTTGTGGCTTCCTTCTTCGGTTTGCTTTGCTTTGTTTTGAATGAAAACCGCGTGGTGGAACCACGTGACAAATACGGTGACGTATTAATTGTAAATGCTGGCTGGCTCGACGTATGGTATGGCAGATCTAATTAAATTGACCCCTGGGGATAAACATTACTCTGAAATAAATTACAACTTTGGGACGATTCATTACTTTAAAAATCAATAAATATGTCACAATTTAAAAAAAAAAATTAATAAAAATTGATACAAACACTTAATTAATTCAAGTGATTCTAGAGGTTGCCATGGTCCATACTAGCTTAGCTATTTTTTAAAAAAAATTATTTATATAATACTTCATTCATTTTAGAATATCTATCTAATTTTGATATTTTATGATTTTAGAACATCTGTCTATTTCTAATATTAAAATAACATTAAACTTTTTTTTTCTAATTATATCTTTAATTTAATTATCATCTACTATTATTATAATCAAAGTTAAAGAATATGTTAGATTAATTCACTATCTTTAAATAGGGATAATTTTATCTATTTATATAATTTTATGTTATTATCAAAATTAATTTTTTTTCCTTAATTTATGTATTTTTTAATTTTAGACAAATATTCTAAAATGGAGAGAGTAATAATTTAGTGGTTGCATAAAAAATGAAAGTATGTAAAAGAAAATTATGTACATATAATTTACATGTATATGTGATATAAGTAATTTATTTTGACAACAGATATATTTACGTAATTTATATTTTGTTAATTATTTCATATAGTATGCTCTTACATGGCCTTTTTATTTATTTATTTTGTGTTATAATTGATGTTTAGTTTAGCTATCTTAGTGAACTTTTGGTTTCGTCTTTTCTCGAGTTTGAACAACACTCAATGTGCGTATGCATTCGAACTTCGAAGATGCTCAAATGGGCTCAAAGCAGCTCAATGGCAGAAGAATAAGAATATTCAATAAAGCTCTCGAATGGCAGAGTATTGCTACTGATTTCTATTTTTCTCAGTGGCTTGCTACTGATTTCTGATGCAGCGCAGCTCATTTTAAAGTGGAGAGGCGAGTGACCTTAGGCCCCAAGTTTGAAAAGAAAGTTTTTGCCTTTTAGGGTGTGTTCATGATGAGCTACGAGGGAAAGGAAAGAAAAGCCATCAAAAGAAAAGGGAAAGAAGACATTTAGAAGATTTCAATTAATCTGAAAATTGATACGGAAAGGAAATAAAGGGCTTATAATGTATTTTTATAATTTTGTCTCTTACTAAAATAATTGAATATAATTAATATATTTTATAGTAATATTAATTTTTAAAAAATTTAGAAAATATTATATATATTTTGTAAATTTAAAATATTTCCTTCCTAAATATTTTTTAGGAGGAAACAAACTTCGACGGAAGTTGATAAAAAATTAGGAGGCAAATATAATTTCTATGAAAAATTGAAATAAAATTAGAATCGATTGATAAAAATGTTATTTTATATTTTAATAACAATAGAATTGTAAATTAAATTTAAATCTTAACAAAACCCCTCAATTTCGGAGAACCATGAAATATGGATTTTGGAGGAGTTAGTTAGGCCTAGTTTGGTAATATTTTTTGAAAGGATGCTCTCACTTATTAAAAGTATAGGTCAATTTTTTTGTATTTGGTAACTAAAAAGTTGGGGTACTTTTGCTTCTAATTTTTAAAAATTCATTGGTGCTCTCGAGAGCCCTCATCAGATAATTTTCAAAACTAGCTTGTGTTATTTAAAATTTAAAAGACTAATATAATTTTAATTTCTTTAATAACATTAAAACTAAAAATTATTCTTTATATTTATGTCCATTATAGGCATTTTAGCTTTTAAGAGCAAATTTACTAAATACTAATTTTGTGACTTTTGTTTCTTAAGAGCAATTTTTACATCATTTTATCAAGCGGTATCATTATAACGTTTTAAGAGCAGCTTTTAGAGAGCTGCTAGCTTTTAGAGAGCCTAGAAAGTACATCAACTCTCAAAAAATTATAATAATACCAAACTAAGCTTTAATGCCTCCATATACCTTTCCCTCCTAAGAAGTAAAATTTGTGAATAAGGTGTAACCTCCATAAACTTTTCCCTTTTCTCCCATTTTTTCCTAAGCCAAACTCGTGAACATACCCTTTAGTGATGAGATATTTTTTTCAAAAAAAAAAAAATGGCAATTCCCTCTTGATGAATTTAGAGGCATACTCTATCATTAGGTTGAGATGAATATTTTTCTTAACCTAAACTTTTATATAAAAGAACCTTGCACGCTAGAAACCGAACCAAAGGAATATAAATGATTTGATACACTAGAATGGATCACAATTGTGCATCGCAAAAGGAGAACATGATTCAAGAAAGGAGACGAAGGTACAGCTTACGAGTTTATTCGTGGTCGGTCTTGGCTTATTCTGATTGTCTAACATTGCATTATTATTTATAGATGTAGGGTAACATTTTACTTAGATATGCATGCAGTTGATCCATGGTTACAACGGATTCCCCCCTCGCAACAATGCACACTCTTTTTCCCAAGAATAGCACTTCTTTTGGTGTGCTAGATTAGCATTTTTAATCCACAGCATTGCCACCAAGTTCCGTTCCAATTTGGCCAACGCGGTTGTGTTTATCATGACCAAAGTGCCCGTAGAAAAATGGGCAACCTCTGTTCACAAATCAGTCTCATAAATTTGACCAGTGGGATCTACTGGAATATGTCAGGGCCCAAGATGTGGTTAGACACCATATTTTCATAGTGGGAATTCTCTGCATGAATGTTTGGCCACTTGTATGCGCTCAACTTTGCGTTCTGTTTTGTTATGGCTCAGTGATTAAAGGGTAACATATGTTCATGAACTGCTCAACTTGATTAGCGTTTAATACAGCGAACAAAGTAAGAGTGAATGTATACTATGTGCTTGAACATTCAGTTCCATAACACATTTTCGTAGTAATCAAATAAACAAAAATCGTAGTCTTGAAATAGAGATGAGCAGAAATATTATAGATTTAGCATTAATGAGTAGTATACTTTGCACAAGCCATGTCACTTAAGTATATTTAAAGAATTGGGTCACTAAGGACAGTTCCAAACCACCAAATAAATTGTGACATTGGTACACTATTTAGTGAAATTCAAAAAAAGAAAAAAAAAGAGAAAATTCTTACATGCAATACAACGGGGTGAGCAGTAGACCAAATAAAATGGATCTAAACAACTTGTGGTTAGGATGAGCAGCACCCACTATTCTGTGCAACTGGCTGTCCTCTGATCTGCACTGTTGAAGGCCTTGCATTATTTGCAGGTTGGCTTGCCATTCTGCATTCAACATAGAGTTACCATCAGATAATGAGCTTAGAAGGAACCGGAACAAGAAAAGAAAAGGAGAAGTCATAGATGATAAATCAATGAATAACTAGTAACACAATCTAGTAACCTATATCTTTGCTTGTATTGTTAAATCTAATGAAGAAAAGCACAAGAAAGGGAAAAATGAAATGATAATAAGAATGACATTTGTAATTCATTCATAATTGACTTTTCCCAGCAATGGAAATTAACAATATAACGCAAACCAAAATATTGGTATGATCTACAATATAACTATTCCTTCTGTGAGTTGCATTAAACAAGTGTTGCATTAAACTTCCTTCTGTAAGTTGTAAGCAAATTTTCGCCTGGGCTTGCTTCTAGGGCCAAGTATTGCATTAAACTTCGTGATTTTCTTGAATATCTATGGTTAAATTATAAGCAGGAACAGGTACCTGGTCTTGATGGAAGCAGCCATGGCCATGAACGCCTGTTCCACGTTTGTAGCATCTTTTGCACTTGTTTCCATAAAAGGTATGCCTATTTCATCTGCAAATGCCTGTTATAGAAAAAGAAAATAAAGAATGTAGGGCAAGGGAAGCTGAAATACCAATACAATAGCAATAACACCTCCACAGCACTAAGAATGAACACACACTTGAAACTGTTTACAAAAAATGAAAATAACAAAATCAAGGATGGATAACAAAGCCATACTTTAGCTGTTTCATATGACACAGCTCTGTTTGCTGTCAGATCACATTTGTTGCCAACCAAAAGTTTGTTAACATTATCACTGGCATAGCGGTCAATTTCGCTGAGCCACTGCTTCACATTATTGAAGCTCTCTTCATCTGTCACATCATAAACAATCTGCAAGCAGAAACAGTCATTAAAGATGCAGGGAGACCCCACAAAAGAGGGAAATCTATATTTAAAAGCTTATGTGAAGAAAACCATCACCCACAATGATCCCATGTGCCCCACGATAGTAGCTACTGGTGATTGTCCTAAATCGTTCTTGTCCGGCTGTGTCCCACTACAAATAAAATCAGATCACAAAACAAAGTAAGAAAAATCTGTCGATAGAACCATGAATTTCGATGGTCTAGAAACATGACATAATATAAGAAGATAACAGAACTAAAACAAACCCAATCATATACGTACAATCTGGAGTTTAATGGTTTTCCCATCCTGCTCAACGGTACGTATTTTCTACACAAAATAACATGAAATGATCAGTATAGACATTGCCTTAATCGGTTCAAGCTAAAAATTCAGAGTTGTACTCACAAAATCAACTCCAATGGTGCTTATGTAGCTCTCAATGTATGAGTCATCCTGCAGCATAATATAGAAATAATCATGAAGTTAATAATCTAAATTACTACATTAAGCTGTAATTTACCATCAATAAGGGCGAAGATCAACCAACAAGCAGCCTAAAGGCATTCAGGCTAGAACCTTCCATAGTGACAAAATAACCATCATAAGCTCTAAAGTAGCAACTCAGGTTACAAAGATAAAAATTTGATGACACTCGCCATAGGCTTGGCTTCTATTGATAAAAATTGCTAGCCTAATTTACTAATAAAACATTCTCAAAAAGCCCAATTTACTTGTTCAAATCAACTCCAAAGCTCATGACAGGAGACATGACCTCATCGCTTTCAGCATCATACTCAGAAGTTCCTTTTTTTAAGTTTCCTTTTTACAACTTTATAAGGAAAATGTCCGGCAACAGTGTATCATTTATATGTTTTATTGAAGAATTGTATAATACATTATACACCTAAATGATAAACCTGCAACTGTTCCATGTGTGGAAAAAAGCATATGTTGTTACACATGGAGGGAGAGAGGTAACATGATTCTGTGAGAAAAGGCTAATCCACCAATTCATTACTGGATAATTTTTTCTTAAAAAAAAAAAAAATCATTTTAAAGAACTCTTTAACATAATCAAAATCTCAAGCAAAGAATACATAATAATACATGTATTGTTTTATAAGACATTGCTGTTACCAATGACCATGCTTAACCAAAACAGGGTACTCAGAGGGAGCTATTTTTCTACTGGATAAAATAAATAACTCTCAAAAAGGGTGGAAAAACATGTTATAATGGAAACAGGGGGAAAAATTTAAAACACTATACTGTGGGACATGGAAGTTAGTAGTAGTCAAAATAATAACTAGCATAAAAATAAGCAGAAAGCTTACAGCAAATCTCAGAAGAAGACATGATTTTCCAACACCTGAGTCTCCAATGAGAAGGAGCTTGAACAGATAATCACTGCAGAGGATAACCAAAAACCGTTAACTTTCTCACTCAGAATAGATCAGCCTCAGAAACACACCTTAAAGACTGCAACAAGTTCTTACACACACACTGATTAATAATATGACAATGAAACCGAGAACCAACATTAAAGTATCAATTCTTAAAGATCTATAAATGGATTTAATAGAAGCCACCACTATCTTTCTTCTTATTGATTGATCAACACAGAAGAGCTCAAGGCCATATAAACCCCACATCGAAACCCCATACTTCCTAGGATTAAACCCCAAATTGAAATCCCATACTTCCTAGGTTTAGCTTAATTTGATAATTCCCCTACTGAAGTACCACTCAGCTCATGAATCAGATTACTATAGAATACATGCTGTTAATTTTTTTAAATCCAATTAGACATTATGATCACGGGGATTGAGTCCTCATCATAATCACTGCAAGGAAAAAATGGGACAATACAGACTCAAAATCATTCTTTGAAATCAACAAGGGGCAAGATCAGGGTTACTCAGAAGCTTCAAAATCAATCACGAAAGCTCAAAATCATAGCTTTCGTTG
Source organism: Pterocarpus macrocarpus (assembly GCA_031439585.1). Taxonomy (NCBI): domain Eukaryota; kingdom Viridiplantae; phylum Streptophyta; class Magnoliopsida; order Fabales; family Fabaceae; genus Pterocarpus; species Pterocarpus macrocarpus. The sequence goes on along the minus strand of CM062515.1, from coordinate 71,563,225 downwards.
TAAATTTCCGTAATTGGAAAGCAATAGATGTCAATTCAATTAAAAAAAGCCCAATTGCGTCAAAAATTTATGAAAATCAATCAATCTAGGGTTACACCCGAACACACCGACAAGATTTGAAGCTAACAAAAACTTATGCATATGAACCAATCAAGCTACAACCTCACACACCCTTTTGAAAGAGAAGATCGAAAAACTGAAAAAGGATCGAACTTCGGGAAAATCGAACTCGAAATAACGAAGAGAGAGAAGAGGAGTGGGGTACAGAGGAGCCTACTATTCGGGATTCATTTCCGTGTAGAAGCAAATTCGTGACGCGGGGGGTCGCCGGAGATCGGAGGGGTGTCGCCGGAGAAGGGCCCGGTGAGGCGGTGGCTTATCCTAGGAAGGTCAGAACGAAGAATCGAAAAGACAAGTCTTCGCTGTGGTAGCTTCTTCGTTTCGCTTTGCTTTGTTTCGAATGAAGATCGCGTGGTGGAACCACGCGACAAATACGATGACGTATTTGTAAATGCTTGGCGTGCTGGCTGGAGGTGATAACTGGTATGGTATGGTAGATCTCCTCTAATTAAATTGACCCGTGAGGGTAAACATTGGCTTTTTTATTGTATTAAAAAAACATTATAATATATATATATATACCTTTTGAATTAGATTACAGTGAAATCAATCAAGTTACATCAAATTTATTATGGGACAAATTTGACACTAGAGAGATGGAATTTGATGCAACTTAGATTGAATGTTGAATTTGATCTAAATTGCATTGAAATCGATTCATATGAATTCAATTCATGCTGGATTGATCGTATGAAGTTTAGATTTTAAAGAGTGAAAAAAAAGTAAAGAGAGAGGTTAGAGAGTAGTAGAAAAAGGTTTAACTGATAGAGAAAGAAAGAGAAATGGAGAGTAACAATCTATATCGCCTTAATGCACTCGAACATATCTCTGTAAATCTTAATACATAGGTAATTTTAATTTTTAATTTATATTTTATTATTATTTTGTATTTTAATTTAATTTAATTTAGTTGTTAGTGTCTATTTTATTTCTGTAGAGAAAAAAATTTAGATATTTGAGTTGACATTAAATTAGTTTAGGGTATGTTAACTTAGTTGATATACTTAAGTAGCAACTTAGTTTGATTAATTTATTGTAATAGTAATTAATAAAGAAATATTACAGGTTTACATTTTTGGTGGTAATAATTTAGGGTTTAGTTTATGTTCTATAATTTAGTGACTACTTTATTTTTGTAATGAAAAAAGTTTAGATGTTTGACTTATTGTTAAGTTAGCTTAGGGTATATTATTACACTTATATTTGTGCATTCATGCTATATAGCGGCCTCAAGTCCAACACAGTAGGTGTTACAGAATACCTAAGCCGCATCCATTGATCGAGCCATGCTTGCGCGATGTAGACTTGTGGCATGCATCACATATTCCCAATTTTGAATATGATCGTGTATTGATTAGTGTTTTTGTTGAGCGTTAGCATCCACAGATGCACATATTTCATCTGTCGTATAGAGAGCGTACTATCACACTCCAAGATGTCGCATTATGGCTAAGGTTGCATATTAATGGGGACCCAATTAGCGAATGTATGTTCTCATGGGAGCATTTTGAAAGTAATGATATACTTAGCTTATGCGATGAGTTGCTTGGGGCTGTGCTAAGTCCGGAGTATCGCCATGGACTCTTTGTGAAATGCTATTGGTTTATAGAGACATTTAAATTAGGTGATAGTCCAACTCAGGATGTAATAGTACGCCACGCTCGAGCATATATTTTGCTTTTGTTTGGTGCCTTATTGTTTTCAGATAAGTTTGGGTTCAGAGTTCATCTAAAGTGCTTGCCTCTGCTTCGTGACTTTCGCCATGTACGGATCCTGAGCTGGGGCTTGGCAGTATTGGCTATGTTGCAACAAAATCTATGTTGTATTGTTAATAGTCAAGTGGTTGATATTGTTGGTTGCCTAACCTTATTACAATCGTGGATGTGGTATAAATTACCAAAGTTTAGTCCTCCAGGTAGACACGAGATCAGGTTTCCGTTAGCAACAAGGTAAGATGTTGACTAAATAGTAAACTTTTATTTTATTTACATTTGTTATTTGCCATATTAAAATGCAAAATATGTGTGTTTTTTTTTCAAGTGGCCATAAATGGTTCATGACTGATATGATGGCGTGTTGATTATTGGCACATAGGCGGTGAATTGACAAGATTAGTATTACAGGGGTGAGATATGTAGTGTCTATTCATTATTATTGACTTTTTGATTGATGCCTTTAGCAGAAAATTTATTGTGTCATTTTTAACTACTACAATTTGAGTAGACCTTGTATTACAACCAACTAGTCATCCAGATATCACCCGCATGGATTTATAAGGAGTTTAACATTTTGTCATTTGTGACAGCATTGATATGCTTCGCTACTATTGAGTGTCATCAGGTGGATCGTGTAGTTCGACAAAGCATGTGTTGGATCGAGAGCAGATCCACCAGAGCTGAAGTGCGACTTCTCTAGAATGACGAATAACTCGATGATGCGAATCTTTGAAAATTGGGCATGGAAGTGAACATGAGCCCAATATCATCATTGTTACCCAACTGCCAACTTCTGTGGCAGAGCACACCTTTTCCAATTGCCATGGGCATTCAAGAAAACACTTATGTGATTTGCTTGTTACTTTGTTGGCCTATCTTCTACAAAATTGTGTTCTGCAACTCTAATAAAGCAATAGATGAATAAACAACTATAAATTGAGGATTTTGATTACAAAAGGTTACACTCTCATTTGTATTTGTAATTGCACCACTATGATGAACAAGTATATACCTCTTAATCATTTTTTCACACACTTTCTTTCAAAACTCTCTCCCAAAATTGTAATACCCGGTTTAAAAATAAAATGCCTGTTTAGAATAAAATATTAATAACTGAAATATTTAAAAATTTTCATAGCTTATGCTTGGGACAATCCCTTTAACTACTTTTAAAAATTGCAGTATAAAGAATTTAAAATTATATGGATGAAGTTTTTGAAGGGGTTGTTTTAAAAAAAAAAAATCTCATGGGGGATCATGGTGCACCATAAGTGATATGGTGCACCCTAGACCCCTCTCCCCCTTCATTTCACATTCTGGAGCCTTCCTAGACGCATTTCCTTCCTTTCTTTCGTTTTTCCTTTTCCTTGTCACGTTCTTTTACTTTCTTCCTCTCAAATTCATCTCTCTCTCTTTCTCTCTCAATCTCCTCTTTCTCTCACTCCCATGAGTCATCACCTGCGCTTCCCTTTCTTCGCCACACACCACCAACTGCATCTCTCCCTTCCTCTCTCTCTCTCTCTCTTTGCGTGATCTCTCCTTGCTGTCTCCCTGGCTCTGCCTTACTTCCTTCCTGGTGGTTGGGAGCTGATGTTGCCCTTCCAAAGCAAGCCATAGTCTTGGGTGAGTTACTTACTTTAAACTTGTTAGCATCTTTTTATTTCAAGAAGAAAGTAAGATGTGCTTGCAGTAACTATTTTTTTTTTAAATGGAAGTGAATTGCTAAACTCTAATTGTTTAGATTATTGATATAGATAATAAGATTTTGATAGCTTAGGTTCAAATTTTGAGTCCTGTTGGTAAAGGTTAATGGTAGAGTCAAGCCGAGCTGTCAAAGATTAAATTGATATCAGTTGATAGTTTTAATTTTTGGGCTGTGTGTGTAATTGTTATTGTATGAATAATTAATTAGCTATAATGCCAAAGAAAACTACATATTATTCTAATTGATTTTGAAATAACTCAAAAGCAATTGTAGTAAATAAAGAGAAATTTAAATTCTAGGTTGCGAGGTTGAAGAAGAGGATGGGGGTTAAATGTTGAATCATAATATTTATAGTTAAATTGGGAGTACTTATTTATGTGTCAATTTCAGATTCCTCAGGAGATCATCCTACAAATTCAACAACCCCAGGGCGTAGATTGGACGCTTCCTGACACTTTGTGAGTGGACAGGGCCTCTATGGCATATGATTTTATTTTATGCAATCAATATTGGTTGATTTGAGCACATTTATTGACAGGTTCTTTTATATATCTAGTTAGTTATGAATACTTTGTTTGAAGACATAATTGTCTTATGGTTAACATATTTATCTAACTATGGACCTTTGATTTAGTTTTGAGGAAATTTTACTAATGTTCAAGTGTTGAATGTTCTAAAAGTTTTTTTTTTAAAAGACGATGAATTTTATAAATGAAAGGACAAGCTCTAATCTTTGTTTGAATTATTGAATTGATTTATCGAGTAAATTACATTTTGGACTTTCGAACTTTGATGAATACTTTGTGCTTTGAAAATTTGATTTAATGTTTGTTACTTAGCTTTTATTAATACTTATTACTTTAGTTCTTACATACTTTGTGGGAGGTTTTTCAGTTAATCGGTAGCTAGCGACCGCTGACGCTAGCCTTGGTGCACGTTGGATCGAACCCAACTAGCAGGGGTGTTGCTAGCTCGGTGTGTGTGTGTGTGTTGAGGCCTATGCATACGGCCGACTTAGTCAAATCTAAAGGGGATAACCCTCATTTGAAATTTTCTTTGAATTGGAAGCCTCCCTACCTTGGATTTATATTTGAGAATCATGTTTTAAGGTTATGAAATAATGTTATTTTTTTATATACATGCATAGTATTTAATTTTGATTCTTTACATAAATATTATTTAAAATAATGATTTCTTATGCAAACTTGATTTATGATATTAATTTCTTATTTAATCATAGTTACTTTATTTCTAGAGCTTGTCCTCATATGTTATAGATCCATTACCCCTCATTGAGTGAGTTGGATTCACCCCCCTTTTCCTTCGTGTCTCAGATCCTAGTGCTGTACCTGATTCAATTTCTCCAGCTTTATAGAGCGCAGACATCTTTGATAGCCCTTCTACCGTGAGGGCCTTTCGTTGACTTTGATTATAATATTTTATATATGTTTGATACTTTAGAGTTGCTCCACAATCCACAGCATGTGAACTCACGCTTGACATTCTTTCTGGATAGGGTATGTGTATAGGAATTCGTTTATTTTGTAAAACATGTTTCTTGAGCACTGTGTTGTTAGGGATATATATATAAAAATGTATAAGTAGATAGACATAAATATGTTGCTATTATAATGAATGAATGCCTAAATATATGTCAATTTGGATATATGTACTAGTTGACTATTGGAACAAGTCTAGCTTTTACGGGAAAGCTGGAAAAATATAGGAAACTCTGTCCATTTATCACGGAAAATTTGATGTTTAAGGCTTGTTGGAGGTCCGTCACCTCCAAGCGCCGGTCATGACTCAGGGCAGGTCATGACAAAGGTGGTATCAGAGGCCGATTAAGTTTTTCTGTGGTTGGTGGAGCAAATATCCTTTAGTAGGATTGCAATTGTGTAAATGGTAGCCGGCCCATTTGCACAAAATGCAATGTTACCATAGGCTTTAGGAATGGTATTTCGTTCTTCGGTCTTTAGTTATTCTATACCTTCTTTGATGTCTCGTCTATCCTATTGCTCATCGCCTTAATGGGTTACGTCCCTCCTTTTTGTTAAGGAATGCTCAGTTAGGTTATAATGCTCTATGGAGCTAATCCTAGTATCCGTGTATACTAGATTAAACTGATTATAGATGTTCATTTTCTAATGTTATCTGTTTGTTCTTTGGAAATGATATAACTGATTTTTGTATTTTCTGATGCTAATATGAAGCTATAGTATCAGGATTGATGATGAATGTATGTTGTGTTTGCTCGTGAATTCATTCTTCATAATTATTTTAAACTTTCTAGCTATTGGTAACGCGGTTTTCAATTTATGGTTCTTATTTGTGTTTGTAGAAGTGTATTAGACTAATTCAGAATCTCTAGTTCCAATTTAGACTATCATTGTTTCAAAATTTTCAAAGAACTTGTTGGTACTCAAAACTATTATTATGTATGCTAGTGTTGCTTTGAAATTTTGTAAAAGTATAATGGCATCGATTGATCCATGCAGGGAATCCCACTTAGTGAGGTAAGACTTGCTTTATGTTTTAATTGAAGCCAATGAACAATATCTGATAGCCAAAAGAAAAAGGAAAGAAAGAATTCCTGCCACATACACTCTACTGTTTAAAATGAATTGGATGCTTAAATTGTTGCAATGTAAAACGGCAAGGTGAGAGAGGATGAGGATGTTTGAAGTCAATTGGGTGAGCTTAGAGTAGTTAGAGACTATGAGCAAGTGACAAAGATGGTGATCGAAAAAAAACAGTAGGGTGGTGATAGAAAAAGGGAAATTAACCTCAAGGAATTAAAGTGGCAAAGTTGCACTAGGTAGTCTAACTATAGGTATAAGTTATGCATAATTGAACAACTAACTAGCTAGTTTCTACATAAACTCAAAACTAAGACAGCAGAGTTGTTCCCTTCATAATTTGAGTTCCATGCCTTGGATTGAGGTGAGGCTAATTTTATTTGAAGGCCAGAAGCAAGTAGTTTTTATGTGTAAAGTTTCCTACCTAGACAAATTTAGTTGATCTTGTGGTGATTTTTAGAAATTTGCTGCAGAATCTTAAGTGCTAATCTGTGTTAGTTCTAGTTCCTACACATCAAATCATGTTAAAATGCTAAACTATGCATGAGGCAACTTTTCTTAGCAAATGTATGATAAAATGAACTATCTTACAAGGTTCCAAGTCAATCCAACCATTAGAGCCTAAGTTAAGGATTTTTGAAGTTGCATGTTCTGCATAAAATACTACATGCAGCAGTAAATTTGAGAGATGCATAAACTGAGTTATAGGATTTATATTTCAGCAAAACTAATGATTAGAATGTGTGTAAAGCATGACTCATAAACATTATGAGACCAAACTAATCAGGGTGATTGTATATAAGATAGGTTGCAAAAAGAGGACGAGTTTGAGTATTCACAACTAAAAACACAAGTTAATAGACCTAAGATTGAGACCTTGGTCTAGAATGTAAATTCCCACTATAGTTTGGGTTAAACCTAATGTAGATGAAGATTTATACTATGATGATTAGGTATGAAAGACAAAGAGATGCATGAGGTCTAATCCTAGGCAAAATGGCTCAAATGAGAAACATGCCAACTATTACCAAGTAACCATATGAAAAATGAAATTTGCACTTTAATCTGTTAGGACGGATTTAAAGAACCCAGGTTCATTGTGTTGATTTCTTTCGAAAGGCTGCTCTACTTCTGTGTTTATTCGCATCAAAAGCTTGATTGTTGTAAGAACTTGTGGTAACCAGTAAGGCCCACCTGTTTGAAGTCTCCTTGAGGTTTTCTATTTGAATTTGTTAGAATTATCAAGTTCAGTCTTACATAAGGGAGTTCTATTTATAAGATTCTTATGAAAGCTTCCTATATGAAGAACAATAGTGTAACTTTTTGCTTCTATTACTATTGCTTATTTTCCTTTTTCCAGTTGATTTTAGCAAAGTGGTGTAGGTTATTATTAACAAGATTACGTCTTACTTTGTAGTCACCTGTCTACCTTTGAAACATGTGATTAGGTTGTTGTGTGTTAAGAGTGCAGATATCCGCCTCCTATTCTAGAGTGCTTTGAAACACACCTTATTGCCTTGATATATTTTTAGTACTAAGGCATTTTATTCTTGGTATAGTAGTAATATACATTTGTTTACTAGTGCAAGATTGGGTTGATGATACCAGTATATAAATCTAGCAGTCTAATGAAGTTTCCTTCTATAAGAGCTTGTAGGATGTTGGAGAAGACTTCTTAATTTACTGTCTATATAGTCATATCTTTGATGTGTATGGTAAAATTTGACTTTAACTTGTTAGAACCTTGAAGTATCTAGGGGTAAATCTCCAATTTTGGATGTCAGTTTTATATAACCAATGGCACTAAAACTTCTGTTAAATAGTCTTTTTGAAATTCAGGGACCGAATTTCTTAAAGGAGGGAAAATGTAATACCTGATTTAAAAATAAAATGCCTGTCTAGAATAAAACATTAATAATTGAAATGTTTAAAAATTTTCATAGCTTACGATTAGGACAATCCCTTTAACTACTTTTAAAAATTGCAGTATAAAGAATTTAAAATTATATGGATGAAGTTTTTGAAGGGGTTGTTTTAAAAAAAAAAAAAACCCATGGGGGATCATGGTGCACCATAAGTGATATGGTGCACCCTAGACCCCTCTCCCCCTTCATTTCATGTTCTGTAGCCTTCCTAGACGCTTTCCTTCCTTTCTTTCATTTTTCCTTTTCCTGGTCAAGTTCTTTCACTTTCTTCCTCTCAAATTTATCTCTCTCTTTCTCTCTCAATCTCCTCTCTCTCTCACTCCCACAAGCCACCACCTGCGCTTCCTTCTCTCTGCCACACACCACCAACTGCATCTCTCTCTTCCTCTCTCTCTTTGTCTCTCTCTCTCTCTCCGCGTCATCTCTCCCTGCTATCTCCCTGGCTCTGCCTTGCTTCCTTCCTGGTGGCTGGGAGCTGAAGTTGCCCTTCCAAAGCAAGCCATAGTCTTGGGTGAGCTAATTACTTTAAATTTGTTAGCATCTTTTTTGTTTCAAGAAGAAAGTAAGATGTGCTTGCAGTAACTATTTTTTTTTTAAATGGAAGTGAATTGCTAAACTCTAATTGTTTAGATTATTGATATAGATAATAAGATTTTGGTAGCTTAGGTTCAAATTTTGAGTCCTGTTGGTAAAGGTTAATGGTAGAGTCAAGCCGAGCTGGCAAAGATTAAATTGATATCAGTTGATAGTTTTAATTTTTGGGCTGTGTGTAAAATTGTTATTGTATGAATAATTAATTAGCTATAATGCCAAAGGAAACTACATATTATTCTAATTGATTTTGAAATAACTCAAAAGCAATTATAGTAAATAAAGAGGAATTTAAATTCTAGGTTGTGAGGTTGAAGAAGAGGATAAGGGTTAAATGTTAAATCATAATATTTATAGTTAAATTGGGAGTACTTATTTATGTGTCAATTTCAGATTCCTCAGGAGATCATCCCACAAATTCAACAGCCCTAGGAGGTAGATTGGACGTTTCTTGACACTTTGTAAGTGGGCAGGGCCTCGATGGCATATGATTTTATTTTATGCAATCAATATTGGTTGATTTTAGCACATTTATTGACAGGTTCTTTTATATATCTAGTTAGTTATGAATACTTTGTTTGAAGACACAATTGTCTTATGGTTAACATATTTATCTAACTATGGACCTTTGATTTAGTTTTGAGGAAATTTTACTAATATTCAAGTGTTGAATGTTCTGAAAGTTTTTTTTTTTTTAAAAGACAATGAATTTTATAAACGAAAGGACAAGCTCTAATCTTTGTTTGGATTACTGAATTGATTCATCGAGTAAATTACATTTTGGACTTTTGAACTTTGATGAATACTTTGTGCTTTGAAAATTTGATTTAATATTTGTTACTTAGCTTTTATTAATACTTATTACTTTAGTTCTTACATACTTTGTGGGAGGATTTTCAGTTAATCGGTAGCTAGCAGCCGCTGACGCTAGCCTTGGTGCACCTTGGTTCGAACTCAGCTAGCAGGGGTGTTGCTAGCTCGGTGTGTGTGTGTTGAGGCCTATGCACACCGCCGACTTAGTCAAATCTGAAGGGGGTAACCCTCATTTGAAATTTTCTTTGAATTGGAAGCGTCCTTACCTTGTATTTATATTTGAGAATCATGTTTTAAGGTTATGAAACAATGTTATTTCTTTATATACATGCATAGTATTTAATTTTGATTCTTTACATAAATATTATTTAAAATAATGATTTCTTATTCAAACTTGATTTATGATATTAATTTCTCATTTAATCATAGTTACTTTATTTCTAGAGCTTGTCCTCATATGTTATAGATCCATTGCCCCTCACTGAGTCGGTTGAATTCACCCCCTTTTACTTCGTGTTTCAGATCCTAGTGCTGTACCTGATTCAGTTTCTCTAGCTTTATAGAGTGCAGACATCTTTGATAGCCCTTCTATTGTGAGGGCCTTTCGTTGACTCTGATTATAATATTTTATATATGTTTGATTCTTTAGAGTTGCTCCACAATCTACAGACAGGAACCTGCTGCTTGACATTCTTTTTGGATAGGGTATGTGTATAGGAATTCGTTTATTTTGTAAAACATGTTTCTTGAGCACTGTGTTGTTAGGGATCTATATATAAAAATATATAAATAGATAGACATAAATATGTTGCTGTTATAATGAATGAATGCCTAAATATATGTCAATTTGGATATATGTACTAGTTGACTGTTGGAACAAGTCTGGCTTTTACGGGGAAGTTGGAAAAATAGAGGAAACTCTATCTGTTTGTTACGGGAAATTTGATGTTTAAGGCTTATTGGAGGTCCGTCACCTCCAAGCGCCGGTCATGACTTAGGACGGGTCATGACAAAAACTTAAACACAAAAGACTAATTGAGTGAAATTTCACACACTTTCTCCCAAAACTCACACACAAAGTACTAGCCAAGTGGGATTCGGAGTGGGGTTTAAATAAGTAGTGGTTTAGGGTTAGGATTGCTAGTTTAGTGTTAGGGTTTACACAATGCTAAATTTGATTCAAATTGAATCAATTTCCATGCTCCTTTGTCAAATATGGCTTGTAATGAATTCGATCTAATTTGAATCGATTTCACTATTATCCAACAAAATAGGACATTTTGGAAAATAATATTGAAAAGACATATATAGCTAAATGATATTTTTTTATTTTAAAACAATAAAAAAAATAGTATACATTAGTCTGAATAAATTAGAACATTGGCACGATTTATCACTTTAAAAATCAATAAAAAAATTTAAAAATTCATACAGAAGCTTAATTAATTCAAGAGATTCGAAATACGAACACATTGAAAGGGATGGGAGGTTGTCATGGTTTACATTAACTTAGCCCTTTTTTCATATATTAATAATTTAGTGGTTGCACAAAAAAGAAAAAAATGAAGTATGTAAACTATATATATATATATATATATATATATATATATATATATATGAATTTAATTGTTATATATTGACAATATAAAAGAGTTTTACACTATTATATAATCAAATGTTTGTATTTATAAGATTTTTAAAGTAATGAGTGATTAAGTTAAACACTTTTGTTAATATAACTATATATGATTGGATATTTGTATAAAGTATTTTTACACAAATAATACATACAAATTAAATCAATTATATATATTTACACTGTCATACAATCAAATATTTATATTTATAAGATTTTTAAAGTAATAAGTGATTGAGTTAAACAATTTTGCTGATATGATAATATATAATTGGATGTCTGTATAAAGTATTTTTACACAAATAATACATACAAATTAAATTGAATTTATATATATAAAATTGATTTTAACAATAGATATGTTTATGTAATTTATATTTGGTTAATAATTTCATATAATATGCTTTTACATGGCTTTTTTTTTTTTAATTTATTTTATGTTATACATGTTTAGTTTAACTATCTTAGTGACCTTTCGGTTAATTTTGTCCATCATTTGTAGCATGTTTTTTCAAGCAAATTCTCAAGTTTATTTTTAATGAACATAAACGAATTTTACCCTTACAATAAATCAACTTGACTTGAGTTAGATATTTTGGAACTATGGTGATTTAGACAAAAAATAAAAGAGATTAACTTTAATACACTACTATTGAAAAGATTTTTTTATTATTTTGGCCTTTAAAGTACTTCTACAAATATTGGTGTGAGATTAAACTTCGAACACTAAGACAACTAAAAAGCCTTCCTAATATTTGCATTTTTCAAAGTTTAAATCTTGATTCTTTTTCTAAAAGTATATCTCGTTTACTATTGTATCCAATCATTTTGTTGGCACATTGTTTTTACTTATTTATCACTATCCTATTTTATTTTTAATAAACATTATTCCTATTTATTTAAACTACTATCTTTCGAAAAAATACTTTGAATACTGCCCAATTTGCATTCCTCTATTACAAATTTTCTTTTATAAATGAATCTTTATTGTTACTCATTTTTTTTTATCTTTTCGTACTCGAAAATTAAAAAAAAAACTTTGAAGTTTTAATTATTTTATGATTATTTATTTGTTAATTCATCTTGCGTTTTGTTTTTATTTCTATTTCTATTTCTATTTCTATTTAAATAATAATATTATCTAATTATAACTTTTATTCCTGACGCACCACCTTTATAAAATAAACCCAAAATCATAAGGGATGTGGCCAATATAAATTGAATGCCAGAATCAAATGTTGAAAGCAAAACTTCAAAGTATAAGAAAGAAAGTAATTAATTACGTCACCAATCAGGGTTGACACAGTTAGTAATGGATTCAAATTTCACAAGGACCTTAATTCGATTTCTATTGCTGATGTATGTTTCCCATGAGTAGGCGATGTTGTAAGTTCCCTATAGGTACTTTCTGAGCCTAGTGATTGTGTCCTGACTCTGATGGGATAATTAGTGCTAAACTCACCTAAACTTCTATTAAAAAAAAAGTAATTAATTACACCTAATGATTAGTTACATTCTTAATAGTGACAGGTTGAATCAAGTTACCTAAATATTATAACTTTTTGGCAAAATCAAACTAAACTAGTAATATCCACAGAAATAATGTCTTTTTAACAGAATGAAATGTTTTGACTGAGTGATATGTACATAATATCAGAGAGTTCATATGCAAGCAGTTTATATGCTAAGAGACATCTAATAACATACACAAAAAATAAATACAAGAGCTTTATGCACAAATAAAATTAGATGGTAAACATAAGGAGGGGAAGGAAAGAAAAGGATTATACATCTTTAATGTAGAGTCTACTTAGTCTTAATCTAAAGTGAGATTTTTCACCGTTCAATCATCAATTAGTCCTTTAGGCTATATTTGGTTGGAGTGAATTAGAGTGGAAGGAAAGAGAGGGGAAGGAAATGGTCTCATTTCCCCTATTTGGTTGGAGAGAAAAATTTGAGAGGAGAAATTCAATAATGCTCTTATCATGGTGGATTCCATGTGAATAGTAATAATTTTTTTCCTGCCTAGACCTGGCATAAAAATAGGGGGAAGGGATTTTTTTCATTTTTTCATTTTTGCCCTTTGACGTGCAATAAGAGAGATATGAGATGAGATGATGATGATGATAGGAAGAGGGTTAGGGTGTGCAACACCATTGAAGGTGTTGCATGGTCCCTCTTATCTTTTTTTTTTTTTTTAAATCAACACTTCTAAAATTTTATCTAAATAATTTTAATTTTTCTATCACTATATTATTAAAAATAAATACAAAAATATCCAAAGTATAAGTTACGTAAAATTTTAAAATTTTTCGATTACCAATATTTTATTTTAAATAGGGTATTAAATTATAACTGAATAATATTTTTGGTATTATTTATTGATAAAATAGATTTTAAAGTAATATTAGATTAATGAAAAATATTAGTTTTATTTTAAATAATTTTGAATAATTTATTTTTATTAATATTAATTTGATTTAATATGTTGATATTATTTTAACCTGTTAAATTAGAAATAATGAAATTTTTTATTTAATATTAATTAATATAATTGAAATACCTTTTTTAACAATATAAAGGTAAAATTGTCATTTAACAATATTACCTCTTTCTTTCTTTTCATTTTCTCACACAAATAACTAAGAGAAAATTATTTTTCTTCCATTTTCCTTTCATCCAAACATACCTATGGAAAATACAAATCTACTCTATTTCTTTCCGCTTAACTTCTTTCCTCTCAACTTCCTTCCTTCCAATTTCTTTCCTCCATCCAAACACACCCTTAAACTCCTAGTCCTTTTAAAGCTAGTACAACAACAGCTCACAAACTGAGCCTTACAGCTTCTCTTTCTGACTCAACAACCAACAACAATCACCCCTCTCAAGGCTCGAAGAAATTCACAATAATTTTGACAACTCATAACCTCACAACCTGAGCTTTACAACCTTGCTTATAGTGAAGGAAAGTATGACTGATGGTGACCTAAGTTCATACTGAAGATTAACACAACAATTAAGAGGTGGTTTAACAAGGTAGGGACCAGAAAAGTGGATGTTTGGGCTTTCTTGAGGAACCCAGCATTGGGATGATGCTAGGCCCATTAATATCTCAAGGAGTGGGCCAAACATCCCCTGGGAACTATCTTTCTTGACGTGGATTGGTAGGTTTTTGGGACATAATGTGGCCTTAAGGAAGTATCTTCCCACAAAGGACATCACTTGGATCTCCATAGGGTCAAAGGTTCCACTTTGCCCAAGACGCTCTGTCAACGTCGAGTCGCCTTTCCCAGACCTGTACCCTGGCCAAGTTCGAGGTTTATACCGAAATGACAATGATTCCTTGATGCCTTGACTTGCCTATACCCTTTTTGTCATGCCTAAAATGTTGTTGTCTCACCACTAGGGGCCAAAAACTAGTAAAAAGATATGACACCTTGTCCAAGAACCTAGGGTCTGTCATTGCCACCTTTTCAGCTCCCTTGTTTTCTACCAGGATGCTTAGGAAACCCCACAACTTGGAGCCCATGTAGAAAACCTTAACAAAAACAAAGAGAACAAACTGATTCCAGGACGTTACACACTCTAGGGAGAGAACCCCCCAACAAGATTTATCCTCCACGAACCCAAGTGACCCAAAGAGTGATTCCATGAACAGAGCGTCCTAAGGGGTGAGCTAAGAACAACGACCCTATCATCCCTTTCAGATCCTTGTGGTGGTTATGCCCATTTACTACTGAGAACCACCTCAAGGGGATAATTTCTTCTGGTTTTGCCATTGCAGTATTTCCTTACAAGCTTACGTTCCCTGAATCTCTCCTAATCTTGGTTTAGTGTCTAAACACACTAGCTGAGAAAATTGGTTCAGATCAATGACCAACACTCAATGTTTGTATGTACTCGAAGATGCTCAAATAAATGAGCTCAATGGAGGACGAGCATCAAATATTCAATAAATCTCTTGAATGACAGACTATTGTGCTTTATTTTTCTCCGTAGTTTGCTACTGATTTATAGAGATTTAGATCTTTTAAAGTGATGATAGCTATAAAATAAAAAAGTGTAGATAATTCAACCTTAAATCAATAACTTACATTATGTGCGACTCCCACCAAAATGATCTAAAAATGAATAATCTCTCACATTTTTAATTTATAGCCATCTTCACTTTAGAAGATTTAAATTTGATTACAAGTGCAAAATCACTCATTTTAAGGTGGAGAGGAGAGTGATCTTATGCTCCAAGTTTGAAAACAAAGTTTTTGCCTTTGAGTGAGATTTTGTTTAAAAAAAAGGGAAAAAAAAGGTAATTCTCTCTCTCAGGACAGTTGTAAATCTTCCTTTCTTTGTACTATTTGAACATTGCTCTCCTTCAAAGATGCTTTTTGAAATCTAGAAGCCTCTGGATTGAGAAAGATTGCATCAATTATTGTCCAGGCCTTTTCAAAGTCATCATGACTTCCGAAGGAAGGAGCCAAGCCACAAAAGGAGATGCACTGTTTACATCAGTAAAAGTTCTACTATGTTATCAAAGGGAACACGACACCATATATGACTAAGCAAACAATACGAATACACCACATCAACACACTAGACCTATATAGATTAAAAACAGCGGACTTTTGATCAAACACCATCATGAATCATATTGTTGCTCCATTTATGCAGTACTCCAGTCAACCCACATCAGTTCTGGCCACTACTCTCTTGTGATTCTTTGATTGTATCTCCACTATCTAGCACTCAGAAGATCTTGCAGCTGATGGCCCAAACTGATCTTGGTCTTCCGTTGCTTCTGTACTTCTTCCTCTTGCATTCCTTTTTTTTTTTCTTTTTTCTTTTTTTTCAAGTATGGAAAAATTTAGGGTGAAAAAATGGAGCCTCAATCCCAAGATAGGAAAACCTTTGAATTTAGGAAGTACTTACAAAAAAATTTACATTTATCTCATCCTAAAAAAATGAGTGGAGACTCAAACCTGCAATTTGTCTAATGAGAGGCCTATCTTGTTTCACTCGACCAACCCCTTAAGGTTATCCTGCATTCCTACGTGCTTCTCTATGCTGGTATTTCATGTCTTCACTATATATATATATATATATATATATATATATGAGTATTTAGCACTTTGAGCTTCATTTTGGTTCACAGCTCTTCTTCACCAGTAATTCATCTGTTAGTTTTCTTCTTTCTCTTTCATATGATTTATATTTATGTTCCGCATAAACAATTATTTTGACAAAGACCAAATACACACCTCAAAATTATTATATATTATATTTGTAATCATCATAAAGTCTATATATGTAAAAATATTTTGGGTTAAATATTATTTTTTCTTTTAGAATTTTACTATTTACGCAAGTATCGCAATTGAGTTGAGAAGGCAAACCTACCGCTCTTGCAACCAAGCAGCGTCCAATTTTTTATTTATCTGTAGCTTAGCTTGTATCTTTACAACATTATATGTAAATATTTTTGCGTACTTTTATACCAATAATAATTATATAACATACTCTGACCATTACTCCGTGTGTGTATATATATATATATATATATATATATATATATATATATATATATATATATATATATATATATATATAATGGTAGTCAATTACTATTTTTGATTGAAATTAATTTTGATTGAAATAATAATTACAAAAGTTAAGTACTTCTATTAATATAGCAAATTAGATAATTATATTAAAAAATTTATACTAACAATATATTAAAATTAAATTTTTTTTTATTACCACATAATACATATAAATAGTTAATTACGATGTACTGGATTCAGATTTTTCCTCAACATGCCCTAAATGGCTTCCAAAAGGTAAGTAAGTACCTGTGCAGTAAATTCTCTTGGTTAATTCCCTGCAGCCTTCCTTTTCTTGGAGTAAGGGTTTTCCACCGCAGTTGATTGTCTCTGCAATTTCTACCAAGAATATACGAATACATACTAATAACTGTTTTGTGATAGGTCACTCACAAATGTGATCCGTACTAGTGTATCAAACAATCCAATTCCAATTTCTAGTTTAGGAATACGAACTAAATAAAAAGAATTTTGGAGACGCCATCGAACTATAACCATGTTATATATGTATTGGAGTCTAGACATATTTCGTTTCCTATTCTGGCCTGTCAACATGAAAAAACAATGAGAACATGATTAAAGGAACTGTGTTATATGAATTTCTTCTTGTTTGGTCAAAATGGTTTCCTACTGACAGGATAACATAATAAAGCAAAAACATAATTGCATACTATAACAAGAAAATGTGCTATGATGAAGACTCAAAATCTTCTATACTTTGTAAGTTCAGAGGCATACTTTAGTCGAGATGAATATTTTTTTTAATCTAAACTTTTATGTAAAAGAACCTTCATACTCGAAACCCAACCAAAGGAATATAAATGATTTGATACACTAGAACAGATCACAATTGTGAATCACAGAAGGAGAACATGATTCAAGAAAGGAAAGACAAAGGGACAGCTTAAATATGAGTTTATTCAGTGTTTGGTTTTGGCTTATTCTGACTCTCTGACATTGCATTATTATTTATAGATGTCGGGTAACATTTTACTTCAGATATATGCACTTGATTGCATGGTTACAATTAATTCTCCTGTCACAAGATTGCACATTGCCAGAGTTGTCCTGCCAACTTCACCAGCTCACGAATCGCTTCAACAACCCCGCAAACACGAACCAATCATTCATTCTGACACCTATCTCACAGCCAAACCTACTTAGTACAATCTTACCTAACAGCATAGACCAATGTATGAATGCTCACGAACATTGGTGAAACGATCTCGTTTATGTTGTAGGAAATTCTTGTATTCTCCATCAAAAAAATTCTTTCTCTATAATATAATTTCAACCTTTATTTTTTTTTACTCTTACTCTTTTTTCTTATTTTTCCAAAAATAAATATAAAAAATTCACATACAATGTAGAGTAAATCTATCCTTCATTTGTGGAAGAGAAACATATGACTCTTATTTTGTATACTAAGAATCACAATTAATAGCGACACTGAAGCAAATAATGAATTGTGCGACCACATATAAAGATCCATCCACTTAATACGGTGATTTATGACTCAGGTTAATATCATGTAAGAAGATTCTATTTCTTCTATTTTACTTATAACTAAAGTTTTTTATATCAAAATTAAGAGTTCTATTAAATAGGCTTATATAAAAAATGGCTTAATTTTATTAAATTAAGTTTTTTTCCCATTAATTCTCCCCTCACAAGACTGCACACTGCCACAATTGTGGCGCCAACTTCACCCAGCTCACGAATCACTTCAACAACCATTCCCCTGCAAACACAAACCACTCATTTTATTCCTTGCACCTATTTCAGAGTCAAACCTTAGTACAATCTTACCTAATAACATAGACCAATGTATGAATGCTCACATATATTGGTGAAATGATTTCGTTTATGTTGTAGGAAAATTCTTGTATTTTCTATCGAGAAAATTGATTCTTCATAATATAATTCAATCCTTATTTTTTTTCTTTTTCTCTTTTTTCTCTTTTTTCTAAAGATAAATATCAAGAATTCATTTATTATATGGAATAAATCCATTCTTCCTCTATGTAAGAGAAAAGTATGACTCTTATTTTGTATACTAAGAATCACAACTAATGGCAACACTAAAGCAAATTATAAATTGTGCGACCGCTAGTAAAGATCCATCCACTTTTACAATGATTTATGATTCGGGTTAATATCATGTCAAAAGATTTCTGTTTCTTCTATTTTACTTATAACTAAAGTTTTTTACATCAAAATTAAGAGTTCTATTAAATAGGCTTATATAAAAAATATGGCTTAATTTTATTAAATTAAGTTTTCTCCCTATTAATTCTCCCCTCACAAGACTGCACACTGCCACAGTTGTATGCGAACTTCACCAGCTCATGAATTACTTCAACAACCATTCCCCCATAAACACAAACCACTCATTCTATTTCTCACAGTCAAACCTACTTCGTACGATCTTACCTAACAACATAGACCAATGTATGAATGCTCACATACATTGGTGAAACGATCTCGTTTATGTTGTAGGAAAATTCTTGTATCTTCCATCGAGAAAATTGATTCTTTCTTCACAATAAATAATTTCAATCCTTATTTTTTTTTCTCTTTCTTTTTTTTCTCATTTTTCCAAAAATAAATATCAAAAATTCATATACTATGTGAAGTAAATTCACTCTTCCTCTATAGAAGAGAAAAGTATAACTCTTATTTTGTATACTAAGAATCACAATTAATAGCGACACTGAAGCGAATTATAAATTGTGTGACTGCACGTAAAGATCCATCCACTTAATAGGGTGATTTATGACGCAGGCTAATATTATATCAGAAGATTCTATTTCTTCTATTTTACTTATAACTAAAGTTTTTTACATCAAAATTAAGAGTTCTATTGCTAGGCTTATATGAAAAATGGCTTAATTTTATTAAACTAAATTTTGTCCCCTCCATTAATTAAATACGAAAATAAAAGACAAAAATCAAATTAAAGAATTGATTAATACTTTTTAATTTTTTAAATAACAGAAATTTAATATAATTTTTTCTAAAATGATAATTATATGATTTATTAGTACAATAAACTTTTCTTTATACCACTTTTACGTTTAATGAATTAAAGTAGTAGTGAATAGTATAATTATAAATTATTTATTCATTTAATAACTTATAAATGTAAATAATAGAGTGAATATTCATTTTGATTTTTGAAATTATATATATGTATTAGTTTATAAGGAAGAGAAAATCGGACTGGACCAGAAATCGGACACCAAGCTAATTCGGTCATTCTTCTTAAACTGGTAGCTTTAAAAACCGGTCAAAAATCAGTCTAAACCCCAATAAACCACCGAACCGGTGTGAATTGGATTGATTTCGGCGGCTTACCAGTTTAGTTGTTATTATTATTTTTTTTTTTGCAAAAACTATCGTTTCTCATTTCTTTTAAAAAAGAAGAAGAAGAAGTATGCCAACACCAAAATTAGAAATAGGGGTGGATTTGTAGAGGGGTTTGGGACTTAGGCTATCTCTAGTTTCTCACTTTCTCTTCTCACTCTTCACGTTGCCAAAGAAGGAAGAAGGAGGCGCCATTGCCATCAACTGTCCGACGGTGTCCTCCACACTGCCATTTGTAGCCGAGAAGCCTTCCATCACCGTAGTCTAGGTGCAGTCCTTCACTTCTCCATCATGCTCTACTTTTTTTTTTTTTTTTTTTTTTTTTTTTTTTTTTTTAATTTTGAACTTTCATGAGTTGATTCTGCTAGTATAATACTTGGAGAGATAAGTGCAATCAAGGTGATCAAAGGTTAGTTGTACAGGAACCTACACGTTTGGAGGTGGGATGCAACCGAGATCCAACATCTTAAGGCATAAATTTGTATCTATCATTATGTTTTTTGCTTTTGTCGGTCTGTCTCTGCTCTTGTTTTAGTTTGTACTCTGATTTGGACCTCTTCTGTGCTCCTCACCATCAGTGGGTCGAGCTTTTATGCATTTATAAAAAAAAAAATGACTTGATTCTATTGTTGTAGATTTGGTTTTTGGGTAATTAAGCCGGAAAGAATGGTTTATGAATGGGTCGTTTTATGGTTTGATGTGCATCAATATAGACAGATTTGGGTTATGTTTACTTTGGTAAATCTTTAAATAATGATATTTTGTATTGGTACATATATTTTATTATGTCTCGGTTGAACTTCAATTGAATCAGTTGGACCTCTGATCCTTTGAATTAGTGCCTTGACTAGTTTGATGTTTGGTTCAATTTTCTTAATCTTGTTATTTTAGTCATTAAAATTAAGAAATTAATACTTTAATCCCTAAAGTTGCAAAAAACTTATTTAAATTAGTTTTTTTAGTAATTCAAGTTAGTCCCAATAAATACCATCTTAGGAACAAACTTGAATAATTTTTTACAACTTGAGAGATTAAATCATTAATTTCTTAATTTTAGGGATTAAAATAAAGTACATATAACCTCATTGACCAAAATGAACATTTACTTATAAATAATACTCTAACTTAATGTAATAATTCATGGACGAATACCATGAGAAGAAATTCTTGGGTTCTGATCACGCATATCAATATTTAGATATCTCATTTAGGTTTTGACATATGTAAAAATAGTGGCTCATATGTCTTAATCCTCATTTTTATTTTTGATAATTTATTGATGGGTACTCACACAAAACAAGGTGAGAAGCAAGACAAATTACATAATTCAAGCATAAAGCAAAACAAAACAAAACAAAACCACCCAATTTGCATAGATAACACTCAAAAAACCAAGCCCCCCACTTTAGTTGCCAATTACACCACCTATTACAAATCAAAATAAGCTTTCCGTTTTAGCAACACAGCAGAGCCAAACACCTCCAAATGATAGTCTGCAACACTTAGATAGAAACTAAAACCAAATTAATGCTTAGGACCACCCAATCTATATCAGTTCACAAACTTGTCTATAGTGAAACAGCAGAAACTTTGAAAGCCATGATGTCCAGAAAAACGAGCAGAACTTCCAACTAGTCTCGAAATTGCACAAACAGAAATGTGAAAATTAGTATGGGAAGGCGACCAGGAACATATGAACACCCTGCAGCTTAACTAGTGACATAGGAGGACCAAAAGAACAGAACACCCTAATTTTCCTTATTAAGTCAGCTTAGTTATCTCACACGTCCAAGATTGAAGATATAAAAAGCTGTAGAACTGGACTTCAATCAAAAGCAGATGAACACCTTGACAGCAATAGTTGACATATTCAAAAAACAAACCAAAACATGCCAAAGCATTCCATATCAAATAAACCACCAAAATCACAGATCAATGAATGACCTTTGTTACCAGGCGTTTCACACTAAATTCTTTTGATTTTTTTTTTTTTTGAACTCATTTCTCTTTCTATTCACTCTCACTTTTTCTTCTTCATTTTTTTCATTCTTTTCTTTTTTCTTTTCTATTTCTCCCTTTGTTTTTCCATTTTTTCTCTTTTTTTCTCCCTTTTTTTTTTCAATACCTTCTCAAAAACTCATTTGATTTCTTTACATATGAACAAACTAACCATTCCACTGATTCAATCATATTCTCTTTAACTTATTCTATTAAAACTACAATCCACTCAAACATTTCACCTCTTTTCCTTTACCTGGCTCACCAGAAGAACTGCAGCCAGAAATTAAAAACCAGCTATAGCTACCACATCAAGCACAAGACATATTACATTAGATAAGACATGTGCTAAAGTATCACCAAGCACTCAACCACCAACCACGAGAACTCCAGGCCTCTCAGTATTATATACAAGATACTAGCTCCTTCAAAATGATATAATTGAAGATAGGAACAGAACTCCACTTCCAACAACCCCAGTGACCCCTTTACTGCTTTTGACCTACGCACAAACAACTACCAAATCATACTCTCAACACCTCACAATCGTTCCAATGTTTATCCAAAGATTTACATGATCGTACCAAAAAACACTACATTTTTACAAACAACACCATACCATTACCCACCCCCTTTCATCTAGCCTTCCAAATTTGAGAGAAAACCAGATCACACCAAAGTGAAGGAGATCCAATGGCATACACAAAGACCACCACTCTAGTCATATGAAACAACTCCAAAGATAGTTATATTCCAAAACCAAAATTGAAAGACAGTTAAACTCCAAACTCTCTTATCGTCAGATATATATGACTGCAAATCAAGGGCCACCAACATATTCTTAGTAATACCAAAACTTGATTACTCAAGAACTTTCTACATCATTCGTCTTCTCTGCACTTTTTTTTTTAATTTTTTTCATTATATTTTTTCCTTCTTTTTTTCTTTTAACTTTTTTCTTTTTTTTTCCTTTTTTTTCCTACTTCCGCACTTTCTATATCTCAAATTCACCTCAACTCATACTCACTCAAACCTATTAACTAATTCAACCTCTTCCATCTTCTTTCTTTTTTTACACCTAAACCTCACGACAGAAAATAGCAGCACCAAATATATCAGCAAAAAAACCAAGCAGATACTTTGAGAACTGTTGATTCCAAGCAAAAAACACTCGTTCGAACAGATTATTCGTAGGCTCTACAACTTCATGATGACATTCCTTGCTCAAGGATGAAAGTTATCATGGACACTGCCTCTACAAAGGACATAGCCTTGTACATGAAGATACATTAATTCCTGCAAACAAAGAGGCCGATAGCAAAATTTACACACCTTGCGTCCTTCTTGTACCTGCTTAAACAAATTAAACATCGTCAGACCATTATTTGTACCAAAACTCGACCAATTCCTTAGCCTCCACTTTATTGATTGTCTTTTTTTCAAAAACACATTTGTTCCTACACCTCCATATTGTCCAAATGGTCACAAAGAAAGCTCTCCGCCGAGCTTTCTTCCTTGGACCTCTAAAAGACATTCCTATCCATGATTCAAAGAAGCCTTTCTGGTCTAAAGGGAACACCCAACTGGCCTTCCATTCTTTCAACCAGTGACACCACAAAAACAATGCAAAATCACAATGGAAAAACAAATGGCGTTAACTACACACAACTTGATGATTCTACAGGATTCCTACACTGCATAATCTGGTTTTTGTATTGATTCTACTGATGACCACAAATCAAGCTAAGATTTCCACTCTTGGAGGGACAATACCTTTCCAAACAGCTTTAGTGAAGCTATAACTATTCACACCTGCACTTTGTTCCTTATGCATTGTAATTGCTTTCGAAACAGACTTGATAGGAAATATACCATCCTTATCAAACTTCCAAAACAACCTATCCTTTGAGAATCTATTCACCTTGACAGTAAGTAAACATTGTGCAATTCCTGAAGCAAATCCAACTCCTATTGGAATAATTGCCTGCACCAATGGAAGTTCCAAATCCATTCAACACCATCCCAAAAGTTGCATTCTCCCATAGGCCCTCTTTTTTACTTGAAAGTGAAAAGAGTCTTGGAAAACTCTCCCTTAACCTAGCACACCCTACCCAAATGTCATCCTAGATCCGAATTCTAT
Source organism: Pterocarpus macrocarpus (assembly GCA_031439585.1). Classification (NCBI taxonomy): domain Eukaryota; kingdom Viridiplantae; phylum Streptophyta; class Magnoliopsida; order Fabales; family Fabaceae; genus Pterocarpus; species Pterocarpus macrocarpus. The sequence continues at coordinate 71,539,040 of CM062515.1, read as the reverse complement.
TCCCATCACCCAGCTCCATTCTAATATGGACTATTGAATTTAGCAAGTTGACATCTCCAAAGTTAATACTACAAATATCGGCCCATATTCCACCTTGTATCTCAAACAGTTTGCATGTCAATGGGTTTATCTATAAGAATCCCATTACAAGAGCTAACAATCTTTTTCCATAAAGGGAGACTCTTCCTTGGAGAACCTCCACCACCACTTAAACAACAACGCTGAAAGTTTTATGATAAAATCATCCACTCCAAGGCCCTCTTCCTTTCTCGGTTTTTGAATATGGCTATCTGCCCTGGATTGAAATAATCTTCTTGGCTACCGCAATTGGTAGTTTAAAAAGACGCATGTGAAGATATTAATTGATATCCATGTGAAGATATCAAACTTTGGGATTTTGATCAATCAAAGTGAAAATCTTTGTAAAGTAAAAAAGTGAGGGATTGTCCACTTTTAAATTATTTGGTAGGATGTACATAATAAAAGTTATTGATACAAAAGTAAATAACTCCTCACTTTTTATACTTTATAAATATACTTATTTTAGAGGATTCTTATCCCAAACTTTCATTTGATGATATTTTCAAACATAAAAGCCATTCTTGATCAGGGAAAATATCTAAAAAATAAAAGATAGAAAGGAAACAAGATCATCCTACCATTTTTACGGGTGAAGACCATAACTCGTTAATTAGAAAACCTCGAGAACTTCTTTTGTTACTTTCTTTTTGTCAATTCTAGAATTTAACTAATGCATATTAATTAGGTGACACCATATATGTGTACCAACCTGCAGCACTAACTAATCTCATAGCCCCAGTTCACTCCAGCTGGATGTATTTTTTTGGTGAAGCTACCGGTTCACCAGACCCTATTAAGTTGCACGTTACTTTATTCCAAAACGTGGAGGGGGTAAAGTTTAAACTTCATCACCAATAATGCTGTATGAATTGACATATGAGTAAATTGTACCTTTTTTTATGCTCTAAAAATTTTTATTTTTAGATGCTAAGTAAATTGCACTTTGATTAGAAACTAAAATTTAACCTCTGAGAAGAAAATTGTGTTGACTTTTAAGTAAGAAAATGATGATTACAAATATAAGCTATATATTGATTGAATCTTGGTTTTGGAAAGATATACTTGTGCATGCATGGGAGCAGTTGAAAAAGAAATAAGGACCAAGCATCAGACTAAGCTACAGTTAAAGTAGACAATCTAATAAAGAGACAACTGGCGGAGTTACTATCATAATATGAAATTGCAAAGCTCAAAGAAGGAAGAGTTGATCGATAGTGCAAAGATATCAATGGCTATAAGAAGGATTTTTGACTCGAAAGTTGAGGGACACACCTAATTAAGGATCCATTTAGATAACTACTTATAATTTTTTTTTAAAACTTTTTAGAAGTAAAAAATCACATTTTTTATTTTTTTTATCTTATTTGATTATATAACTATTATTACTTTACAAAAAATTATTTTTAATATTTTTTAAAATATTAAAATACCTAACTTCTTAATAAATATTTTTTAAAATACTCAAAATAAGCATGTTTATTACTATATATGTAAATACAGAATAACTTATTTATAAGTTATTTTTCAAAAGTTCCTTTCTCAAATAATAGATTAAATAAGTTATTTACTCAAATAGATCTTTTATTCTATATTTAAATACTTTGATATAACAAAAAGAATATTCAAAACGTAAATTTTCTAAAGTTGGCAGAAAAAAAACAAAGATGCCTTCTATCATGAAAGAGAAAAAAGCAATTAGCACAATAACAAACATGTACCAATGATATGACCAACTGCCCAAAGAAAGCCTTCTTAACGGTCAAAACTGGTTGCATGCAAGCTATGTGCTTGCATTGTTCTTCTCCTTTTGCATTATATTCTCTAAACATATTGTATTTTAGTGAGGGGAGAAAATCTTCAGAATTATTATACGAGTGTGAGAAACAAATAAGATAGATCTTCTTAGTTGATGAGAAAAGAGTATTCAAGATTGTGATGTGAGCTTAAAAAAACTTATTAGAAACAATATTCTTGAATAGTTAAAAATCCTATTTTAGATAGGGATTGGACTCCTAAATTTGTGGGGATTGAATTATGAGAATATATCCAGCATTCTGTCACAACTATGCTTGCTCTTTGTGGCAAAATCTAATATACACTTCCTGGATATCTATTACTTAGTTATTCAATATACAGTGTCTAGAATATTTTGATTTGTGTGCTGTTAAGTAGAAAAAGGTTTTAGATTATCTATGGACTTGATTTAACCCCCCTCTTCAAACCTTCGGATATCATAAAATTGTTATGAGAATATTCTAATCACCACAGTATAAAAGTCAATTTTACAGCATGTATCAAGATATTTATTCAAAGAAAAAAGAAACTTGAGCTGTGACTCATTTTAGTCCTAAAAATTTTAACTACCAATCATATTAGTCTTTACACTATCTCATAAAAGTGTTTTTGTGACTGTTTTCTATGGTGTTTAGTGTGGTTCTCGAAATTGTAAATATCAATCATATCAGTCTTTAGAATATATAAATTAAGTCAAATTAGTCCTAACGAAGAAAAATGTCTTATATATGTTTGAAATGATATTACAGTTATGTTCTCTATAGTCTTCTAAATCTCATTCATGATCAAGAGTCATATGCGATTTCAATTCAAAGACATAAGAGACCCTAACTCCCACATTATTCTTTATCCCAATATTCAATAGTTCGTTCTCTTTACAATTAAACTCCTTTTGTTCTTCATGATTATGTACGTTAATAGGAAAGTGAATAACTGACAAGTCTGGGGAAAAAAAACTTAATACTTTTTTTCTTCCGATAAAAAAAAAATTTTGATGCTAACTCTTACTCGTTTGTAAACTATGCAAATAAAAAAGAGCAAAATGAAAGACCGTAAGAATATATATTGTGCAAAGTTGGTGAGGAACAATTAGGGCTAATTATCATTGAAAAAATATTATCTCAATTTTTCATTACAGTTTAAAATCTTTTATTTATGTCTTGGTTGCAAAAGAAGTATTAAGATGTGCTACAAACTACCAATTTGTTTATAATATTGATCTTTCGCCCCAAAGTATTATAATTTAATTGATGGAAGGTAATGTGACGACCAATTTGACTTATAAAAAACAATTTTAGGGGCCACAAGCTTAGTTTTTTCAATTTAGAGATATGACATTTATAATTTGGATTTAATTTGAATACACTATCAGTATAAAAAACTTTTACACAGACATCTAATTATATATTGGCATATCAGCAAAAGTCTTTAATATAACCACTCACTACTTGAATGGTCATGCAAATGGAATATTTTGATTGGATGACAATGTAAAAAAATTTTACACTGTCAGTGCATTCCAATTAAACTCTTATAATTTTAGGAATTAGAAGGATGGTTTAATTCTTGTTTAATTATATTGAACTGCTCAAAAAATTGTCTTGTTATTATTAATAGAAGATTTGATTTTCTCAAATTCACATGGAAAAAAATTTGCTTTAATTGACTCAATAAGAGAACCAGTCATACCAGCAGTATGGCTGGTTGATGAGAAATTTTTGGGTGTTGTTAGAGTGTCACATAGTATGATGTTTATTTCATTTATTGCATGCTAATTTAGAATTTTTTGTGGAATCTACTACTAATACACATATCAATGTATTTTAATTTAAAAAACAAATATGCTTAAATATATAGATATGTGTGTTAGCGATAGATGACACCATAAAAAAAAGGCTATATTGGCGTAAAAAATGTAGAATTATAGTGAATACCATCTTACATAACACTTCAGAACATTTAAGAATTTCTCTTGTTTGATTGCTTTTACTATTATGTAACAAGTGATAAATGTTAGGCTTGGTAATAACGTGAGATGCGAAACTCAAGAAAACAACCTCCTAACCGTTTAAGCAAGAAGAGCAGTGGGATTTTAAAAGAAGGAAAACGGAAAATTCAGAAGCTGGAAAAGTGGATGATTTCTCAATTCTTTTGCTTTTGTGTCAACGAATCTTCGAGTATTTAAATATCTCTACTCTGATTTTTGGGTGTATCATCCATTAATATACCTTCATTCATTCTAGCTTTTTTTTAAATTTTTTTTTTCTTGTTAATTTTCTTGGTTGGCCTTTCAAATGTAATGGGAATTGCAATGTAAATTGTTTTGGCACTTGCGATGAATTATCAATTTGAGTTGAAAATGTCTATAAACTTTGAAAACTGGTGGGTAATAACGAACGCAGGATGAAAATATTTGAAGGCAATGTAGCAATTTGTTTTTTCTTTTACTATATTTTTACTGCAATATATAAAGTGCTGAACTTCAAGTAAAACATAGCACCACTTTTTCTTCCGTGCACTTAAGAATTTCTTCTCAATTTTTTGAAATAATGCTAGCTAGCTATATCAATGCATCACGGTGCGACTAGTATAAGAATAATACTATTAGAATATAAGAATCCCCCATGTGGATAAGAGAAGAAATAAGACAAAAAGGCATGGTGACGAAGAAGAAAATAGTGGGTAACCAATTTGCACCGATTCAAGTTATTGAAGACTTGAGTGTAATGTTGAAGTGTTCTATTGACGAAGAAGCTATCTTTATTGCTTTCTTTTTTATTCCATGTTACATATTATGATTAGTACAGAGATCCTTAGCCACAAACAACTAAGGAAAAAATTATTAACAAAAAAAAAAAGGCACTAGGTTCATGCAGTTTCTTACACTTATAAAAGCTGACAAACATGTTTACTTGTCTGAATTAGCTTATTTTGGACTTGAAATATAACTTATAATTAAAAGCTTCTTCAGACAGCTTTTGAAAAAAAAGCGATTAATTCTTTAAAAAACGTTTTCCAAGCATGCTTCTCCTCAATCTATGGTTTCATTTCATCTTCAAAGTGTCTAGGAACCTTCCCTTTGTAATATCATTGCTGGAGATGAAGTCAAGAAACTCCCTGAAGCTGAACTCTCTGTAGTTCTTTGGGTGCTGTTCATCAACAAGTTCTTGTGCTGGACCTATCCTTTTGTCCATTGCAAAACTGTGAAGGCTCACAACGGAAAACCTCTTCTCATCCACATTCACTGTTGCTCGGTGAATGACACTCTTGTATAGTCCATTGCTCAGCACTTCCATTTGGTCACCCAATTGCACCACAAGAGCACCTTCAACAGATGGAACAGGTACCCAATTGTTGCTCTTGTCCTTGAATTCAAGCCCTGAACGGGTTTGGAGTAGCACTGTTATGGACCCATAATCAGAATGAGGGTGGATTCCTAAGGTGAGTCCAGGTTCAGGGCATGCAGGGTAGCAGTTCACAGCTAGTAGTTGGGAGCCTCCATTGATTTCTTCATGTAAGTAACTAGGGTTCAACCCCAAGCTTTCAAAAATCATCTCCATTAGTTGATTTTGTAGAGCTTGCACAGCCTCAGCATAATTTCCCATCTTCTTCCTGTCACCAAGTATAATTGATTGAATTAATATTTTTGGAAATTGATTTAATGTATTGTACTTCCTAGATATATATAAAACTTTGGCATTTGAAAAGTACTATGTTAAGGCATTAGAAAATTTGTAAGATTTCTTTTGGTACCTGTAACTTGGTGGATTTGAAGGCCACATATTAATCCAATCCGATAAGGGATGAGAGTAGTGTTTGATGAAATCTCTCCAGCAATAAACTTCATCCCTAGCATGGTTAAGGCTTGTCCCATACCTTACAGGCCTGTGAACATCATCAGAAAATAAACGCATCTTTTCATCATGAGGGAGGTTGAAGAACTCGGTTGCAACTTGTAGAGCTTCGTCCATCACTGATTGATCAATTCCATGGTTAATAACCTACAAAAAAATGGAAGAGTATTTCGTAATTGAATTTAATAATATATATGTGGTAATAGAAGACGCTTCATGCTTGCAGAAAAGCCATATGCATGTATAGCAAGAATTAAGCATGAGTACAATTACATTTGGAGGGGGAAAAAAAATAAATAAATAGAGAAGAGTAGTACTTTTCTGCTAGTGGTGCAAAGGAAAGGTACAGTTGTATTCTATAAGTTCAGTTCAATTTATAAGCAAGCAGCCACAAACTGTGTACCTTGAATTGCGGCATAGGAAATGTAAATAAATAGCTCCAGGAAGTCAGAGTTGCTATTATGAGGGGTTCAACTTGATATATAGTATAAAACAATTGCTTACGTTACTTTTGTTGTCACTCTTATAAAGGAATATGTTATCTGTACATACCTGGTATATTCAACATCTTTTAGGCACAGCTATAAGATACAAAGCTGCAAAACACTCAATAGTTTTTCTTTTCAATTTTTTTTTTAATTTCTAATTCTCACTCAATAGTTGCAAAACTGTGTACCTCCAATTTATATCAAATTTTTTATGTACAATAAAAGATTATCTTTATGTAACTACTAATCCACAATCATGTATATAGGTCAGCTCCGATATATAATAAAATATCTACATATGTATATATACGTATGTACGGACATACATAAATGTGTATGCTTGGTGTTCCTTAGCAAAATTTAAATGATATGCAAAATTAGCATGTGTTATACCTGAAAGAAACCAGTCTCCTTGCAAGCAATTCGAATTTCGTTCATCATTTGAGATCTAAGAGATTGATCATGAAAAGCAGACAAGTCTATGATGGGGAGGGAGGTAGATATGGGAACATCAGGGCTTGGGCGTTGTGATGGAGGGAGAACATAGCGTTGAGGTATAGAAGACACTCCTAATTGGTCAAGATTCATGGCACTAGTAAACGAAGAAGCACTATCACCTTGTTGGTCCATTTATCTTTTGTTGTCTAAATGATCTTTTTTGTAAATGAATTTGATTGAGATATTGAACGGACCAGCCGACCCTATTCTATTTATAAGCATCCTGTAATATGGATCATGGATGTATGCTTATCATGATTGTCGTCTATATCCATATTTCCTTATGTTGTTCACTTACACTGTATATGTGAGACAAGACAAAATTTAACTTTTTGTTTAAAATTGAGTGTGGATTAATTGGTAGGCGCGGTAGAGTAATGGAAGATAGAGCCAAAAATGGGAGGAAAAAAAAAAAAAAAAGAGGTGTGTTACGAAAGAATTTTTTATTAGATCATATAGCTAGATCCAACATAATGTCACAAGCTGAATGTTGGCGGCGTTAGGAGTAGAAGTACATGGTGCTGTGTGTGGCTCAAATTAACGCCAAGTATGATGGTATAGCAGGGATGGTGGGCTTGTTTTGGCTTTGTATACAATTTGCATAGGGGGTGTTTTTTTGTTTATGTATTAAATTATCTTATAGGACCATGGGGAGGGATTTGTGGGCTTTCTTTATGCTATGTCTTGAATCAAAGGGACCCCTTGGATCAGACTATTGAAATATATTGTTATTTGGAAATGAATGTGGTACTTATTTTTGTTGCAATCAGCATGCACCGACTTGTTCTTCGTTCACAGTTCCTTCCCTACTCTGGCCAATAAAGGTGAAGGGCAACGTATCTAATGATAGACCTATAGTTGTTGCGGCTGTTTTAAATGTTTACCTCTTTTTCTGGTACATGAATATATTGTTTTCTCTATTTGGATACTCTTTCTTACTAGATGACTGTTTTGGTTTGACTTCACGATTTGCGATACAAGTTCATTGATGTAAGGCCTATCTGATTGATAAATAAGTGGAGTTTGAGTTTGTTGTTTTTTTCCCCACTTTTCTGTGTTTTTTAGATAGTATTAATGTGACTATGGTTGTAAAGATATTCAGATGGGGGGAGGACCTTGACAGTAGTGATTGCCTGATCGAAGATGACATACAGTATCTATAAAGAAACTGCTGCAAGATTAAACCCTCTTAAACATAATAATGCCTAAGTCATTATTAAATCATAGAAAAAATTAAAATAAAAACGTAAATAAGAACCAGATAAAAAAGAAGAAGAAGAAAAGCGAACGTACTTAATGTAATTAAACTTAATATGTATAAGCCCCCAGAACCAGAGATCTTTTGAGTGTTGAGTTACATATAAGCTAACGGACTAATGCTATGTTTGAATTTTTTTTTATTAGCAGAATGGAACAAATTAAAAGGAATGAGCTGGAAAGAGAATGAAAAGTTATTTGAGAGATTAATAAGAAAATATAATAGAACTTTATTAATCTTATTTGGAAGTTATATTGTAGAGAAATGGAATCAAACCTTTACATTATTTAGAGATTAAAATTTTTAGCTCCTTTATTTTCCCTCCATTCCACCCCAAGTTTCTCTTGAGTTTCTGTTCCTATGTATATTAAACTCTCAAAATATGAAATTGATTTCCTTTCCCCTAATTTATTTTTTTGTTCATCCGATTATCTATCATCCAAATATACTATAAGGGTCAATAAGACATCTAGTATATAAATTGTTGCTAAAACAGAATACAAAAAAATGTTTGAGTAAAACTCTAAATTCATCCCTAACCAAAATAGTGTTGGACATATTGGTACCGAAGAAATGAACACCCCCAGGATAATTTCTGAGAATTACAAAATATTAGTCGTATTAGTTATTTTTAATCTTTAAATACCAGACGTATTAATTCCTAAAGAGAACTAAAATGACCAATATTTATATTTTTAGGGATCATTTTGAGATTTTTAATTTTTCACATACTAACATATATGGCGCTATTTTAGTTAGTAATAATGAGCATGGGAGATTACTCAAAGTCTTATTATGAAGTTGGCGTTTGGGAAAATAGAAATTTTTTGTTAGATTAGTCCTGAAATGAAATTAATGAGTTCAAAAGCTCTTACAATAGTATTAAAAAGATTTATAAAAAATTAACAATTATTTTGTTCAAGTGGTTCAATGTTTATTCTTTCTAATTATGAACATATCTTATATTCAAGTTTTGTAAATAGAAAAATTAGTGCTAAATCAAAAAATTATTAAATAAATCAACCACATCTTTAGGAGCTAATCAGTAGTTATCTTTGAAATGATAATGAAAAATGAAAAAGAAATCTCTACGATATAGATGAACTTCACAACAAGAGATTTTTAAATAAATGATACATTAGATGAGCTAATCTCTTGTTCAATAAGACTCTATTTCTTCGTGGAGAAATTTCTCAAACCATTTGGCTGAGTCTTTTGGGTATCTTTTCAATCCATCGGTGTAATCAACAAAAACGAACCCAAATCGAACAGTGTAACCATCCGCCCATTCGAAATTGTCCAACAACGACCATGCAAAGTAGCCCTTCACGTTAACACCATTCCTACAATTTGCAAAGATTAACTATCATATTAGGATTTTAATATATGCTCCAACAAGGCAATAACTAAACAATAATCTTAATGGTGGTAGAATTAATTATATATATCCTTACCGCATAGCACTTTGAATGTAGTAAAGATGCTGAATGTGGCAGTCTATTCTGTCTTTGTCTTCAAGTGATATTTTACCATCATTAGCCCCAGGAAATCCTTCCAATATGAAGTAACTTGATTGATAAGAACCTGAAATATTATCTTTAAAAAATATATATAATTTGTCTTCATTGATATAAAGTATACCATTCTCAGTTATGTATATCACTGGATTGTTGTACTTGTTCTTCATGTATATTAGCACTTCCTCAATTCCTTGTGGGTAGAGGTAGATCCAATCTGAGGCACCCTGAAAAATGATCTATGCCAGAAATCATAGTGTTATATTATTTGTTTTCAAACAGCTAAATATTGAAGTGACACTTAGACATAGTTATTATAGACAGCATTGTTCAAGAAATGGGAGAATTAATTTCTGACCCTTTTAATGGTATGTGAGTTGGAATTTCCTACATAGTATAATCCAAGAGGAACATGCTTGGTTGAATCTATTAAGATCAAATCATTTTTCTTGGGTACAATAAAGAAGTTTAAAATGTATGAACCAAGTATCTCAAGTTGTATATGCTGGAAAAAGTAGTTACCTTTGGACCAATAGGAATCCCGTTTCGCTCACCTGATGCAACATTTAAATATCAAAATGTGGGGAATAACATGAGAAAGAACATAATAGAATAAGAGAAAAAGCGTAGTATAAGCTTGATCATAGGGAGCTTACTTGTTAAATTAGTGCAAGAGTCTGTGAAGCATGTTTGGTTTTCAACTGGGCATTCAGCATCGGTTACATAATTTGTAGTATAATAGTTGATACCAATAAAATCGTAAGAATTTTGCAACATTTTAGATTGCTCTTCGGAAAATCTTGGCAGTCTATCCCCCACATTGTTAATCATTTCAGCCGGGTATGAACCAGAAATCATTGGTTCCATGAACCTTAAGACAAATTATGACAAGGTGTAAGGCAATTTGTTACACATCAAGCAAGCTGAAGAATTTGACACTGGTCATAGTTAGTTAAACATTTTTCAGTGTGACAAAATAAAATTACCATCCTATCTTGAAGGCCAGTGCTCGAGATGTCGCATCAACATCAGCAGCAGAATTGGGGGACAAGGGTATAACCCAATCAATGCTATGAGCAATCCCAATCTGCCCCATTTGAGATTTCTGGTAGAAATTACCAAATTTAAGTATCCATCAGTTAACAAATAGGGGGCATGACACAAACCAGAGCCCTTAACTAAATGAGGGTTTACAAGTAACTTTCATATTTAATTCTTCTAAAATCAATTTCTGAAAGAAGCTCTGATGTTATTGTCAAGAATCAAATCATTTCAAAAGTTCAAATTTCAAAGTGCAGGAGTGAAAATAATTTTTATATGAAGAGAAATATTATTTGATACAAAATAGTGCTCATACATTTTTTACGAACAGAGTTGCTAAATGTTAGTTTTTTCTCGACTTTCTATTTCATACATAATTTCTGCCAAAGAATTCATTTGATAGGTAGTGTTGGCTCTAGGTCAGTATTCTGCCTTGACAAGGCCTAGGTGGAGTCAGAGTCAAATCGGATCATAGCACTTGGTAATAGCTAAATTGGCTTAAATAATGAATTACACATTGACTAACAACTATAATTTTTGTTCTAGTGGTAAGCTATTACAAGTAGCAAATCATTCATATTAATTCATAATAATACTATTCGTAACCATGCTATTTGTACTAGGTAGCGCTGCTCATATATGAATTAGCTAAGGACTTATGACATTTTCTTGTGTAGTGAAGAATTTACCTGGTACTTTTCCCTATAAACTTTGACAGCAGCAGCATGGGCAAGAAGCTGGTGGTGGGCCACTAGGTAAGGTTCACTGGCGGAATCACCACCTGTGCAGTTGAAGGGCAACCAACTTGAGCATCTTCCTGGGGCTTTCAGGACATGTGCATAACCAAGCTGGGAAAAAATTGATGGCCCATTCAGTGTGATCCAGTGTTTCACTCTGTCACCAAATTCCCTAAAGCACACCTCTGCATAGTCCTTAAAATCGTCCCTGACAAGGTATAACCACATCAAAGACTTTGTATAATATTACATCATTCATGAACAGGAGAATTTAGTTTAATGATTTGTTGTGCTCTGCAACCTTTTACTTACACAATATGAAGGCTCAAAAAGCCACCATATGCATCTTCTAGGCTCTGAGGGGAATCCCAATGGAAAATAGTTACAAAGGGCTGTATTCCTGTGATAAAACGCACAAATTTGGTTTCTTTGGTTTGTCATTGCATGATAACATACATGGCCCTGTCTTAAACGCCCTTTGCTAGTCAATGAACATGATACAACTTGCAATCTCATGATAAAATTGTGAGATGTATCGATGTATCATTTACCTGTGATGTATTATAATAATTTTTTAATTTTAGTTCAATTTAAAAAATATAATTAGATATATTTTAAAATTGATCAAAATTTATTTGCATGATCTTGAAATTATAGAGAATATCCAAGAAAAATTTTGTTTAACTTTAGAATAATTTGTTTAATTTTAGAATTATACGAATAAATCAAAAAATATTTTATGATACTATGAAATTATTTAGAATATTCCAAAAAAATAATTTTAGGATTATATACATAAATTTTGATCACTTTTAAAATATATCTAATAACATTTTTCAAATTTAGCTAAACTTAAGAAATCACTAAAGTATATAATAGATAATTGGTGTATTAATGCACCTCATAATCTTTGCAATTAGATTGCAAGGTAAACCATGCGCATTGACTTGTGAAAGTGCATGGCAGCATTGGCCTAACATACGTATATGAGCTTTTTTATCTATAAAAAGTAATATGAAACATTACTAAGTTTTAAAAAATTAAAAAGCACCTACGTATAAATAGTCAAGGACAAACATGGGAGAGGATTCTCTTTGTGTAAATTGCACATGATTTAATTATGTATATTATCACCATTAATTTTTTACTTTTTCAATTTCTTAATTTTGCAGCATGAGCTGATTAATGGTGAGAATACATGCTTAACCAAGTTATGTGCAATTTGCTTATCAAGAGAATCATTTCTCAACATCACTTATTTTGTACTGAAGACATAATTGAGTAAAATGAGGCTAATTTTGAAGGAAATAGATGGGACTATTAATTTCAAACCATTCGAAAGAAGCTCATTGATGAGGTTGTTGTAATATCGGATGCCTTCTTTATTTACTCCTCCAGTTAAGTTTCCACCTAATCACAATATTAACAACCACTTAATTACTTCCTAATTAAAACACCACAAAAATGGTAATCGAATCTAAAAAAACAACAAACTTTTATGTTCAGGAGATTAGGCACATAGTATTCTCGCCTGATAGTATCCTCGTCCATGAGATTGAGAACCTATAAGCATCGAATCCTATGTCCTTCATTATATTCACATCTTCCTAATAAGGAAAAAGATGCTTAGTCATAACACCACCAAAGTGGAAGAGAGCACAATGTTCTGTTAAGGTCAAACCAAAGGCAACATTAATACATAAGAAAGTAAAGTGAATTGTCCCAATATTACATGTACCTTGAAACGATGGTATGAATCAACAGCAACCGCCCCATTACTACGGTCTTTTATTTTTTCTGTCACCAAAAAAAAAAAAAAAAGTTGGCTATTGCTGTCTTCAATGAAAAGTGAAGGGGCAGGGGAGAGGGGTGTTAATTACCTGGGTATTTCTGAGTGTAAATGTCCCATATACTTGGACTTCGGCCACCTTCATTCACTGCACCCTCATACTTTATAGAACCGCACGTCAATATAGCAAATCAAACTCATGTTTTAGTCATTAACTTGCATTAAATAATAGACATGCTAAGTGGATTAAGGTAATCAAAGGACAAATTAAACCTGATATGAAGAGGATGATGTGCCAAACATGAAATTTGGAGGGAAGTTACTTCTTTTGATAGAGGTTGTGCCATAGTTCTTGGGAAGACCTGAAATATGGAAACAACTAACATAAACCCCTTTTTTTCCCCTGTGTTTTTTGGGAAGGGGTTGGGTTTTAGAGAAGACATTGACCCAACTCGACTCCATGTAGATCACGGAAATGCAATATTGCCAATGAGCCATTGCCATTGACATAAAATTGCCAGCAAGCGAGGCATAGCTCAAATGGTAATTCTTAGCCTCTGCATATATGCTAATTAGTGGACTTGTGACTAGTGATGTATGTTTGGTGCAGTTTGTAAGTCCAAAGTTACTTTCAGTATGTTACAAGAATTCTTACTTGATACAATCACATTATACATTATTTCTCACACAACATGTGACTACACGGTATATGCCAATATTTTAAAAACCGATGGTGGGTGATTTATAATTTAATCAGCAAATGAGAATCAAATAGATGTGATAAAGTAAAGGTAACAATCTATGTTAATTAAGATTTAGATTATGTTCGTTAGAATTTAAATTTAATTTGTTTTATCTTATTATTAGTTTTAAGTTTATCTGTTTTTTTTTTTTTGTCATAAATATATTTAAAATATTTAGTCAAACATCTAACTCACATTTTGACCATATAAACTCAAATTTTCAATCTTCCAAATCAATTTAAGGCTCGTTTGTCTTGTGCTACCAATGCTAAAACACACGTTACGAGGCAATTTTCTCCGAAGGAACTCTCATGTTAATTTTAAAAAAATGCGCGTTTACTTACAAAACAAACAGGCTATTAGTCGGTCAAATTCTCTAATATTTTGTAGGTTTTTTTTAATTATTTTCAAAAATGAAAGAAAAAACCCTCATGTATTTTTTTTCTCTTTGGAAAAATTTTAATAAAGGAGAGTTATCTTATTAAAAAAATATAATATGTCCTTAATTAGCAAGCTTTTCAAATCATAATTGACTTCAATATCTTTGGGCGATCCTCATTTGATCATCAATTGTGGATCTATTTGTTTATAATTCTTCTCATGGTAAATTTATGTTGAGATGAAGGATAAAAAAAGATATTTTTACTTTCTGCGCACTGGAAAGCCAAATTTGACGGTAAAAAATAATAATCACTGAAACTAATCCTTTTCCATGATCCTCTTTTTCCACCAAAAACCAAAAAAAAAAAAAAAAAGAGAGAGTGAGAGAGAGAGAAAAACATTCCCTGACACAAATTATCAATGGAGTTGCACCTATAGCTACAAGCATTGCCATTATCAATCCTTGTTTCTTTCCGTGTGCTATCTTTCAGAAAAAAAAAGCCTATCTTGAATCAATCTAGCTTCTATTCTTCATTTTCTTTCTCTCTGCTTCTGTTTTCCAGCGTTGGAAAGAGACAGCCAAATAAGGGAGAAATTGTGATGAGGAAAAAAATAAATAAACAAAGAGTGAAAATGGCCATGGTCGGTCAGACCAAAATGATATTTTGTGTTTATGTTGCCATGGCTGCCTACCGTTGACACAGGCACAAAACAATCTTGAAATAATGGACTTTGCAGTGACATTTACACAACTTCAATGGATGTCTTCACAATTTTATTTTTATATTTCATATTTGAATTTTTTTTTTTATAAGATGAAGTTAATGTGAGTAAAGTCTCAAGACCTTGCACTTCCAAGTTAATATGCTCTTACTTGGATATTCGTCAGCAGAGGTGCTCCAAACACCTGGACTTCCTCCATCATTTGGTGAAGCTTTACACTGTGAAGAATCACAAAAACTATAAGGGATCCATTCAAATCACATCATAGCTAGCTATCAGGTATCAACCACAATAAAAGGTAAACTTATAAAACCAAACCTGAAAAGATGAAGATGATGTAGAATGTGCCAAACAACTTTGCCAATCGGGAGAGACAGTGTGAGAGTTACTTGGAGTGATCTCAATGGAAGCCAATGATTGGTGACCTAGTAGAATTGGATACATATGTACGAGGTAGCGCATGAAAGTGATCAGTGAATCCATTTCCACAATTTGCTTTTCAATTTCAGGCCCAAGCAGTCCTCCTTGTAGCCTTGCTTTTTCTTTGGATGGTGCTTCTAAATGCCCTTCTCTCTGAGTCTCTGCGTGCGTGTGTGTCTGTGTTTCATTAATTTTTCCCCTGAGTCTCTGACCAATGATTTCTCCAATCAACATGTTATTCATCGGCGCGTGGTTAACGGAGGACCAAACAAGGAGGAAGGGACATTTAATGTCAACTTTTTCAGGTCATTATTATTATTATGTGGGCCCTTCTCTTCTCAGGGGCTTCAAAAACACCGTTCATTTCAGGCTTCAGCTTATATAATATATTGAGAAGAATTAATTTTGTCAGGTATCTTATTAAGGAATAAAAACAATATTACAGTAAAATATCTTTTATGATACAAAATATATTAGAAATTTAAGTTAGTTTAATTTGAATGTATTATTAATGTAAATTTTATTACATTATTATCAATGATATATTATCACATTAATAACTTTAAAATAATAATTAAATAATACTTCATTCAATTTACAATAATTATCAATTTGATCATTTTTATATATATTAAGAAACTTAATATTAATATATGATTATAATATAAGTTTATTAAAATATCTTTGTTAAATTTCATTATGTGGTGGGAAAGCATGACTTCATTATATAGTGAAAAATAGTCACATATTTTAACTAATGAAGATGAAGGATAAAGTTGAAAATCAAAAGTAAATATTGTATTAATATGTGAGAATAATAACTATTGTGAATAAATTTTTTTTACTTAAATTGACAACTATTGTGAAAGGGAGAGAATAGTATTATAAATTTTTACATTAATAATATATTAAAATTTAAATTTTTACATACCCTTTATCTAATACTTTCTCTTTTAAATTTTTAACATTAACAAAATTCATGTTTTTATTACATAATTCATACACTACTATTTTTAATAGTAAAATTAAAAAAAAAAAGAAACACATTTCCCAAATTCCAACACTTATTTTTTTTTTCTCTAAATCACTTATATTTAGAGTTCATTAAACTCTAACTAATCTGGCTTAAATTGGTTCAATTTGTTATGATTATAAAGCTCTCCTAGTATTAGTTTTTTTTTTCCCTCTCTATTTATAGGAATCAAATCTAAGACTTTATTTAAAAGGAATAGTGTTAAATCGCTTAAACTAATTAAGCATTTCTCATATCATTGCACTCTTTATTTGTGTTTTCTTTTTGAAAAAATTCCACTTTGCCATTACAAATATAGATAATGCACACTCTAGTATCTGAATTAAAAAATGTGCAATATGATCTCTCAAACATTTTGGAATGTACACTTTAGCCTATTTGTTAAGTTTCTATCTATTGTTTACAAAAAATAAGTGTATTTTACCACCTGAATTTTGGGTTATGTATATTTTAATTTTTAATTTTTTTTAAAAAAAAGAAGAAAAGTGCAATATTATCTCCTAAACATTCTTGAACATATATTATTTATGTTAACAATGGATAAAAGCTTAATAGAAGGACTATAATGCACATTTTTAAAAAAATTTAAGGGATTTTGTTGCATATTATTTTAGTTGAGAAACTAAAGTGGCACATAACCTATTGTTGAGACGGTAAAGTATGATTTTCTCTTTCTTTCCTAAATAAGTTGATAAAAAAAAAAAAAAGTAGACATTCAACAATCATTTTCCATAAAAATTAGGTCTTAATTATTATAGCCGTTAAAGAATACCAAGACTTCACTAACATGACAAGAAAGAGAAAGTTACCAATTTTGTTATAATATGACTTATTTTTAGTTATATTAATATATAAATTTTGTCATTTTGTCTTTCTTTCTTATTCATGACACTCTTATCGTGAGGTTAAAGGAGGATGCTAATCCATATATATATATATATATATATATATATATATATATATATATATATATATATATATATATATATATATATATCTCGAATAAGAAAAATCAATCAACACATGATGCACGTTTAACTTTATTATTACAACACCATAACCTTAACAATTTGTGGCCCTCGTGAAGCAGCGACAGAGCTCCTCTGTGGTTCTGTAGAGTACGAGAATAGCTGCTAATCTCTTATGGTCCATATCCATAAGATTTTATGGTCGGGTATTTTATTTATTTTAATTCTTTTAGTATATATACTCATTATTATTAAGAAGTGTTTGAATAATTATTTTTTGAAAAAAATATTTTTACAATATAACATTGTAAAATTATTCTATGCGATTTATGAAAAATAATTATTTTTTAAAGAAAGTCTCAATAAAAAAAAGTGGCTAAGCATTTTTAAAATTTTAAACATTCTGAAATTATAAAATATTTTCTCTTAAGGACAAGTAAACAAATATAAATGAACATAAATAAAAACAAAAACAAACAAATGGACCTTAATTAGCAAATTTTCACTTAATTCATAATCCAACAATAGATAATCTATTTGAAAAATATTTGTGATAAAAAATGTTTTAAAAAGAAATAATATTGTATTCGCTCCAAAAATATAATTACAGAATATGCATCCTCTAGCATCTTGTATTAGAATATACTTGTAATAGGCGCATTCTGTGATGCACCTTATTTGTGAGGTTCATCACACACCTTCTAAAATTAACAGTTGGATATAAAAGTATATTTTATATAACTACCCATATTTCTCACATCCAATCATTAAATCTAGAAGGTATGTGATACAGAATTCACCCTTGTAATAATGGCAAAAGAAAAAAAAAATCAGTATCATGCCTGTGGAGAGGATTATTAAACTTGTCATTATACCGGCTACACTTGTGGTTGCGATAGGCTCTACTATTCTTCGTGGGGCTGTGCCTACTTACTACACAAGGGGAACACTTATACTCCATTATTCCCATTGTTAAGAAAACGAGTCCGACTGGCACATTGGGAACACTTATACTCCATTATTCCCATTATTAAGAAAATTGGACCAGATTGTCCGATTGAACCGTTCAATTGGTAATTAGACTCCACGTTGGTTTGGTTATCTCTCTTAAATCATTTGTCTTCAGAATCGATAAAAAATTGATTAGAATTAGGCAAAATCGACAAATTGGTTGACCGATTCGATTATTCTTTTTTTAAAAAAATGTCGGTCAAAATATTATCGTTTCTTTAAAAAAGGAAAAAAAAAGAAGCTCAACCAGAATAAAAGCTTATTTTTTTTAGAACCTTTATTCTTTTGATATGTTTATTTGTTATATACTCTTAAATTAATTTAAAAGTGAAAAATTAAAAATGATTATTATACTATTTGTGACTATTTCCCAAAAAAATATATAGATAAAGATTAAAGTAAATAAATTTTATATTTAACATGTTTGATAAAGTGCTCTATAATAAATATCCATAATAAATGTTATATATATATATATATATATATATATATATATATATGGTCGAGTAGATTGGATTTCTGAATTTTTGAACTAATACCTTAATTCATTTAATATTTAATCCGATTTTTTTAAACTTAATTATTCCTATGCCGTAAGCGGAAAAAAACCTACTTTATAATAAATTTGCGATTCACTCACTTTTTGCACAATATTTTTATACTAATACTTACTGTGTAATAGCTGGTGATTAACGTGTTTGGGAAATTATTAAGATCGTCAGTTATTACATGTATTTTGCTCACAAATTATTTATACTTCAATTACTAGTGTAAAAGTAGTATATGTACAAAATAATGTACAACTAATATATTCCCCAATCCGAAATGGAGCTGCCTTTCGTATTGTTAAGTTATCTACCATCTGCCCCTCATGACATAATTCATCGCTACATCTTGAAGCAGTGTTCCATCAAAGCACTATACATGCCACATCTTTAATTCCCTCAATGTCTACTGGATGACGGAAAGGCCAATCAACGTACTTAGACTTTAATAATTGAGTGCATTCATAAATTAGTTTTTTTTTTTCCATTTTTTTTCTTTTTGCGACCGATATCAAGAAGTAATTTTTTTTTTAGTTAATCTGTAAGTTGTATAATTTGATCCAATTTTTAATTAGATTTTTATAATTTTAAAATTTTTAATTATTATCTCAATATTAAATAAATTTTTGTAGATAAGTCCATAAAATAATTCATTATTACAAAATTTTTTATTAAATTGAATAAATTTTTATATTTGAGTTTATAAAATTGGGTGAGGATTTATTAAACTATATAAAATTTTAAAAAAATTGTAATCTTAAGTTATTCCAAGGATTTTATTATAAAAATTTATCTAATATAGAGACCTAATTAAAAAATTTTAATATGTGAAAATCTAATTAAAAATTTGATCAAATTATAAAGATTTATTGATTAATTTTATTTTTTTTTCGTCTGGACTTATTGAAAAGTTAATAATGACTTCGCGCTGCTTTTATTCAGGACAGTAAATTGTACATATGCATGCTGACACAACACTTTAGGTATAGATGGCCCAAATTAAAAACCTAGCCACTCTTTGCTGGTGAAAACATAATCAAACAAAGTAAATTACACATGGTACATACAATGACAAAGTAAACAAGCTTACGGTATAAAATACAACGAGCAATTTAATGCTTCAGTGGAGTTGTCCAATTCTGATCATAGGAAACTGGCCAGCCAAAGGTACATTTCCACAATAAGCCCTTCAGATACTTGATCCATGATTGGGCGAGAATGTGTACTTTGACTCAAGCAATTAAGTGCCAACTTTGCAATCAAGATAAAATTCCCAACAACTAAGTCCTTAGGATGAGGGGGATATTGGTCTATAACATCAATCAATAGCAAATTATGTCATTGAGATGATGACAACAATGAAGCGGTGAGATCTGCTGGATGCTTAAAAGGATTTCCAAACAAGGTACTCCAAAACTATAAACATTATATATCCCAAGGCAAGAATTGGAGTATGCAAGAAGTGAAGCAAACAAGTGATGTGCTAATACCAAAGTCCATGTCGAAAATACAACTTACTGAACTTGCTTTTTATGCCAAAAACTATATATTGCTTTATGTATAACTTCAAAATGTGATGTTTATAGATAAAGCAATATATAGTTTTTGGCATAAAAAGCAAGTTCAGTAACTTGCATTTTCGAAATGGATTTTGATACTAGCACATCACTTGTTTGCTTCACTTTTTGCATACTCCAATTCTTGCGTCGGGATTAGTCTAGTCCAATTCCTCCACGGTTCAACCAATCGCTTAACAGAATTTCAATACAAAATGTGGCGCAATGAATAATACCAATAGGATGGCCTTGTGACTCTTTTGGCTGTGGTTGGTTGTGCATTGCACCAAGCCAGTGACATTACCACACAAGCCTTTGTTACCTTTCAATGATTCAATTGAAGCATTAAGAAAGGCTTGATTGTTTGGAAGCGGCCCTTCTAACTGGTTGTATGATATGTTGACAGAAATCAAGCTTGACATGCCACCAAAACTGGATGGGATTGTGCCAGAAAGATTATTGTGTGAGAGGTTCAACAATTGCAATTGCTTCAACTGTCCAAGCACCATTGGTATTGTTCCATTCAATAAATTCCCGCTAAGATCAAGAGAATAAAGTGGTTGAAATGGGTCAAACTCAGAGGGGATGCTTCCCTCTAGTTTGTTGTTGCTCAAGTTCAATTGCAATAATTTGGGTAACCCCACAACTTGTTTTGGAATGTTTCCTGAAAGATGATTGTTGCTAATCTTGAGTTCAAGCAGGTTTTTCATATTCCCTAGTTCTTTTGGAACTTTTCCAGTCAATTGGTTTGAAGAAAGGTGAAGCCTGCCTAGCTTAGTAGCCTTAATAATTTGTACTGGTATGCCACCAGAAATATTATTGTTGGATATGATCAAGCTCTCAAGTTTATGGCACTTCCCCCAGTCCGGTGAAATTTGGCCATAAAATTTGTTGTCGCTCAGATCAATATATTCCAAATTCGTATATATGCCAAAACCTTGTGTTATCTCTTCTTCCATTTGGTTTCTGTCTAGCCTGATTCTTTTAATACTTGAGCAGTTCTTCAAGCTTCTTGGTACTGGACCGGTAAAACGGTTGTGAAAAGCACCCAAGTACGCTAGTGACCCACCTAAGCAGATTTGAGGTGGCAAGTGGCCAGTGAAGTCATTTTCGGCAACTAGAAAGGAATACATGTTGGTAATGTTATTCATGACTAGTGGAATGCTGCCATGAAGTTTGTTGGTGGACAATTCTAGCACGAAGAGGCTTTTCAAGTTTCCAATTGTCTCAGGAATAGATCCAGAGAGTATGTTACCTTGGAGACGAAGGACATACAAATTGATCAGATTACCTATAGAGGCAGGAATTGATCCAGAAAATTTATTAAAGCCTAGGTATAAGTAGATGAGCTTTGTCATGTTCCCAATGGTAGAAGGAATGGGTCCAGAAAGGTGGTTGTCATCAAGTGTAAGGGACTCCAAATTGGCCAAGTTTTCTATGGAAGCAGGGATTGATCCGGAAATTTGATTGTTATGAAGGTATAGCAAGGACAGGTTAGACATGTTCCAGACGGAGGGTGGGATTTGCCCAGAAAGCGTGTTATTAGAAACGTAAAGTAGCTGTAAATTGCTCAGGTTACCGATTGCAGAAGGGATAGTACCCGAAAGAGTGTTCGTTGACAAATCAATTGCCTGAAGGTTTGTCAACATTCCAATTTCTTTGGGAATGGAACCAGAAAGGTGATTAAATGCAAGAGTAAGATACTTGAGGTTGTTCAATTTCCCAATCCCAGGAGGAATGTAGCCAGAAAGATTGTTGACTCCTAAATCTAGATATGATAAGTTGGTCAAATCTGCTAAATCAAGGATTTCTCCACTTAGATCACATGAGTAAAGATCAAGCCCGCGTAAACTCCTCAGTGTCCACATTTCTTTAGGGATGGAACCATCAAAAGAATTATATGAAAAGTTCAAGTGATTGGCTTTGGACAGGTTACCAATTTGTGGGGGAATGGTTCCATAAAAATAATTGGTGTTAATATCTATGCTGAGGAGGTTGGGGAATGAAGAGAAGCTGAGAGTGTGGAGTGTACCTTTCAGTAGATAATTTGCAAGATTTATGATGATGACAGACTTGGATTTATCACATTGAATTCCTAGCCATTTGCATGGATTAGTACCTGCCCAAGATGACAAGGCAACTTGGCTTAGGTTGTCAAAACTGGCTTTCCACTTTAAGAGAGCATATGCTTCACTATTTTCAGTTGCAGCTTCATCATGAACAGTAGCAATTGTGGGAGCAGAGGCCAAAGAAACAACCTGTGGCGAAGAGACTTTTAAAAGGACACAAAGGAATGTGAAGAGAATCCGCCAGTATGCTAGAATCTTGATGGACTTAATCTTTTCAGACATGGTTCAAGTATGAAAAGATTTTGAATCAATGCAATCAAAGGCTGCAGAATATTCTTGTTAATGGATGATGTGGTGGTGATGATACAAGTTGTGGCTGCGGATATGAATGCATATAAAGGAAATAACCGAGTGGTATGCGTGATGGTGGATCATGGTTGACATGACTTCACTTTTGAAAGTCTTGCACTAGGGCAATAAACATTTATGCCTTAAGCTTGCCTGACGACACCTTCAAAGGTCGTGTTATTTAATTACTCCATTTCTCAAACAAAGCTCGTGTTTCACAACTCACATTACTTTTAGGAAAAATCTAAATTGCTTTAGCAAAAGTAAACAATGTTTGTTCATTGATTGGCCGAAGAAATAAACAACGTTTGTTCATTGATTGGCCGAAGAAAAATAAAAAGAACCAAAAGAAAAAGCAGGCTGGCCCAAATAAAGATGGAATCTTTTTTTAGAAATCGTGAATATCGCTTGAATGTCATGAATAAAGATGGTTGGTAGGATTCAGCAACAACATAGGCCTTTGTAACTCTTACATGGTTGAGGTTTGGGGAATCCTGTTTGGGCTCCAATTAGCGTGAGACCATGGTTATAGGAATATTATTCTTGAATGTGATTCTCTTTGTTTCTTTCAAATCATGGTGTATGCTGCCATACACCTTACCAAGGAAGGTGTGTGGCACTCTTTGTCATCTCAGGATAGAGATTATGGGGCATATTAATACAGCAAATTATCTATAATTCATTATAATAGTTTTGTGATTTAACCAAAATTTAAAAATAATTAGATTTTATTTATATGATATCCAAAAAAAAATTTATCTAATATTACAATCATGTAGATAAAATACTCTTAAAAAATCTATTTAATTTTAGGGTTACGCAGATAAAATTTAGTTATTTTTAAAATATATTGAATCATATTTTTTTAATTTTAGAACTAACCAGATTTTATCTATATGGTACCAAAAAATTTTATTTAATTTCAAAATCACGTAAATATAATCTAGTCACTTATAAAATATATTTAACTAAAGAGCTACAACAATACATCATATGTTATTTGGTATATTAATATACCTTATGATCTCTACTGTGAGATCACAAGGAGTGGCACATACCTTACTTAGTATGGTGCACAGCATCACGAGCCTCAAACCATAGTTTGAAACCAACTAGTGGCTCAAAACAAAAATGGCATTCTCAACAGATTCACACAATGGCTAGAGAAATACTGTAGTACCAGGTGCATACATGTTGGTTCAGTTGGTTTTCAGTTCTCACAGTCTTCAATAGCACACAACAATCAAAATGCAAAATACTAACATAAATTAGCCAAATGAAGAAGAATGTAGAACATACAATCAATCTCCAAGCACAAACTTCTCATACTCGAAACAAAATTCCACACATCCCATGGATTAGTAACCAACTCAAATCAAATCAAATCTCATAAACATATCACAAATGAGGATAGTGTGTTCACAAATCAAAACAATGAAAAATAGAACAAATACAAATCAAAGTTCGAAATTTAAATAACAAAAGAAAACAAAGAAAAAGGACAAAAAACAGAACAACAAGTGTCAAGTGTCAACCACATCACAAAACCTTGTCATCCTGAAGACCCAAAACCGCCATCTCACCATCCACAGCTCAACGGCTCAATGGCGGAAGGAAGTGATGTGCCCCATCAACAACACAGCGGAAGGGAACTCGACAGGGAGAGGAGGGAGCAGTGTGGCCTTAGGCGACTTACGTCAACCGTTGTTGGCAACTTAAAGAAACGAATGTTGAGTCTGTGAGTGAATGAGGGCTGAGGGGAGGGATGCTACTGAGTCTGTGAGTGAAATTAAGAACTGAAAGTAGCTTAAGATGTTGAATGTGAGATGCAGAGGTGAGGCTTGAGGGGAGGGGAGAGGTGCGACACTGTGAGATGCAACGTGAGTGAAATGTGAGTGTGAAATGTTAGATTTGTAGGGGAAGGCCACGCGGTGCACATGGGTATTTTTGCACTTGCAACATATTAGCAAGGGCATAATTGGAATGTAATGGTATAAATTTGGTCCGATTTGATTTGGTCCAGTTTTTAATTTTGGAACCGAATCAAATCCATCAGTTTTTGTCCAAAAGAACCAAAAAAAAAAGTTTTATTTTTTTGGTTTTTAATCAGTTTTCATTTTTTTAGTTCGATTTTTTCAATTATTTTTGGTTTGGTTCAATAATAAACACCTCTATATATAAAGAGGGCAATAAAAGTGCGGACTAGCTAGCTAACTTTAGTTATTAATAGTTTGTATGAGATCATATGTTTAAATCTTATTGCACTTGATGTACCAAAAAAAAGCTAACTTTAGTCTTAATGTTCATTAGATATCAATGGGAAGAAAGCAACAATTCACATCTATAAAATGTAGAACTTTGAAATCCCATTTAACAATTTTTTCTACTGGCCTATGCTTCTCCCAGCTCCCACGCACTTAGCATGACAAAATTATAATAGTTTATTAAAAGAACGAGACCTTGGTCTTGGAACTCATATTTTGCAGTATCCTTCACGAGTGTATCTAAGATACACTTGTGCCTACGCATGAAAGATCTCTCCTGCACAGGGGCGTGGGCAGTTGCTCCTTGAAGACACTATGGGAATTAGAGCCTCTCCCGTACGAGATGCTTTGCCGGTAGGAGGGCAGTTGCCCGGTTGCCCAAAAAAGGAAATTTGTTATTACAGTTCTTTTATGTCTATTGTAATTTTCATATGTTTTATTATTATTATTATTATTATATTTAATTTTCCATAAAATATTTGTATTTTTAATCAAAACAATAATTTAAAAATGGTTTTATTATCATATATAATTATATTGTTAAATTGGTTAATTAATTTTAGGATTTTAATGACATTATTTTTTAGATAGCCAATAAATTTTGTGAGTGGGGCTATTAATACTCTTAATTGCCTATCTACACTCCCTATTAATTACTTATAATTTTTATTTTCTAAATTGTCCTTATCTAAATTTTTTTAATTAAAATCAAAACTTTAATCATGCACTTTAATCTTTGTTTATTTACACTTCATATTATTAATTATTTCAAACTTTTATTTATATAATAATCAAACCATTAAAATTCTTTAAGTTTTTTATTAATTGTCTTCTCGTAATACTTAATCTATATAAAGTCATAACAATAAATCTACTAAGGTACATTTGTAAGTTACTGGTTATAAGTTGTTGCAAACCAAACTTTAATAGAATTTATCATCCTAATGATGAAAATTATTTAGCTTTGGAGTTGAGTTCTTATCTTGACATGCTTCCTTTTAATGTTATATTGTACTATTGTAACCATAAATAATATTGTAATCTTCTAAAACTTAACGGCTAACAATAAAATTTTTATAATAAGTGTAATCTTTCTTATATTTATTAGAGAAATATCCTAGTGCAACCAAAAAATATATATATTTTAGTACAGATAATTAGAAGCAATACAAAGTTATATAATTTGATATATAAAAAATGACTTTTGAAAAACATTCTTTCATTCCTTGAAATGTAATCTTATAATATATTTTATTAAAAAAAACTGAAAATAATTAATATGATATATTTATTATTTTAAGAAAATATAGTAAATGATTAATTTAATGCATTATTCCATTAATTATGTTTTAAATGACAACAATTAGGGCAATTTGTTTGAGCTTATTTTAAGAACAAAATACTTTCTAATCAGAAGGCCTGTATAAAAATTTTAAGTTAATTAAGCTATTTCAAGAAATAAAACTAAAAGTATACTTTGTGATTTTTTCACAAATTGAAATGAATAAATTTTGAAAAAAATCTATAAAAATTACATCATAAAATGTATTTTTTTCTAAATTTAAATAAACATGAGAAAGACAATATAAAAATTTGAATAATTTTGATACTTTGAATTATTATATAAATAAAAATATGAAATAACAAATTATTTGAAGTGTAAATAAACAAATATTAATATGCATAATTAAAGTATGACTTTAATTAAGAAAAATAGGTGTTAGATCAGCCAATATAGGAAATCAAAATTATAAACAATTAATAGGAAGTGTAGATAGGCAAATGAGAGTGTCAATAGCTCCACTCAAATATTTATGCACCAAATATTTTGAAAACAGAGTTCATATAAAAAAAATTCACTGCCATCCAATAATGTGGTACCATATTATGTAAAATGAATTTAATATATTACTAGTGAATTGATAGACATCTAAGTCACTATCAATTCATATTTTTTATTTTTATTTTAAATTTTTAAAAAATTAAGATAACTAAATATAGATGTAAACATGTATTTTTATATTTTTAAGTATTAATAATAATTAAGGGTCAAGTTTTGAAATGCTAGCCAGTGAAGTCACTTTTTTGCACCCACTTTTTTGCCAGAAGTGCAACGTGGGGTGGAGGGTAGTTAACGTGAAATAGTAGTTATTTCAATTTGGCTTAACTTTTTATTTTTTATAAATAATTTTTATCTTTTTATAGATACTATAAAAAATATGTTAATGAATTTTTTTTAAAAAAATTTAATATAATGAGGAGAGACCAAAAATAGTTATGAGAGGAAATTCCTTTTATATATAATATAGATATATTGTAAAACTCTTTAAATGATGTGGTAATCAATCATTTGATGTGAGAGTAAATTTTTTTGAATTGGGATTCTCTAAAGCAAAAATCCCTCTAAATTGAAAAAGTGAGGGAGTGTTTATCTTTAAATTAATAAATTGCATCATGTGTAAAATTTATCAAATCATTTAATGATGGATGCGATCACTTTCTTAATTTAAAGGAATTCTTACTTTAAAAGATCAAGATTCAAATCCAACTTTGTCATATTGACAATGTGTACTGACTTAATACAATAATTTAATACACCAAATTATCTTAAGAGTTTAATTTATATATATTAACGGTGTAAAGGAGTTTTATATTATCATCTAATAATTTTGTAAGGCTTTTAATATAGTGAGTGATTGAGTCAATCACTTTTAATTAGTTGATATAATAATATATGATTGGATATTTGTGTAAAAAAATTTTATACTAATAGTATATACAAATTAAATCCTTATCTTAATTTCAATAATAAAGATAACAAGAAAATTAATAATGAAAATTAAGGAGTTGATACCAACAAAATATTGGCATCGTATGTTTAATATTCTATACAATGATACATTAAAGGAGAATATACTGCTTAGAATTCTGTCATGTGACTAGAATTCTGTCATGTGACAATTATATGATCTAGAATTCTATGATGTGATAATTAATATTAAAATAAAAATATTTTATTAAATTTGACATATGAATCATTATTTGATTGTCTAATAATCTAAAATTAATTATTATTTAATGAATAGTTAATTTCATAATTTTTTTTGAAACTCAAAGAATACATAACCTAGAATTTTGCCATGTGACAACTACATGATCTAGAATTTTTTTCACGTGGCAATTAATATTAAAATATTTTATTAAAATTGACATGTAAATTATTACATAATTGTTATTATTCAATGAATAATTAATGTCATAATTTTTTTTTCTGATTTTGACATTTAAAAATATCTCAACGTTATAAATGAAGAACCATACAGAGAAAAGTGCTGTGCTTGGAGTGTACTTCTCTTTTTTTATTTTTCCTCCGAGTTTTTCCATGATTTTTCTAGAATTATACTATTAAAGATTTTTTTCCGTGATATTTAGGTGAGAAGCGGGGAAGAATTAGAGAACTAACATCAATGATACAGAAGATATTCAAGCTTTTCGAAAATAATGTGGAGATCAATTGTGAGAGGGTCAATAACCCTTAAACAAATTGTTTTTTTTTTTGTTTCTTAAGCATAAAAAGGAAACCTCAAGATTGAACCTTCAACCAAAGGTTAGTATACATTTCCCTTCTTCTTCTTCTTCCTCTTCTTTTTCTTCGTTTAATATTTTGATGATGACTATTTTATTTAAATCTGATGTTAATATTATATTATATTCTTGTTAAAAGAAAATATTATGTTTCATATTTTTCTTATTTATCTCATTGAAATTACTCTTCTCTTGATATGTAAATCATTCATAAAATAAACTTGATTCCTGGAATCTTTCTAATATGTTTTTTACTCAAAAAACCAAGATTAGCAAAGTAAATTAGGAAGCTAACAGTCATATGGCTGCATTATTGCTTGGCTGTGCAACCAGAGAGAAACAATAACTAGACCAGTAACTACGGGTCAGCATCCAGGAACAGAAACTGCGCAAAAATTGATTGGGTAAATCCTTTGGATCAAACTTAAGCCAAAATTTTCTCCAACGGCTAGTAGTCATCAATGGTCCATTATCTATATAAACCCTTGAAGAATGGAGAGGAAGACACACCTCAATCAAGAAGAAATATTGAGAAATTACCTTGCTCTATATCTTGTTTATCATATTTCATAGGCTTTGCACCTAAACTTGCTTATTTTCTCTTGAGAGAGTTTGAAACCCATTGTAGCTCAACTACAAGAGGATCTCTCCCTTGTGAGGTTACCCTATTTTGATTGAGATAGGGGGAGATTTGATAGTATCCTTGTGAAAAAGAAACCATAGTCATACTAGGTAGAGGGAGGCTTGGTAGTATCCTTGTAAGAAATAAACTATTGTATACTCTACTTAGGAATTAGGTAGAAGAAGGCTTATCAAAATCCTTGTAAACAAAAATTTGAGAGTGAATAAAAATTTCAAGCAATTGGAGGCTGAATGTAGGTCACATATTATGTTTGAACTAGTATAAAAATGACTTGTGCAATCTTCTCCTATACTTCCTCATCTCTTTTATTTTTAGCATTGTTTATGTTTAAATTATTGTCAATTTTATTATGATTTTTATTTTATAATTTTATATTATTGAACCAATTCACCCACACTTAGTTCCTCCATTTGGTATGAGTATGCTAGTACACGATTATGAGTTATTCACCATGAAAGAAGAGGAAAATATTGATGAGATATTTGAGAAGTTCTCAAACATTGTTAACACATTTGATACTCTTGGGAAGGTGTACACAGGTAGCGAATTAGTAAGAAAAATTCTATGAAGCATCACCAAATTAGTGGCAATCAAAAGTGGCTGCAATCTAAGAAGGACATGGCCTCAACTCCATGTTCTATGATGACTTAAGAGATAACCTCATTACTTATGAAACTACTTTTCTTAACAAATTATATAATGAAAACAAGAACAAGAAAGGAGTTACACTAAAAGTCACTACAAGCTCAACCAAGAGGAAGAAGATGATGAAGGAGGTTATATGAGTAGCGATGAAGATATGGCCTTCCTAACCAAAAGATTCTATGAGCTCAACAAGAAAAGGTATAGGCCAAAGAAGAGACAAAAATTCAAAACGAAGAAGTTATGGTTGCAAACTCCACATGGGGTAATAGTGATGAATCTGTATTCGAAAGTGAAGAAGAAGAGGAAAAGGACGAAATAGTCAACATGTGCTTCATGGCAAAAAGTGAGCAAGAATAAGATGAGGTAAGTAATCTTGACACTTCATATGATAAGTTATATGAGAATTTTTAACAATTACTTAACAGTTCTATGAAGTTGTCTAAATCATATTTTGCTCTAAAATCCAAATATGACGATGCTTTATTTGAAATTGATAAATTGAGAAAGGAAGTTGATCTTTCAAAGTTAGAAAATGCTTCAAAAGAAAAATAAACAACAATTGTTTCGTAAGAATGTCTCTTTAAAATAAAAAGTTGATGAGCTAACTAAATACCTTGCAAAATTTGTGAAAGGAAAAAGAGAATTTAGATACTCTTTTGGGATCACAAATATGCTCACTTGACAAGGCTAGACTTAGTTTAAACAATTTATAAGTCAACAATACTATAGAAATTTCTTTGTGAAACTAAGTGCTTCTACAACCTCTTATATGACATATAATTTGGGACATATTTCACACACATGTACCGTTAAGGAGTATGGTTCTAACAAGACATTGGTTTCCAAGGTCACTAAGAAACTATCTTCAAGCTCTAACCTCCAAGGACCTAAAAGAATTTGGGTACTGTCACAACATGCTCGGAGGGCGCCGCGACGAGAGGCAACAAAAATATTGAAAAAATTTCAATGGAATCGCCACCAATTTTTATTTATGGAAAAAATCGGAAAAACTTTTTAATTTTGCAAAATTGGTCTTTTTAAAGAGATTAGGTTCGGGAGTCTATTTATGCATAGGGGAGGGTGGAAACTTAATCCCACTGCACCCCTAATACATCCGTTTTGCAACGATTACCCTAAAGCTTATCATGCAAATTAATTAATAACTTTAATAATATTGATTTTTCCCCTTAAGAACATAATAATTATTTATAAATAAAATAAAGCAAGATTAGTACCACAATTATTTACAAAAGAGAAGAAAAAAAAAAGTTAATATGATAATTATTTATAAAAAGAAAGAAAAGCAAAATTGATATGATAATTATTCCCCCCCAAAAAAGGCAAGATTAATATATAATTATTTACAAAAGAAATAGAAGTTAATATAACAATCATTTTCAAAAGAAAAAGAAAGTAAAATTAATGTCATGATTATTTACAAAAGAAATAGAGTTTGTTATAACAATTATTTACAAGCAGAAATGAAAGTAAAATTAATGTTATGATTATTTACAAAAGAAATAGAAATTGATATAACAATTATTTACAAACGGAAAAGAAAGTAAAATTAATATTACAATTATTTAAAAAATTAAAATTGAATCAAATTTAAGAAAATTTAATTTTTGATTTGACGGAGATTATCTGCTCCTACGTATTCTCTAGTGCAATGAGGAATTCAAAATCACTTAGTTCTTGTAGAAAATAATTATGGGTTGGATTGATTTTATTTATAAAAAGATTTTTATTTAGAAAAAAGGAAAGAAAACAAATTTATTCTTGCACATGGTTCAGGATAGCGTGAGCTATACAATAAACCATTATAATTCTCACAACCCTTGAGGATGACTAAATTATACATCAAT
The DNA here is from genome assembly GCA_031439585.1 of Pterocarpus macrocarpus. Classification (NCBI taxonomy): domain Eukaryota; kingdom Viridiplantae; phylum Streptophyta; class Magnoliopsida; order Fabales; family Fabaceae; genus Pterocarpus; species Pterocarpus macrocarpus. The sequence goes on along the minus strand of CM062515.1, from coordinate 71,507,184 downwards.
GTTAGAGAATGTTGCATGAATTTTAAAGACTTAAAAATTTGTTTTTATTATTTGAGTTTAAAAAAAAGGAAAGAAAATCATCTTGTGTATATTTACAAAAATAATAATAATAATAATAATAACAAAAAAGTAACGCCCAAAAAAACAAAATTAAAAGTTAAAAATTAAAAAAAACCAACGTTTTAAAAAAAGAAACGATAAACATAAGAAATAAAACCAAAAAAATAAAATAAAATAAAAGAGAGAGAGAACATGCGTGCTCCAAAATCATAGTGATGCACCATAGTCCACTCCATTGACAAAAGCAACTTGCCCACACGTTGGCCGTTCCGCGAAAAAGAAAAAGAAATAGATGGTGGCAGCTTGGTTTTTTCACTTTGACGTCAGTGTATACGTCGATGTTGATGTGGTTATGAAGGCTTGGTGATGGGGGTGTGTTTGCGGCTGGTCGCGAGTATGGATCAAGGACGACAAGACCGTGTGGTGGTGAATGAAAGTATGTTGTTGTATTGAGTAAAAACCAAACCAGTGCACAGTGAAGTGTTGAATCAAGAGGTGCAGGCAGATGGCTGAGAAGACGAGGTAATGTGTACATGTGTAACCAGAAGAAAAAAAATGAAGAGTTAAACGAGATGTACCAGTAAATACGCTATGAGTGGATCAAGTGTCAACCTTTAGCAATAATTCTCGTAAATTCTCACAATTACTCTCTGCTTCTTCTGTGACTTTTATGACTCTCCAAAAGATTCCCTAGAAAAAAAAATCAGCCCCTTTCACCTCTCAATACTAGCTCTATTTATAAGTGTTGGAGGTATCAATTGCCATTAAATTTGATTGATCCTAATTGAAAATTTGGCCATAATGATGATTGGCGGATTTGATCTGATTTGGATACAAATGCCAAAATTAAAAGATTTGACCAGATTTATTCTTATTTATTCTGATTTGATTTTTTTTTTTGTCAGAACATTTCATATTTGGGCTATTTCCTTATTTTAAAAAACAAATGGGCCAACCTTTTTTTTTTCTCTCTTTCTCTTTGTTTTCTCTCTTTTTTTTTTGTGTGTCTCGGACAAAATATGTTGTTCACAGTTGCCCCTCTTTACTTGTTTCTTATTAGAAAATATAAAACCGTAGGTTTTGATATTTCTGTAGTAAGGAACTAGTAAAGACATGAACATGTATTTTGTCCAAGCAAGGACCGAGCAAGGAAGATGATGAGAGCATATGCTTGCGAAAATGAAATGCAACCATGTAAATGCAATGCAACTTTGTGACCATATGAATGAAATGCAACCATGTGAATGAAATGCAGTCTTGCAAAATGAAATGCAACCTTGCATAATTTGAAATTGAACTTGAAGATGTGAGCAAAATTGAAATAGATTTGAAATTGAAATTGAAAATACCAGCAGAATTGAAATGAATTTGAAATTGAATTTGAAGATGCAAGCGGATTTAAAATTGAAGATGCAGTTGTGCAGAATTGAAATAGATTTGAAATTGAATTTTGAAGATGCTGAAGTTGAATTGAATTTGAAGATGCAGGTATGAGAAATTGAAATTGAGAATACAACTTTGCAAAATTGAAAAATATTTGAAATTGAATGTGAAGATGCAGCTTTGGAAAATTGAAAATTGGAATTGAAATTAAATTGCAAATTTGTACACTAAAAAAAAATTGCCCCAGTTTGTTGTTTCCAAACATTGCTCTTTAGGGAAATTCTACATCTAATCCATAATAAGCCCTCTAGTTTCATGAATCCACTACATGAGCTTTTCCTTTGAAGCAGTCTGTATGATTTGGCTTCATCCCCCTTTCTTGTTCTTTGTTTCAAAATCTCTAACCTTCGCATTAATTCTTGCTCAAACAACCACTTTTGGTTTTCGATCTAGCAAACCCTTCCCTTCTTTCTTTCTTTCTTTCCTACTCTCCCTTCTTCTTCTTCTTCTTCTTCTTCTTTTCTATTCTCTCTCTCTCTCTCTCTCTCCTTCTTTTTTTTAACTTTCCTCATTGCGCTACTGCTTTTGAATCCGATATTGAATTGTCTTGTCGTATCTGAGTCTTGTCTACAGATATTCCTTTCATTGTATTTCAAATATAATGTTCTAATTATGCATGGTTTAGAACCGAAAGAACATAATGCACTCTTTGATGATGGGGATAAAGAATATGGAAAGAGAAAAGAGAAAAATGAGTGACAAGAAATAAAAATAAAATGGCAGAATAAAACAAATTTATTGTATCTAGAAAATGTTAAAACCGCAAATAGTCATGAAGAGACAGAGAAGATACAAAAGATTAGGAGGATTGCAATGCAGATTTCATATGATTAACCCATTTCATTGATTCTGTAGTTACACCGGACTTGCATTTTCAGGCCAAGAATATAATCCTTTGACATGTGTCAATATTTGCCTTAATTCACTGATTCTTTCTCCTATCTTCCATCTATTAAATTGCCCCAGTTTAATGTCATCTCTAGCTTCTCACCCTTTGCTTGGATTTTGAGTTAATATCTTATTGCTTAGGTCGCCTTCTCGGATTTTCAACCTAGCAAATATTTTATTGCTCTAACTTTTGCCTAGATCGCCCTTTCAGGTTTTCAATTTAGCGAGCTCTTTTCTTTTCTCTTCTCTCTTTTTTTATTTTTTATTTTTTATTTTTTTTTGTGCCCTAACTTTTGCCTAGACCGCCCTTTCGGGTTTTCAATCTAGCGAGCTTTTCTTTATGCGAAATACTTTTTTACAGCATCTGAGTTGATTGGCTTGGGAAGCACTCGATCTTCCGCATCAGTTAAGATCAATGCTCCCCCATAGAATGCATCCTTAACAATGTATGGGCCTTCATATGTGGGTGACCATTTGCCTCTAATATCTTCCTAATTTGGCAATATCCTTTTCAAAACAAGATCACCTGGCTGAAATGTTCGTGGACGAATGTTCTTGTTGAATGCCCTAGCCATCCTCTTTTGGTACAACTGTCCATGACAAATTGCATCCAATCGCTTTTCATCAATCATATTCAATTGCTCATATCTCGTTTTAATCCACTCATTTTCTTCCAATTCAGCTTCCACCAAGACCCTTAAGGACGGGATTTCTACCTCTATTGGCGTTACTGCTTCCATTCCATACACTAATGAGTATGGAGTTGCCCCAATTGAGAATCTTACTGAAGTGCAATATGCATGTAACGCATAAGGTAGCATGTCACTCCAATCTTTATACGTGACCACCATTTTCCCTAGGATCTTCTTGATATTTTTGTTTGCTGCTTCCACTGCCCTATTCATCTTTGGCCGATAAGGAGCCGAATTGTGGTGCTTGATCTTGAATTGTTCGCATAGTCTTCGCACTTCTACACTATTGAAATTGGAGGCATTATTTGTAATGATCCTCTCGGGTAATCCATACCTACAAATGATGTTACTTTTTAGGAACTTCACTACCACCTTTTATGTAACACTGGCATAGGAGGAAGCTTCTACCCATTTAGTGAAGTAGTCAATAGCCACTAAGATGAATCGATGCCCATTGGAGGCTTTAGGGTTAATTGGGCCAATAACATCGATGCCCCACATTGCAAACGGCCATGGTGACGTAAGGTTGTGTAATAGGACTGGAGGAGAGTTAATGCGATCAGCATAGATTTGGCATTTGTGGCATCTTTTGACAAATTCAACGCAATCTTTTTCCATTATGAGCCAATAGTACCCGTGCCTTAAAATCTGTCGGGATAGTGTGTGCCCATTAGCATGGGTCCCACAAATACCCTCATGGACTTCCGATATGATAGTGGGAGCTTTTGTGGCATCAATGCATCTTAACAAGACCCCATCATAATTGCTTTTGTATAGTACATCACCAGTGAGGAAGAATGACATTGCTAGTGGACGGAGCGTTCTTCTATCATTCTCATTTGCCCCAGTTAGGTACTCTTTTGCCTTAATGAATTGTTTGATATCATGGAACCATGGTCGACCATCGGGCTCTTCTTCGATGTTTAAGCAGTATGCTGGTTCTCTTCTAACAGCGACCTGTAAAGGCCGAACCTCCAGCTTTAAATCAAGTTTGGTCATGACAGCTAAAGTGGCGAGTGCATTTGCAAAGTGATTTTTGTCACGTGTCAAATAGTTGAAGGTGATTTCTTCGAATTCCTTTGCTAGACTAATCACATGTTCATAATACGACATTAGTCTATGTTCCTTGACTCGCTAATCCCCATTGACTTGATAAATGATGAGCGCCGAATCACCATAGACATTTACGTATCTCACACCAAGAGATATTGTTGCTTTTAGGCCAGTTATACAGGCTTCATATTCGGCCATGTTGTTAGTGCAGTCGAATGCTAATTTAACCGCAATTGGGAATTGTTTCTTCTTTGGCGACACCGTAATCAAGCCCAACCCCATTCCCATGGATGTTAACTGCACCATCGAAGTACATCTTCCACATCAAGCATTCCTCTTCATCGTTTTCGCTCTCATCCTCCATGACTGCCAGGATATCTTCATCCGAAAATTCAACTTTCATTGATTGATATTCTTCGAGTGGATTCTCGGCTAGGTGATCAGCTATGACACTCCCTTTTACTGATTTTCTAGTCATATAATTAATGTCAAATTCTGCTAGAGCCACTTGCCATTTAGACATTCTCATGGAAATATGTGGACTTTCAAAGATATATTTTAAGGGATCCATTCTAGATATTAGCCAAGTTGTGTAGTACAACATGTATTGTCGCAATCTTCTTGCGGTCCACATGAGGGCGCAACAAGTCTTCTCAATAGCCATATATCGTGATTCACAATCGTTGAATTTCTTGCTCAAATAGTAAATTGCTCACTCTTTCCTACTAGTCTCATCATGTTGACCTAACACAACACCCATGGACCCATGCAACATTGTAAGGTATAGAATGAGTGGTTGCTCTGGTGTTGGTGGGACCAAAAGGGGTGGATTTATCAGGTACTTCTTGTTTTATCAAAGGCTTCTTGACATCTATCATCCTATTTGCTGGGGCTATCTTTCCTTAACAACTTGAAGATCGGTTCACATGTATGGGTCAAGTTAGAGATGAACCTTGCTATGTAGTTCAGACGTCCCAAGAAACCGCGAACCTCCTTCTCTGTCTTGGGTGCTGGCATGTTTTGGATGGCTTTGACTTTATCAGGGTCCACTTCGATGCCCTTCTTGCTAACAATGAATCCCAATAACTTTCCTGAGGATGCCCCAAAAGTGCACTTTGCTGGATTTAATCTCAACTTATAAGTTCTCAACCTTTCGAATAATTTTCTGAGCACAGCAACATGATTCTCTCCCTCTTGTGACTTGGCCACCATGTCATCAACATAGACCTCTAGTTCCTTGTGGATCATGTCATGGAAAAGCATAACCATGGCTCGCTGGTAGGTGGCTCCAGCGTTCTTCAATTCAAAAGGCATCACTCTGTAACAAAATACTCCCCATTGAGTGATGAAAGATGTTTTTTCCTTATCCTCATCTGCCATAAGGATCTGATTATAGCCTGAATATCCATCCATAAAGGAGAACCGATGGCTTTTGGCAGTATTATCAACCAGAACATCTATGTGAGGCAACGGAAAGTTGTCTTTTGGACTGGCTTTATTCAAGTCTCGATAATCCACGCACATTCTAACCTTTGCATCTTTTTTGGGCACAGGTACTATATTTGCTATCCACTTTGGATAGAGTGGTACCTCTAAGAAGCCAGCATCAAGTTGCTTTGTAACTTCGTCTTTGATCTTAAGTGACATTTCAGGGCTCATCCTTCACAGCCTTTGTTGCTTAAGTTCCATCCCTTCAAGTAATGGGGATTTTGTGGGCCACTATGTTTGGGTCCAAGCCAGCATATCTTTATACGACCAAGCATAAATGTCCATGTATTCTTTGAATAGCGCAATCATCTCTTCTCTTTCTGGGTTATCAACTATTCTTAGTTCTTTCTTTTCCTCGTCAATTCCTAGGTTTATTATTTCGACCACTTCATCATGTGGATCTATCCCTTTTTCTAGCAAATCCATCATTTTGGAATATTGTTGGCACAGGTTAGGATCTTCATCTTGTTCCTTCTCATTCAAGTCCGTTGTAACACAAGAATCAATTAATAGTTTATCACAATCATCTGCACAGGAAGGAGATCCTGAAAAGAAAGAATCCCTGGAATTAAGATGAGACTAGGAATGAATAAATTTAAAAGAGTGCATCTTGAATGGAAAAAGAGGAAAGAGAATGAGACAAAAGAGAGGAAACCATGCATAATTATTCCATTATTTGATAAAATTTGAAGTACAAAATGAAGAGATAAAAGCATCCATTACTCAAAATACAACTAATCATTTAAAGGTTCGGATTCCCAGTTGTTCAATTCTTCTGCCCCACAGCTTGGGTAGATAAGCAATGAAGCCTCCCTGGCATTTCTCCGAGTATTAACTGTTTCACCCGGTTCTAGTGCCATAACTTCTGCAGCCATAAGAAATGTTTCCTTGATGTGTGAAATCTTCTTTGCATCGAACCAGGGTGATTGCTCTTCTTCCCCTACTTTGTATCCCAGGCCAAGCTTTCTTGGGTTATCGGGCAACACAATTGGGTGTTTGATCCCCTGTAGTTGACCTCCCAATCCTTTTCCTTGTTGAAATCCACTTTTGAGCATCATCCGAGTAACAACTTGATTCCTACTGCTTGTTTGTTCCTCCGGTTCTGCTCTATCTAAGTTTTGGAAAGATACTTCAAGGAAGCCTTCGGCATAATCAATGTAAGGGACTGTAACAGTTTTAGACATCAATAACTTCTCCTCTCCTTTAATAGTGATTAGCTTCCCTTCGGATACAAATTTTACCCTTTGATGCAGGGTGGATGGAATGGCCCCAGCTTTATGAATCCATGGCCTTCCTAATAACATAGTGTATCCTGGCTCAATGTCTAATACTTGGAACTCTGTCACGAAGGTGGTCGGTCCTATTTCCAGCTGCAAACTAATATTTCCCATGATTTCCCTTTGAGTGCCATCAAACACTTTTACAATTGTGCCACTTAGCTCTATCGCAGCTGGATCAACGGGCAATTGTTGCAAGGTGGAGTAAGGAAGCACGTTAAAAGCTATTCCCCCATCTATCAACACTTTCGCCACAACATAGCCTTGGCAATTCAGAGTGATGTGTAGAGCTTTTGGATGACCTGATATGGTGTTAGGACTCACCTCATTCTCGGTAAAAGTTATCAAGTTCCTGACTCTGATTGCGCCTACAATTCACTCGACCTTTTCGGGAGTTATGTCTTTGTTCACATAAGACTGATCCAGTACTCTCTTAAGAGCATTACAATGAGCTTTAGAACTCATAATTAGCGAGAACAAAGAAATTTTTGCAGGCGTCTTCTTTCACTGTTCCACCACATCATATTCACTCTGTTTCATGATCTTTAAGAATTCTTCACCTTCATCCTCTCGGCTCTTTTCTTTGGGGGGTTTAGAAGGTTTTATCATTCCGGATGCCCTTTGGAGCTCCTTAGGAGTATAACACCTGCCATTCCGAGTTACCCCTCCAACTCCTATAATATTTGTTATTGATTCGATCACTTTAGGGTCAAGATCTATTCTGATGTTGAATTTCACAACAGCCCCATGCCTCCAAGGGAGAGCAGGATCGCTGTAATAAAGAGATTGCCTTGACACTTGGAAAATGAGTGGTGACTCTTGAGCAGGAACTATTGATTCCATCTTTGCAGGGCTATGATTTATTTCGGTGTTTGATTCTACCATTGTCTCATATCTCCATGGGACCGCATGGTCACTTTGGTAAGGGAATGGCTTGGGTACCTTGAAAACCAGTGCCGACCTTTGAGGTGAGACCTTAAAGATTGGAGGTGTTGGGTGAATTGTGTTAACACTCTGCCCCTTAACATCCTTGGGTACTGCAAGCACACCTAATTTGATCATTCTTTTGACAAAGTGTTTGAGTTCAGGATAGTCTTCGATATGGTGTTTCCTCTCAAAGCCGAGGCACTTGCAGAATAATCCTTCCTCATCTCCATTCAGCATACTTTTTAGTATCCTCTTCCCTTCTTCTCTTTCAGCAATCATCTCATACCCCGCTGTTTTTAACCCCTCTAAGACACATTTCATTGGAAGTTTAATGTCCTCTAATTCTCCACCCATGTACCCATTACAATCAATAACATTCACATGTCTTCCATCATGATTTGGAAATGGATTGCTCCTCACGTTGGGCCCTTCCGTTTCTTCCAATTGAATGGCCTTGGTATCAATCAGGCGCCATACAGCATGTTTAAAGCCATAACAATTTTCAATTGAATGCCCGGGAGTGTTGGAGTGGTATTCACATGAAAGATTTGCATCATACCAACAAGGATATGGTGCTGTGAAAGTCTTCCCGGGGCGTGGGGTTAGCAAATTCTGACCACACAAGCGCTCAAATAACTCAGAATTACTCATGTGAAAGTTGGGAAAGGGACAGTCTTTGGTTAACGGATTAGAGGTGTTATTGATTCTAGGTGGCATTCGTGATAGAGTTATGGGAGGGTTAGCTGTTTGGTGACTCGGGGAAATTGTTTGATGAAGTGTAGGTATGATTGGTGTATAAGGTCAGGGGTATGAAACATTATTGACTTGGTATGGCTGAGGAGGGTAAGGCATGGTAGGTAAATAGGGTGATGGAAAGTATGGGGGTTGATATAAACGGTGAGTCTGTGGAAAGGAGGCTTGGTAGGGTTGGGATGGTTGTGACTATATAACATTGACAGTGTTTTCCTTTTTCTTATGTGGTTGCCTCTTCTTAAATTGAGATTCACTTATTTCACCTGTCATTGGCTCCACTTTGCCTTCTTGGATGTTTGCCTCAATCCTTTCTCCAATCTCCACTAAGTCGATGAACTCTCTGACATGAGTGCCCAACATATTCTTGAAGAATGGTCCTTCCAAAGTGCGAATAAAATAAGAGCACATCTCCTGCTCCAACATAGTGGGAATAACCCGGGCTGTTATTGCTCTCCACCTTTGGGCGTATTCTTTGAATGGCTCCTTCTCTTTTTTCCTTAGATTTTTTAGCTGGTCTCTGGTGGGTGCAGTATTCATATTAAACTTGTATTGATTGGTGAAGGCTGTGGCAAGATCTTCCCAACACCTGATTTGAGTTTGATCTAACTGCATGTACCACTCCTACGCGACCCCATCCAAACTTTCAAGGAAGAAGCTAATAATGAAATTCTCATCTTTAGACCACATCCCCATCTTGGTGCAGTACATTCTCAGGTGTATCATAGGATTTGTGCTGCCATCGAAGTTAATGAACTCTGACATTTTGAAGTCTTTGGGGATAGTGATGCTTGGTGCTAAACAGAGATCCTTAACGCTGATAGAGCCATATGGGTTAGGCCCTCGCAGCATCCGGAATTGAGCATGCATCTCTTTCTCCAGTTCTTCCTTTAGTTTCAATCATTCTGCATCCTTCTCCACTTCAAGGTTATTGTCAGTCCCTGATTCATACCCCGACTGATCATGAGGATCATTGTTTTCATTAGTCCCTTTGATTTTGATTATGGCCTCGAGAATCTTTCTGAATTCCTCCCCTTGTTCAAGCATCGTGGTCTTCAAGTCATCGATCTCTTGGCCCAAATTCCTTTCATTCGCCATGTCTTCTAGAGGGGCTTTGGATCGCAACTCGTATGAGTTATTAGGTTTAGACGAAGTTTTCTTTGGAGGAGCAATGTTTGGAAATTCCTGCTTATCATAACAACAAGAAGTAAGACAATAAGGAAAAGATTTTTTTTTTTTGGTGGGGGAGGAATGTATCACCCATATTCGATAGCAATGATGATGGATCATGCTCTATTAGATAGGGTCCTTGGAGGGTAAAAAGTATAGGGGAGAGTTCTTTCCACAATATACTTTATTAATGACACTCTAGCAATATCAAAATCTTAACCCTTCTTGAAATCCTTTGCTTTTTACTTCGCACAGAAGGAGAGAAAAATCCTATAGGCGAGTACGAGTAATAATAATGAATTAAGAAGAGAGGGTTTTGTGTAGAGGATAAAGAAATAAGTTGAGTCATAATTTCATTCCAAAAATTCACTTGAAAGTGCAAGTACATCATAAATTTGCAAAGTCTAAAAGCATCAATTACATCAGAAGATTGGTTCTCTTTCTCTTAAACCCCCTTGTAAGACCCTTACTCATCTTCATGAAATCTTTTATTCCGCGAGGAAGGTGGAGCATGGGATTCGCCCAAATTTCTTCTTCTGCTTTTTCGAAGTGGTAAATGAAGTTCGGGATGTGGCGATTTAGCTCATCAACCATTCTGGCATGTCTTTCTTTCAAATCTTCATGTTGTGCTTCCCATTCTAATGCTTAGGCCTTCCAAAATTTTCCTATACTTGCTGTTTGGATGAGTGTATTGGTAGCAAGTGTCGCAGCTTGCTCCAAATTACAATTTTAAAATACTTAATTACACTAAATTTGAAGTATAGTGCAACCAAGGTCGTCTCACAAGGATATTGTTGCTATCTAGTTAAGTAACAAGGGGGGTATGTGCAAACATGCAGTCAATAAGCTATAAAAGAAAATTAGATCAAAATAAAAACACTAGTTCAAAGAGTTCCTTAGGCATAAGGTGAATCAATCATTAACACACAATATATCAAACACATGGAGTGCGACTAATTTGAGCTATTAGAGAGACATCTACTAACAACCCCACAATTCTACCTAGAGAACTCTAGGAATTCAACCAATACATAATTGATTAGATAATTGAGACCTCAACTCTAATTAACCTATGTTGATTTCTAGCCTCAATTGTATTAGCCTAGGTTTGAACCCAAACCCAATTCCCAATTCTTTAACTAATCAAGTTCATACCAATTGACCAATTAGCAATCACCCAACTAATTCCTCATTCATAAACTCACATATCAATACCATTCAATGCAAATTTACAAATAAAAGAGGGCAAAGAATCAAGAAAACAAACATGATTGAAATTCAAGGATAGAGTTTCAAGATTACAACCATAATGCCCTTGGAGTCTCCTTGAACTAGCTTGAAATCCTACTCCTCCATAGCAATGAAGGTTACAAAATAGAACCCAACCAAGTATCTTACAAAATGAAAGGAAAAGAAAAAGAAAAGAAGAGGAGAGGAGAAGAGAAGAGAGAAAAATGAAAAATGTTGGAGATAGATGAGCCCCCATCGCGTCTCAGTTTTCTCTCCTGTTATCAGACCTCAAATGTCAAAATTCAAAACTACCCTTGAGTCCAACTTAATCCTCTGCCCCTTAGCTTTAAGTGGACACCCAATTTGCTTAATTTGGACTTGAAATGAGAGAGTTATGGCCCAATCTTTATAGCATGTTCAGATTATACATGTATTCGCGTCAGTCCATTTTAACAGCCAATAAGTCCATGAAGATGTCATTATTTTGGAGAATGATCTTCATATGAATTGAAGCTTTATGTCTTAGCTTTCAAATGGGACTATTTTCACCTCAATCCAATGTCTAAAACTCACGTTATGGCCCAATTAGTGCACACTGTTCTGGTTCCAGCGTAACAGCCCTGTTCTGACTTCGTGGCCCAATTCGACCCACTAGACATCTGAATTAGTTTTTGTCTTCTTCATCAAAGTTGTAGATCTTTCTCTCAGCTTTCCTACAATATAAAATTTGTAATTTTTAGATATCTACAACTCAAGATACAGCCATAATACAAAAATAGTATAAATTTGTAATAGTGCTGAAAAATACAATTAAGCCCAATTAGAGTCCAAACTTATAAAATGTGTCCAATATTATTCAATTAAGCACAAAAGAGGTTCAATAAACTAAACATGAGGGTTAATCAATGTATCAAAATATTGCTTATCATGTATCTCGGTATTGCATGGACGAAGCCCATCCACGATCACGGTCACCTTTCATCTGTGCTAAAAGTGCGGTCAATTCTTCCAATTTATGCTCTAACTTGCTCTTCTCTTGCTTCTGTTTATGCACTTCAATTATTAGCTCTTCTCTTCCTTGTCTCTGCTAGTTGACTTCCATTGCTAGCTCCTCGTAGACTATTTCTTGCCGCTTAATTTCTTCGGTTAATTCATCCCTTTCTCTTGTAAGGATTTGTAAATTACCTTCAAGGCTTTGAATCCTTCTTGTGAGTGCTGCAGGAACTTTTACAGGGGCATCAGCCAGTTCGTCTTTCAGATGTTCAACCAATTTTGTCTTCTTCTCACATTGGCTTCGGGCAATAACAGCTTCTAACTCTGTAGATTGCTTTTGCTGCTCTAAAAGTTGAATTTGAGCTCGCAAAACCTCCAACTGTTCGGCTGCTACAGATGTTGGGCAAGAATTGTTCTTCTTTTCTGTGACTTTCTTAGGGACAGTCTGGGGCACCCTTCTTACTTTTCTCCATGCAACATACTCTGCGGTGTCAATCACAAGTGGTTTTCCTAACTCTGTTCTTCCTGCCATTCGGATATCTGCCCATGCTTTCTTAATATCTCTTGATAAAAGCTGAGTGTGTTCTCCATCTTTATACCAGAAGCATAATCCACCCAATCGTTCTTCTTGTGGCTTCCTTTGTGTCCAGCAAAGCTGCTTGAGTACTATTACTGGTGTGTAAGCTACACACCCTCTTGGACCCATAAGGGGTATATTAGGAAATTTTTCGCAGCTGTAGATGATATCTCCTCGTTCACGTCCATACCATGGGCACACCCATCTGAATGCCTTTGTGTCAATGTTGTCAAACTCAACCCTCCATTCATTTTCATCTCTTGACTTTGTTGGAATCCGGTGAAAGCTTCCCAACGGATCTGATGTACTCTTGAGATGATTGCCAGCATACATGTGTGTGATAACCCATACATACAACAGGTGTACGCAGCATCGAAGCTTCCCCTTTGACTTTCGTTGGCAGAAATCCAAGGTCAGGAATGTCTCAGCCAACACGGCAGGTACCGGGTTCCTCTCTTTCCTTTCCACTGCAAAGAAGACATCCATGGCAGCTTGATCTACCATGTCAGGTGTAGACGGAAATATCACCAACCCATAGATGGTAAGTGCTAACACCCTGGCGAAGACTTTCCATTCTTGTAAATTCCTAACTTTCTCAAATGTGCTTCCACAAATGCTTTGGTTAGCCCCCGAGAATCTGTATGCCCTGTCAGTCTAATTTGAGTCATAGGTACCCCTAATAGCTCTCCATATTGCTCAATTACTTTCGTCTCAGACAAATGCTCCTCTATGCATAGGTACACTGTGGAGTCTCTTCTCATTGGTAACTTCAACATACATGCATACTCCTCAATGGTGGATGCAATATCAATATTGGGCAACTCAAAACATCTCAAGGCCGGGCTCCAATATTGAGCCAAGACATTGAGAGCAGAGGTCTCGACTGGAATGAAAAGCAAATCTAGGATAGCCCCATATTTCTTGGTAAAAGCCTTCTTTTCTTCAAAAGGGAGGGACTGACTCAACTGTCTTAGATTTTCCAATGAGCTAACATTTATGGCTACACTGAATTTCTTCTTCCCATCAGTGATATTGCTAGCGTCTCGTGCTTCTTCCATCATTTGCTATCAAATATGGTGTCACCGCTATCCCCTTTTGTGAATTTCAGTAAAATATCAGAGAAGAGAAGAAAGAAGGAAAAAATGTAAATATGTTTGATGCAATGCTGGATATACGATGCATTATGATGAGATATTGGATGATATGCATGATGATTATATACAAAAAGCAAGAAAAGAATGGATGACATGTTAGGAAAATGCATGATGATGTATAAATATGCATAATCATGTAACACGCAATGCATGATGTATCATGATTAAATGCTGGATGTCATGTATGGCATATAATGTAGATGATTAAATGCTTGTGATGTTAAGGGAGAAGGGAAAGAAGTACACTCCCTTTTGTCCTAATAGGGTGAGACCTAATAGTTGGGCATTGCTAAGGCCAGAACCCTAATTGGATAGTTCGCTAGTCTGTTCTATTGTGCATGGTTCTTGGATAGCTCTAGACACCTACAAATCAAGGCTCCCAGATTGCCCTTGTTTGAAAAATAAGGATCCAGTTTTGTAAGCATGGCCACAAGGACATAAAAGTCACAATGTGGAGGCTCACAATTCCGGTAGCAAATCTGAGAGGGAAAGTCAACGACTGTCAGGGAAGTGTGAGCTTCACAATAACCTCGTCAAAACCCCTTTTACTCCTATGGATTTTCAAGGCTCGAGTATAGAGCCCAATTAGTGTGTGAGGTAAGTGATAGTGAGGTGTGTGAAGGGAGCATACAAACCTTTCAACCCTAAAACTAAACATAAAACCTGCAAAAGACCAAAAACACGCATATATACAATATATCAACTACTCTAAGGTTTGAGATATATACAAAATATAGAAAAGACAAAAATAAATCTACTATCTTAAGGTCTAAGTGAGAAATAATTACAAATAAAATAAACACACATGAATAAAAGTTGTGTACAAAAATAATTATTTACAATCACAAAAAATTGAAAAGAAACAGGAAGGGGAAAAATAAATATTATTTTAGTTATATAATTTGCATAATTTACTCTAATGGGCTTGACTCTCTAACCATCCCCAGTGGAGTCGCCAAACTGTCACAACGTGCCCGAAGGGCCGATGAGAGGCAACAAAAATATTAAAAAAATTTCAATGGAGTTGCCACCAATTTTTATTTATAGAAAAAATCGGAAAAACCTTTTAATTTTGCAAAATTGGTCTTTTTAAAAAGATTAGGTTCGGGAGTCTATTTATGCATAGGGAAGGGTGGAAACTTAATCCCACTGCACCCCTAATACATCCGTTTTGCAACGGTTACCCCAAAGCTTATCATGCAAATTAATTAATAACTTTAATAATATTGATTTTTCCCCTTAAGAACATAATAATTATTTACAAATAAAATAAAACAAGATTAGTACCACAATTATTTACAAAAGAGAAGAAAAAAAATAAAGTTAATATGATAATTATTTATAAAAAGAAAGAAAAGCAAAATTGATATGATAATTATTCCCCCCCAAAAAAGGCAAGATTAATATATAATTATTTACAAAAGAAACAGAAGTTAATATAACAATTATTTTCAAAAGAAAAAGAAAGTAAAATTAATGTCATGATTATTTATAAAAGAAATAGAGTTTGCTATAACAATTATTTACAAGCAGAAATGAAAGTAAAATTAATGTTATAATTATTTACAAAAGAAATAGAAATTGATATAACAATTATTTACAAACAGAAAAGAAAGTAAAATTAATATTACAATTATTTAAAGAATTAAAATTGAATCAAATTTAAGAAAATTTAATTTTTGATTTGATGGAGATTATCCGCTCCTGCGTATCCTCTGGTGCAATGAGGAATTTAAAATCACGTAGTTCTTGTAGAAAATAATTATAGGTTGGATTGATTTTATTTATAAAAAGATTTTTATTTAGAAAAAAGGAAAGAAAACAAATTCACTCTTACACAGGGTTCAGGATAGCATGACCTATACAATAAACCCTTATAATTCTCACAACCCTTGAGGATGATTAAATCATACATCAATGTTAGAGAATGTTGCATGAATTTTAAAGAGTTAAAAATTTGTTTTTATTATTTGAGTTTAAAAAAAAGGAAAGAAAATCATCTTGTGTATATTTACAAAATAATAATAATAATAATAACAAAAAAGTAATGCCCAAAAAAACAAAAATTAAAAGTTAAAAATTAAAAAAAAAACCAACGTTTTAAAAAAAGAAACAACAAACATAAGAAATAAAACCAAAAAAATAAAATAAAATACAAGAGAGAGAAAGATACACGCGTGCTCCAAAATCATAGTGATGCACCATAGTCCACTCCATTGACAAAAGTAACTTGCCCACGCGTTGGCCGTTCCGCGAAAAAGAAAAAGAAATAGATGGTGGCAGCTTGGTTTTTTCACTTTGACGTCAGTGTATACGTCGATATTGATGTGGTTATGGAGGCTTGGTGATGGGGGTGTGTTTGCGGCTGGTCATGAGTATGGATCAAGGACGATAAGACTGTGTGATGGTGGATGAAAGTATGTTGTTGTATTGAGTGAAAACCAAACCAGTGCACAGTGAAGTGTTGAATCAAGAGGTGCAGGCAGATGGTTGAGAAGACGAGGTAATGTGTACGTGTGTAACCGGAAGAAAAAAAAATGAAGAGTTAAACGAGACATACCAGTAAATATACTATGAGTGGATCAAGTGTCAACCTTTAGCAATAATTCTCGTGAATTTTCACAATTACTCTCTGCTTCTTCCATGACTTCTATGACTCTCCAAAAGATCTGCCAGAAAAAAAAAACTAGTTGCCTTCACCTCTCAATATTGGCTCTATTTATAAGTGTTGGAGGCATCAATTGCCATTAAATTTGATTGATACTAATTGGAAATTTGGCCTTAATGATGATTGGCGGATTTAATCTGATTTGGATACAAATGCCAAAATTAAAAGATTTGACCAAATTTGTTCTTATTTATTCTGATTTGATTTTTTTTTTTTGGGTCAGAACATTTCATATTTAGGCTATTTCCTTATTCCAAAAAACAAATGGGCCGATCTTTTTTTTTCTCTCTTTCTCTTTGTTTTCTCTCTTTTTTTTTTTTTTTATATGTCTCGGATAAAATATGGTGTTCACATATACCAAAAGTAAAATCTATTTTGTAGGTGTGTTTGGAAAAAGACACCAAAGAACATTGGTCCGATAGCATTGATGCTTATCTTACGAAAAGGGAGCTAGCCAATTTTATCTCTAACATGCCCAACAGAGGAAGAATATTACATTGGATATAATTAAAAGAAGGAATAGTTTCGGAGTTGACAAAATTAATAAAAGCCCATCTTACATAATTATGTGCTTTTATGTGTTTTTCATGCATAAATTTTTAATTGTGTTTTTATATGATAAAAGTGCATGCAATGATGATTTTTGTGTCACTCTAGCGGCAGCATCAACAAGGGCAAACTTGTCTTTTTAGGTGTTTTGAAATTTAAAAAAAAAAAAAAAATCAGCATCCCTCACTCTCACTTTCACAATCTCCTACTCTCTACGGTTGGAACCCATGCCCCCAAATCTTCAAATCCATTAATCCAATTTATCTAAGCTTAAACTCAATGGGTTCACAAAATCAAGCATTACATCACTTGTTTCATGGGTTGAGATGCTGCAATGCCATCCATTGTTTATGAATTGAAGACGCCGTCCACCACCGCGCGCTCTCTTCTCCGGCAACCCGTCAGTGACACCCCAGCACCGAGATTGCGAACTGTCTCTTTTGCGATCGCTGTCCAATTAGTGTCAGCACACCCAATGCTATAACGCTTATACGTCTTGAACTCATGGCTTCTAGTCTGATCTGGTTTCCATAATTGGTATAGTTGTCAATTGTTAGATTGAAACATTGCTGCTTACTCTCTGATGCGTTATTCTTTCATGTGCCATGGCTCATATTTAACAAAGGGGTATGTTAAAGTTAAGAAAGAAGAGAAATGTTCTAAGAAATTCAAGGTACAATAATGAAGCATGATAAGTAACTTCTAAATTAAATTTGCTGAATATGTTTCTTGAGCTTTGGTAATTTATTAATTGATATATTGAGTACTAAATGACTTGTTCTTTTGAATAATTGGCCTATAGTATGGTTGTTTTTTAGTAGTTTGATTCTTGCGTTTGCTTATATTATGAGATTCCAATGTTTGTTTTATTTCAAGGAGTGGACCTCCATACTGGATAAATGATCTTATTATCTCCTCAATTCGATTGCCTTGAATTATTCTCTATTCATTCGTGCTTAAAGTTTTTAATCTGATTTGAGTTTGTTGCCACTTTGCTATGGTCTAGATATGGTATTTGTTGTTTAAGCTATCCAGACATATAAACCTGTAATTGGAATAAATTTCTATTGAAAGTTTGATTCTTGCTTATATGAAATCTTATTCTTTTGCATTTTATTCCTTCATTTGGTGAAATATATCATGAAAGTTCTAAAATATAATGGAGATGTTTACTTGAAGGCTTCGTCGATGCTATTTAAGAATAAAAAGGAATCACTTGTAATAATATATTTTTTTAAAAGAGGAGTTTTGATGATGAATAGTTACCTTACATGAAATTTAAGAGCTGGAAAAATCTCTGGCTATTATATTACACTTGACCTTTTTTATGTTGAAGAGGAAGAAAGGGCAGGTTTACCAATTTCAAGCATGACTTAAAGGAAAATATTGAGTTTTTTTTTTTATATTTTTAAGATAATATTTGTATTTACAAAATATTCAATATTTTTCATATTTATTAATTAGGAGTCAATGTTTTCGAAAAATGAAATATCCTCCTAATAATTCTCCTAATTGATAAATACAGAAATTATTAGATATTTTGCAAATGTTTTTATTATCTTGAAAATATAAAAAAAATTAATATTTTTCTTATTTAGAAATTAAGAAAATAATTAGGAGAATGTTTTAGGAGAATATATCATTACTCTTAATAAAAAGGCAAGTTAAGGTTTTCTAAAATGTTTATTTACTAATATCAGTCAAGCTACATGACTTTGGAAAAACTTATTAAGGTTAATAAGTCGATCTATTTAGTTATTACTATAACTATTTATATATTATAATATTTTAATATTTATATAATATAATTTTTTATATAATTAATTTTCAATAAAAATATTTAAATTTATAAAAAGAATTTCAATACGTATTTTCTATACATCTTTTAAAAAGGTTCTTATCTGTTAACTTGTTGATCTTTTAAAATATAGGACTGATACCATATTTAAAGAACTTAATGTAAAGTAGGCCTTTAGATTGATTTTAAGTCGGATGAAATTTTTAGAAAGATAGACTAAGTCTTCGAAAAAAAAAGCATACATGTCATGTAAATCCTAAATGAAGTTACCTTTTGTTTTTTAAGTTATCTCGGATCTGCCTCACATGACAGAATTCGCGGGCTACATGCTGAAGGGATGTTCCATCAAAGCATTATAAATGCCACATCTTTAATTCCCTAATGTCTACGGGAAGACGTAAGGGCTAACGCTAGCTATTTTAAACCTTACAATAAAGAACTTAAATATGAACTTAGACTTCTTTAGCAAGAATACATATATTTTTCATGTACTTCATGGGGCCAAATTAATAATCGAGTTCATTCATATATTAGTCTTTTCTTCTTTTTGTGACTAATATCGAAAGGCACTTTTTTATCAGGACTAATTGAAAAGTTAATAATGACTTTGCTCCACTTTTATTCATGCATGCTGACACAACACACTTACCTACAAGTCACCTACAATTAAGGTAGACGGCCCAGATAAAAAACCTAGCTACAATTTGCTGGTGAAAACATAATCAAACAAAGTAACTTATACATGATACACACAGTGACGAAGTAAACAAGCTAACGATATAAAATACTACTAAGTAATTCAATGCTTCACTTCAGTTGTCCAAGTGTGATCACATGTTGCGGTGCTTGATTTCTGTCAATGCTCTAATTTCATTTTCAAATGCTTTCAAATTGGACTTCTCCTCCCCATCTGTTTCCATATAAAGTTTCTTCACAGCAACAACCATGCCCGAAGGCAACTCAGCCCTGTAAACGGATCCTTGCCATCTCATTCCAATGAGACATTTGTCATCAAAATTCCGGGTAGCTTCAACGATATATTCAAACATCATTTTTCCATCATGACTCCATACGGAAAAGTATTCTTCTGGCTCTGCTTTAGCCGGGACTACTTTCTTTCTTGCACTTCTACGAAGAATATACGCTATCCCACAAAGTACTATTACTAGTGCTCCCAAGACAAGAAATAATACCAATAGCATGGCCTGATGACTCTTTTGGCTGTGGATGGCTGTGCACAGCATCAAGCCAGTGACATTACCACACAAGCCTTTGTTACTTTTCAATGATTCAATTGATGCATCAAGAAAGGCTCGATTGTTAGGAAGTGGCCCTTCTAACTGGTTGTAAGATATGTTGACAAAAATCAAGCTTTACATGCTGCTACCAAAACTGGATGGAATCGTGCCAGAAAGATTATTGCGTGACAGGTTCAAACATTGTAATTGCTTCAACTGTCCGAGCACTGATGGTATTGTTCCATTCAACAAATTCCCACTAAGAAAAAGAGAATAGAGAGGTTGCAATGGGCCAAACTCAAAAGGGATGCTTCCATCTAGTTTGTTGTTGCTCAAGTTCAACTCCAATAATATTGGTAACCCCACAACTTGTTTTGGAATGTTACCTGAAAGATGATTGTTGCTGATCTTGAGCTCAAGCAGGTTTTTCAAACTCCCTAGTTCTTTTGGAACCTTTCCAGTCAACTGGTTTGAAGAAAGGTGAAGCCTGCCTAGCTTAGTAGCCTCAACAATTTGTACTGGTATACCACCAGAAATATTATTGTTGGACAGGATAAAGTTCTCAAGATTATGACACTTTCCCCAGTCTGGTGAGATTTGGCCATAAAATTTATTGTCACTCAGAACAATATGTTCCAAATCTGGATATTTGCCAAAATATTGTGTTATGTCTCCTTCCAATTGGTTACCCTGTAATTTGATTCTAGCAATACTAGAGTCTAGAGCAGTTCTTCAAGCTTCTTGGTACTGGACCAATAAAACGGTTGTGATCAGCATTGAAGTACCCTAGTGACCCACCTAAGCATATTTGAGGTGGCAAATGCCCAGTGAAATCATTTTCGCCTACTAAAAAGCAAATCAAGTTGGTAATGTTATTCATGACAAGTGTAATTGTGCCATTAAGTTTGTTGAAGGACAGTTCTAGGAAGAAGAGGCTTTTCAACTTTCCAATTGTGTCAGGAATAGGTCCTGAGAGATTGTTTCCTTGGAGACTGAGTTCTTTCAAGTTAATCAGATTACCTATAGAGGCAGGAATTGGTCTAGAAAAATTATTAAAGCGCAGGTATAAGTTGGTGAGTTTTGACATGTTCCAATTGTCAAAGGAATGGATCCAGAAAGGTAGTTGGAATTAAGTCCAAGGGAATCCAAATTGGCCAAGTTTTCTATGGAAGGAGGGATCGATCCAGAAAGTCGATTCCCATCAAGCCATAGCAAGGATAACATTGACAGGTTCGACATGGAGGGTGGGATTGGCCCAGAGAGGGTGTTATTAGAAAGGTAAAGTCTACGTAAATTGGTCAGGTTACCAATTGTAGAAGGGATACTACCAGATAGATTGTTTCCTAACAAATCAATAAACTGAAGGTTTGTCAACATTCCAATTTCTTGGGGAATGGTACCAACAAGGCTTATATCTGCAAAATCAAGATACTCAAGGTTTTTCAATTTCCCAATCTCAGGAGGAATGTAGCCAAAGAGGGTGTTATTAGAAAGGTAAAGTCTACGTACATTGGTCAGGTTGCCAATTGCGGAAGGAATGGTACCAACAAGGCTTATATTTGCAAGACCAAGATACTCAAGGATTTTCAATTTCCCAATCTCAGGAGGAATGTAGCCAGAGAGGGTGTTACTAGAAAGGTAAAGTCTATGTAAATTGGTCAGGTTATCAATTGTAGAAGGGACAGTACCAGAGAGAGTGTTCCATGACAAATCAATAAACTGAAGGTTTGTCAGCATTCCAATTTCTTGGGAAATGGTACCAACAAGGCTTATATTTCGACAACCAAGATACCCAAGGTTTTTCAATTTCCCAATCTCAGGAGGAATGTAGCCAGAGAGGGTGTTATTAGAAAGGTAAAGTCTACGTAAATTGGTCAAGTTACCAATTGTAGAAGGGATAGTACCAGAGAGAGTGTTCCATGACAAATCAATAAACTGAAGGTTTGTCAACATTCCAATTTCTTGGGGAATGGTACCATCGACGCTTATATTTCGAAAACCAAGATACTCAAGGTTTTTCAATTTCCCAATCCCAGGAGGAATGTAGCCAGAGAAGGTGTTTTAAGAAAGGTAAAATCTACGTAAATTGGTCAGGTTACCAATTTTAGAAGGGATTGTACCAGAGAGAGCGTTCCATGACAAATCAATAAACTGAAGGTTTGTCAGCATTCCAATATCTTGGGGAATGGTACCAACAAGGCTTATATTTCGAAAACCAAGATACTCAAGGTTTTTCAATTTCCCAATCTCAGAAGGAATGTAGCCAGCGAGATTGTAATTGTCCCCTAAATCTATATATGATAAGTTGGCCAAATTTGTCATGGAATCGGGGAATGATCCGCTTAGATGACATAAGGAAAGATCAAGCTTATGCAGACTCCTCAATGTCCACATTTCTTTTGGGATGGAACCATCAAAAGCATTTAAAGAAAAGTTCAAATGATTAACTTTGGACATGTTACCAATTTGTGGGGGGATGGTTCCGTAAAAGAAGTTGTTGTAGATATTTATGCTAAGGAGGTTGGGGAATGAGGAGAAGTTGAGATTGTGGAGTGTACCTTTCAGTCCATAACTTCCAAGATTTATGCTGGTGACGGACTTGGATTTATCATATTGAATTCCTTGCCATCTGCATGGACTGGTACCTGCCCAAGATGACAAGGCAACTTGGCTTAGGTTGCCAAAGCTGGCTCTCCACTTTAAGAGAGCATTTGCTTCACTGTTTTCAGTTGCAGCTTCATCATGAACAGTAGCAATTGTGGCAGCAGAGGCCAAAGAAGCAACTTGTGGTGTAGAGAGTTTCAGAAGGACACAAAGGAATATGAAGAGAATCCGCCTGTATGCTAGAATCTTGACGGACTTAATTTTTTCGCACATGGGTAACATAGTTCAAGTATAACAAGAATTTTGAATCACTAATACAATCAAAGGCTGCAGAATATTCTTGTAGATAGATGATGTTGTGGTGATGATACAAGTTGTATGGATACGAACGCATATACAGGGAATAACCGAGCGGCATGAGTGACGAAGGATCATGGTTGAGATGACTACACTGTTAAAAGTCTTGCAGCTAGCACGGCAATAAACATTTAATCACTAAGCTTTCCGGAAGACACCTTATTGAAAGGTCGTATTATTTAATTACTCCATTCGTCAATCAAAGCTCGTGTTTCAGAAATTCACATTACTTTGATGAAAAATCTGCATTGCTTTAGCAAAAAGTAAACAATGTCTACGGAACGAGTTGACATCTGAAGGGGACGATTATTCAGTGATTGTCAAAAGAAAAATAAAGAGAACCAGAAATCAACGAAGACCGACCCAAATAAAGCTTTCATTAGAAATCAGTGGGAAGAAGACAACGATTCACATCTATAAAATCTGGAACTTTGAAATCCCGTTTAACAATTTTTTTTTTCTTATTGGCCTATGCTCCACCAAGCTCCCATACACTTAGCATGGCAGAATCTTAACTTACTCTCTGGGGGCGGAGGCATTGTCTCGTCCGTGTCGTTTGGTGCGGAAGTTGCAAGGGAAGGGCCCCAGACGCGATAGAATGCTTCCTTTGGTTGACACTGTTCACAACCGTGATGACTTATATCGAGAACGACTTGACTTATGTCCCAGATGTTGCTTCTTCTAGGAAGACATTCCTTCCGTGAAGGAAGTAACAGAGTGGAGTGGGTGATTGGCTTGCACACCATGCTCACCCTCTCTTGTGGTCTTGCAACTCGCGTTTTGCACTCTCCTCCACAGTTACTGCTTCGAAAGACGCACCACGGGAGCTAGCCTTGTCTTCCCCGTCGATGTTTAGTCAGTAGGAGAGTAGATCCTTTCGGGGCCTAGCCCATCCTGGCTGCCCAAAAAAACAATGTTATTATGATTCCTACATGTATATTGTAATTTTTCATATGTTTATTATTATTATTATTATTTAATTTTAATTTAATTTATATAATTTTTTTTTATTTTTAATCAAAATAATAATTTAAAAATGGTTTTATTAATAACTATAACTATATTTAAATTTATTGTTAAATTAGTTAATTAATTTAGTTTTCTTAGGATCTTTAATATTAACGACGTTATTTTTTATATAGCCAATGAATATTATAAGTATTTAAAATTAATTTTTATATAATTATTTAGATCTAAGTATATTAAATTATTTTCTTTAAAATTTCCTTGATAAACCAAGTATTTTAAAAACATAGTCCATGTACAAAAAAATTCTCTACCATCCAATAATGTTTTATCATATTATGTAATGAATTTAATATATGATATATAGTATAGCTCTTTAAATGGTACGGTAACATATCATTTGATGCGAATATAAATTTTTTTTTATTAAGATTTTTTGAAGTGAAAGTCACTCTAAACTAAGAAAGTTAGAAAATTTCACCTTTAAACCAATAAATTATATTGTATTGTATTGTATATGTAATCCATCAAATTATCTAAAGATAAATATATCTCACTTTTTTATTTTAAAAAAATTATCACTTTAGAAGATTTAAATCCAATTTTGTTACGTCTACAATGTATATTTATTAAACATATAACTAATATATTGGTTCTTTTGTGGTATTTGCCTCTTTTGTGAAAAAGTTCAACATCTTTTTTACCTCATATTTTCTATTTTTCACGTTTTCTATGTATGTTGTTTTCAGACATCTTCAGATTTTTTTTATTTTTTATTCCACGCAACCTTTGTAAATTTCTTGAGTTCAAGTTTTAATCTTTTTTGCTTTATTTTTTGTGTAAATTTCTATTCTACCAATTTTTGCTCTTTTTTGGTAAGATATTTTCTTTCCACCCTTATTTTGTATAAAGTTTTAATATTTTTTTATCATTTGGTCTTAATTTCTCATTTTTACACTGAGGTGTTAATCTTCTTCTTCTTTTTTACTTTGCCCGTTTAGTCGATTGTTTTCTATCGTATGAACGTCAGATACAGAATTTTATTAGCATTGATGTGTTCTTTATGTTTCTGACGCTCTGCATCCATTTTTTTTATAATATATATATATATATATTTTTTTTTTTTCAATCATCCAAAGTTTTGATTTTTTTTGTTTTGTGTTTTGCTCGAGTGGTGTTCATTGAATATACGTGATTTTGGTAAGTCTATTGAAACTTTTTTTTTTTTTTATTTATTTTTGAATTGGAATGAAATTTTATTAAACAGCAGCTACATAGTATATGAACTAAGAATCTAGAAGGCAGATTTGACCATGTCTCTAATTGAAGATCTTTTGCACTATTTGCCAGAGCATCTGCCACTCTATCGCATTGTCTAGGTACAAATTTACATTTAAAACTACTAAAACCCGAACAGTAAGCAACGATTTCCCTTAGTATATTTCCCCCATAAGATCTGTCTTGTTCTCCTTCTGTTATACTTCTCCATACACTCTTGGCATCAACTTCTAACTCCGCCCTATCTAATCCGAGTTCCTGAGCAAATTGAATACCAAATTTTGCTGCGTGAAGTTCATCCAAATACGGGGATATGCCTCCCACAAATCTTTGAACTCTTGCTGCTACAAACAAGCCATGCTTATCTCTGATTACTGCACCTATTCCATAGTATTTTGTAGATGGAAAAGCAGCAAAATCAACATTTATCTTTGCAAAATTTGCTGCTTGTATCTTCCATTTGGTCTCCATCGTTTCCAGCATATTCTCCTGTGCCTTCATTTCATTTGCATCCTTATAGGCTAATAAGCTTGTTGCTGCCACCCAACCCACATGATATGGTGATCGAATAGTATTCTCCTGCCATGCCTTATTTCATTCATTCCATATCTCATATCACACAATACAACTCAACCTCATGGCTATCTTTTGACACACAAAATTTTAGCACAGCTTCCATCCAATTTTCACCATTTTCTATTATGGGATGCATTAACAAACCTGTAGCATGTACAGCCTAAACCATATATGGGAACTCAAACGTCAAGTGTTATTCTTGACCCCCCTGACACAAATAACAGTCCAGATTTACTGTAATACCTTTTGAGAGGAGTCTAGTCTTGATTGGTAAAAAGTCTATTGAAACTTATTTTTTTCTTTTGAGTCATTTTTAATTTGATTTATACTTTTCGATTTTAGAATTTTTTTTTCCTTTATGTTGATTATTATGTTGATGTTGATTTTAAGTTTTCCAATATACAAACCATGACTTCTTTTGTTGTGAGGGATTTTTGTTTCTTATTATTTGTTTTATTTATTTCCCTTTTTTCATTCTGTTTTTTCTTCCTTCGAAAACTTAAGATATTTTTTTTTTTTTTTGGTTTCATTGTGTTTTAGCCGCTTTGTTTTTTTTTTTTTTCATTTTTCAATCCTATATAATTTGTTTGAAATCATGCTAGAATAAATTCTTTTCATATTCGTTTTTTTTAATTTGTTCTTATACACTATTTTCAGTCATAACTGATGACGATTCTTCATTCTTAAGTACTTCTTATTTGTTCTTTTGCATTTTTTTTTCTGTTTTTCATTAAGTGATTATGCTTTCTTTAGTTTTTATATCCTCATTAATTACTTGGTTTCTCTATTAATATTACTATTGTGATTTCATTGCTACTATTTTTGGTTAGAACTGAAAGAATTTTAACTCCCTTGGATCAAGATTTGATCCTGATTATAGCATATGAATCAAGAACAGAACAAGTGTGAGAGAATTTGATTTGATCGAGGAAGAACGATCGATCCAAACTGTCCTTTGTTCTTTGATTCTGGAGGAAGAAGAGAGAAGCTGTCCAAAGAAGACTAGAAGGAGAGAAGAGTTCCTCCTATTCTCCAGAGAGCCAAAAAGACGTTCTATTTCAATAGGGCCGCAGGCGCCTATATATAGGGTTAGGAGGAGGGGCATCTCCCTGTGTCAGAAAAGTAATATGTCAAGCCACCCATGACAGTAAAGCTCCTATACACAGAGATTAATAACAATACCAACCAATGAGCAGTGCATAGGCCCAATAGGCTCAATAAGTCCAATAACAACAATATTTTTAATTGATTTAGGTTTAAATAATTGGCTTTAATCAATTTTGATATTTAATTAATCCAAGTTCAGAATAAAATATGATTTGATTTATGTAAGTCCATAAAATTATCCAACAATCTCCTACTTGGATGACATAAATCAAATCCTTATGAAACAATTCCCCAGACTAATTCATAATATGTGGCCATAATATAATGTCAAAATTGAGTCCGCACTCTCAAGCAAATGGTCCGATATAGGAAACAAGTACTCGACAATGCAGAGAATCATACTCGAAAGAGTATTGATATCATGCACGTAAGATACTCATCTCCTAATGACCCAATAAATGGTGGTACATAAGCCAATGGGAATGCATAACAATAGAATGACATGTCGATAAATTATTAAAGTGCAATTCCCAACAATTGGCCTTAGCATCCGCCGTGAATGCTATATGAGATCTAATAAATCTCATCACAATATAAGACGGGTCCGAAATATCTCCAATATTTGCCATATCAACATAAGTGTGCACAATAATATATGGTAACATAAGCATCCGCCCAATATGCTCTTTGAGATTTAACAAAATATCTCAGTATAACAAAATTGAGACTGGGTCTAATATGTCTCAATAATAAAGTCATTATGCAAATTGTATAAACAATTAAGCTGCACAGACTTAAATGGCATTAACAGTAGTTTGAGGTTATAATGAATATACAAAACAAGCTCCTACTAACCCAAAATGCTAAACGGACCTCAATATCTACCCATAAGGGTTAAAAATCAACAATAAAACCTTTGGTGGCCAACCATTAGTTAGGGGATTAACAACAATAAATTCTATAGGAATATACTCGAGAAGAGTCTCGAGTCTACCCAAATTGCCATATAATTACAAAAGGATGCAAATTAATATATGGCACAATATCTCCCACTAATCGAATATATCAAACAATATAAACATTCCCATTAGAGACCATAAGATTTCAATATACTCTATTGGTACAATAATCAATAGTGCGATAAGCAATAATTTGTGGTAGAGTGCTCAATGTAAGTTTGAAATTCACAATTATTCTCTCTAATAACAAAAGTACAAAACAGAGAGAATCTCAAAAGTGCAGAGTTAACAAAACTTTCAGCCATAAAATTTCACAAAATTGGCTTCATATACTCTGTCTATATAAATGAGGAGATTATAAGTGTCTTTGACTTTAAAACAAATATCCCCCCTCTCTCATCGCAAACTCAAACAACAACATATTATAAAGGATATAATAGAATTAATATGCTAGTAGAAGCATTTTTGAACCTATATATAGCCATTAATAAGAACATAACAAAATTATAGAGTCTCTAACTCCCACTATAATAATAGTTTCCATATTAAAATGGGAGTAACATTACATTCTAAGAGACTCAAAGTATCCTTAAATAGGTCTTAAACAATAGAGCGATGACAGATCGATGGGAAAGGAGAAAACCTTACATCAATATATCGTAATTTACTCACATAATCAAATTGGTTTTCTCACATTCAATTAATTGAGCAATTAGTTGAATTAAAGACCTTGTATCAATGCAATCCTACCAAAGGGTCTCGGATTATAATACATAAGTCTTTTCCACTTGATAGATTCTTCGCTATCACACAATGATTATGTCAAATAATGTCACACCGAAGGTATGTCCATTATTTACATAACTCAATAATATTCGCGATCCATACATAATTTAATTCAATATAAATAAGCTTCACTATATGTTGAAGCAAAATTTACAAAATATCAGATTGCTTCAAATGCCCAATTAATAAATGGAGCCCTATGTAATTGCAATACCTTTTAGGGTTTCAAAATTTAACACATAAGTAGACTCCAATAAACAATAAAATCATGTCTCTAAAGTTAATATCGAGAGAATACTGAAAACCTTAGGACACAATTTTCAAATCATCAAGAATTATGTCAATAAAGACAAACCGAAGGGTAAGTTCATTATTAACATAATTCTCAATGCAACATAAGCAACAATATTTAAATTTCCACAAAGATTAAAGACAGCACAGCCAAAATAGGAGAGAAATTAAACTTTTGAGTTTATCAAATGAATGTTCACAATATTGAAAACAACTTGTTTGAAATTTCAAAAATTGAGCACAAAGGAATATATAATAAATAATGAATTCTGAGCTAAATTCTCCCTTTAAAATCAAAAGAGAAAGTGGCTGTCAGTATGAAATCAAATATAGAGAGATTTTCAAAATTTGAATAATTTCTCTCATTTTATAATAGTGAATCATATCACCTAAAATAACTTTCCTTTATGGAAAGTAAGATTTTAGCCAAATGTAATAGCACTTTGACTTTCACAAAATTTGTGTTTGGGTAACGAACACTCCCAAGAAATCAATATTTTCAAAATCCATAACATGCTCCAATATTTAGGCATATATTTAATTTGGATTAAATCCAAATTCAAATTCTGATTTATTCAAATCCATTTTGATTTATGCAAATCGACAAATATCAAACACTCTAACAAACACTCCCAAGAAATCAATATTTTCAAAATTTTACATAAAAGAAGCCATTACTCCATATAAAATGGGAGTGTGCAGCAAAATTATGTTCTAAAATTTTAGAAATAATTCTCAGAACAATTTTGCCCAAAATTACAAGCTCAGCATTTGTCATAATTGGTCCCACGAAGCCAAGTTCACAATTATGAAAAATGCTCAACAACATTGCCAAAACATTATAGAAAGCAACTCTCAAAGTAACATTGCACAAAATCCGACATAATTATAAAATTTGTAGTATTCCATAATCAATATAAATAATAGATGTGCCCAAAATTTATTTCAATATTCAAAATATTTCAACTCTGAGAGTGCAAGAATTATGATATGCCCAGATACGTCATAATTATCCACAATTTTCCAGAATAAAATTCGGGAAAATCATACGACTTTAATCAATTTAATTTCTGGAAAACTCAATAATTTATTTAATGCCCAAATTTCATTAATACTCAAAATAATAGTTTAATATTTCTTAAATTGTAATTCTCAGAGTAATATTGCACAATATTCAACAATAGTGATAATTTACAATTTTCATTGTGCAATATAATGAACATAAAGAGCTCAAAATTATTTCAATATGAAAAACATATTGACTCTGAGAGTATGCTTAACACGATATGCCCAATAATAGCACCAATGCGCACAAAAAATTTCAATTTTGAACATTTTAAATTTGAAATAAATTCAAATAAATATTTTTAATGTTCAAAAATTTTATTTTATTGAAAAACTCAATCCTACAAACTTTGGTAAATTTTAGGCCACGTTTGGGCCTGCCACGCGCCTGCACACGCTAGTGGGCTCCACGCGCATGTACTATTCATCATCATCAACCTTGGAACGGGTTGAGCAACCCGATTTGCGACCCACATAACCCCGAAATGGGTCGAAGGCCATATATCCCTCATCTCTCAACGAAATCAAGCGATTTTGGTGTCTATGAATTCGTGAGAGTGAGAGAGAGAGCTACAAAACCCATGTAATGGTTTGAAGAACCGAGGTCAATATTTTCTGGGCTTTCACCATGAACTTTGACGTGGGTTTCCACGATTTTTCGTGGATTTCTCCCTCAATTCTCAACGAAAATTCATGTTCTATAGCTCGTTAGATTCAGTTTGAAGAGCTCTACAAAACCCATATGCAGTTTGAAGGCAAATCGGTCTAGATAACTAAACTGGTTTTTCAATCAAAGTGTTAGGTTTCTATGATTTTTCCTTCAATTTCTCTGTCAATCCAACCGCAAATCACACAATAATCAGCTCAATAAATTCACAACAACATGAACAACAATAACCCTCAACAAATTTTGGAATTAAACAGCCAGAATCATAAATTCGAAATTAACCCCTTTGGGGTTCATGAGGCTTTCGAATTTAAAACAGTCAATCAGTCATCAAAACACAACAAACCACCTTAATCAGATATCAAACAGGGCTCAATACCACTTGAAAGAATTTTAACGCCCTTGGATCAAGATTTGATCTTGATTACAGCATATGAATCAAGAACAAAATCAAGAACAGAATAGGTGTGAGAGAACTTGATTTGATCGAGGAAGAACGATCGATCCAAATTGTCCTTTGTTCTTTGATTATGGAGAAAGAAGAGAGAAGCTGTCCAAAGAAAGCCAGAAAGAGAGAAGAGATCCTCTTATTCCCCAGAGAGCCAAAAGGATGTTCTGTTTTAATGGGGCCACATGCGCCTATATATAGGGTTAGGAGGAGAGGCCTCTCCCTGTGTTAGAAAAGTGATGTGTCAAGCCACCCATTACAGTAAGGCTCATACATACAGAGATCAATAACAATACCCACCAATAAGCAGTACGTAGGCCTAATAAGCCCAATAACAACAATAATTTTAATTAATTTAGGCTTAAACAATTGGCTTTAATCAATTTTAATATTCAATTAATCCGAGTTCAGAATTAAATATAATTTAATTTATGAAAGTCCATAAAATTATCCAACAAGAACGTCTACAATTTTCTTGCTTAATTGGATTCTATTCTTTCTTTCCATACATTCTTTGTTGCTTATTTCTCATTTCGTCAATCATTGTTGAATTTTTATTATTCCACATTTTTTAGGTGGCTCTATATCTCTTTTCATTTTTAAATTTTTCTTTGATATTCATTGGATTCTGTTGCTGATTACATTTCAATTCCTGAATTTCTTTTTTTATTCTGTTTTTTTTTTCTTCAATCCCTTATTTCCTTATTCAGTTCTTTTCCTTACTTTTGTCTAAAACTTTCTTTCTTTCTTTTTTTTTTTTTGGATTTGATTTGTATTTCAACTTTGGTAAGATACGATTACAATGTTTAATAGAATTTTTTCACCATAATCTCCTTATAAAATAAATGATCATTGTTCAAAAGATATTCTATTACTGTGTACTTGGAAAGGATATAAATGACAATTAATGGAATTTGTAAATTAAGTCTTAAATATGGAAGTTTTTAATTTATAATTATTTCATTCCATAAATCGTATGCCGTTGAAATTCAATATCTGCCAAAAATTCAAACAGTACCTTGATTTTTGGTTAAAATTTTTAAATATGATGTCATTCATATAATTTTATTTTTCTTTTATATTTTCATGAATATTGATTAATTTTAATTTTTAACGTTCTTTCATACTTGCTAAATAAAACTTTCCTTTATACTTATTTATTAATTTATTAATTTACTAATATTATTCTCTCTCTCTCTCTCTCTCTCTCTCTCTCTCTCTCTCTCTCTCTCTCTATATATATATATATATATATATATATATATATATTTTCAAGAACGGAAAATGACGCGTGGCACATCCAAGTTCTTTGTCTTTACCGTCCAAACCAATACTTACTAATTATTATTATTAATTATTAATTATTCTTCCAATACAGCCTCTTTCTCCTTTTTTTTTTTCGCTCATTCGAAATTCAAATTTATAAGGATGGAACATATATAAAATATGTTGATATAAATATTAATAGATATTAATTGATTACATTTTCAATAGAATTTATGGCGGTTCATTATTATTATTAATTAGTATTACCAACGATACAATCTGTTTCCCTTTTTTGTCACTGATTCGAAATTCAAGTTTATAGGAATTTTTTTTTGTACATAAGTTTATAAGAATTTGAATTCAAATTAAAATTAAAATTTCACTTTATTTATCTTAAAATTTAGACTAAATAATCCTTTTAATTCTAAAATTTTATAATTAATATTAATTTAAATTTAAAATAATTTTTAATATCAATTTAATTTTAATATTTTAAAATTTAATATCAATTTAATCTCACAATCAAATTTTACTAACTCCACTAACGGATGTTAGCTGAGCATCCTAATTAGCGTCCAATTAGAAAAAAAATTTAAAAAAAAAAAATTTACAGAAACCCCACTCTTCACTGTTCATCATCCTCTTCTCCCTCTAGCAATCCACCCATCACTTTCTCTCCCATTCTCTAATCCCAACCCCAAAATTCCTCAACCTCCATTCCCAATCTATAACCAGGGACCATCGTCAGCTCTCATCGCTTTGACGCGCGCTGAACAGCGGAGACATCTGGAGCAGAGATGGCTGCCTCAACCCCCGTTCCCTACGACGACTTGACCTCCATTTTTTTTCCGGCGAGCAGCCATTGTTACCCGCAAGGCGAGCTCCTTTCTCTGACTCGAGCGGCGACTGTTGAGGCGAGCTCCCCTTCTCTGGCAACATGCGATCCAGCAGCCATAACTCATCATGTGCGGTCACTATGCTTTTGGGTTGCGACCTACCTACGTATGTGAGGTTGTTTGCCTTTTGATATAATGGTGCACACGATTGTTGATTTAATTTGCCGAACGTCCCTTTGGTTTCTTGGGGATACATGATGTTCTACTTCTTAGTGATTGCATGTTTTCTTACTGGGTGGATTGGCGGAGGGAGAACAGGGCTACTCCGCGATTAGGGCGATGATGAACAGTGAAAGAGGAATGGGTTTCTGACTTTCTGTAATATCTTTTTAGATTTTTTTTCTAACTTTTTTTAATTTTGATGAAATGGAATTTAAGAAAAATACACTGGAAGCCAATTAGGATGCTCAGTTAACATCCGTTAGTGGAGTTAAGTAGAATTAGACTATCAAATTAAATTGATGGTAAATTTTAAAATATTAGAACTAAATGAATGTTAAAAAAATTTTAGGATTAAATTAATGTCAATTATAAAATTTTAGAATCAAAAAGGTTATTTACTCTAAAATTTAATTTCATTAGAATTGAGTTTGGAATGTGAAAAAAGGGAAATAATTTGACTTGAAAATCAAATTTTATATTTGAGTGTTCTAAAAATAAGAATTAATTAATTTCTAGTTTTTATGATATTTAATATTTTTTATATTTAAAATCTTATCAAAATTAAAAAGTCTTATAGAGTGATGCAATGGTAGTTATAGAGTATTTTAGGTCTGATTCAAACGATATATCTCATAACGGGATCATTTTGATAGAGGCTTATAGGCTTGTATTGGGCCTCAGTTATTTTAAAACTCAATATACTCTCAGGTGTTGCAACGGTATAGCTGAAAAATTGGCTAAATCAACTAAGGATTGAAATTCTAGAGTGTGGATTAAGAAGACTCCATCTTGTATTAAAAATTTGTTAACCTTTGAGGCTCTTGATTAATAAATTCATACTTCATAACAAAACAATCTAATACAAATATTAGAATTAATTTTTAAATTAATTTAAATTCTATTTTTATATAATCATTCCAAATATAAAATTTAATTTATAAATTAAATTAATTATAAAACTTACTCATTCCAAACACTACCTAAAAGATGTATGTATTCAAATATTCAAGCAATATTAAATGATTTTATATTGATATCTAAAACAAATGAAAATAAATATATACATTGCATATTATATGCTAAAGATATTCATTACATGAGTAATAACTATCTACCTTATAATTATTGGCAATTTGTAATAAATAAAAATTAATAGATTAATATATGTTCATATTAAAATTATATTTAAGATAATAATACTTACATGACAAAAGAATTTAGATATAGAACGATTTTCTAATATTGATATATAAAATAAGTGATATCAAATATATGCATTGCACGAGAGATGCCAAAATGTTCTTTACAATAATAATGACTTATCTATTTTATAATTATTATTAATTTATAATAAATATAAATTAATAAATATCCATATTAAAATTTTATTTAAGACAATGATGCTAGCATAACAAAAGAATTTATACATAAAAGCATTTTTTACTAATATTGATATCTAAAATAGATAATACTAAGCATATATATTGCATGAGAGATGCCAAATATATTCATTATATGAGTAATGACTTACTTAATTTTTAATTATTATCAATTTATAATATATATATATATATATATATATATATATATATATATATATATATATATATATATATATATATTAAAATTTTATTTAAGATAATGATATTTGCATAACTGAAGAATTTAGATATATAACAATTTTTTTACTAATAATGATACCTAAAATAGGTGATATCGAATATATATATATATATTGCACAGAAGATGTCAAAGATACTTATTACATGAGTAATAAATTACCTACTTTATAATTATTGTCAACTTAAAATAAATAAAAATTAATAAATTA
This sequence comes from Pterocarpus macrocarpus, assembly GCA_031439585.1. Taxonomy (NCBI): domain Eukaryota; kingdom Viridiplantae; phylum Streptophyta; class Magnoliopsida; order Fabales; family Fabaceae; genus Pterocarpus; species Pterocarpus macrocarpus. Next base: position 71,471,970 of record CM062515.1, on the reverse strand, counting down.
ATCTATGTTCATATTAAAATTTTATTTAAGATATTGATGCTTACATGACAAAAAATTTTATATATAGAACAATTTTCTTACAAATTTTGACGTCTAAAACATGTGATATCGAACATATATATTGCATGGGGAGATATCAAAGATGTTTATTACACAAATAATTATTTACCTACTTTATAATTATTATCAAATTATAATAAATAAAATTAATAAATTATTACAAATGTTCATATTAAACTCTTATGCTTGCATAATAAAAGAATTTAGACAAAGAATAATTTTTTAACTAATATTGATGCATACAACAAGTGAATAATTTAGTACATTAATATGATGTTATTAGTCAGATGATGACTATGAATGCTTTTGTGACCAATTTATATGATGTACATCGTAATTAATATTGAAATAAAAATATTGTATTAAAACATATGAATTATTATCTACTTGTCAATAACTTTAAAACTAATTACAATTCAATGAATAATTAATTTCATAATTTTTTTTTTTTGAAATTCAAAGAATACATAACTTAGAAGTTTGTCATGTGACAATTATATGATCTAGAATTCTCTCACGTGGCAATTAATATTAAAATATTTTATTAAATTTAACATGTAAATCAATTCCTGATTGTTAGTCACTATGAAATCAATTATTATTTAATGAATAATTATTGTCATAATTTTTTATTTGTTTTAAACGAAGAACCATACAAAGAAAAAGTGTTGTGCTTAGCATAGTTAAGAGAATTGGACCAGACCGGATTGGCCGGTCGGACCGATTCAACTGAGAACCGGATCCCATGGCAGTCCGGTCTTCATCATAAAACTAGATGCTGTCAAAATCGGAAAAAATTAGTGAATCGATGTGAACCGGACTAGTAAAATTGGTTGATCAGTTTGATTTTTTTTTTAATGTTGGTAAAAATGCTATTATTTTTTTTATTAAAAAAAGAAGAAGAAGCTCGATTAGAACAAAAATTCATTTATTTTAGAACCTTGATTTCTTTGGTATGCTTATTTGCTATATACTCTTAAATTAATTTAAAAATAAAAAATAAAAAATAATTATTATACTGTCTGTGAGTACTTTTCCAAAAGAAATGTAAGGAAAAATTAAAATAAATGAATTTTACATTTAAGATGTTTGATAAAGTGCCTCATAATAAATATTATTTTACATTAATTATGTTATTGTTAATAATTTAATATAATTTTTTACTTTTTAATTATATATATATATTATGTCTTGGTCAAACCCTCGATTGAACAGGTTGAACCTCTGAACCTTTGAACTCCTACCTTGGCCAATTCGATACTCGGTCTGGTTTTCTTAACCTTGGTGCTTGGAGCATACTTTTCTTGTTTTTGAGTTTTCTCATGATTTTTCTAGAATTTACTATTTGAATATATTAAAGATTTTTTTCATGATACATGGGTGAGAAGGGCAGAAGAATTAGAGAACTAACATTAATGATGCAAAAGAGATTCAAGTTTTTGAATAACAATGTGGAGCTTGATGTTGAGAAGGTCGATAACCCTTGAACAAATTGTTTCTTACATCTTAAGCATAAAAAAAGAAACCTCAAGATTGAACCTTCAACTAAAGGCTAGTGTATGTTTCCCTTCTTATCATTGAAAATTACAGAATAGACAAATTGTTTTTATTTTTTTATCTTTGGTACATTTGAAAATAAAAACAAAAATAGAAAACTAGACTTTGATAGTAGAGACACCCATCCCATCGCTTAGCAGCAAAGGGTGCAAAGAATAAGGAGGGTGATCCAAGAGTGAAACTCCACAGCATCCGTAGCACCTTTCTTCACCAACCAATCAGCGCAAAAATTCCCTTCTTAAAGAGTATGCTCTAGATGAACTTCCCAGTCTGCTTGCAGAAGAATTTTAATGTCAGAGACAAGCCAAGAGAGAAGATGATGCTTACCAACTCCGCTGCGGACCATCTCAACGACCAAAAGAGAATCTGAATGGCACACCAACTATCTATTCCCCTCTCCTTAGCTAATAACAAACCCCTCTTGATCACCATAAGTTCCGCAAAGAGAATGGACCGAGCACCTAAGTGGCTTAAGAAGCCAATCACCCAAGCCCCAATTCATTTCAAATAAGCCTTCCAAAACCAGCTATGGGAGGATTACCCTGTAAGTTTCCATCCACATTTAACTGAAGAAACCAAAAGGAGGGAAACGACTTTACTTCTCTCAGTTGTTGCTGAACAGTAGAAGCATGCCCATACCCATGAGAAATATCAACACAGTGAAAAGGAGAAAGGTTAGTTAGTCAGAAGGCAGATATGTGTCAGTTGTAGTTAGTTATGTTAGTTGAGTGAGTGAAACTTTTAGCACAAGCAATGTGCAACTATATATACATGTACTGGTATTGCATCAATTAGAATATGAATATTCCTATCACTCTCATTTTCATTCTTCCTTTTCTTTCTCTCAATCTTCCTCTTTCTCAGCCTATTGCCTGATACCTTTCATGGTATCAGAGCTTTCTGGTGCTGCAATGGAGTCGCAACACTCCCCTACCTCGCATAATTCAACTTCTGTGTCTCAATTTGTAGTTCAAACTTTCTCAAATCTAGTGTCAATTAAGCTGAATGAAGAAAATTGCCTTCCATGGAAACAACAAGCTGAAGCAACAATTGAAGGCTTCGATTTGGTAAAGTTCATCACTGGTGAAGATATCCCTAGCAAGTATGCATCAACAACTGATCAAGAAAATGGAGTTGTAACAACATATTATTGCAATTTGAAGAAACAAGATGTGCTTGTCAAATCATGGCTTCTAGCTTCTATAAGCACACAATTCACCACAAGAATGGTAGGGTGTGATTTTTCATATCAGATGTGGAAAAGGTTAGAAAATTTCTTTGCTTCTCAGATTCAAGCAAAGGTTAGATAGTTAAAGTCTAAGCTAAGTCATATCAAGAAAGAAGGTATAGTTAGTGCTTACCTATTAGAAATTAAGAAAATTATTGATGCCTTGATTTTTGTTGGAGCACCTCTAGGAGATGCAAATCATGTTGCAGCAATTCTAGAGGGCTTAACAGCTGAATATGGCCTCTTCATCACCACTGTTACCTCATGAGAAAAGCCAATAGCAGTACGAGAATTGGAGGCACTGCTTATGGCTCACGAAGAATGGATAGAAAAGTTCAAGAAAGAAGAAGAGAAGGTGCAATGCAATGTAGCATAGTCTTAGCCGCAAAGAAAGGGAAACTGGAATAATTCCTTAGAAAATTCTAGATCTAGTGAAAATCCAAGGTTTCATGGAAGAAATCAAAATGGTTTTAGAGGCAAAAGTAGATTAGGTTTTGGCAGAGGTAGAGGAAGGTCAGATAGGCCTATTGGCCAAGTTTGTGGTAAGGATGGACATTTAGCACTTGATTGCTGGCATAGATTTGATAGACAATACACAAGTTCGATTGGAAACCTAAGCAGCATGCAATATGCACCTCACCAATTCAGACCTTATGTAAATTTCTCTATTGGAAATACTTTAGCAACACCTGCAACAATCTATGATCCAAATTGGTATCCAGACTCTGGAGCTACTCACCACATGACCCTAGATGTGTTACATTTGGCAGAAAGAATGGACTACAATGGAGGAGAGCAAGTTTTAGTTATCAATGATAAAGGTTTGCACATTAAACATATTGGAATTTCTGTCTTTAAGCCATTTTCTTCACCATATTCATTCAAATTGCAAAATCTCCTACATGTTCCTCATATTGCCAAGAATCTATTGAGTGTCTCTCAATTTGCTAGAGATAATCATGTTTATTTCAAATTCTTCCCTGACTTGTGTTTTGTTAAATTACAGGCTTCCAAGGAGATCCTTCTCCAAGGAGCACTTAAGAATGGTTTTTACTCTTTTGGTCCTATTCAACAAACCAGTCCAAGTCCAGCCTCCTTTTTCTCTTCTACAAAAAGAGACCTAAATTTCAATCTTTGGCACTTGCGGTTTGGACATCCGTCCTCTGACGTTGTAACTCGAGTTCTGAAAAACTGCAATATTCCATTTACTATTTCTGATTCTTTGTGCACTGCATGTTGTATGGGAAAATCCGAAAATCTACCTTTCTCTTTTTCCAATTCTGTGTATACTACTCCTCTAGAATCAGTGTACTCTGACATTTGGGGGCTTGCCCCCTTTCCTTCAATAAATGGTGCCAAATATTATGTCCACTTTGTTGATGCTTATTCTAAGTTCACTTGGATTTATTTGATGCATAGCAAATCTCAATTACCTTCCATTTTTTTGCAATTGAAGAAAATGGTTGAACTTAGTGCAAAGCCTAAAATTTTTCAATCTGATAATGCCAAGGAATATATCTCTCTATCAAATTACTTGAAATCTTAAGGTATTGTGCATAAACTGTCTTGCCCTTATGTGCATCGGCAAAATGGTATAGCAGAGAGGAAACATAGGCATATTACAACCATGGGTGTAACTTTTCTTGCAGCTGCTTCCATACCACTACAATACTGGGGGGAAGCCTTTGTGACTGCAACTCGTTTGATCAATCTCCTCCCCATTCCTCTGCTAAAGTTTTTGACACCATTTGAAAAGCTATTCAACAAACCACCAGACTATAGCTTGCTCAAGGTGTTTAGTTGTTTATGCTTCCCTCATATCTGACCTTATAACAAGTACAAATTGGATTTCAGATCTGAGCCCTGTGTGAATTTAGGGTTCTCTTCTCAACACAAAGGTTATAAATGTCTTTCAAGGTCTAGCAAAGTGTTCATCACTAGGCATATGGTATTTGATGAGCTAATTTTCCCTTTTAAGGTATACTTTGTAGGATTTTTGCTACCTGGCCCCTCAGCTGCTACTCCAGAAATTCAATCTATGGTTCCCTCATACCTATTTTGCAGAATTTTCACTCACCTCCTTCAGTTTCTAGTCCATCAGTTGAAGCACCCCCTGTTCCTTCAGTTATAGCACCTCTTGTGGTTCTAGTAGCATCTATTCCTTCAGTTACTGCGGCTGCAGCTCCTTCTGTGCCTGCTGCAAAACCACTGGTGGTAAATGCTCACAATATGAAGACTCAGGCCAAGGCTAGGATTAGGAAGCCAAAAGTGTATACAGTGTCACTTGAACAAAAATCTGCTAAGGAAGCTCTATCTATACCTCATTGGAAGCAAGCCATGGATGAAGAATATGCTACATTAATGAGGAATAAAACTTGGGATTTAGTTGAATTACCTCCCAACAGAAGAGCCATAGGTAGTAAGTGGGTATTCAGGATCAAATATCACCTTGATGGCTGCATCAGCAAGTACAAAGATAATTTGGTAGCTCAAGGGTTCAACCAGAGAGAAGGATTTGATTTTACTGAAACTTTTAGTCCTATGGTGAAGCCTACTACAATCAGATTGATTTTGACTTTGGCTTTTTCAAAAGGGTGGAATATAAGGCAGTTGGATGTCAACAATGCTTTTCTAAATGGGGAGTTACAAGAAGATGTTTATATGGTTTAGCCAAAAGGCTTTGAGGTAGAGGGTGCCAACCTAGTTTGCAAGCTTACTAAGGCCTTGTATGGCCTCAAACAAGCTCCAAGAGCTTGGTTCTCAAAGCTGTCCTCTGCACTTCAACAGTTTGTTTTCAAGTTCACAAGGTCTGATATCTCACTCTTCACTCGAGTAACCACCTCTTCTATTATCTATGTTTTGGTATATGTAGATGATATCATTATAACAGGTAGCTCATCTCAAGAAATTGCTGCACTGATTCATAATTTAAATTCTAACTTTGCCTTGAAGGATATGGGGCCACTGCATTATTTTCTTCGAATTGAAGTGCATACCATTGCTGCTGGGGGAATGCTTCTATCTTAATCAAAATACATTAAGGATCTACTACATAAGGCTAAGATGACTGATTGCAAACCTTATGCCACACCAATGACTTCTAATTTGAAACTATCTTTTTTCGAGGATGTTCCCTTCAATGACCCTAGTCTTTATCGATCAATTGTGGGCAACCTCCAGTATGTTACAATTACTAGACTTGAGCTAACCTTTTGTGTCAACAAAGTGTGCCATATGCAAAATCCCTTGGATATTCATTGGAAGGCTATAAAGCGTATACTTAGGTATCCCAATGGCACTTGTTCCTTTGGCTTACATTTGCAAAAGTGTTCCTCTCTTGCTCTCACTGGTTACTCATATTCAGATTAGGGTTCTGACCTTGATGACTGAAAGTCCACTACTGGTTTTGGTGTTTACTTTGGTAAAAATCTCATTTCTTGGTCCTCAAAGAAGCAACATTCCATTTCTAGGAGTAGTATTGAAGCTGAGTATAGAGCTATAGCTTCTTTGGTTGCTGAGGTTCTGTGGATTCAGTCACTCTTATCTGAACTACAAATTCCACATTCTGTTCCTATGCTATATTGTGACAATGTGGAGGCTGTTTTATTAGCTGCTAATCCTGTGGTCCATTCTCGCTCAAAACACTTTCAGCTTGATCTTCGCTTTGTTCGTGATCATGTAGCCAAAGGCCATGTTCGTATCAGCCACATTCCATCAGATGTGCAACTTACAGACATCTTTACAAAGGCTGTCTCTTCCTCCAAGTTCCACCAGTTTCGTGACAAACTCAGAATTCATAATGTTTCCCAGCTGAGTTTGAGGGGGGATGAAAAGGAGAAAGGTTAATTAGTTAGAAGGCGATTATGTGTCAGTTGTAGTTAGTTATGTTAGTTGAGTGAGTGAAACTTGTAGCACAAGCAATGTGCAACTATATATACATGTACTGGTATTGCATTAATCAGAATGTGAATATTCCTATCACTCTCATTTTCATTTTTCCTTTTCTTTCTCTCAATCTTCCTCTTTCTTAACCTAAGGCCTGATACCTTTCACACAGGAGATGGAAATATGCATGAGAATTCTAGGAAGGGACCATGACTCATTACCTATCACCAAGGCAGCTCTAGTTCTCAAAATCCACCAAACTACCAAGAAGAACCTCACTCTATCATTAGATTTGCCAAAAGAAGTAAACCATTCATGGAGATCCAAAGAGAGAAATATGAGCTTGGTGCTAAATCCCAAGAAATTCCAAACCGTTAAGGTTGCAGGACAATCTCAAAGGCAGTGGATAGAGAAGGAGGGGCACCCTCCAAGGGGGCTCCACGAGAAGGAGGGACGCCTTCCAAGGGGGCTCCCACGAGAAGGAGGGGCACCCTTCGAGGGGGCTCCCATAAGAAGGAGAAGAGCCTTTCAACAGGGGCTCCCTTGAGAAGGAGAGGCGCTTTCCAAGGAGGGGCTCCGGTGAAAAGGAGGAGTACCCTCCGATGGGGCTCCTACAAGAAGGAAGGGAGCCAAGAGGGCTCCCACAACAAGGAGAGGCGCCCTCCAAGAGGGCTCTCATGAGAAGGTGGAGCATCCTCCATAGGGCTCCTATGAGAAGGAAAGGAGCCCTCCAAGGAGGCACGAGCAAGAATGAGAAGCGCCTTCCAAGGGGCTCCAACGAGAAGGAGAAGTGCCCTCCAAGGGGCTCCTACAAGAAGGAGAGGAGCCCTTCAAGGGGGTTCTCGTGAGAAGGAAGGGCACCCTCCAAGGGGGCTCTCATGAGAAGGTGGAGCGTCCTCCATGGGGCTCCTATGAGAAGGAAAAGAGCCCTCCAAGGAGGCTTCAGCGAGAATGAGAAGTGCCTTCCAAAGGGGCTCCCGCATGGAGGAGATGCGCCTTCCAAAGGGCTTCTACGAGAAGGAGAGGAGCCTTCCAAGGGTGCTCTTGAAAGAAGGAGAAGAGTCATCTAAGGGGGCTTCCTAAGGGAGGATGAGGTGCCCTCCATAAGATACCAGAAACGAGAGGTTCTGTCACGGCCCGACCGGGGCCATGACCGATGCTTAGGAAATTCAATTCCCCAGCAAGCCGACCCAAAATTTTCTTACAAAACGGATAGAATTTTCCTTAAAAATTAAGCATTTCCCGAATTACAAAAGTTCCTGTTACAAGCTAGAAATATACAATCTAGCAAGAGAACCAAAATAGCAACAATATTTAAAATGCAGACTCAGGACCACAAGCATTCTTAGAATGCCCTCAAGATTCAGAACATGCTAGACACACATAAGGATAGATACTCTTTTCAAAAACAAAACCTACTACAGTTCTATATAAATATATTACAACGGAAGCCAGACCCTGCCTATGGGTTATGGAGCATAACTAAAGATATTTACATAATTATTCAACTATATAAAGATCAAAATACATTGACAATCTGGAGGCCCACACGGATTAACGGACCGAGCTCATGGAACTTCTATACCATTAGCTACTTATACGAACCAATCACAGCCTATACCTAGCTCTGAAATAGAGGAAGAATGAGGAGTAAGTCAAACTAACTCAGTAAGAGATAATATACTTATAATGGGGAGTGGGGCAAGTGTAAGCACAAGTTTTTATTAAAATAAATATAATTAATTAATGATTTTCTCATAAAAGATTTGTATACAGATATACTTATACATATACAAAAGATATTCCAGATCAAACATGTTACATGAAACCAGAACATGGTAAAGCATAAAATAAAATAAAATAAAATTCTTAATAAAAGTCCTCATTAACAAATTAACGATTCCAACTATTGATAAATGGAGTACATTTGAATATGGAATTAAAATTAGTTTTAAAAATAAAACAAAACCAATTCTAAAGTTTAGAAGGGAGGTCTCAATTACAAAGTCAGAACAAAACAGAACAGACACGTCTTACCAACGGGCGTCCCGGAAGGATTGACGAGAATAGATATCTCACCAACGGTCCTATGCCGAAGGATCGACAAACAGAGTCGAACGTGTGGCCATCATGCCGGGCTAGCAACACCCCTGCTAGCTGGGTTGGCCAAACCAAGGTGCACCCAAGGCTAACATATACTGCTGTTAGCATACAGTTCTGTTAAAGGTCCCTCCGCAAAGAAAACTATTTACTCAAAATTCCAAATAGAATTCTCAAATAACTTTATTTTAGAAATCAAGTTCATAGAAATCAATTTCAAAACTTACCATAGCAAAATCAGTAATTTCTATTGTCCGAATTCATAATATCAATTTGAAACATCGTATCAATTTCAAAACCTTTAGATACTCAGATTTCATACATCAATTGTTAATAATACATGAAATAATTAAACTGAGTAAGAACATCGGAGAGTAATTCTTTTCAAAATACTTATCCCACTTGCAGAGATACCGAATTAATAACATAATAATATTATAAGCAGCTTTAAAGATTCGGTTAGGAGACAAATAGCTGTCAAAACATATATTTAGGAAAATAAGAAGAACAGAAAATAAGTTACAAATACACTATCACTCACAGACTAAACCAAGAAGAAGCAGCTGGAGGTTATGGCATCTCGAAATCTCGGTCGCTATCCTAGGGGAATCCGGCATCAAAACGTCACCATTCACATGCAATTAGCCTGTGCCAGAAATTAACCCAAGATACCTCATAACATAAAAACCCCTAAATTCCTTATCCTGGGGTTTTACCAACTTATCCAAAAATAAAAATTTATAGAGAATAATTAACTAAGACATATGGTGCTAATAAGTAATATTAAATTAATTAAGATTATTTCACTTGCCTGTACCCATGATACTCAAAGATTAATTATCAATTAAGAGTTACCAACATACACCAAAATAAACATTATAAAGTATCCAATTATAATTCTTCAAGCTTAAAAGATCTAAATCTTAAAACATAAAGTTGTTACAAAACTCATGAGCACATCCATAAAACCACCAACTCAACATAGAAACTAATCATCACCAAAAGTAAAGGAAACTAGTATTTGGGAATCACAAGAAGGAAAACTATTGCTTGAGGACATTTTTATTTCAACAACCACAAGATAAGCTCACCAAAGGAGCAGTGAGTTAAGTTGGAAGAAGCAAGCCACCTCCCTCCATTCAGAGCACGGCAAACAGAGAAGAAGAGCGCGGTGGAGAAGGACAAGCAGAACCACATCAAAGAGAGAAGTAGAACCACGACAGGGGAGCAGAACTGCAGCAGAGAAAGAAGCTGAACCGAGAGAAAGGGATGTGACAGCGGTGTGTGGCGGAGGGAAGGTTGACCGCTGTGGTGAGTGAGAGAGCAAGAAGAGAGAGACTGCAAGTGAGAGAGGGAGTGAGAGTGAAAGAGAGTAACGGAGAAAGGAAAACAAAATGAAAGAAATGGAACGTCTAGAACGTTCATTTGATGTGAAGGTGGAGGGAGAGAGAGGTCTATGGTGCTCCATATCACTTATGGTGCACCATGGTCCTCATCCATTTTTTTTTTTTAAACAAACATTTCAAAAATTCTATTCCACAATTTTAATTCTTCTATCAATATATTCCTAAAAGTAATTAAAGGAAATCTTCAAAGCATAAGCTATGAAATTTTATTTTTATTTTTATTTCTTTTTTTTTTAGTTCCCGATGATACACATTTTATTTTAAACAGACATTTTATTTTTAACAAAGTATTATAAATTTAAACTGTGTTTTCTGTACTAATATTTTATTGTTAACTAATGTTTCATTTTAAATCAGGATATTACAGGTTCTAAAGACAAAGGCTCTAGAAACGGAAAGCTCTAGAGATTTAAGCCCCATAGATGGGGAGTCAGAGGCACCAGAAGAGCCAGGATGACAAAAGACGCTGGAAGGGCCAGAAGGGTTAGAGGAGCCAGAAGTGCCAGAGGCATTGGAGGAGCCCAAGGACGGAGGGTGCCAGAACTATGGAGAAACGCCCCTCGAGGCCCTGAAGCCTAAAAGAAAGGCGCTAGGGTTAATGAAGGGCGTCTCCAAGACGCTAAAGCAGAATGGCTTTGGGCCTGGCGTCCAAAGGCCTATGGACCAATGATTAAGTACCAATCAAAACATGACACCTTAGCTCTAATTACTTAAAATAAGAAAGGACGATTATGTCCCTTAGTGTTGCCTATAAATAAAGGATGTTACTACTCACAAGAGGGGAGATTCATTCTTAATTTTTAGAGAGAAGCTAGAGAAAAGTTAGAGAGAGAAATAATTGTTATTGCAATTGAGAAGAATCAATCAATACAAAAGAGAAATTTTTGTGATTGTTCTTATCATGTTCTTATTACTTCGTTGTTTGATCTTGGTTGGTTTACTTTCCTCGTCCTTGGTGTTTATAGAACCCGACCCCGAAACACTACCCTTTAGCCTTTCGAGGGTCATCACTCCAAATAAAGCTTTAGATTGCACTATCAATCTTATGACACACATAGGAAGCCAAAAATTCTGCATGACATACGATAGAATGGAGGATAAGACTGGTATTTTTGTTTAGAAATTTTTTTCATTGTGGCCAATGATCAATGATCTTTTTCCCTTAGATGATTTTGAGAACTTGAGAAATTTAAGATGATCAAGATGAAAATTTATTATTTATTTATTTCACAATGTTGTCGATTGCGCATGCACCATCTAGCCTATTTGCAATACCTTGGATGTTCATATACCTATGAGATATTGCTCTTGATCAAGTAAATCTTCAATCAAAAAGTGGGAGATCCATGATGTTCATGCCTTGGATCCACTCATAAACCATCAAATGGTCTTCACAATTTTGGCAACGCTAATCATAGATGGAATCGACGGCGGGAGATTGAAGAAGATGATCGAATGACTTGAATGGTTGTCACCGTTTTGGGTGTGATTATTAACTAAGGCAGAAAAATAAAAACTGTCATGAAAGTGATAATAAGAATGACCAAAATGCATGAGATAATTTGTTTATAGAAGTTATAGTCTTATTCTCAACTATTTTATAATTTTTTTTCTATAAAATAATTGTGTGAATTAATTTTCATTTTGGATTATTATCTTATAATAAAATCTACACATTTAATTTAGAGGTGGGAATTAGGTGACCTATTAGAGGCCTATAGCCTAACCTACTTAAGAGTTAGTCTAGACCTATTTAATAAAAAGGCAAGTCAAGCTTCTCTAAGAATTTTATTTACTTATACGGATCATTCGTGCCTTTGGAAAAAACTTATTAAGGTTATAATTTAATTTTTAATAAAAATATATAAATTTATAAAAGAATTCCAATACCTGTTTCCTAGAGCTGTCGAAATGGGCCGACCCAACCCATTCGGGCCAGGCCATTTTCAAGTTAGGCCACTTCGGGTTAAGTTAGTTTCGGGCTAGCAAAATATTAGCCTAGCCCAATTCTTTGCGGGCCACGGGTTAAAGATCGGGCCAACCTACTAATTTAAAATAAAAAAAATCTGGATACTTAAAAATAGAACAAGAATAATAAATGGTAAAAAATAGAACACCATCAGTCCAACACCTCATGGCTCTTATAATATGGAAAACAAAACCAAAACCAAGCTTTACCTGCTGCTTGATTTAAAGCTCACAATGCTTGGTGACAGTACCATTCACTTCCGCTGCTCGGTGACAGCATGTGTCATTATATTTTTTCTTTAGTGCAACTTGAATATCATTTCTGCAAAGAAGTTACAATAAATCAGGCAATCACAGACATATATTGCCAAAGTAGGACGCTTCCATCAAGAAAAATTAGAAGAGAAAAGAAAGGATTCTTACATGTTGGGAAATAGAATACCAACAATAATTTGAGACTGTCAAGAATGTACATTTTATAGCTAATATTCACAATGATTATTAAAAAAATTGGAACATCTGTAATCAAACCCAATATAGGCAAGCTACAATTTGAACCATTTCTCAATAATAATAGTTAATCCTTATTTCAATAATCTTGGAATATACCAAGGCTCAACCACATATTCAATCAAACAAACAAATCTCTAAATCACATCCTTAATGCTTCTTATATCCTATCCAAAACATATAAATAATGACAAAAACTATTAATAAAAAAGGACATTGTCAGCTTTTGAAAGTAACATTGTACAAGATAATCAACTTCTATAAAAAATGCCTATAACTTCAGGAGCATGAACATAGTCTTGTAGCTTTCATTAAAAAATTTGCAGCATACAAAATCTGAGCTAGGCAACAATTATGCATATAACGATTTTAACTGCCCCTTCCTTATGCCACAGTTGTGATAACCAGTTGAGCTAAAGTGCTCATGACAAAACCATATGAACTCTGTCAATAACATATACAGAAAGGTGCTAGCAGCCTAAGGCCAAGCCTGTATTTTCAACTTGTTTTTAGTGATCATTGTATGGATGTGGCATTTCTATTAGCAACCCAATACAGCACATTCATCATTTAATAGTAAACGAAGTTTAGCATAAATAGTCACTTGAGATAATAAGATATCATATGTGAGATACATCACCTATTATAGTGTCATACATCATGTAAACCAAAATGCAGAAACTATGGGAGCTCTAATGCTATACAACTAAAGAGTATAGAGCTCCAATCCTATATATCTCTCACTATATCACAAAAAGGCTAGATAGCAAGAGCTCCAATCTTATATACCTCCTGCTATATCACAAAAAAACTAGATAGTAAGAGCTCATTAGTCATCACAAGTATAATATCATTTCAAAATAAAAGAGTTTAATCTTCACTCTATTTCTTCCTTTCCATCCGAAAGAATGACATGACAATCTTGAGTCGGAAGATCTTTGTCAAAGTTTTGCTTCATGTGCTCAATCACATCTTTATCTCCAAATGGAACAAATGCATCTACAAATTAATATGCACAACATAATAATTATAAATACTGTTAATAAATAACTATAGTAAGAAATCTAAGGACTAACATGTTAGATGAGAGCTTGACAAAATAATTTACCATTAGGAGAAAATCCAAGTAACCAATTGCGAGTACATATAAGAGCTTGCAAATTTTTGGAAATCATAGAACTTCTATACTTGTTCAAAATTTGGCCACCAATATTAAAAGCGGACTCGGATGCCGCAATAGTTATTGGGATGCTTAATATATCACTAGCCGTCCTTCCAAGAGTAACAGATCTACTACTATGATCCTTCCAATATTCCAAAATATCTAAATCCTTCTGACCCACAAGCTTTGGCTCTTCTACATAAATATCAAGCTCATTCTTTCCTAAAAGTGTTCCTTGGCTCTTTTCCTCTTTAGAGTCTTATCACATTCAATAATATCAATAAAATACATTCTTGAAATTAGCAAGAAAGAATAACAATTCTAAGTACAAATAAAACAAGAAAGTTCCAAAATTTAATATAACTAATTGAACAAGTACTTACATCATAATCAATTGACAAATTCATTACGACCCTTCTTTCATAAGTTGAGATAGAACTACTTGCATTAGTAGCAAAAGAAATTGGTGCATTATTGTTAGGATATCCATTGAAAAGCTTATACAAAGCTTTCTTTACATTGCTCAACTTCTTATCAACTATAGTTGCATCAGAATGAAGTTTGGAATAAGCATACTTCAAGAATTGAAACTTCATTCGAGGGTCAAGATCACAACCAAATGCAAGAATAGTGCTATACTCACTCTAATACTTGTCAAATTTGGCCATCATCTTTGAAGCCATATCTCTTATTACATGATCTTCGATCAACATGCTTTTTTTAATAAAAGCTCTATCTTCCAAATTTGCATGACATATAAATTGGATGTAGGATATGAGGTTCCATAAATCATAATTTGATAAAAAGGCTCCAAGAGTTCACACAACTTCTTACCTCTTCCCCATTCTTCATTAGATGGACAGTGCTTGTAGTTCATATCACTCCAACTCAAACTTTCAAATGCAAACTTATACTTGATTGCACTCTCAAGGATTAAATAAGTAGAGTTCCATCTACTAGGCACATCCAAACGCAACCCAACACTACTATCAATGCCACCAACTTCTTCAACACATTGACCAAATTGTTTCATTCTTGATTTTGACCCCCTCACATATTTCACACTCTTTCTTGTTTTGTGCAATGCATCACTTGCCACTTTAAGACCCTCTTGAACTATAAGGTTCAAGATATGTGCACAACATCTAATGTGAAAGAAGTCTCCATTACACAATAAACCATTTGACTTGCAAAGTTGACTTTTCAAGATATTTTGCATGCTATCATTACATGAAGCATAATCTAAAGTGATAGAAAACACATTTTAACTTTCTTGATAGCTCAAGAACCTTTCTTGATAGCTCATGACCAGTATGAGGAGGTTCCAAATGAGAAAAGTTCAACAATTTACTATTTAACTTCCAATCATTATCAATAAAATGAGCAGTTAAAGTGATATAACCATGAGTAGTACAAGTAGTCCAACAATCAGTGGTTAAACATACTCTACCACTACTTCTAGCCAATTGATTTTTCAATTTCTCCTTTTCAACCAAATAAATTTTCATCACATTAGTAGTAATAGTACTTCTAGAAATTGCTGTTCTTTCATTAAAAGAAAGATACCAACATAAAGTTCTAAAACCACTCCACTCAACACATTGAAATGGAAGATCATGTAGTATGATCATTTGAGGTGTCAACTCACACACAACATTGTCGTCAAGCTTTCTAGAACTCATTTTAGTAGCATAATCAAGCATCAAATTCCCCACATCATCAAATCTTGGAATCATTAGACATTTAGAAATATGACGATGTAGATGAGATGTCCCTCCCTTGCTTGAACAACTATATTCTTTTCCATAACCTTTGCATTTACACTTTTCTATTCCATCAGTAGTCACAGTAATTTTTTCAAAATGTTTCCAACAATTTGATGTTCTAGCCTTTTTCTTTGGCGGGTTGGAGTTTTCTTCAAGTGTTCTTGGTTTTTGTTTTCCCAAAATTTGACAATCATCTTCATCAGTGTTGGTAGGTTTATTACTCATCCTGAGTTCTGACTATTGATTATTGATTACTAAGAACATGAGAAAATAACAAAACAATAAGTACACAATTAGAGATATGAAACAAACCAACTAACTAGCAATATTAAAAAAAAATAGACAACATAATAAATATTCATTAACACAAAGAATAAGCATATTAAAATAAAAAACTATGAAAATAAAGAAAGAAGAAAGACGTAGGGGAAGACAAATTAGGTAGGCAATACGACAAAATATCAATGTTTTTTCTTTACAAAATATCAATGTTGGTTGAAGTCTATCCACCATCCTTATCAAAGGGGTGGGCCTGAGTCCAAATCACAACAACATCAACAAGAAAATATGAACAATAGGAAAATGAAGTAACAATAGATTAAAGAGAGAAGAAGAGGAACAACGAGAGAACCTGTTGTTAGCGTCACCGTCGCCAGGCTCACAGTCACTAGTTCGTGGAGAGTAGAGGCGTTGTGTGGCCTGCCACTGGTCGTGGTGTCACCACCACTGGTCTCTCTGATATGATGTGATCACTGATACTAGGCTGAGGAAAAGGAATTGTGATTTGTGGGTTATGGCTGAAGAGTAAATAAGTGTGATTCGTGGGTTTATGGGTAGAAGAGTGAAGAAAGTGTTAGTGTGATTTGGGAACTAGGGCATAGAACCATAGAAGAAGGAAGAACCATGGTGGGGTTTGTGAGTATTGAGTCTACTGACACCCCTTAGAACTAAGAAATAAGACCACATGAATTGAGTAAAGTGAGGACCTTTCTCACCTTTACTTTTTTTTTTGGGTCAAAGAGTTAGATTGTTTTGACTTTGGGTCTATTTTATTTTCAATCAAAAGTTGCCCAACGGACCAAAATTTATGGGCTGTCTTAAATGTGAAAATGTGTGGTTTTTTTTTGGGGAAAAAAAATAATAGCTAATTATTTAAATTAAAAAAATGTATTTGAATAATTGAGCTGACCTAATTCGGGCCAAGTCAAATTGGGTTAGGCTAAGCAGGCTAAAATATTTTTTTTGCTTTTATTTTTATAGCTCAACCCACATATTTTTTCTAGCTATTCAGGCTGGCCCATCGGGTTCGGCCCATTTCAACGGCTCTACAGTTTCCCATACATCTTTTTAAAAGATTTTTATCTATTAACCCGTTGATCTTTTATAATATAGGACTATTAGCATATTTAAAGAAGTTAATGTAAAGTAGGTTTTTAGATCGATTTTCAAGTTAGATCAAATTTTTAGAAAGATAGACTAATTCTTAGGGGTTTATATATATATATATATATATGTCATGTATTCCGAAATGGATCTATCTTTCAATTTTTAAGTTATCTAGCATCTGCCCCACATGACATAATTCATCACTACACCGTGAAGTTGTGCTCTATCGAAGCACAATACATGCCACATCTTTATTTCCTTCAATATCTACTGGAAGATGGAAAGGCTAAGTGGCTAACCACTGGTTATTTTAAAATTTTTATTAAAGAACTTAAATACGTATTTAGACTTTTTCTTAGCAAGAATATATATATTTTTCATGTAGTTTATGGGGCCAAATTAATAATTGAGTTCATTCATAAATTATTATTATTATTTGCTTCTTTTTGTGACTAATATCAAAAAGTACATTTTTATTTGGACTAATTGAAAAAGTTTACAATAACTTTGGAAGCGTTTACAATGGTCTAAATCCAATCTTGGTACATTGATGTATCAGGATTTTATAACCGTTCAAATATTAATTAAAAAAAGATGACGACTTAGATTAGGTGAGATATATCTTATATAGTACAAGTAGTATGAAACCATGCATGCATCGGCAGTTACTGGTAAACTATTTAATAAATTGAAAATTGGTGACTTTTTAAATGACATAAATGGACACTAAAACTTTAGGGGCTAGCGCCTTCTACGATGTTCTTTAGAGTCAAGGAGCATCATGCACCCTATCATCCAGGGGTGAGGGTGTGATAGTCTATCAATGAGTCCAATAACTGATGATACACTTTAGAAACATTTTTGTTCCTCTCTTTCTTCGCTTTGTCGTCCCCTTCTCCATGTTCCACTATCTCCCTTAACCAGCCATTAACAGGGATTTGGAGGTAGTGACAACATCTCCAAATTCCTCTTATGACATTTAAAAATGACAAGGTCCAAACCGCAAAAGCTTCTATTTGGTGTGCTCTAATCCTATTGTGCTTTCAACAGCCAGCAGGAGACTTAATCATTTGACATTTCCCATAGATTTCTGTCCTTAACCAGATCTTGTGCAACACAAACATTGTAGCCATATTTGGATCCTTCTCTCTCTTTTCATTGATTTTGTTTGTTGATTGTGAAATGAAAATGAACAAGTTAAAAATAGAAAAAGAAAGAAAGAAAGAAAAGTTATATATATATATATATATATATATATATATATATTTCTCTTTAGAAACAACAGATTTGGAGGTGAGAACACCCCAGTTCAACCGCCACAGTCGGGCCTTGATCGTTGCGTTTTTAGTCACTGCGCGAGCGACCACTGCCACCACACTCTCAGCCTAAGCCTTCACCTCCTCCACACACAACCTATGATGCTCCACCACAAGTCACGACCACCTCGCCACTGCCAGCCATGATTACTTCCAGAGCATTGCGGCCTTCTGCCCTCACATGTCTGTGAGCTCGCCACTCCACATCACACAACCAGTTACTTCATCGATGATCACACAATCAGTTACTAATATCACAGAACTTAGAAGCTCAAAAATGCATATAAATAGCCAATGTTGTTGTGGAAGCGGGGTTGGCACCAAAGCCACCTAGGTGAGGACGATGTCGGAAGTGAGGGCGGTGGTTGCGTTGACGAGGAAATAGCCTTAAAATTGTACGTGTCACAATTGTAAAATAGTTATTAGAAGGTGGTTTATTTTGTCCTTTCATACTGTAAAAAATTTTAATTGATGATTTACCGAAAAAAAATCTTGGTACACCAGTGTATCACAGACCATTATAAACGTTTCCAATAACTTTGGGTGCGTTCTGCCATGAGGTTTGTGATGCACCTTTTACTACCATGCACTTACCGTGGTCTGTCATTAGTAAATAGATGTGAGATCTGTTGGTTCATCGAGGCAACCAATCATTGCAAAGCACTATAATACTCACTCTTTCTCTTTCTTGCAGCTTTTTTATGGTGCCTAGAGGTGAGCCCACTGACATTGTAAACTTCGAGAAGCTCCGACAAGGGCGGCCATCGCATCTTCTGCAACCACGTCGTGCTCACCCTGACAATTTCCTCGTCGATGAGAGTGGCTTCACTTTTCCCTTCTATTCTCCCTCTCCAACCCTCTGCTATATCCATATCTTCAATGCTGCCTCCTCCTCCCTCAAGACAGCAAGCTTCCTGAGTTCCTCCTCCTCTTCGAATCCCACGGTGAGTACGTCTCCTGCAGCCTCACACATGCCCTATTTAGCGATGACACCATTTCAAACATCTTTATTATCGCCTCCTCTTGCTGTGACTGCTTGGACGCTTCACTCCCATGCCATCAGCCCTCTCTGCTACGTCACTGTCCACTTGTATGATGGCGGCAAGGATCCGCTCCAACCTCGACGATGACAACATCTTCCATCGCATCAGCATGGAGCCTTTGGTGTAGCCTCACCATTCTCCGGCAGTATAGTCACCAACGCCGAGCTCATGCCGTGCATGGGGAACTCTGAGCATATGAACTTTGTCATTGTGGGCTTCACTTTTAACTTTGAACTTTTCTGTTCTTGCTAAGTTATGGTTTTGTTGTTGAGGTTGATTGTTATATGTTAGGGGTATTCATGAGTTGGATTAGTTTGGGTTCAAGGGAAAAAAAGACCCAACCCAATCAATTAAGATCGAGTTGGGTTGAGTCGATTTTTTCAAATTTTAACACCCAACTTGAATCAATCCAACCTGATGTCTCATGGGTTGGATCGGGCTAGGTAATTGAGTTGCTTGTAATTTAAACACACACACACACACACATGTAAAGTATTTTAAAGGAAAAGAAACCTAATCGTCCAAATCTTCATAGCCAACTTCAATTTTCAAACATCTTTCGTATAATCATCATAATCTCAAGCAATAAATATTCATAACAGAGAAAGGATGAAAGCCAAAAATCAAAAAATGTCAATGATAAGGAAAAGAAGAAAGCCTGTAAAAGTGTCTTCTTGTTCTTGTTCTAATGTTTCCTATTTCTCATCACAACAAATATTACAGATCAAATTCAAAGGAACCGAATGGGGAAATGGAGTGAACTTTATTGTGGAAATAAGAGAATAAAAAAGGGCTTCTCACATATGAATAGGGGCAGCCTTCTCTATTCTTCTCATGACTAAACAGGGTAGCCTTCTTCGTCCTTCAAACGGTAGCAGTGGCGGCAGACCAAAGCAGCATGAAGAGCAGAAGCATGATGAAGCATGAAATAGCAAACGGAAGAGCGCAAATGGAAGCACAAATCTGAGCACAAACAGAAGCATAAAGCAAGGCAGTGAACATAAGGGAGCATTAGCAACATTGGATGAAGGTTGAGGAGGATGAGGTGAGCGGCAATTTGGGGTGGGTTAGCTTCTAGGGGGTTATTTTCTAATCTGGGTAAAGTTGATTTGATAATTATTAGAGATTCTTTTAAAAAAATATATATGTGAGTGTTCAGGTATACGGGTCAGGTAATGGGTTTCATTTTTATACTCGATATCCGACCCGAATAGTGGATGTGTTAACCAATTTCTACCCGAACAGATCCGATTACCCGACTCAATCCAAATTTTCATGTTTGGGTCGGGTTCGGATTGGTTTGGTTTACAGGTCTACCCGGACCTATAAACACCCTTATTATGTGTAATTGGATTTAAATTTGTGTTATTCCTGTGGCTGTGATTATTGGTGTGATGTTGAAAAGTGCCTAGTTTTTGTTTGTGAAAATTCTTGCAACTATGGAGTAATGCTTCTTTGGATCTCAATATTAATCTTACAATGTTCATGAAGTTCCCGTAATAATAAAATGGGGGGGTTGGCCGCGTGGCTGGGGGAGAATGGATGTTGTCAATGCTGCGAATGATAGAGGAGATGGGGAAGTTGGCGAGAGAGAGAGAGAGAGAGAGAGAGAGAGAGAGAGAGAGAGAGAGAGAAAACTAAGTGGGCCCCATTCTAAAATCGGGAAGGCAAGTTCCCCCAAACCAAAACAACCATCCGACTTTCCCATTTATAAACTATCGCTCCTAATCTAACTTAAAGCGTAAGTACACTCGCGGTGTATGAGAAATAGAAACTACAGTGCATTTAAGAAGGTCCCATAACTTTGTGCTACCTTAACTGAAGTTAATAATGATGCTCCACTTTTACTCATGCATGCTGGCACAACACACTTATCTCTTGTGGAAGGTACACAAAGTACAAACACACTTTTTCTTTACCGAATGTTTTTAAAATGGGGAGTTTTTAATAGGGATCAAGTTGGTTTTAAAAATCTAATAATTAATCAAAAGAGTATATTTATATACTTTTTTTATATGATGTGTTGTAATTTTTTTGGTTTAGTCAAATTAAAAAGAAAAAAGGTTAAATATATTTGAAAATTATCAAAATTTTTTGTGTGAGATCCTAAAATTAACTATAAATCTTTAGGTATCATACATATAAAATTTGATATTTTTTAGTATTATAGAACTAAAAATCTGGTCATTTATGAAATACAAAGAATATTATGCAGATAAAATCTGATCACTTTCTACGAGATCCTAAAATTAATTGAAAATTTTTAGATATCACACAGATAAAATTTGATATTTTTAAATATTACAAAAATAAAAATTTAACCACTTTTAAACTTGATTAATTTTTATTTGTATAATCCTAAAAAATACTATAATATATCACATAAAAAATGATACATTAATACATTCTTTTCATCTTCTATTAAATCACTTGGACCAACCTGGTCCAAAACTCGTTGCGGACCATGTTAGAATCAGCCATCTTTAACAAACAAACTCATCTCCGAGTCACCTACAAATTCAGGGAGGTGGCCCAGATAAAAAACCTAGCTACTCTTTGCTGGTGAAAACATAATCAAATAAAGTAACTTATACACGATACACACACAGTGACAAAGTAAACAAGCTAACGATATAAAATACTACTATGTAATTCAAGGCTTCACTGTAGTTGTCCAAGTGTGATCATAGGAAACTAGTAAGCCAAAGGTGAGTTTCCCTTCATAAGTTCTTTAGATATCTCATCCATGATTGAGTGAGATTGTGGACTTTGTTTCAAGCAATTAAGTGTCAACTTTGCAATCAAGATGATATCCCCAGCAACTGAGTTGTTAGGACGAGGAGGCCGTTGGCCTATAACTTCAACTAATAGCAAATCGTAAGTCACTGATGCTGTAGATGATGATAAAAATGATGTCATGAGATCTGCTGGATGCGTTCCCATAAGGATCTCCATACAAAGTACTACAAAAACTATAAAACATCACATTTCAGATTAACTTCCATAATCTGGACAAGCTCTAAAATAAATTAAAATTTCAAAGTTATACATAAGGGAAAGTATAGGTTGTATATCATATGCACTTGTTATCATATGCATCGTATAACATCTTGTATTAGAATATACTTGTAATAATGGCAAAAAAAAAAAAAAAAACAGTATCATGCTACTGTGGAGAGGATTTATTAAACTTGTCATTTTACCAGCTGCACTTGCGATGGGCTTTACTTTGCTTCGTGGAGCTATGCCTACTACACAATAGGAATACTTAAATATGTAATAACTGGTGAATAACGTGTTTGGTAATGATTAAGATCGTCAGTTATTACATATATTTTGCTCACAAACTATTTATACTTCAATTACTAGTGTAAAAATAGTATGCACAAAATAATGTGCAACTGACATATTCTCCAATCCGAAATGGAGCTGCCCTTCGGATTGTTATCTAGCATGTGCCCCACGTAACATAATTCATCGCTACATCTTGAAGTGGTGTCCTATCAAAGCACTGTACATGCCCCATCTTTAATTCCCTCAATGTCTACTGGAAGACGGAAAGGCTAATCAACGTACTTTTAATAACTGCGTCCATTCATTGTTTTTTTTTTCTCCTTTTTGCGACTAATATCGAGAAGTATTTTTTTTAAAGTTAATCAATAAGTGTCTATAATTTAATTTAACTTTTAATTAAATTTTTATAATTTAAAAATTTTTAATCATGATCCTATATTAAATAATTTTTTTATAATTAAATCTCTAAAACAATCCATTTATTACAAAATTTTTAGTTAGATTAAATAAATTTTTATGTTTGAGCTTATAAAATTAGGTGAAGGCCTATTAAACTATATAAAATTTTAAAAAATTTTATAATATTAAGTTGTTTCAAGGACTTAATTATAAAATTTTATCCAATATAGGGACATGAATAAAAGTTTTTAAAATATAAAAAATTAATTAAAAATTTGATCAAACTATAAGAATTTATTAATTAATCATTATTTTTTTCATTTGGACTCATTGAAAAGTTAATAATGACTTTGCTCTATGCATGCTGACCTACGTAGCACCGATACTGCATCTTTCATCTATGTGCGGTTTCGAGAACGTTTCATATTTGATATGGGTATTGAGGCGGCAAAATCTGTCCTGCTAACATTTTTGCTCTTTAAACTTTTTTTCCTGCAAATTACTTGTTATTGAAATGGCTTGGACACAACAAGGAGATAGCCAAGACAACAAGAAACGGCAACATTTAAAAAGGATACAATCTAGATGTACTTTCCATTTTACTATGTGATGCTAAAGTTGTGGTAAGTTGAATTTCGATGCGAGTTTTAATGGAAACTTGGAGTTAAAGTTGTAGAAAAAACGAAGAAATGCGATGCCATGAGACGTGAAAAAGAAGAATGGAGTGGTTTCAAGTAGAAGACAAGAGGTAACAGATTTCAAGGAGAAGAAAATGTTTTCTTTTGTCAGAAAACTATTTTTTATATATGCTTAAATAAAATGTTGGGGTTAAATACACATTCTATATAGTTGGAAATTAACCTTTTGTTCTCGATTAACAAAAATATCCTCTACTTTTCATAAAATTTAATATTGTATGACCTACCTATATAAGAGATATTTTTATCAATTGCAAGTAAAAGGTGCATCCTCAGCAATATAGGATGTGTATTTAGCTCTAACTTAAACAAGATTGTTTTTGGGCTTCTTTTTTTACGTGAGTTATTTGTGAGCCTTTATATTATGGTTCAATAAAAAAAAATGCTATTTTAGAGTATATATTTTTACCGTATCCTATATCAGTGTCATATTTTATCTTGGTGCTTCACGGATGCTGACACAACACTTTTATGGTATGGATGGCCCAATTTAAAAACCTAGCTACTCTTTGCTGCTGAAAACATAATCAAACAAAGTAAATTAATCATGGTACATACAATGACAAAGTAAACAAGCTTACGATATAACATACTATAAGCAATTCAGTGCTTCAGTGGAGTTGTCCAATTCTGATCATAAGAAACTGGCAAGCCAAAGTTACTTTTCCATCATAAGCCCTTCAGATACTTGATCCATGGTTGGGCGCGAATGTGGACTTTGGCTCAAGCAATTAAGAACCAACTTTGCAATCAAGATAATATCTCCAACAAATAAGTAAGTCCTTAGGATGAGGAAGACGTTGGTCTATAACATCAATCAATAGCAAATCATGCTGTTGATGCTGTTGATGATGACAACAATGAAATGGTGAGATCTGCTGAATGCTTTCCCATAAGGATTTTTAAACAAAGTATTCCACAACTATAAACATCACATTCAGAAGTTATACATAAAGCAACATATAGTTTTTGGCAATAAAAGCAAGTTCAGTAACCTGCATTTTTGAAATGGATTTTCATATTGGCACATCACTTGTTTGCTTCACTTTTTGCATGCTCCAATTCTTGCCTTGGGATTAGTCTAGTCCAATTCCGCTACGGCTCAACCAATCCCTTAACAGAATTTCAGTACAAAAAGTGGGCTAATGAATAATAACAATAGGATGGCCTTGTGACTCTTTTGGCTGTCGTTGGTTGTGCATTGCACCAAGCCAGTGACATTACCACACAAGCCTTTGTTATTTTTCAATGATTCAATTGAAGCATTAAGAAAGGCTTGATTGTTTGGAAGGGGCCCTTCTAACTGGTTATATGATATGTTGATAGAAATCAAGCTTGACATGCCACCAAAACTGGATGGGATTGTGCCAGAAAGATTATTGCGTGAGATGTTCAACCACTGCAATTGCTTCAACTGTCCAAGCACTGATGGTATTATTCCATTCAACAAATTCCCGCTGAGATCAAGAGAATAAAGAGGTTGCAATGGGTGAAACTCAGAGGGGATGCTTCCCTCTAGTTTGTTGCCGCTCAAGTTCAATTCCAATAAGTTGGGTAAACCCACAACTTGTCTTGGTATGTTGCCGTTCAACTGATTTCCTGCTAGATGCAAGAGTTCAAGATTCTGCAACGACCCTATTTCTGTGGGAATGGTTCCTGAAAGATAATTGTTGCTGATCTTGAGTTCAAGCAGGTTTTTCAAATTCCCAAGTTCTTTTGGAACCTTTCCAGTCAATTGGTTTGAAGAAAGGTGAAGCCTGCCTAGCTTAGTAGCCTCAACAAGTTGTAATGGTATTCCACCAGAAATATTATTGTTGGATATGATCAAGTTCTCAAGATTATGGCACTTCCCCCAGTCAGGTGAAATTTGGCCATGAAATCTATTGCCACTCAGATCAATATATTGAAGATTCGGATATATGCCGAAATCTTGTGTTATATCTCCTTCCATTTGGTTTCCATCTAGCCTGATTCTAACAATACTGGAGCAGTTCTTCAAGCTTCTTGGTACTAGACCAGTAAAATGGTTGTGATTAGCACCGAAGTACACTAGTGACCCACCTAAGCAGATTTGAGGTGGCAAATGACCAGTGAGATCATTTTCGTTTACTATAAAGGTCTGCAAATTGGTAATGTTATTCATGACCTGTGGAATGCTGCCATTAAGTTTGTTGAAGGACAGTTCTAGAACGGAGAGCCTTTTCAATTTTCCCATTGTTTCAGGAATAGATCCAGAGAGATTATTTCCTTGGAGACTGAGCCATTCCAAATTGATCAGATTACCTATAGAGACAGGAATTGATCCAGAAAAATTATTATCGCGCAAGTATAAGTTGGTGAGCTTCGTCAAGTTTCCGACGGTGGAAGGAATGGATCCAGAAAGGTGGTTGCCATCAATTGCAAGGGCAACCAAATTGGCCAAGTTTCCTACGGAAGCAGGGATTGATCCAGAAAGTTGATTGCCATCAAGGTATAGCCAGGTCAAGTTAGACATGTTCCATATGAAGCGAGGGATTGGCCCAAAGAGGGTGTTATTAGAAATGAAAAGTTGATTTAACTTGCTCATGTTACCAATTGTAGAAGGGACAGTACCAGAGAGAGTGTTTCGTGACAAATCAATTAACTGAAGGTTTGTCAACATTCCAATTTCTTGGGGAATGAAACCAGAAAGGTGATTAACTGCAATACCAAGATACTCAAGGTTGTTCAATTTCCCAATCTCAGGAGGAATGTGGCCAGAAAGATTGTTGCCTCCTAAATCTAGAAATGATAAGTTGGCTAAATTTGTGATGGAATCGGGGATTGGTCCACTTAGATAATTACATAAGGAAACATCAAGCATACGTAAACTCCTCAATGTCCACATTTCTTCAGGGATGGAACCATCAAAAAGATTTAAAGAGAAGTTCAATTGATTAACTTTGGACATGTTACCAATTTGTGGGGGGATCGTTCCATAAAAGTTGTTGTTGTAGATATTTATGCTGAGGAGGTTAGGGAATGAGGAGAAGCTGAGAGTGTGAAGTGTACCTTTCAGTTGATAATTTTCAAGATTTATGCTGGTGACAGAATTGGATTTATCACATTGAATTCCTAGCCATCTGCATGGACTAGTACCTGCCCAAGATGACAAGGCAACTTGGCTTTGGTTGTCAAGGCTACTTTTCCACTTTAAGAGAGCATTTGCTTCACTGTTTTCAGCTGCAACTTCATCATGAACAGTAGCAATTGTGGCAGCAGATGCCAAAGAAGCAATTTTGGAAAAACCAGCAACTTGTGGTGAAGAGAGTTTTATAAGGAAACAGAGGAATGTGATGAGAATCTGCCAGCATGCTAGAATCTTGATGGACTTAATATTTTCAGACATGGGTAGCATGGTTCAAGTATAACAAGATTTTTGAGTCAATGCAATCAAAGGCTGCAGGGTATTCTTGTTAATGGATGATGTGGTGGAGATGATACAAGTTGTGGTTGTAGATATGAATGTATGTAAAGGAAATAAACGCATACCACGCTATGGACCTAAATTCAAGGGGAGTCCAAGCCAAAATAATAATTTATTGAGTAAAAAAACCCTTAAACTTAAATATCATATTTGGATAAGATGGCTATCGGATATAGGACTTTGATATTGCATGAGTGATGAGATGGTTGACATGACTTCACTTTTGAAAGTCATGCACTAGGGCAATAAACATTTGTGCATTAAGCTTTCCTGAAGACACCTTCTTCAAAGGTCGTATTATTTCATTACTCCATTTTTCAAACAAAGCTTTTGTGTTTCACATCTCGCATTACTTTGAGGAAAAATCTAAATTGCTTTAGCAAAAGTAAACAATGTTTATTCATTGATTGGCAGAAGAAAAATAAAAAGAACTAAACGACAAAGAAGGCCCGCCCAAATAAAGATGGAATCTTCTTTTAGAGATCGTGAATATCGTGTGAATATCTTGAATAAAGATGGTTGGTAGGATTCACCAAAAACACAGGGCTCTGTAACTCTTCTATGGCTGGGGTTTGGGGAATCCTATTTGGGCTCAATTAGCGTGGGAGCATGGCTACAGAAATATTATTCTTGAATGTGATTCTCACAGTTTCTTTCAAACCACGGCGTATGTTGCCGTACACGTCACTAAGGAAGGCGTGATGCATCAAATCACTTGTAATATATGTAATAGTTTTGTGGTTTAGCCATATTCAAAAGATAATCAGATTTTATTTATGTAATATCTAAAAAAATTTTATTTAATTTTAAGATAATACAGATAAAATACTCCAACAAAAATCTATTTAATTTTAAGATTATACACATAAAATTTGGTCACTTTTAAATTATATTTAATCATATTTTTTAATTTTAGAAGTGACTAGATTTTATTTATATGATTTCAAAATATTTCATTTAATTTTAGAATTATACAGATAAAATATGATTATTTATAAAATATATTTAAATATATTTCTGAAGTCTGACTAAACTAAAGAACTACTACAATATATCATGTTATTTGGTATATTAATACACCTTATAATCTCTTTAGTGAGATCACGAGGAGTGCCATAGCATCACAAACCTCAAACCATAGTTTGAAACCAACCAATGGCTCAGAACAAAAATGGCCTTCTCAATATATTCACACGATAGCTAGAGAAATACTATAATACCAGGTGCATACATACATATAAAAAGGGCAATTAAAATGTGGAGTAGCGAGCTAACTTTAGTCTTGAGTAGTTTTTATGAGATTATATGTTTAAATCTCATTACAACTAATGTACCAAAAAAACCTAACTTTAGTCTTAATTTTCATTAGATATCAATGGGAAGAAAGCAACCAGGGGCAAAGCTTCTTTAGGGCAATGGGGCCCCCAATATATAGATAGTTAAGATTTAAAGTTATTTAAATATTATATGATCACTTAAAAAAGTCATGTGACTTTATATTTTAATCTTAACCATTCACATAAGATCCAATGGTCAAAATTTACTTCTCTCACTCTCATAATAAATCACTCATCTTATGTGATATATATATATATATATATATATATATATATATATATATATATGTGTGTGTGTGTGTGTGTGTGTTTGTGTTTTGTATGATGAATAGACTTAAATCTTAACATGCTATGTTACATATAAATAGGCTTTTCTAACTTAAAAGTCTACTAGCTTATTTTTTTATAATTAAAAATAACTAAAAATCAAAAGATCACATCACAATTAGTATCATTTTAGAGTGAAAATAGTTTTTGTTACAATAGATAAGCAACTACAAGAGCTGAGCAGCAGGTTTACTGATCAAGCAATGAATTTATTAATTCTAAGCTCTACTTTAATTCCTAAGTATACTTACAAAACTCTTGGCATTATTAAGTGTATGTTTGGGAATGTAAGAAAATGACTTTTTGTGTTTTTAAAGTAAAATCAGCTGTTTTGAAATAATTTCACTTGTTTAATTAAAAAGTTTGAGTAGATTATAAGGAAAAAAAATTCTAATTTTAAATGTAAAATCTATTTATAGGTAAAAGCAAATTTTTGAAGTTTTTAATTATAAGCAAAAGTTAATTATTTTTTAAATATAATATTTTTATCAAAATAACCCTAAATATAAAATATTATAAAATAAAAAAATAATTTTATATCTTTTTTAGTAATTTATCATACAAAAATAATTATTTTCATATAATCCAAGTAAAATATAATTTATAATTACTTTTAAGTTAATACATCAAATATTATAAGGTATAAATTTTTTAGTCTTTCTCTATAATTTTTTTTTGTCATATTAGTTATTTGCTTTAAACTTTATATACGTAATATACTTTTAATTTTAATTTAACTATCATCATCTAATTTATATTTAAAATTTATTGGCCCCCTAAAAATTTTTTTTAAAGCTCCGCCACTGAAAAGCAACAATTCACATCCATAAAATGTAGAACTTTGAAATCCCATTTAACAATTTTTTTCTACTGGCCTATGCTTCTCCCACCACCCGCGCACTTAGCATGACAAAATCATATTAGATCCTTCCTTTGGTTGATGGTTCACCAACAAGTTCTTATTCGATTAGACTCATAGGGTTTGCCCAGAACGACTTGTGTCCCAGATGCTGCTCCTTCTCGAAAGACATCCCTTCCGTGAAGGTAGTACTAAATAGAGTGGCGTGGCTGATTGGCTTGCAAGCCACGTTCACTCTCTCTTGTGGTCTTGGAACTCCCTCATGTTTTGCAGTATCCCCAGGAGTGTATCTAAGATACATACACTTAGTGCCTATACATAAAAAATCCCTCCTGCACTGCACAGGGCTGTGGGCAGTTGCTGCTTGAAGATACTATGCGAATTAGAGCCTCCCCCGCGGGAGATGCTTAGCCCGTTAGTCGGTAGGGGATAGTTGTTTAGGGGCCTAGTCCTGCCTGGTTGCCGAAAAAAGGAAATTTGTTATTATAATTCTTATATGTCTATTGTAATTTTCATATTATTATTATTCTTTAATTTTCTATAAAATATTTTGTATTTTTAATCAAAACAATAATTTAAAAATGGTTTTATTATCAAATGTAATTATATTGTTAAATTGGTTAATTAATTTTAGGATTTTAATGACGTTATTTTTTAGGTAGCCAATAAATATTATATTTATTCAAAGTTAATTTTTTTATATAATTATTTACATTTACGTACTAAATTATTTTCTTGAAAATTTTCTTGATACACCAAATATTTTGAAAACATAGTCCATATAAAAAAATTCACTGCCATCCAATAATGTGTTATCGTATTATGTAATGAATTTAATATATTACTAGTGAATTGATAGGTATCGAAGTGACTATCAATTCATTTTTTTATTTTTATTTTTATTTTTTAAAAAAAATAAGATGACTAAATATATACATAAATATGTGTTTTATATTTTTAAGTATTAATAATAATTAAGGGTCAAAGTTTTGAAATGCAAGCCAGTGAAGCCACTTTTTTACCAAAAGTGCAATGTGGGGTGGAGGGGGGATTAACCGTGAGATAGTAGTTATTTCAATTTGGCTTAACTTTTTATTTTTTATAAATAATTTTTATTTTTTTATAGATACTATAAAAAATATGTTAATGGATTTAAAGAAAAAAAAGTCAATATAATGAGGAGAGATCAAAAATAGTTATAAGAAGAAATCCCCTTTATGTATTGTATAGATATATTGTAAAACCCTTTAAATGTTGTAGCAATAAATTATTTGATGTGAGTGTAAACTTTTTTGTATTGGGATTCTCTAAAATGAAAATCCCTCTAAATTGAAAAAGTGGGAAAGTATTCACCTTTGAATTAATAAATTGCATCATATATGTGACTCATCAAATCATTTAAAGATGGATGCGCCTCACTTTCTTAATTTAAAGGAATTCTTACTTTAAAAGATC
Organism: Pterocarpus macrocarpus; assembly: GCA_031439585.1. NCBI lineage: Eukaryota > Viridiplantae > Streptophyta > Magnoliopsida > Fabales > Fabaceae > Pterocarpus > Pterocarpus macrocarpus. The sequence continues at coordinate 71,440,769 of CM062515.1, read as the reverse complement.
AAGATTCAACTTTGTTATATTGACAATGTATATTGATTAAATATATAAATAATTTAATACACTAAATTATCTTAAAAGTTTAATTGATATGTATTACACTGTCATCTAATCATATGTTTATATTTGTAAGACTTTTATAATAGTGAGTGGTTGAGTCAAACAATTTTATTGATGTGGCAATATATAATTGGACATTTTTGTAAAACTTTGTTACATTGACAATGTATATAAATTAAATCCTTATCTTAATTTCAATAATAAAGATAACTAGAAAATTCATAATGAAAATTAAGGAGTTGATACCAACAAAATATTGGTATTCTATGTTTTTATAATCTATATAATGATACATTAAAGGAGAATATATGATCTAGAATTCTGTCATGGGACAATTATATGATCTAGAATTCTATCATGTGGTAGTTAATATTAAAATAAAAATATTTTATTAAATTTGACATATGAATCATTATTTGATTGTCAATAATCTAAAATTAATTATTATTTAATGAATAATTAATTTCATAATTTTTTTGAAAATCAAAGAATACATAACCCAGAATTTTGCCATGTGACAATTACATGATATAGAATTTTGTCACGTGGCAATTAATATTAAAATATTTTATTAAATTTGACATGTAAATTAATGCATGATTGCTATTATTCAATGAATAATTAATGTCATAATTTTTTTTCTTTGATTTCGACATTTAAAAATATCTCAACTTTATAAATGAAGAACCATACAGAGAAAAGTGCTATGCTTGGAGTGTACTTCTCTTTTTCTTTTTCTTTTTTTCGAGTTTTTGCATGAATTTTCTAGAATTATACTATTTGAATACATTAAAGATTTTTTTTTTCCCATGATATATAGGTGAGAAAGGGGGAAGAATTAGAGAACTAACATCAATGATACAAAAGATATTCAAGCTTTTCGAAAATAATTTGGAGCTCAATTTTGAGGCGGTCAATAACCCTTGAACAAATTGTTTTTTATTTCTTAAGCATAAAAAAGAAACCTCAAGATTGCACCTTCAACCAAAGGTTAGTATATATTTCCCTTTTTTTTTATTATACATTTCCATTCTTATCATTGAAAATTAGAGAGTAAAAAAATTATGTTTGTTTATATTTTTTTTCATTTTGACTGATGACTTTTTCCCTTAATTGATTTTAATAACTTGAGAAATTTCAGATGATTAATGAAAATTTATTTATTTATTTATTTATTTCACAATGTCATCAACTACACATGCATCGTCCAGCCTATTGTGAGATATTCTTTTTGACCAAGTGAATTTTCAACCAAACAATGGGAGATCCACTCATGGATCATCCAATGGTCTTCACAATTTTCCACCATTAAGAGGTAATACTTATCATAGATGTGGAACCTTTTTTTTACGATAAGGGAGAAGAGCAAACAGAGACAAACCAAAATACAAAAGAAAGCAACAAACAAGAAAAAAGATACCAAATCAACCAAACAGACCACAATAGAATATCTAAGCAGCACAGGCCACCAAAAAGCCAAAAAACCATGAGGACAGACCCAAAACAAACCACAGGAAAGGCCACCTACTAAAAGGCCTCCCAACACCAGGCAGAAGGACAACCCACCACGAAGACATCCGATGCACCAAAACCAAACACACCATAGCCAAACAAGCAGTTACACACACCAAAATCCACCACCACCTCAAAGCAAAAGAGCCACAAAAATGACTCTATCAATCTTTGGATCGACCTTTATTCTTCCTAGACGGGTCCCTTTTTCTTGGTAGGATAAAATCTTAATACTCTGGCAGTTTTGCTAATGCACATATCATGGCCTTTTCATTAGTAACTTTACACCCCAATATCTTCCCAATATCCCAAGTTATCCTTGCTTCCACAAGGTCTTCCTCACACAGCACCACACTTTCTAAATCATCATTCAATCGGCTTGAGCTCGATTCTAATTCCGATATTTGTGGGACCTTGTCTACCGAACTTGGGAAGGACCCATGTAATTCCTCAGTTCTACAGTAGGCGGCTGAGGAAGAGGATCAAATGAATTAAATGGTTGTCACCATTTGAGTATGATTATCATTATTATTTGGTGAACTGCGTGTGATTATTAACTAAGGCAAAAAAAAAAAAAAAAGTAAAAAATAAAAACTATCATGGAAGTGACAGTAAGAATGACCAAAACATAAGATAATTTGTTTATAGAAGTTATAGTCTTATTCTCAAGTATTTTATAACTTTTTATTCTATGAAATAATTGTGTGAATTAATTTTTATGTTGAATTATTATAATATAATAAAATCTGCGCATATAATTTAGAGGCGGGAATAATTTAGGTGATCTATTAGGGCCCTACAACCTAACCTACTTAAGATTTGGTCCTATTTAATAAAGAGTAATGATATTCATAAAATATTCTTCTAATCATCTTCTTAATTTCTAAATAAGGAAAATATTGAATTTTTTTACATTTTTAAGATAATAAATACATTTACAAAATATTCAATATTTTTCATATTTATCAATTAGGAGACAATATTTTAGAAAAATGATGTATCCTCTTAAAACATTCTCCTAATATTTCTCCCAATTAACAAAAATGGAAAATATTAAATGTTTTACAAATATATTTATTCTCTTGAAAATATAAAAAAAAAAAATCAATATTTTCCTCATTTAAAAATTAAGAAAATGATTAGTAAAATGTTTTAGAAAGATATATCATTACTCTTAATATAAAGGCAAGTCAAGGTTTTCCAAGAAATTTATTTACTTATATGAGTCAAGCTTCGTGCCTTTGGAATAAATTATTAAGGTTAATAAGGCAATCTATTTAGTTATTACTATAACTATTTATATATTATAATATTATAATAGTATAATATTATAATATTTATATAATATAATTCTTTGTATAATTAATTTTTAATAAAAATATTTAAATTTATAAAAGAATGTCAATACTTATTTTCTATACATCTTTTTAAAAGGTTTCTATCGGTTAACCTGTTGATCTTTCAAAATATAGGACTGTTATCATATTTAAAGAACTTAATGCAAAGAAGGTCTTTAGATTGATTTTATTTTAAGTAAGATCAAATTTTTAAAATGATAGACTAACATTGTGTTTAGTTTAATTTTTGGGAGAAGGTTTTTTGAAAAAAGATCTTTTAAAAAAAGAACTTTTAGAAGAATTATTTTTAAAAGAATACTTTTTATTTGATTTGAATATATCAAAATAAGTTTTGGAAAATAATTTTTGTTTAGATAGGATAAAATAAAATTATTTTTTATTATTAATATGAAAATAATGGTAAGATTTCTTTTAAAAGATCTTTTTTTAGAATAAAAAGTAATTTCAAGAATATTTCTTTCAAATGACTTTTTAAAATTTTAAAATTTTTTTATATATTTAAATATATTAATTACTGTACTTATGCTAACAAAAGGCCTTCTACGACCTCCTAGAAGTATAACCAAACGGGAGTTAATCTTAGAAAAAAAAAAAGCATACATGTCATGTAAATCCTAAATGGGGTTACCTTTTGTTTCTTTAAGTTATCTTGCATCTGCCCCGCATGACAAAATTCGCGGCTACATCCTACCGTCAATTCCCTCAATTTCCACTTGGAGACGTAAATGCTAACCACTAGTTATTTTAAAACTTTTAATAAAGAACTTAAATACGAACTTAAGGCTTTTTTAGCAAGAATACATATATTCTATGGGGCCAAATTAATAATTGAGTTCATTCATATATTAGTCTTTTCTTCGTTTTGTGACTAATATCGGCAAGTACTTTTTTATCTGGACTAATGGAAGAGTTAAATTTGCTCTACTTTTATTCAAAGGTTAATAATGACATTGCCCTGCTTTATTCATGCATGCTGACACAACACACTTATCTCTTTTGGTAGGTACAACACACTTGTCTCTTACACAACACGCCTATCTACGAGTCATCTACAAATTCAGGTAAATGACCCAGATAAGAAACCTAGCTACATTTTGTTTTGCTGGTGATAATCACAGTAACTTATACATGATACATACACAATGACAAAGTAAACAAGCTTACGTCTTACAGTATAAAATACTACTAATTCAATGCTTCACCGGAGTTGTCCAATTCTGATCATAGGAAACTGATCAGTCAAAGGTGACTTTCCCTTCATAAGCTCTCTAGATACTTCATCCATGGTTGGGCGAGATTGTGGACTTTCACACAAGCAATTAAGTGCCAACTTTGCAATCAAGATGATATCCCCAACAACTGAGTCCTTAGGATGAGGAGGCCGTTGGTCTATAACGTCAACCAATAGCAAATCGTAAGTCACTGATACTGTAGATGATGACAACAATGATGTGATGAGATCTCCTGGATGCTTTCCCATAAGGATCTCCATACAAAGTACTCCAAAACTATAAACATCACATTTCTCAGTCACTTCCATAGTCTGAGCAAGCTCTACAATAAATTAAAATTTTAAAGTTAAACATAAAGCAATTTATATTTTTTGGTATGAAAAACAAGTTTAGTGATTTGTATTTTCGAAATGGATTTTGATATTAACACATCACTTGTTTGCTTCACATTTTGCATACTCCAATTCTTGCCTTGGGACTAGTCTAGTCCAATTCCTCTACGGCTCAACCAATCCCTTGACAGAATTTCAATACAAAAAGTGCCGTAATAAACTGTGATGATGTGATCATTTCCATTTCTAAATACAAGGGAAAATGGACTTACCTGGAGCTCCATACCCATAGGTGACTACAAGTGTGGTCCAACTTGAACCTGGCTTCAGAAACTTAACTGTCCCAAAATCAGAGACATGTGCTTCATATTCTGAATCTAAAAGAACATTCTTGCTTGATATGTCACGGTGAACAATAGGAGGTGTGCAATCATGATGCATATATGACAAAGCATTAGCCACACCTTTAACAACATTCACCCTCTTTTCCCATTCAAATGAAATTGCCTGTGTTTCATTGCTTAGTACTTGATCCAAACTGCCGCTATCCAAGAACTTATATACCAAAAATGAGAACCGTGAATGCTGACAAAATCCATATAGCTTTATGATATTGCGGTGCTTGATTTCTGTCAATGCTTTGATTTCATTTTCAAATGCTTTCAAATTGGGCTTCTCCTCCCCATCTGTTTCCGTGTGAAGTTTCTTCACAGCAATAACCACACCTGAAGGCAACTCAGCCCTGTAAACAGATCCTTGCCCACCCATTCCAATGAGATATTTGTCATCAAAATTCTTGGTAGCTTCAATGATATTTTCAAACGTCATTTTTCCATCATGACTCCATATGGAAAAGTTTTCTTCTGAATGTGCTTCTTTAGCCGGGGCTTCTTTCTTTCCTGCACTTCTACAAAGAACATACATTGAAACTCCCACCCCACAGAGTATTAGTACTAGTGCTCCAAAGATAAGAAATAATACCATTAAGATGGCCTTGTGACTCTTTTGGCTGCGGTTGGTTGGGCACAGCACCAAGCCATTGACATTACCACACAAGCCTTTGTTATTTTTCAATGATTCAATTGAAGCATTAAGAAAGGCTTGATTGTTTGGAAGCGGCCCTTCTAACTGGTTGTATGAAATGTTGACAGACTTCAAGCTTGACATGCCACTAAAACTGGATGGAATTGTGCCAGAAAGATTATTGCGTGAGAGGTTCAACCATTGCAAGTGCTTCAACTGTCCAAGCACGGATGGTATTGTTCCATTGAACAAATTCCCGCTAAGATCAAGAGAATAGAGAGGTTGCAATGGGCCAAACTCAGAGGGGATGCTTCCTTCTAGTTTGTTGTTGCTCAAGTTCAATTCCAATAATTCGGGTAACCCCACAACTTGTCTTGGTATGTTGCCACTCAACTCATTTCCTGCTAGATGCAAGAGTTGAAGATCCTGCACCGATCCTATTCCTGATGGAATGTTTCCTGAAAGCTGATTGTTGCTGATCTTGAGTTCAAGCAGGTTTTTCAAATTTCCAAGTTCTTTTGGAACCTTTCCAGTCAATTGGTTCGAAGAAAGGTGAAGCCTGCCTAGCTTAGTGGCCTCAACAAGTTGTACTGGTATACCACCAGAAATATTATTGTTGGATATGATCAAGTTTTCAAGATTATGGCACTTCCCCCAGTCAGGTGAAATTTGGCCATGAAATCTATTGCCACTCAGATCAATATATTTCAAATTCGGATATATGCCAAAATCTTGTGTTATGTCTCCTTCCATTTGATTTCCATTCAACGTTATCCTAACAATACTAGAGCAGTTCTTCAAGCTTCTTGGAACTGGACCAGTAAAATGGTTGTGATCAGCACCGAAGTACACCAGAGACCCACCTAGGCAGATTTGAGGTGGCAAATGACCAGTGAGATCATTTTCGTTTACTAGAAAGGTGATCAAATTGGTAATGTTATTCATGACCTGTGGAATGCTGCCGTTAAGTTTGTTGAAGGACAATTCTAGAACGGAGAGCCTTTTCAATTTTCCCATTGTGTCAGGAATAGATCCAGAGAGATTATTTCCTTGGAGACTAAGCTCTTCCAAATTGATCAGATTACCTATAGAGACAGGAATTGATCCAGAAAAATTATTATCGCGCAAGTATAAGTTGGTGAGCTTCGTCAAGTTTCCGACGGTGGAAGGAATGGATCTAGAAAGGTGGTTGCCATCAATTGCAAGGCCAACCAAATTGGCCAAGTTTCCTATGGAAGCAGGGATTGATCCAGAAAGTTGATTGCCATCAAGGTATAGCCAGGTCAAGTTAGACATGTTCCATATGGAGCGTGGGATTGGCCCAGAGAGGGTGTTATTAGAAAGGTAAAGTTGATTTAATTCTCTCAGGTTACCAATTGTAGAAGGGATAGTACCAGACAAAGTGTTTTGTGACAAATCAATTAACTGAAGGTTTGTCAACATTCCAATTTCTTGGGGAATGAAACCAGAAAGGCGATTAACTGCAATACCAAGATACTCAAGGTTGTTCAATTTCCCAATCGCAGGAGGAATGTGGCCAGAAAGATTGTTGCCTCCTAAATCTAGAAATGATAAGTTGGCCAAATTCGTTATGGAATCGGGGATTGGTCCACTTAGATAATTACATAAGGAAACATCAAGCATACGTAAACTCCTCAATGTCCACAATTCATTCGGGATGGAACCATCAAAAAGATTTAAAGAGAAGTTCAATTGATTAACTTTGGACATGTTACCAATTTGTGGGGGAATGTTTCCATGGAATAAGTTGCTGTAGATATTTATGCTGAGGAGGTTGGGGAAAGAGGAGAAGCCGAGAGTGTGAAGTGTACCTTTCAGTTGATGATTTTCAAGATTTATACTGGTGATGGACTTGGATTTATCACATTGAATTCCTAGCCATTTGCATGGACTAGTACCTGCCCAAGATGACAAGACAACTTGGCTTTGGTTGTCAAGGCTGGCTTTCCACTTTAAGAGAGCATTTGCTTCACTATTTCCAGTTGGAGCTGCATCAAGAACAGTAGCAATTTTGGCAGCAGATGCCAAAGAAGCAACTTGTGGTGAAGAGAGTTTCAGAAGGACACAAAGGAATATGAAGAGGATCCGCCAGCATGCTAGAATCTTGATCGACGCAATCTTTTCGGACACGGGTAGCATGGATCAAAGGCTGCAGATATCCTCGTATATGGGCGGTTTGGTGGTGATGATACAAGTTGTGTGGATATGTATGCATATATAGAAAATAACCGAGTGGCATAAGTGATGATTGATCATGGTCGACGAGTACGCCTTTGGAAGTCTTGCACAAAGGCAATAAACATTTATGCTCTAAGCTTCCCTGAAGACCCCTTTAATTACTCCATTTCTCAAATAAAGTTCATGTGTTTCACAATTCACATTACTTTGAGGAAAAATCCACACGGCTTTGCCAAAAGGTATATAATGTCGATTTCACATCTGCCCCCTGAAAGAGACGTTTATTCAGTGACTGGTAAAACAAAAACAAAGAGCCCACAAACAAAGAAGACTGGCCCAAATAAAGATGGAAATGGAATCTTTCCTTTTTTTATTTTTAACTTTCATTAAAAATAAAGATGGAAATGGAATCTTTCCTCATTAAAAATAAAAAAGGGCTTTCATCAGAAGTCAAAGGGAAGAAGACTATCGACATTTATTTAAAAAAAAAAAAAGAAGAAAAAATATACTTTATCCCGTGAAATACAATTTATGTGCATTTTACCTTTTAATATTTAAAAATATACAATTTGATATCATAACATTTTCAAATTGTGCAAATGAGACATTTTGTTAACTCTGCTGTTAAATATCATCGTTAGTGACATATGCCACTCACATGACCCAATAAATTTATAAATATCCCCTGAATCGACACTCTGAACTTGGAAATGGCACTGAAATCGGAAATTGGAAACGGTGTGAAATGTTGAGTTTCTTCGCGATCGTTTCCAATTTTCGATTTCAGTACCGTTTTCGAGTTTAGATTACATGTCACCGTGAAATGTTGAGTTTCTTTGTGTTGTTTCCAATTTTCGATTTCAGTATCGTTTCCAAATTTAGAGATTAGATTACACAACATCGTGAAAATGTTGAGCTTCCTCGTGTTGTTTTCGATTTCCAATTTCATTGCTGTTTTCGAGTTTCGAGTTCAGAGTTCATATTACGCAGTGGATGCATAGGTGGGCGAGATGAGAAAGATAAAGAATAGTGATTTTTTTTTTTTGGAGAGTTCAATGTCATTTTAATTTAGGGGCACATTTATAAATTTATTGAATTATGTAAGTGGCACATGATCACTAACGATGATATTTAATAGCAGAATTAACAGAATATCTCATTTGCACGGTTTGAAAATGTCAGAGTGTTAAATTGCACATTTTTAAATGTTAGGGAGTAAGGTGCATATGGGTTATACTTCAAGGAGCTAAAATATATTTTTACCAAAAAAAAAATGTTACATGTACATAATTTATTTTGGACACCATGCCAACTCATATCCCATCCATCATTAAATGAGTTATGGACTTCACTTAGATTGGATTCATACCCTATTCAATAGTGTATGAAGTGCAAGTTAGTATGGTATCCAATACAAGTTATATTCAGATAACACACTGTATAAAATATAGAATTAGGAATACCAATTCAACAATTTTGATTGGCCTATGTTGCTCCTCGCACACTTAGGCATGACAAAATCTAAATAATTTACTAAAAGGAAAATATCTATTGTCATTTTTATTTAACTAATTTTTATTTAATTTATAAAGTATTTCCATTTTTATTCTTTATTAAAATAGCAATTTAACATTAACTTGTATTATCAATTATAATTTCATTGAACTTATTATTAATTAAATTAATAACTAATTTAGTTCTTTCTAATCTTTAATATTGACCACATTTAATTTTTATGTAATCACTAAAAATTATAACTATATATAGCTAAATCTATATATACTGTTATTATTTCAAAAATAGTTTCAGAAAACTTTTACTAGTGTCACTTTCATGTTCATTTGACTCTTCACTATCGTGAAAAAGCTTCCCCTTAGAATTGGTGCATTGTACCACAATCTACTATGTATTTATTGTCATTAGGGGTATTCGCGGTCCGGTTTGGATCGGTTGGTTTGGTTTGATTTTTGGAGAAATCCCAATCGAACCAAACCAATCGGCTCTTGAACAATATCATCCAATCAGTTTTTAGTAGGTTTACCAACCGAATCAATTGATTTAGTTTGGTTCGACTTTCGGTTTTGCCAAAAACTATAACAGGGACCAAAGGACAAGCTTATTTGGGAAGAAACTACAAATTCCATCAAAGTAGTGCCTGTGTCCAAATTTAATATTTGGACCTCACGGTTAGGAGCTAAGAAGCCAGCTACATAAACAACCTTCCAATAAATAACATTGTGCAACTTTTGATTAAAATCCACTAGTAACCCAAAAAAAAAAAGTGCAAAAGAGGGGGGGAAAATGTTCATGAAAGAAAATCAAAACCACCAAATATATTACACAAATGGCAGAACAAAAATAGGAACAGAAACAAAACATACCAATTGGCATCCCACGAAATCAACCATTGCCAGCTCCACAGAAACCCAAAGCACCATTAGCAGCAACACTATTTAGCACCCTCTTATTCTTGTTCTTGTTCTTGTTCTTCTTCTTCTCGTCCTCATACTTCTTCTCATCCGTTGGAAGCTCAAACCTGCAAACAGGACACGAATTTCTCAAACCCAACCAAGGAACAATGCAGTCTCGATGGTTCTCATGCCCACATGGCAACCTCTTCGCCATGTCACCAACCTCTGGCAGCTGGAGGCGCAGCTCGATGGAATTGTTCTCTAGGCCCACCAAGATCTCGGCCCAATCTAAGATCGTGTTCCGTATGCTCCTCATTCAGGTCGCCAAATCCCTAATTCGGAGTCGAAGCAGCTCGCGCCTCCTCCATCGCAGGTCTTCGTAGTTGCCGCGCAGATCCTCATTTCTGATTTGATCCCCGTGCTCCTCGACGACATTTTAGCATTCTTCGCTGTCATGATGGCGGTATTGCGCCATGCTAGTGGCTACGTGGTGGTGGCACATGATGGAGGTGGTGGCACTATGTTTGGAGAAAAGAAGAAGATGAATGAGTGTGCAGTGTGGATGATGAAGGTGATGCGGCTAAGGTTGCACTTGGAGACTTGGAGAGTGTGAGATGTAAGTGTAAGGCAGAGGAGTGTGTGCGGCTTGGGTTCCTAATGTTTTGGGGGGATAGCCGAGGGATAATTTGGGGTTAACATAAAGTTATAAAGACATATATGGTATTATGCCACACATATCGGTTCGGTTCAGTTCTGAATCTCAGAATTGAAAACCGAACCGAATCGGTCGATTTTTTTATTTTGGTTTTTTTTTGTTTTTTTTGTTTAATATTTTTCGGTTATCGATTTTTTTAGTTCGGTTTCAATTTTTTGTTTGGGTTGTTCAGTTTTGATCACCTCTAGTTGTCATCACTTTCTTCAATAAATCACTACCTCCACTATCTATCATGTATTTACTGTCATCCTTTTTTACATGATCAAAACTTTTTATGATGATCTTGTTTAGAAAAATAAAAATAAAAAAAGGATTTATGAACTCTTAAATAGAGTTTATTTAGGAAGAATAAATTTTATCCATTTAAGTAGTCAATAATAACTACGACAAAATAACAAAATATACTAAGTTTATATTACATAGCGGTCAATTTTTGTAAATTTTTTGTTTTGGAATTAATATAGAAATATTATTCGGATTAAATTATTACTGATTATATCTACATTACAAAACCAAATATGGTGGAAAACAATAATAATAATAATAATTACAACACAAGGAAGAAAAATAAATAAATAAGACGTATTAACACTTTAGAAAATAAATTTAATTATATGCAAAGTATAAAATAATTTTATTTGAAACTCTTCATTAATATATGTAACTAGTATATTAAAAACTACTTTTTTCTTTTTACACAGATTACAAAAATATGTATTAAAATATATATTATTATATATTTTTAGTTTCTACTGCATTTATATAATGAAATAATTATTATTATATAAATTAATATAATCTGTAAAAGTAATTCTATAACAATATTCAATTAATAGAAAATACATGTTGATAGAAATAACGATATTAAAAAAAAATGCAGATTGATAGGTTGATTGATAGATTGTCAATCTGCCAAAAAGCTAAAGCAAAACCAATTAGCAAGATTACATTTCTTACCTGCTAAAGAAATGGGAGGGCCAGGGCCGGGGAAAGAGTGGAATGAACTTTATTTTTTTTTGAGTTGTTTAATTATCATCTAAAAATTGAAAATACATAAATGAGTTACATTTGCAATAATAAGTTGTTGTTTAGAATGTTTATGTCATAGTTATGCAATTCGACCCAGTCGTCGACTCGACCAAGGTAAGGTCATTAGGTTATTGATTAAATCGAATACAATTAAATAAATATATTAAAATTTAAATAAATACAATAAAATGATGCAAATAATTCATAATTTAACACATTTTAAAAATTTATGTATCTATATAAATATATATAAAAAAGCATATATACAATTATTATATGCAACATATTTAAATTATAAGAAACATATATTTAAAATAAATTTATTATTATTATTATTATTATTTGGTTGGGATATTACAACTTAGAAAACCAAACACGAATTTCAAATATAAAGTTTAAGCCAAACCTATTAACATAAGAACATAAATTAAATTTTCTTTAAATTATAAGTAACCAAAATGGACAACTAGGCTAAGTTACTTTTGCTCCACAATAAAAAATATACAGCAAGTTACCTTTGATCTGCTGACTCCATCAAAGCCACAGAGCCCAAAAATAGATAGACAAGCAAACTAGGTTCACTCCCATAAGCCCATTACTACTTATTTTTTTAATTTAAAAAAAAAAAAAGCTAACCCTAATGGCTTTCTTTTAACTCTCCTATGATCTTATCTTTCTCACCCCGCATACACAACACAGTAACAAACCCTTTCTCTCAACTCTTCTCTCTTTCTCAAGCACACACGACACACCTACTCCTTTGGAGTCCTCTCTAAACTTAACTCTTCAACTCGTCTCTCTCTCTCTCTCTCTCTCTCTTCTCTCTCTCATTCTCTCTCTCATTCATAGCCCCTTCTCATCTTACTTTCTTAGGCAATGGCCAAGAGCTTGGTGTTTTTTTTTTTTTTGTTTTGAGATTGCTGTGCGAACCGGAGGCTCACTGGTTTTGTCAAAAATTAGCAAAGCGAAAACTGGTTCATGCTGGTTTTAATGCAAGTCCGATCCTTTATATAACTCGAACTGGTTACCTGGTCAGTTTACTAGTTCATTAGTTGGACTGGCCAGTCCAGTCTGAGTTTTATAACATTGGTTTATGTGAATTTGCTATTTAAAATTGGTAGGGAAAGAAAAAAGAGTTTTTTTTTTAGTTGTTCAATTCTTACTTAAAATGTAAAAGTATATTTCCTTAGAAAATGAATTGCACTAATGAGATTTTATATGGAATAGTTCTGAGCATTTTCTTAAAATACTTTATTAGGATAATAAATAAAGGGGAAGGAAACAAAAATGTCCTTGCTTACTTAAAAAAGCCAAGATTCTAATAAAACAAATTATATTTTTAATAATGAGTTATTATATAAAGTGATTTTATAGAATTTTATCTTTAAAATTTCTTATTTTGTTTCAACGAAAATTTCAAAAATAATATTTTTAATTTTTACAATTATTTTAATATAAATATTTATTATTTTATAATTATTATTTATTTTATATAATGTAATTCGTTATTAAATTTATATTCTTTAGTAAAATCCAATAATAAAGCATATCATTGAATTATATTAAGCTTTCTTACCAACATATCTCGTTTTTTCTTATTATAATATTATTCTATAAAAGAGATATTGTTTTGTATTGCAATTCTCTTTGAATTCTTATAAGGTGTACAGTGTGGTGAAAAGATTTCTTGAAATGGAAATCAAATTGTTTGAACATGTTTGAAATCACTTGAAGGAACATTAACCCAAAAAAAAAAAAAAAGATATTCAGAAGAAAAAATCACTTAAAAGAACATGAATCATCTAATTTGTAACCCTAAGCAAAACATGAATGTGGAATCACAACTTTTTTTTTTCCTTCTCAAAGTAGAGATGGATGCGAAAAACTGCCTCCTACAAATAGAAAATTCTGTGATTTATTAAAGATATGAAAGTAGTTCACTAATCACTATGCATTTTGGGATGGCTTAGTGTAATGATATATGCGAATTTGTCAAACTGTCACATTGTTTATCAGATTTGTTTATTAACTGGGATGCTGTGAAAATTTGACCTATAATGTTATTATGAGTGAGATGCTTTATTTTTGCATAATTTGTCTTGAATTTCCTGATTAATATTTATGGTGAATGGATGAATGCAATAACAGGAGAGGCTGAATGGACTCCTGATCAGTAGGGTCATTCACGATTCAGAAGTCCAAGCAATTCTACGGACAGTGCTACAACTCAAAAACATTTGACAGCGTTTATGTGTTCACTTTTAAAGGCAAGTTGCTTAGATGTCCTTCACCTTGACTTTAAGTTTCATTAATTTTGATTTCGGTTTCAGTATAATAAACTGAAAATGCAGCATATTCTATGAGTTCATTGATAAACAGATCCTTCTTCCTAGCTAATGACATCTTGAAAATATGCATGAGAACAGAAACAATACATGGTTGAGAATTCAATTCTTATAGTCTGATTTACCTTTTAAGTAGTCATTGCATGATCATGCTGATGCTTGGCCATTCAAGGAACCAGTTGATGCGCGGGATGTTCCTGAGTGACATCATTAATGATCCAATGGGTATTAGAAGGATCTATATATTCCATGTTAAATTCACCTATGTCTAGAAGCATAGTAACTGCTTTAGCTATCTGTTGCTTATATTAGTCACATTCTTAGGATTTCCTCCCCTGGTACTATTTTTGACGGTTCGAGTTTGAGCTAGTTTTGTCTTTATGGTATCTCTCTCTCTCTCGAGCGCGTGCACACACATCACTTGCTGCTTAAGTACATTTAGCTAGTCTTGAACGTTTTTGCTACATTCGTAATGTGAGTGCAGATTTGAAGACAATGACTATAGGTGGAATCAGAGCAATATTATGTCACATTTGAGATCTTTGTCGTGGATGTCAAAAGAATGTTTGCTAATGCACGCACCTATAACTCTCCAGAAACAATATATTACAAATGTGCTACAAAGGCATGTTGATTCAACCTCCTGTTCGCTGTTTTTCTTTTCTAATCTTTTACATCAACTGTGAGGTTTCTTACATCCGTAGATTTTTATGCAGGCTAGAAGCCCACATTCAGAGCAAAGTGACATCGGGCCTCCAGTCTGGACACACCGGTTAAAAAAACGTGCTCTGCTCTCTGAATTAATCATGTTACTTATGTTCATTTTTCCATAGTTTATGCGCCACGTGAGTAGTAGTTGTGACAGTCAACCCTTTTCCACATGGATAGATCCGTGGAGTCAATTTTGTCTAGCAGGGTAAAGTTTGATTGTTGTTCAATCAGTCTAGTCGTTATTTTTCATTTCTCTGTAATGGATTTTGTTTCTAATAAAAAATTGTTGATATTTATTATGTCTTTGCAAAGTCCTATCTGTATGTTCCTTTGTAATTATGTTGTGGATAATTGCTTCTATAGCTTTTAGGCGGCTGATTCATGACACTGTAATGGAATTTCTAAAAAGTACAATAGAAAAAAGTTATTTAATATACTTATTTAGATCTACCTATTAATTTTTTTTTTTCAAATTTTCCTTAATACATTGAGTATTTTAAGAACATTGTTAGTATAAAAAGTCTTTAACAATCATCTAATAATATATTACCATATTATTTAATGAATTTAATATCTCATGTAATTTTAATTTTTTTATACTGACAATATATATTAATTAAATATATAACTAATTTAATATATCAAGTTGTCTTAATTCTAAAAGCATTGATGAGGAATAAATATAGTAAAGATTAAAGAGTTTATACTAAGAAATATAATGTTGGTATCATATATCTTATTTTTAGAACTATATACACACAAGATGGCTTTTTTTTTTTATTGAAAAAAATTTCATTCATATTCAAATCTAATGACACTTGCCAAATGAAAAAGATATATCAAATCCAAATTTAATAAGAAACAAATATATTGTACATTTTGAACTAAAATGACCTGTGATTCTGCTCTTTATCCGAATTCTATCAATATTTAAGCATCTTTCAAAATAGAGATTAACACGAACAATGTTGCAGCTTGAAGAATGTATTGTACCTCATTTCAAAATAGATCTAAATGTCTCTGTCATTTGTAAGAATATCAAAATAGAAATATCCACAAGGGGAGTCAAAACAATCACAAAAGACTAAAATACTCATAAAAGGGACAACAAAAGCATCCACAAAGAGGAAAACAAAAACCCCATAAAGGGGAACGAAAACATAAAAACCACTACAAGAAATTCGTGGATCAGCTAGGGAATTTAGCTAGGGAAAATTTACTCACTAATCCCTCGTGGATTAGCGAGAGATTAGTGAGGGAAAATAAATCACTTGCTAAAATTTGTAAACAAAATAGAAAAATAGTCAACGAGCAATTGGCAAGGGATTAGTAAGGGAAAATCTCTCGCAAAACTAATTTATGCTTAGTGAGGGAAATTCCCCCGCTAATGATTAAAAGTGCTGTTGCGAGGGATAGATCCCTCACTAGTCTGTCGCAGATGTTTGACAGACATGTAGCGAGGGACAAATCCACAGCTAATCCCTCGCAAAACATTTAAGGTTGTGTAGCGAAGGATATGTTACTAGCTGATCCCTCGCTAAACTTCACTTATTTTTCCTCATCTAGTTCGTTAATAATAATAATATACCTTGAAATAAACAAAAAACAATTTAAAAAATATATAATAAGTATATTTTTGAATTTTAATTTTCAGTTTTAAATATTAAATAATTAATATAAATTACTATCTTAGTATAATTTTCTTTTTGATATATTGTTTATTTTTTAACTTAAATTTAAATAATTAATAAAAATATTTACTTATTATTAAATACTTTTGTATTAAAAATAATTAAGTTTTATTTATTTATTATTATTAAAAATTAATTAAAAATTTATATAAATAAAATATACAAAATCAAATAATGAAAGAGACCTTATACATACATTAAAAGATAATTGGTTTTACATTAAAATTTTTTTCATAAACATCAAATCATATATTGTCACATCAATAAAACTGTTTGAGTCAATCACCCACTATCTTAAAAATCTTACAAATATAAGTATTTGATTAAATGATAGTGTAAATTTACACTGTTAATGCATAGCAATTAAACGCTAAGATCTAATTATATAAGAATTAATAGAGATGACAAATAAAAAAATATATATACATAATTTAATTTATCAAGTAACTTTAATTTTTAAGAATAGAGATGACAAATAAAAAAATATTATTTAAGAAAGTAACTTAATTTTTAATTTAATTTAAAAATAAATTAAAATAAAATTACAAACTATAATAAACGATCATTTTAAATTTTTATTTTGATTTAAAATATATTTTAGCAAAATAATTATCAACTAATTAAATAACAATGACAATAACTATATAGAAAAATTCATAATTTTGTACAATTTAGAGATAATTTTCATAATTTTGTATTGTTTAAAGGTTTTTTTTATTTAAAAAAAAGTTAACTTCAATTCCCCTCTTCCGCCCCAATTTCAACTTATCCCATCAAAACCCCATCAAACCCTATTTTTTCCCAACACCTAGCGCAAATTGTATCAAGCAAGCACCCATCACGACAACTCTTCTCAGTAAGCACCCAACGCATCTTCTCATTTTTTTTCCCTTTCTAATGCCACTTGTTCCTTTGCTTTTGAGAGAGAGAAAG
The DNA here is from genome assembly GCA_031439585.1 of Pterocarpus macrocarpus. NCBI lineage: Eukaryota > Viridiplantae > Streptophyta > Magnoliopsida > Fabales > Fabaceae > Pterocarpus > Pterocarpus macrocarpus. The sequence goes on along the minus strand of CM062515.1, from coordinate 71,423,221 downwards.
AGAGAGAGAGATAATGAGATGTGTGCGATTTGGATTTTATAGGGAGTGAAATGGACTTTGTGAATATTGTGGTGTGATCCCTCGCACCTGGCCTTGTGACAACTCTTTAAGGTAATTTTTAATTTGTATATTGAGTTCCAGATCTAAAATTATTTTATTTCTGTTGAAATTTCATATACTGAGTTTTTCAATATTTTATTACCTTTGGTTAAAGACTCTGTTTGTCCTATTGAAATTTCATACGGGTATGTGGGCAATGTATATTTCCTTTGCTTTTTCTTCACTATAATAGAAAATGCAAATCAATTTTTAAGAAGGAGCAGCATTGTGTAGCACCAAGTTTTGTTTCTCTCGATTTTGTATTTGTATCAAGGCACATTGTGTAGCTCAAAAGTTCCTAGCTTCTTTCATATTGATTCATCAATTATGGTTTGCTTGAGTAATTAGCATTTTTTTTTTTTTACAGTATTTCGCTTATGTTTTAAAAGTCACATATAGACTTCTACATCCCTTTTTGCATATTTGTAATTCTAATGTCAGAGTTCACTATGTATATTACTATATTACTATATATTTCTAATTCTAATGTCAGAGCAATTAGCTTATATTACTATATATATTTACTAAGTAAAAAACGAACAGAAAGACCATAATTATGTCGCTCGTAATTGATATGATCTAAGAATGTGCATTGTGCATGCTAGTTACATTTGCGGGTACTTAATTCAAAAGATTAATCATAGCTGAGATTGTTTATCATCATTTTTACACTAAGTTCAATCATGGACACAAATCTGATGCGAGATTCCTGCATATGTCAAACTTGGCCTTGTACTAAGACAGTGCAGGCCTTACATGGCAGAACAAGAAGATACGTGTACTCTTTTATTTTCCTATCATCCAACTTGTTTATCATTTGTTTAATTAGCTTCATTATTGAGTTAAAAGAATCCAGTTACTCTAATCTTCAATGGGGAGGGTTTTAGGTTCGTAAAGACATTGGGATAATCTACAGTAGGTGAACCATGAATCTTGAAAAGATCGAGAGAGCAAGAAAAAGGGGTCTTTTTACTTGTAATGATTAATATTGTGAAATTGCCTCTAAAAAGTCTTAATTAGAATTTATATTTCCATTTTCCTTTAACTTTGTTTTGGTGTTTTGTGGTAGTTGGTCTCTTGAAGATCAAATGACATTGAGTAGTTGAGGAATGTTTAATATAGAATTGAATTAATTTGGCCTCAAGTTGAATTGACACTATCTTGTTCATTTGTATGATTTATATTATAAGTGTTCTAAGTCCAATTGTTGTTTGATTAGTGTTGATGCTCATTTGCTGTTTTTTTATTAATTTGATAATTGATTTTCTTTTTCTACTTATTATCTTGTTGGGGATAGTATTTTTGCAATATTTTACTTACAAAAGTGTTCTAGATTACTTGTCTAGGAATTCTTTATTTAATATTTCTAGATAAGGTCATACCTTGTTAATTAGGAGATAGGAAATTTGGAAATAATTATTGTAATGTTCTAACTAGTTACAGCAATCATGAGACCTGATCGAAGTTGGATGTTACGAAGAAAGGATTACACTGGCCATGTAAGTGAAGAATTCATGAATGGAGTTGATGATTTCATTAATGTTGCTAAAAGAGACTCGGCAATTTCATTTAATATCTTCAGTAAGTGTGCTCGTTAACTTGTGAATTTAGTAAGTTTATAATTATATTGAGTTTAATATTAATTATTATATCTATTAGGCAATTCGAGGATTCACTAAGGGAAACAAATCCCAATATCTCTGAGGATGAAATATTAGAGGCTCGAGATATAGACTTCAGTAGGTGGCTAAAACATCTAGTGAGTGTTTTTTTGTCCATCATCACTCATATAATACAAATTACGATTCATTTTATATACTAAACATTACAACTATCTTTTGTTCTTGTAATGATTTACAGGTGAATATAGGTCAAGTTGAGGATCAAATTATTCAAGAAATAGCTTATGGTCCATCCAAGTCTGTGACTTCTTTCAATGGCTTGATGGTCAATGGATATGGATTCCACATTAAGGACTACATACAAAATAAAGCTACTGTGAATAGTGGGGTATGTGTTAGAGGAAATATTTATGGGGAGAATGACTTGGACTATTATGGCATTGTTGAGAATGTATTGAAATTGTCATATCTAGGAAATCAGAACAAAGAATTCATCTTAGAGTGTCTTTGGTTTGATCTAGTTAGTAGAGTCAACATTAATGAGAGATATGGGCTGGTTGATATCATGTATAAATCAAGGCTTCGCTTAAATGAGCCATTTGTATTAGTTGAATAGGCACAACAAGTATATTATACAAAATACCCACAAAGTGGAAGTAGAGTTAGTGGTGAATGGTAGGCAGCTTCCAAAGTGTGAGAAAAACTCTTCATGGTTGATACATTGAATGATGAAGATGATGGATCAAATGAACCAGCTACTATTGACTATTATGAAGATGATGGATCCATAATAAGAACACACAATATTATTACAGAGGATGAAGCGATATCATTGTTTGATACATATGCCCCAATGGAAGAAGTAAACATAAATGATATGCATAAACCGATCAACTTTCTGGATGATCAATTCATTAATGACAATGAAGATACTAAAAGTAATGAAAGCAATGAAGCTATAGAACTAGATGATTCAGACTCAATTAGTTATAGTTGAATCTTGTTAATTTAATTTTAATGGTATTGATACTCAAGTGTCATTCTTATGTTTTACCATTTTTTTTTCTTTTGTAGTATTAACACAAGGATTCCTAACTAATTTTTTTCTTTTAATGCAGATATTCATCATGGCACCAAGAGGTCGGGGGAAAGGTCATACTAATCTATCTCAGCCTTTTTTATGCAAAAATGGTATATTTCTAGGGTATTTTTTTTTAGTTATTAATTCTTAGATTATTTTAATGCAATGCATGCTAATTTTTTGTTTAGGTCAGGAGAGTGGTCATATTAATCTATCTCAGCCTTCACAACCATACATTGGTTCACCATCACTACCTTCCCCGCAATCATCAAGTATACTTGTTGGGTACAAGTTTAATTAACTTTCCATTTATTTAAATGAAATATATTTTTACTTGTAGTGTGTTTATAATTATTTTAGGTGTTACTTCATTTGTTGACCAATTGATCCCTACTGGCCAATCACCTACTATCCCAGCCCATTCAAACCTACCAAGTAGTGACCCAAATCTTGGGCATTCAAGTGCACAATCTGAAACAGGAAGTAGCAGGAAAAAGTAATATCTATGGTTAAAGTCTCTAACCTGTAAGTGCTTGTGAATTCTATGTTTTGTTATATTTATTTACTTTTGGATCACTTACAATGTTTTTAGACTTACAGGAGAAGGTTTTTACCACAAATGGTGACTCATGATGTAACACCCTCCCAAGTACAGTACTATGCTTAAGTCATAGTACCACACCCTGGGGTTGTTACGGTTACCTGAACGGACCTTATCTGACAGCAACTTCCGCTGCGCTACTCTGATACCTCTTGGAACTCTCTGGAGACAACACGGAAAATAGGAGTGAGAATTATAAATTCTCAGTAGGATTCTCTACAATACACATGTAATGTCATCGTTGTCATCTCCAGTTTGCTTCGGTTTATTATGACAACGGTGAACAGGCATGCATAAACTGTTTAATTTTATATTTCAGAAATATCTTATCCGAAGCAAAGTTCATTTTAATCATATGCTTAGCATTTGGGGAAAATCCATAAAATCCATTCAAATATAATGCCATGAGTAATAACTGTGGCATATTAAACGCACACATAACATCTGCACCTAACTTTACTCATACTTAAATTTATGCCTATACATAAAACTTGCTTTTCTTTCTGCATCTTTCTTTTTCTTTGTCATCATAAAATCTTTACGTGCCACATTCCAGAGTATGATCGCCATGTCATACCCCATCAGAGCGTGATCGCCATGTCACGTTCCTTAGGAATGTGGGATCTTCCTTTGGTACTTACACTAGCTGGGTCAAGCCATGCCTCATGTAAGTTCTGTCCCCTATACTCACACTAGCTGGGTCGATGCCATGCCTCATGTGAGTGGGGTACCTGCATAAGCTTTAATCTTTAATCTTTAGTCTTTAATCTTTAGCTTTTACTTGGCATACCTAAGCGTTACGTATCGCCGTCCCTAGGGTGCATTTACTGCCCTTGGGTAGCCTAGCCTTGGAGTGAGCTCGTCAGCTTCACCCGTGACCGTCGTCACACCGACTCACCCGCAAGGGGACCCACGTGCCTCTAGGTTGGAGGGATCTCAATCTGGCCACGTGCCTCTAATATAGAGGGACCTCATCTGACCACGTGCCTCCAACATAGAGGGACCCAAATCTTAGCTGCCTTCACAAGGAGGGATTCAATGTGCAACTGCCTCCAGGTGAAGGGACCCATGTCTTTATCATTTAACTGCCTTCACAGGGAGGGATTTCAAATAACTGCCTCCGAGTGAAGGGATCCACACTTTATCTTATTAAGCTGCCTTCACAAGGAGGGACCTCAAGTAACTGCCTCCAAGTGAAGGGACTCACATTCAATATATTCACATTCTTTCATTCTCATGCTTATTCAAGCATAGTCATACTGAGTGTACTCATACATATACTTCATTTATTTTCATATATCTCATCTTATACTTATGTCATTCTCAAATATAGGGTTTCTATATACCCATTCATACTCTAATTCTTTCTTACATCTAAGCATTCATAGCTTCTTAGACTTTTGCCGTAAATCCGGCAGCATAACGGATCAGGTCCGTTTTCCCATGAATAGTGCCAGCCCTCACAGACAGTTCAGTCATAGCAACATAAATCAATTTAACACATATATATCAATATCAAACTGGCCATCCTCAACTCAAACTTTATATGTTTCCCTAATACTTGTGAAATCTTCAATTGGGTCACTTTGTGAAACTATCACTTTGGCCATTCTGCCACATTCTAGTCGGTTCTGCTCGAATTTCATATGAACCACCTTTATTTCTATTCAACTCATTTAAATCTGAAATTTGGGTATATCATAGCTCTATATGTCTATTTTCTAACCCCTTTGGTCCCATATCATTTTGATCCATATAACTCAAGATATTTAAATCTTACCTCAACTCATTCAGTCACTAGCCCGAGTTACAATCCTGGAAGTATAAATTCACAAAAAAATCGAAACTAAGCTCAAATCATGCGAAATCGGTCTCATATTGAAGCTAACAGGACAACCTTTCATTTGCCACAAGTTTCACTCCATTTGCTTAAGTATACCTCGAGTTATAAGTCCTGAAAGTCTACCTTTCTGAACTACTCTGTTTTGGCCTAGATTGGACATAGGACAACTTTCTTGAATCACTGGGAACAATTGGGATCATAACAAACTCGGAATCTTATATTGGGGTGTTCCCCTGTGTGTAAGCTTTCTAACAAAATTAGTTTCACTCGATTTGGAGTTGTATAGGGTGAGTTATACCCTTCTAAAGTCACTTTGCCCGGATGAAAGTCTTGAACCCTAGGTCAAACTTCAAAAATTCATATCTCCCTCAATACTAATCTAATAACCTTATATGATATATTCATGGAAAGCTCTGAATGTCTACTTTCATCTAAAAATGGTTTCATCGGATTTAACCAGCTGTAGACGGCGCCGTACACTCCGCCATACGGGCTGCCGTGGAATTCTTCATCCAGATAGCATACTGATTCTTCTCTCCTTCTAATTTTCTCCTTCTAATCATAATTCTAACTCAAAATCTTCTATTAATTCAATCATAATTCATCATAATCCATCATAATACATCCAATAATTCATCAAATACATGAAGAAGAGTACAATCTCATGCAATCATAGTGCAAGGAATTCAAGAATAGAAGTAGAATCCTACCTCTTTGGAGTATGACTTGAGTTAAGTGCTGAAACTTGAAGGCTGGATAGAGTGGGAGAGTTGAGAAGAGGAAAGAGAGCTGAAGTGAGGAAGGGAAAGCAACGTGAGAAATGAGCTGAAGAGGCAGGAGGAGGATATATATATATATATATATAGACAAAGCTTCGAAGTGGTAGTTAGAATGAGTGGCTTTGATTGGATGAAATTTTGTGGGCAAGGTTCAGCCATGTCTCCTTCTTTTGTGTCAAAATTGCTCTCCATGTCGCCAGAGAAGTGAAACTCGCTTCCAGCGTATCTGAACATGACATCGGAATTCGTGCATGGTTAAGTCGGAACTCGGAATAATCATCTTGTTTGTGACTTGAGGAAATCTTGTTTATGTTGAGACTTGGAATCAAGGTCGGAGGTCGGAAGACATACAGCTGACAATCAACTGATCTCGGAACTCCCAGTTCAAAGTCAGGACTCCTTGTAATAAGATCGGATATCGGAACTCGTGTGTTGTGGAAATCAGCTCAAGGATCCGAACTCGTGTCCATCCTAATGGAGTTCAACATTAAGGCCGGAACTCGTTACATTAAGCTCGGAGTTCGGTTCTCGTACCATTGTGTTAATCTATAACTTCTGAGATCGGATGAAGCATGAGGTTTGAGGTCGGAATGAGGATGCTTAAGATCGGAACTCGGGTGATTTAATCACATTTCCAAACCCAAGTACTTAAACCCGGAAATCGGTATCTTACGTTTGATGAGATCGGAAACCGGGTATAATGTCTTTAAGACATGAAGTCGGAAGTCGTAGACATTGGAAATCGGAGAATATCATAAGATAAAGTCGGAAATCAGGAGTTTGAGACTAGATGAAGTCGGAAATCTGAGGTCATGAAGTCGGAATTAATGCTGAAAGTTGAACACGAACACACAAATCGGGAATAGTCAAACTTAAACGAAATCGGAAGTCGTACCAATACATGAAGTCGAGATTTCAGCCATGCAAACTCGGAAATCGGGAATAATTATTCTAACTGATATCCCAAATGAAGTCGGAAATCATGGGCTTGGAAGTGAAGTCAGAAATCGGAACTCGGATGTTACACATGACATTATATGTCTGATGTCTTGGTTAGGATGCCTATTCCTACTGAAAAATGGAAAGATTATTCTGAAGACATGAAGAGTATGTTATTTAAAGCTTTCATGGTAAGTAATATTGTTTCCTATTTTATATATCACATGATGAGCCATAAAGAAGTATACTGAAATCGTATTTTTGTAGGATAGATACCAATTTGCATCAAATTATGATCATGCCATGGCAAGGACAGTTTGGGAGATGACAATAGCATACCACTATCTAGACACTTTAAAGAAGGCCAAGGAAGCAACTTCTAGGAGGGCGAACTCTCTTAACATGGCTGACCTTAAGGGCCATGGCCCTAGATGAACGAAGGATGAATTGGGATAGCTTGGTTGACATTTGGTTCAGCCCACAATGGAGGAGAAAATTAGAGGCTGGCCGAAGCAATAGGGCAACCATGCCTAATCATATGTTACACAATAGGAGGGTCTATATATATATATATATATATATATATATATATATATATATATATATATATATATATATATATATATATATATATTCTAATCTAGTATATATGTTTATAGGAGGCAGAGCTGAAATGCCCAGTTCGTTTCAAAGAGTTGTATGGTCGTGTTCATAAGAAGAAAGATAGAGAATATGTTTCTGAGCACTCTAAGAATGTCATTGTAGGTGTCTTTAATTTAATATCTCATTAGATTGTGTTGACAACTGATTATTATGAAATTATGTTATGTTTTCAAGGTGTCAGTTCTTTGAGGGGAAACAATCTTAAGACTTTTGGGATGTGTACTTGTATCGTATGCTTTGATGTGTTTGGAGTTACAATATTATTTGTAGTAGTATAGGTATTGGATTTGTCCATAATATGTTAGTGGCCAACTAAGATTCAATAAAATGGTCAATGATCATTTTGTTTGTTAGATACGAGTTTTGGAATTTTAAATGCTTTCTTGGTGCAGCAAGAAATTCAGGCAATCAACATTCGGGTGATAAAATTTGCAATGGTTGATCAATTGAGTTCCAGTTTTCTAGTTGTGGTTTACCAGAAGAAAATTCTATGGTTTTACAGCCTATGATTGTCTATGAATGATCAAGTGAATTTTGGGTTTCTACTATAGTGAATTAGTAACTAGATTCTAATTGTTGCTATTGTTGTTACTTTATATCCTGCAATTGTGGTTTGACTCTATTGCTATAGTGACTAGATTCTAATCGTGTTGATTTTATGTCTTTTGTTGATTATATGTACTTCTTTGATATAATTCTTCTTTTTGCTCCCTTACCTTTTTGGCTTGAGCTCTTGTTTATTTATTTGAAAAAAATATCTCATTATATACGATAAGCTTTTTATCTTAATTTGTTATTTTAGGCATCATATGACATAGGAATGTCACAAAAATATGGAGAAGACTCATCCACTTATCCTGAAGTTGATCCAGAGGTGTGGTTAGAAGCCACGGGTCCTAACAAAAAAGGATGAATCCATGGAGTAGGTCATAGCTTAGATATTGGCATTCATGACCCTAGACATGATATATCAACAGAGGCTACAGGTCCTTCTAATGCTAGGCTAATGACACATGCAGACATTGTTGATGCCATAAATCCAGCAATGCATAATGTTATAAATGCAACCTTGTCAACTTTTGTTCAAAGTCAGCTACTACCTATCCTTTCTATGATTCCTGGATATAAGCCAGGAAATGTTGCACCACCAAGTGGATCGACTAGTGAGGACCATTAGTGTGATCGTGATGGAGATAATATAGACTAGTTGACTTATTTTATTTTTTGTTTTTTTGTCAAACTTATTTTGTAGTAATTTGTTTAACTGTTTCATTTATGTTATGGTACTTGTAATATTATTTGACTTATTTTGGATTAAAACAAATTAGTTCAATCAAGTTTTAGTACTTTGCACAATTTATTTTTTAGACTTGTGTTATTTGAATAGGTATAACATTTATAGGTTGAACTATTTATATAGGTATAATTTTTAAAATTTAATTTGATTAATAGTAATTGAAAAGAAAATTACAAACCAATTAGCTCGGGATTTGCTGCTGTTTAGTAGCAAAATTTATTATCATCATTAGCACATGCGACGGGTTAACGATGACCGAGCGACAACAGACTAGTGATGAAATAGCTATGAATTAGTGAGGGAAATCATTTGAGATTAGCAACAGATTAATGATGAAATAGTGACAAATTACATTTTCACTTTTAACATATTAGTCTTGAATTAGCTACGCATTAGCGAGGAAAACATTAAGAATTCAGTAAGGGATTAGCGATGAAATAGCAACTAGTCATATTTTGCTTTTTACTATATTAGACTGGGATTGCCTACGAATTAGCGAGGGATTTGCGATAAGTGTTGTGATGTATTTGCTAGGAATTAGCTATGGAATTTTCTATAACTGATTTGTGAGGGTCTAAAAAGAACACTTTTGTTGTAAAATAGCTGCAGATAGTGACCATTTAGTGACCACCAATTTTGTCACTAAACTAAATCAGTGACGAATTAGCTACCAGTTTTGTTTAAGTCTGATCAACGACTCATAGATAGCTACAAAAAATTTTGTCACTAATCCCTCGCTAATCCGTAGCTACATTTCTTAGCGATGAATTAGTGATAGAATTTTCCATTAAAAAAAAAAAAGAAGGGCTGCCACCAAAGAAGAAGGATGGCAGCCTCCCTCAATAATACTCACATAAGAGATGATCAAAGAAAAAGAGAAGAGAGAAAATAAGGATTAGGGTTTGAAACAAATTTAACTTTGATCAACAACTAAAAACCAAAGATGGTTGGGTAGCCAACTCCATCATCAATTGCACACTAGACCAGCAGCCTGATGACATCGAACCACCGTAACACTGTTGCAACACAAACCACCACCACTCACATAACTTGCGCCATGCTCACACCTTCTCACTGCAAAACCATCACAAAATTGTCATCGCTCCAGCAATCACACCCAACCACTATCTTGCATTGCTATGCTATTGTGCTGCTGCGCCATTTGACCTTGCTATCACCTATTTGTTGGAAGTTATTGAACTTCTATTGATTTATTTATAAAATTGGTTGAACGGTAACATAATGATTCCTAAGATCTATTACTATATAATTATTTTTAATCAAATAATGCATCATTGAGAATCACATTTTGGGCTTTGGACCCAAATATGTTAGTGTGCTTATATATATGCATATGTGTGTGTGTGTGTGTGTGTGTGTGCCCAGTTACTTGGTCTATGATGGGTGGAACAAGACAACCTTTCATGAAAGGGCATGTCCTCTTACTACTCCCTCTACATACATGTGTGTATCTTATGAGACTGGACACCCTTTGTTTGTTTACTATTGCCTCATATTATCTTATCAAATTCTAAGGGAGATAATGGAAAAGATCACGTTCGTGACATACGAGATGTATATGTATTCCTTTCACAATTCTTAAAAGAGATTCTTTCTTATATCAATCGTCTTAAAAGTTATATATCTATGCTTTCTATTTTTGGTATTCTAAATTCATGTATCTTGATCTTGGGTGTTATTAGGATATGACAGTTTTATCTTACATGTGGTATTAGAGCATAAATGCATGATTTAGAACCCAATTTTCTACACAAAAACACATTAGAATTCAATCGAGTATGAGCCTTGATGCATATGCGTAAAACTTCATGTGCACGCGTCTACGTTTGATTTAGTGCATATTTGTTCTCATGGTTTCATGCAAGTCTGTGGTTGTATAATACTATAGCCATCTTAAGTTTTTTATCAATTTGGAAGCCTGGCTATTTGAGCATGTATTGATTTTAAATATATTACTAGAATGATAATAAATTGTTACATGTTATTATGTAACCATAGATATATTACGTGCTTTCATGCAGGGTAGATCTAGATACCATACAAAGTGGGTTAACTATATGGGTAATATGTAACGAATGGCGTGAGTCCCATACTTGCATGATGATGTTGATTTTGAGGGTGTTAGTCATTTTCTTTTGCAAGGGCTCTATTTGTGGGATAAATATGAACATTCTGGGAATTGATTTTTTTTGCCATGAACTTGCACTGAACTAATTGATAACCAATTTTTTTTTTGTTTTTGGTTGGCCGGTGGAAAATATGAATTGCATGATTGGTTGTGTTTCTTGGTTCAAATATTCTTCCAGAGAAGAAACCATACCTTCATTAATGATCAACATCATAAAACATATATTGGATCAAGAACTGGGTTTGCAGATCCGTTTTGACATGAAATATGTGTCATTTTCTTCCATTTCTGTCTTCTTTCAATCATAAAAATTGTCCAAATTCACTTTAGATTCAGTTTCTATATATGAATGCCCAAGCACTGGAAGTGATCAAAATGCGTCAAATTGAAATAGAGTTAGTTTTTACACCAGTTCGTACAGACCCACTTTTTGGTGCCAAATGGACCGTTTTGATCCTATTTTAATTGTTTTTCCTTCATACGTATTGCATAGATTCATTTTACAACAAGTTTGTGACATAAATCAACCTTAGAAGTGATAAATAGGCATGAAAATTGATTCAACACCAAAATGTAAGAATTTATTTTTGATTTTAATTCTACAGTTTTTATTTTCATTTTTATTTTCTGTTTTAACATTTCATTTTTGCTGTTAAAATGTATGGTCATATGGCAAATGTTGGTTGAACCGCTTCAATCGGCATCAATGCCCAGTTATGTTGGCGGGCACCGTAGAATTGCCGTTATTTTAGTGTTTGAATTTGCATTGCTTCTAGAAAGGATACTCACCTACGTGTAACTAGTTAAGTCTATTATAATTAGCATTTAGTTAGAGTTAGTTACAGAGTTTGTTGTAGCTTTGTTACCTTATCAGAGTCATAGATATATACATATATAAGTTGATGTAAGCCACACTCAATCAATGAAATCATTCTCATCTCATTCACTTCAGATTCTTTCTTATATTCTCTTTGTTTGTTCTCCTTGGTCCTGATATCTTAGATGGTATCAGAGCCATCTCGCTCATCATGGCTTCGTATAGTTCTTCACAAACATCACAAGATTCTCATTGCAGTGTGTCTCAATCAATGGTGCAAAGCTTCTCAAATCTAGTGGCAATGAAGCTTGATGAATAAAATTACTTGCCATGGAAGCAACAAGCAGTAGCAACCATTGAAGGCCACGATCTGCTACATCACATCACACGAAAAGCTATCCCGAAGAAGTTTTCAACAAATGAAGATCAAGAAAATGAAGTGATAAATGCAAAATATCAGCGCTGGAAGAAACAAAATGCATTGTTGAAATCTTGGTTACTCTCATCGATGACAAAGCCATTCACCACAAGAATGGTAGGATGTGAAGAATAAGCTTAGTAATACCAAGAAAAGTGGTTTAGTGAGTGAGTATTTGTTGGAAATTAAGAGCACAATTGATGCACTTATCTCAATTGGAGCACCAATAACAAATTTTGATCATGTAGAGGCAATTTTGCATGGATTAATAGAAGAATAGGTCCATTTATGACAACTATGATCTCTCGAGTTGAACCAATTTCAGTTGGAGAAATTGAGGCATTGCTCATGGCATAGGAGGAAATGATTGAGAAATTCAAGAAACCAGAAAATTTTGTTCAAGCCAATGTGGCTTAGCAACAAAAAAACAGATTTTCTATGAAAGGAAATCAAGATCAGCATTCTAGGTTCCAATCAAGACCTAGAACTCATGGTTTTTTGAGGAGGAAGAGGTGGCAAATCAGGTAGAGGAGGTAGATCAAGATCCTCAAGGCCAACTTGTCAAGTGTGTGGCAAGATCAGTCACATTGGTTTAAACTGCTGGCATAGGTTTGATTCTCAATTTAGTTCAGAATTTCGGAAGTTTGAGTTTGCTTCACAACCTTCAACTACTAGGCCAAGGGCAAATCTCTCCATGAGCAATGCTTTGGCAACTCCTGAAACTGTGTTTGATCTGAATTGGTGCCCTGATTCGAGTGCTACACATCATATGACACTAGATTCACTCAACCTCATGGAGAAAACTGACTATGGAGGTTTAGAAAGAGTGGTAGTTGGCAATGGTTCAGGTTTGCAAATATCTCATGTTGGAAATTCTTCATTTAAATCTAATTTGAGTAGTCATGCTTTTCGATTGAATAATTTATTGCATGTGCCTCACATAACCAAGAATCTACTTAGTGTATCATAATTTGCAAAAGACAACAAGGTTTTCTTTGAGCTTCATCCTACTCACTGTTCTGTGAAATGCTAGGATAGGAAGAAGACCATTCTCCAAGGAATTGTTGACAATGGCCTAATAAATTCATGAATTTCAAACTCAAACACTGCAGTACCTGCTACGCATCTTTCATCGACACAAAGAGATTCAAACTTTCATTTCTGGCACTCTAGACTTGGGCATCCATCACAAGCTGTAGTGTCCAGGGTATCGACGTCTTGTAATCTTCCTTTTTCTATTGATAAGTTTCTTTGTTCTGCTTGTTGTCTTGGGAAGTCACATCAGCTTCCTTTCTCTTATTACACCACTATGTATCATTCACCACTTAAACTTGTATACTATGACATTTGGGGTCTAGCCTCTTTTTCTTCAATAAATGGTGATTGTTATTATGTGCATTTTATTGATGCTTACTCTAATCTAGATCAGCTTCAATAAACTTGTATACTTGGTTTTATCTTATTCAATCTAGATCATAACTCAAATAAGTATTTTTACATTTCCAACAAATGGTTGAATTGCAACTTGAAACCAAAATTAAAATGTTCGAAAGCGACAATACTGCTGAGTATGTTAGTTTATCTAAAGTTCTACAGGCACAGGGAATAATTCACAGATTCTCATGTCCTCACATCCATCAGCAAAATGGATCAGCCAAAAGAAAGCATAGACATACTGTGGAAATGGGTTTAACTTTATTAGCAAGGGCCTTTTTGCCTATGAAATTCTGGGGGGAGGCATTTACCATAGCTGTTCAATTGATAAACTCACTACTTACACCCTTATTGAACAATCTATCACCAACTAAGTGTCTTTTGCATAGGAAACCTTCTCATGAGAGATTTAGGGTGTTTGGTTGTCTTTGCTTTCCCTTCACAGGGCCTACAATCATCACAAGCTTGACTTCAAGTCCACCCCTAGTGTCTTTTTAGGCTATGCCACATAGCATAAAGGCTATAAATGCCTTAAATCCTCAGGGAAAATGTAACACCCTCCTCAGTATAGTACTATGCTTAAGTCATAGTACCACATCCTGGAGTTGTTATTGTTACCTGAGCGGACCTTATCTGACAGCAACTTCAGCCGTCTTCAGAACTTCTTGAACTATCTGGAGATAATACGGAAAATAGGAGTGAGAATTATAAATTCTCAATAGGATTCTCTAATTATCATACATAATGTCATTGTTCTCATCTCTAGTTTGCTTCGGTTTATTATGAAAAAGGTGATCATGTCATACAGCTGTTTAATTTTATAGTTCGAAAATATATTATTTGAAGCAAAGTTTATTTTATTCATACACTTGTCATTTGGGGAGAGCCCATGCAACACCAATTTATGAACTATACTATGAATAATAACTGCACATATTAAAATACACATCAATATACTGGATACATAATATCTGCACCTGCCTTTACTTGCATTTGTACTTATGCAAAAACATAAGATTTACTTTTCTTTCTTTATCTTCCTTTTCATCATAAAATCTTTACGTGCCACATTCCAGAGTATGATTGCCATGTCATACTCCATCAGAGCGTGATCGCCATGTCACGTTCCTTAGGAATATAGGATCTTCATTCGGTACTTACACTAGCTGGGTCGATGCCATGCCTCATGTGAGTGGGGTTCTTGCATCTGTTTTAATCTTTAGTCTTTAGTCTTTAGCCTTTACACCCCTTGGGTAGCCTGGCCTTGGAGTGAGCTCGTCAGCTCGACTTGTGACCATCGTCACACCGACTCATCCACAAGGGGATTCACGTGCCTCTAGTCTTGGAGGGATCTCATTCTGGCCACGTGCCTCTAATTGAAGGGATCTCTTCTGGTCACATGCCTCAAAATTGAGGGATCTCATCTGACCATGTGCCTTCAATATAGAGTGATCTCATCTGACCACGTGCCTCCAAGGTAGAGGGATCTCATAGTTTTAGCTACCTTCATAGAGAGGGATTCAATGTGCAACTACCTCCAAGTGAATGGATCCACATCTTTATCATTTATTTGCCTTCATAGGGAGGGATCTCAAATAACTGCCTCCAAGTGAAGGGACCCACATTTAATATATTCACATTCTTTCATTCCCATGCATAATCAAGCATAGATATGCGGAATGTACTCATACATGTGCTTCATGATTTATTTTCATATATGACATAACTCATATCATACTTAAATTCATCCTTGCATATAAACATTCATAATATCATAGACTTCTACCGTAAATCCGACAGCATAACGGATCAAATTCGTTTCCCCATGAATAGTGTCAGTTCTTACAGACAAATCAACCATAGTAGTATAATCAATCTAACATATCTCTTAATGTAAAACTTGCAACCATTAACTCAAACCTTATGTGCTCACTAACACTTGTGAAACCATCAATTTGGTCATTTCTGCCAATTCTATTCGGTTCTGCCCTAATTTTGTATAATCCACCTTTTCCTCTATCCAACTCATTTAAATATGAATTTTGGATATGTCATAGCTCTACATGTCTACTTTCTAACCTCTTTGATCCCATATCATTTTGATTTATATAACTCAAGATATTTAACTTTTGCCTCAACCTATTTGGTCACTGGCTTGAATTACTCTCTTGGAAGTAAAAATTCATTAAAAATCGAAACTAAACTCAAATCATACAAAATTGGTCTCATATTAAAGTTAATAGGACAACCTTTCATTTGCAATAATTTTCACTCCATTTGCTTAAGTACAGCTCGAGTTATAAGTCCTAAAATTCCACCTTTCTGAACTACTCTGTTTTGGCTCGGTTTGGACATAGGATAACTTTCTCGAACCACTGGGATCAATTGGGGTCATAACAAACTCAAAATTTTATATTGGGATGTTCCCCTATGTGTAAGCTTTCTAACAAAGTTAGTTTCACTCAATTTAGAGTTGTGTAGGGCGAGTTATACCCTCCTCAAGTCACCATGCCCGGATGAAAGTCCTGATTCCTAGGTCAAACTTCAAAAATTCATATCTCTCTCAATATTAATCCAATGACCTTATATTATATATGTATGGAAATCTCTGAATGTCTAATTTCATCTAAAAATGGTTTCATCATATTCAACCGACTGTAGGCGGAGCTGTACACTCCGCCATCCGGACTACTGAGGACTCTTCACCAAGACAGCATCCTCATCCTCCATTCCTTCTAGTTTTCTCCTTCTAACTCTAATTCCAACTCAAGACTTCATCCTATCATAATCCATCATATACATACAATATATCATCAAATACATGAAGAAGAGTACAATTTAATACAGCCATAGTGCAAAGAATTCAAGAACAGAAATAGAATCCTACCTCTTTGGAGTGTGATTTGAGCTAAGTGTTGAAGCTTGAATTGTTAGAACTTTGTTAAGCTTGAAGGAGTAATGGAGTTGGGTGAGTGGAGAAGAGAAAAAAAGAGCTAAACAAGGGAGAAGGCAGCGTAAAGATGGGGCTGAAGGAGAGAAAGAAATGAGTTTATAAGCTTGAGGTAGTAGTTAGCTTGGAGGGTTTTGATTGGCCTAAAAACACAAGACTGAATTTCAGCCAACCTTCCCCATTTTTGTGGGTAAGGTTCAGCCATGTATCCCTCTTTTTGTGACAAAATTGCTCTCCACGTCGCCTAAAAGTGGGACTCACTTCCATTCATCTGAAATCGGAACTCGTCTCTATTATGTGTAAAGTCGGAACCCGCGTCCCTTTTTTTTTTTTTTTTTTATCTTGGAGCTGAAGCCGGATGTTGGAACTCGTCCAACCTTATTTGACACTTGGGAGTAAATTTGGATATCGGAAATCATACAGCTTACAATCACCTAATCTCGGAATTCCCATTCAAACTCGGGAACGCCAGCAGAAATGGAAGGCTCCAGTGAATAAGCTCAAAGATTGGAACTCGTGTATGACTTGGAAATCAACTCAAAGATCTGAACTCGTGTCCATTCTAATTGAGTTCAACTCTAAGGCGGGAACTTGTTACATTCCACTCGGAGGTTGGTACTTGCATCATTGTGTTAAACTATAGCTTCGGAGGTCGGAAACTATGTACACTATTTTGAAACATGAAGTATGAGGTCGGAACTTGAGTACATCTTGCTGAAACTTGGAGACCAACTCAGAGATCTGATCCCGTGTCCATTAACTCATAGGTCGGGAATCGTGTCTTATTCTGGTTGAACAATCAACCATGAAGTTGGAACTCATATCCTTTGTGTTTGAAGCATAAGGTCGGAAATCGTAAATATTAGCCATTTCATTTGGGATTTGGGGATGAAGTCGGAGGTCGGAACTATGACTGTTTCGCTGAGATGAGGTCGGAAGTCGGAAAATCAAACTAGTCCATTATTAAGTCGGAAATCAGAAATTCTATGTAGTAGGTCGGAAATCGGGACATTACAGAAAATGATAATCTCTCGACATGTACTGTTTGATGAAACTAGATTCCTTTTCCAAGAATCTCAATCCCCTTTTTTCATACTGCAACACAAAACACTGACTCTCCCTCATCCATGACACCATCAATCCCTTGTGTATCGAGATCACCAAACATTGACAACACCAACTCTCAAACACTGTCAACACCTCCTTGTCCTCCCAACATACCTCAACTTTCTTCCTCAAATACCTTCATTCTCATTTCAGGTATTCATATTGACCTACCATTTGACATAGAAAAATCATCAGTTGCTATTCCACCTCCTAAACCTACACCCACTACCAGAAAATCGTCCGGTTGTGACCAATTTTTCGATTCCAAAATGAAGAAAATCGATCGCTAAGATCATTTGCGACCGATTTTTCAATCGTAAAAATAATATTTGCAACCATTAATTGGTTGCAAAGTTTGGAATTTGCGACCGATTTATCGGTCCCAAATTTTGCGACCGATTTTTCGGTTGCAAATGTCCAAAATAATGTTTGAAGTTTGCGACGGATTTTTCGATCGCAAATATAGTACGCAGATTACTTTAGGTCAGATAATCAATTGCTAAATTAGTCGCAAATTTTGAAATTTCAAAATAAAGAGAAAGAAAAATCTTTTAAAATCCAAACTTGGTACACTTGCATTAAGCAACAGCCTAGAAAACAAAAACCAATAATCCAAAAGCTAACAAGTCAATATTGCATATCATTAAGTGTTACTAGCTAATTGTAAAACATCCCAAAACATAAAAGTCAAGTACCTAAAGTTTAAGACATATAAATTTACATAAAAGTAAGTAGTGTATAATCTAAACTACATCCAATATGAAATATAAGCACTAAGTTCATTCAGATCCTTCTTCATCATCAGTTGATCCATCATCCTCAGCTTGGTTTGTAATGGTAGGTTGGAAAATAGCCGGTTGGAAATTCATCCTTTGCATCATTTGTTGCACAAGTTGATTGGTGGCTTAAAGCTATTTCTCATTAGTCTCTAATCTAGTTAGAAGCGTCCTATTCTCTTCTGCCATTTTCTTCATTAGCTCCTCATGCTCTGTTCTTTGTTGGACTCCGAACCAGAACCACAATAAAACAAATCCATAACCAAAACCCATCAATCAAATATAACAATTTAACAAATTTACCATATTTCCGTAATCATGAACTAGTTTAATATGTTTACTGATAGAAACGACAACCTAATAACACGTAGTGAAAAAGATCATATACATGAGGTATGAATTTGGTGAACACAAAATTTGTAAGATCCTATCCCACAAGAAAAGTCTATATATTTTATAACAACTAAGTACATATACACACAACCCTCTACATTCTAATTATGTTGAAGCAATTTTAATTCAATATTAACAATTTTAACTCAAATTAATAATTTTAACTAAAAAAGTAACACTTGTAACTCAAATATTATTACTTTTAACTCAAACATTAAGAACTATGATCAAAATTAACAATTCTAACTCAAAAGTTAACACTTTTAACCCAAAAATTAATAATTTCAACTCAAATCAATAATTTTAACTGAGAATTTAACACTTCTAACTCAAATATTATTACTTTTAACTCCAAAATTAACAATTCTAATCCAAATTAACAATTCTAACTAAATAATTAACACTTTTATTTAAAAAATTAACACTTGTAAAGCAAAAATTAACCATTTTAACTGAAATTAACAATTCTAACTCAAATATTAACACTTTTAACTCACAAATTAATGCTTTTAACCCAAACATTGCTTCAACATAATTAAGAACTAATATTTTAATTAAGTAATAACTATTCAACATAAGCAAGAACCCAAAAATCAATCTAACCTAACTTTCTCTATCAACATCCTCAACCAATTAACCAACACAAACAAACCAACACAATCAACTAAATATACCAAAACTCTCATTACATTAGAAAAAATAATATATATCAAAAATAAAAAACAACAACCCTTAATATCAATAAAATCTCTCTGTTAACCAATAAAATAAAAAATCAAACCCAAAAATCTCAACTGCTTTAACAACACAAATATCTACATAATGTAATTTAAAAAACTAAACCAACAAACTAACAACCAAACCCCATGATTTAAAAAAAAATAGATTAGCAAAACAAAAAAAATAGAGCAGAAAAAAAAAACTAGAAGCAACTAAAGTGCCAAGGGAGAACCAGAGTAGCAGCAGCTTGGGGAAAGCAGCTTGGTAGCGGGGCTGCTCATGGTAGAGGAGATATGTGCAGCGGTGGAGAAGCTCGTAGCGGTGGAGATCTGCCATGTCTATAGCGCGCTGGGCTTACTGGTTCTACAGCTCCTAGAGACGGTGGCGGCGAGATCCTGGCCGCGGTGGCTTGCGGGCGGGGGTAGGGTTGGCTTGGAAGTGGGGGTGGGGATGAGGGTGGGGAGGGCGTTGCAAACATCAGTTTTATTTTTGGCTAAATTTTGAATTTTGTGACCGAATGTAGAATGTAGAATTAAAAATTTGCGACCGATTTTTCAGTCACAAAATTGGCCTCAAAAATTGCTCGCAAATTTTTAATTCTACATTTTACATTCCAAATCCAAGCATTTCAAGTTGGATCTACACTTTGTTAGTGATCATATTGCAAAAGATCATGTTCAAGTTAGTCATATCCCTGCTCATGCTCAAGCAGCTGATATTCTCACCAAGCCTATCTCATCTACTTTCTTCCATAATTTTCGAGACAAACTTAGGATTGTGAGTTGTCAATCCCTAAGTTTGAGGGAAGATGTAAAGGATACTCACCCACGAGCAACAAGTTAGCTAAGTTTGTTATAATTAACATTCAGTTAGAGTTAGTTATAGAGTTTGTTGTAGCTTTGTTACCTTATCAGAGTCATAGATATATACATATATAAGCTAATGTAAGCCACACTCAATCAATGAAATCATTCTCATCTCATTCACTTCAGATCCATTCTCATATTCTCTCTGTTCTCTCTGTTCGTTCTCCTTGGTCCTAATATCTTAGAACTTCGTGATGGCTTCCGTTTGCGTCTTGGCAGGGAAGATGAGTCCTTCTGGTTACCGAATTGGCTCCCGGCAAGGAGGCTTTGTGACTTGATCCTAATTTTTATGCATATTTCTAATTTCTGATATTGAATCGCGGGTTAGGGATGTCTAGAAGGATGGTGTTTGGCAGCTAGACAGATTGTGCATTCCCCTAGATATGGATATTAGGCGCTTGGTATTGGATTCCCGGATTTGGTTACATAATGATTCTTAAGATTTGGTGGTCTTGTCGGAGGAAATCATTGGGCCTTTTTCAGTCGCTTCAGCTTATTGGTGGCTTCAGAGACTACCCCTTGTTTTGTTAGTTGGGATTTAAGCTGGAAATCACTAACGTATATAAACCCGAAGAGTCATGTAGCTAGGTGTCATCTTCACATATTTTTGAAATAAAAAATTCAAAGAAACATCCAAACAAAAACAAGAGTGTACTGGCACGGTACCAAAAAAATAAAAAAAAACACAATATCCCATCCCCCCCCCCTCCTCCCCTCTCTAAAAACCCTATATAGTCCAATTTTTGCTAGCTCTCACTTTTTCTGTTTTTCAATTTTTATTCCAAATTTTTTATCATGATTGATTCTTTATATGTTTGCATTTCCTTTTTAAATTTTACCCATGGTTTCTTTATTTCTTTGTTTCATTTTTAAAATTTTTTTAATTCCTTTATCAAATTTATACTTTGATTTTAGTCTTTTTGTTTTTTGTACCATATTTATGTATCATATGTGATGCAAGTATAAATTGTAAAAAGAATCAATCATGATAGTTTTTATATATTTTTTTAAAAAAATTAAATTTATACATTGAGTTTAGTCCCTTTTTTTTTTGGTACCATATTTATGTATCATATGTGATGCAAGTATAAATTGTAAAGAGAATCAATCATGATAGTTTTTATTTTAAATTTTTAAAAATTAAATTTGATGAATTGTTGGTATAAAATATACACACTATCAATTAATTTGTTTTCAGGATATTTTTTTAAAAAGCTAATATTTTTACATCACAAAAAAGAAAAGAAGCTCCATCGAATGAAAGCAAGATAAAAATAAGTTTGATGTTAATGTATCAATTTTCAGAGTTTTTCTTTTTTAGTGAGTAGTTCTCAATAAAAAATGAAAAAGATATAAATACATGATTTTGAGCTTCCTATACCTTTGGCAGATTTAATTTTTGATAATTTAACGTAAAAAGTTCCTTTTGTGGGGTAAGTAAAAGTCTTACCTTTATTTAGAATTATGATGTGAAATTTGTGCTATTGAATTAGTATGTAAGAAATTTAAGATCAAAGTAGTGAGATTAATGGAAGTAGAATGTTAGATCCAATTTTACGGTAGGGACTAAACTGAAAAACAAGCACAAAGAATATCATATGAATTAGAACATTAATTCTCTAATAAGTCCAGGTTGTTAATGAAATTTCTAAGTACTTAAATTGTGTTTTTCTAATACAAAATTGTGTCTACTTCAAATCCTCATCAATGAGTTTTCTCCGCATGGAGTCTATTTTTTTTTCTATAATAATGTCCCTTTTATTTATAATTTAGTCTAAGAAGAGTTAAATTGAATATTATTGTCATTTGTTATTGCTTTTTGAAGCTGATATAAAGAGGCAAACTTTGCCACTTTCATTTTGATTATATATATATATATATATATATATATATATATATATATATATATATATATATATATATATATATATATATAGTTTAATTGGTATGCACTGACAGTATAAAACTGTTTTACACTGTCAACCAATAGAAATAGGAGAAAGTGAGAAATCATGATGGGTCCCTCATTATAATGGGTAGTTATTTATATGAGTTGGCACTTTCCACTATTTCTATTGACTGTCAGTGCATTTAAATTAAATATATATATATATATATATACATTGTTTTTTTTTTTTGTTTTTGTTGGCTTTGTTTCTTATGTTTTGTAATATACTTGGTTAGTAAACAAAAGTCAACATCTTATTTATAGAACCAAGTCAATTAGAATGGCAATCATTTATAGCTTTGATATACGGGAGTAATGCTTATAAGTGTAAATCCTTTTGCTTGGAAGAATTTACATGTGGAGCATAAGAGGAAACTTAAGGAGGAGCACGCTTAGTAATTTTTATAAAATTTATATTTTGCTTGGTTGTGGGGTGATTTGATTGATTGAATTGTCCTATATGTTGACAAAAAGCCTTTGTGTGGTCTATGTTCATTTTAGGACTCTAATGATGTATGTTCAGATAAAGGTCATAAGATGTGATTTTGCTTCCCCTCCCTCTTTCTTATATTTATTTCCTACATGATTAAATGGTTTCCTCAATTATTCCGGAAACAAAACAATTTGATTTGTGAAGATGCTAAATCTTAATTAAATTATTGCTTTCTCATCAAGCCTCTGTGTGTTTTAGGAGAAAATGGAAGAAGAGAAAAAGTGAAGGAGAGAAAATGAGAAGAAAATTAAGTTTTTCATTGTTTGATTAACAATGAAAAATGGAGAGAAAACACAAAAAGTGCGTGGGACCCATCTCAAAACTTTTCTTCTCACCACAGCACAGAAAAAATGAAAAAAATCAAAGAAAAAATTGTCAATTATATTTATATCTCTAAAATTCATGGTTAATAATAAAATATAATAATTTATATTATAATATTTTATTTGAACAGAAGTTTTTAAAATAAATTATATAATTCAAATTTTATTAATTAAATTTTTTTATTAAAATTATCATAAAATTATTTATTTATTCAATTTATAAAAAGTAATTAAAAATTGAATTAAAATAACATAATAATTCTTTATTACAATAAGGATATATATGTCATTTTAATATAACTATTATTTTCTTTCTTTTCATTTTCTCTATATCCAAACATATAAAAAGAAAACACATATTTCTCTTTATTTTCTTTTCTCTCTATTTTTTTTCTTTCCATTTTCTTTCTCCTCAATTTCTCTTCATATCCAAACAACCCGCAAAAGTAGATTTATTTGAATATATCAATAACATTTCTTCATGCTGAGCCTATTAATAGTTGGGAGTTGTTATAGATTTTGTCAAATTTAACCTCATGAAATAAAATATATGGCACTTCCACAATTACTGCATGCATGCCTTAATATAGGTAAGTGTGGAATTATTAAGTGGATAACACATGATTCACATATTTGTTGATGGCTCTGAATTGCAGAATTTTGATACTATTATCCTTTAATGCTTTTAGAGTTGTTATTAAAATCAACTTGGCATGCAGGGCCCTATATATATATATATATATATATATATATATATATATGTATTAATGAGGAACTAAAATGTTCAACTAGAATACAATTTTCAGTGATCACATCCGCTTTGAATGGTGTAAAGCATAACCTATTGAAAGTTTTCTTTGAACATTTCATAAAATTATCATGAGTGATGTATATTGGGAAACAAAGGAAGTCTTCCTATGGTAGTATTCTAGAGGAATATAATTAACTTCCCAAATTTAAGGTAGGAACTGTTTTACATGCATGCTTTTTTTTTTTTCGGTTACCTTTATGCATTGTACACAATTTTATTAATTGTATCATTCAATGGGTGGCATTAGTATGTTTCTTGCGTTCAGTATTGTTGCTAGAACGAAGAGAGTTTAAGCAACTATTCTCACAAGTCAATAAAAATTTAATACTAATGCTTAGTGTAAGTTAGATTGATATATGGTTCGCTTCAATATTCATTTAAAGATAAGTGATACTTAGTTTGCTATACAATGACAACACTTATTTTTGTTTTCCTTTTATTGGTCTCTACTATTAAAATCTGGCATCAGTTAAGGAAAAAGGAAACATAATAGTCTAAAAGTTTCGATAAACCTTTAATCATTAAGATATGGCAGCATCTAATATGCTCTTCAGGGTCAAAGGTGCTTCACACACCATATAATCTAATGGTAATGATATGATGATGTATTGATGAAACTAATAATATGTGATTCACTATAAATTTTTTCATTTTCTCCCCTTCCCACCTTCCCCCAGCAAACAACGCATTCCATCATTACCAGCACCGTCGCCCAACAGGATATGGAAGGAAAGCTTTGGTGTCATCTCCGTCGAGCTCGGAGCTGGTTAGATCACTGGGTGCGAGGTAGAGTGACGATGATGTCGAAAGGACATGATGGTACGAGGTCGAGCGGCATGTGGCTTCGACGGGGCACGGTTCTTGATGGTTGACGACATTATGACAATTGTGGATGACGGTTGGGTAAGGAGGTGAGGGTGGTGTGTGGCAGCGGCGCATGTGAGGGCTGCGCGGCGATTTTGGTTTGACGTTGAAGGTGTGTCAACGGTGGTGGTTGGCAATGTTGTTGGTGGCACATAGAAAAAGAGGGAGAGAGAAAAGTAGTTAGACATTGAGTCTTTGCTTTAGGGAAGGAAGAGTGAGAATTTTTAACGTACACTACAAGATAGAGTACTATGAATACACATTATATATCCTCACCATCAGATACATATGGTGCGCGATGCAACCTTGACCGTAGGGTGCATTATAGAACGCGCCGATATGTAGTATAGACATTAAAAGGAGTTGAAGGTGTTTGAGAGGAGGAGTCAAGGAAGGATAAAGGAGGAGGTCAGGGAAGATTATAAGCTAAAAAAGAGAACAAGCCAAAAAAAGTATTTAAGTAGAACAGGCTGCAGGGGTGGCCACGGGAGACAGAGATAGAGCGTGTGAATAACAAAATACAAGTTTGCCAATGTAAGTGAAGAGAGAAGTTCAATATCTATGTTAGAAGGAAGGGAGTGACGCATAAAGTGAGTGCAGGGGGCATAATATGTCACTATTTGGTATATGACATGCAATTCTAATCATTTCCTCTGAGCATGTGTGTCTCCTGCTATGTTATTGGTGTCTTTGGCTATTTGTCAGCATGATCAGCTCCTTGCTTTTCGTTTCATAGTCAGTTTGATTGTAAATGATCGCACTATCTTATGTTTTCTCTTTTAGTATCACATTCTTTTTTTTTTTTTTTTTTTGCATGTTACCATACCATTCTATTTTTCTATTTTCATAAATTGAGCAAATTTTTTTCTTTGGTCTATAAGTTTGTTCCATGCTGTTTTGAAAAAATTATATTCTAACTTCTAAATCATATCTTATTCTATTTCTACCTTTAGACAGGGAAAAAAAAATTCTAGCTTGGTAATTCAATTGTGCAGCTTTGATAGGTTATTATTTTTAGGCAGGCTTGAGTAATTTGTTCATATGCATCCAATATTTTTTTGTGGCTAATTTACTGGGTTATATTATTATTTAGTCAAGCATTTTTTGTTGTAGGAGTTCATATATTAGACTTAACTAACCAATTTGAAGTTTTGTACTGCCTATATAATGTTAGACAAGCTTTTCATTTGTCTGCAATGACTTGACTTATGAGAGATGCTGGATCTGTGTGAAAATATTTGGCAACATATATAAAATTATTTCTATGTATTATTTCTAAATTAATAGTACTTGGAACTTGTTAGTTACTTAATGTTCCTGTAAAACATTAGGCATTTACATTGGAACATTGTACTACATTTGTGTTTTAGCTGCTATTTGGTATCAAGTGTCGCAGCCTGCTCTAAATTACAATTTTAAAATATTCAATTACACTAAATTTGAAGTATAGTGCAACCGAGGTCATCTCACAAGGATGTTGTTGCTATCTAGTTAAGTAACAAGGGGGTATGTGCAAACATGCAGTAAATAAGCTATAAAAGAAAATTAGATAAAATTAAAAACACTAGTTCAAAGAGTTCCTTAGGCATAAGGTGAATCAATCATTAACGCACAATATATCAAACACATGGAGTGCGACTAATTTGAGTTATTAGAGAGACCTCTACTAACAACTCCACAATTCTACCTAGAGAACTCTAGGAATTCAACCAACACATAATTGATTAGATAATTGAGACCTCAACTCTAATTAACCTATGTTGATTTCTAGCCCCAATTGTATTAGCCTAGGTTTGAACCCAAACCTAATTCCTAATTCTTTAACTAATCAAGTTCATACCAATTGACCAATTAGTAATCACCCAACTAATTCCTCATTCATAAACTCACATATCAATACCATTCAATGCAAATTTACAAATAAAAGAGGGCAAAGAATCAAGAAAACAAACATGATTGAAATTCAAGCATAGGGTTTCAAGATTACAACCATAATGCCCTTGGAGTCTCCTTGAACTAGCTTGCAATCCTACTCCTCCATAGCAATGAAGGTTACAAAATAGAACCCAAAACAAGTATCTTACAAAATGAAAGGAAAAGAAAAAGAAAAGAAGAGGAGAGGAGAAGAGAAGAAAGAAAAAATGAAAAATGTTGGAGATGAGTTCCCTTTTTCGCGTCTCGGTTTTCTCTCTTCTTATCAGATCTCAAATGTCAAAATTAAAAAATACCCTTGAGTCCAACTTAATCCTCTTGTTCTTAGCTTTAAGTAGACACCCAATTTGCTTAATTTGGACTTAAAATGAGAGAGTTATGGCCCAATCTTTATAGCATGTTCAGGTTGTACGTGTATTCGCGTCAGTCCATTTTAACAGCCAATAAATCCATGAAGATGTCATTATTTTGGAGAGTGGTCTTCATATGAATTGAAGCTTTATGTCTTAGCTTTCAAATGGCACTAGTTTTGCCTCAATCCAATGTCTACAACTCACGTTATGGCCCAATTAGTGCACACTACTCCGGTTTCAGCGTAACAGCCCTGTTCTGACTTCGTGGCCCAATTCGACCCACTAGACATCTGAATTAGTTGTTGACTTCTTCATCAATGTTGTAGATATTTCTCTCAGCTTTCCTACAATATAAAATTTGTAATTTTTAGATATCTACAACTCAAGATACAGCCATAATACAAAAATAGTGTAAATTTGTAATAATGCTAAAAAATACAATTAAGCTTAATTAGAGTCCAAACTTATAAAATGTGCCCAATATTATTCAATTAAGCACAAAAGAGGTTCAATAAACTAAATATGAGGGTTAATCAATGTATCAAAATATTGGTTGTCACTATCACTACACTTTGGCTTCTTTTTTTAATTATATGCCAGATCTTATTCAGGTTTAGCCTGCCACATTTAGGGAAAAGCAAGACACTCACCATTAAGGGTAAGTACATTTGCCGAGTGCAACCTAATACGAACAAGGTCTATATTGTCTTAGATTCTGTATTAGTTGTATGTTGCATACACCTCTTAATAATTAGAATATGGATTAAGTTAAAATATTTAACAGATTTTTCATGCCATAATTTTCTTTTTACATCTATTGTTCTTAGCTGTTCAAATTATTGCAGTCATGAAAAGTAGTCTTAGTGAACTTACTAATTGCATTGAAGGATCCATATTTCATTAAGTTGAGTTTTTGGTTACTCTTTGTGTTACTTGTATAGTAAGTTTGATTTGTAACCTTTTCCAATGTAGGGTTATATAGAGAAGATTAGGTGACAAATTGCAATCTACAAAGTCAACTTTGCTACGTTCAAGACAAGTAACTCCAATGGCTTAAGTGAAATGTTGACTTCTGTGATTGTTACAGGAGAATACCTACTTGGTCCATGAAGAAGATATGAGAGTTGATATCCACCGGTTACCCTTTTGCTTTCGTTATTTGGAATTTTGGTAGCTAGCCTTTTTTCAGACACAGTGACTCAAATTACTGCAAACAAAGAGAAGTTAGATGTTTAAAAGTTAGTTAGTGTTAGCATATCCCGTGCATAGCACGTGCTACATTTGAACATGAACTCTATACGAAGATAACTCTAACGTAAATCTACATTCGAACATGAATATATTGTTGTATATATATGGGTCTTAGTGTGTTTCAAACTTAGTTATTCTATGTGTATTTAGCTACGGAAGAAGTCCCACATTGCTCATGAAAATGTTTTAATAAACATTTATACATGATGGTATCTAATTAGTAAATACCTTATGGTATTGAGGTAGCATTGTGGACTTGGGCCTTAATTAAATACACACATGTGCGCCCCGCCCTGCCCCGTCTCGTCCGTGCGCGTGTGGGCCTGCCAAGCTTTTACTAGCCGTACAAATTTTATTTTTAATTTTAGTCAAATTTCCATTTTACCATTGCATCTCTTTAATACTCCAACAGCTCTTTTTCTAACTGTTATCCAACGACTAGTTTGCAACAACTCTTTTACAACAACTATTTCTTTTCCCTATATAAAGCCTGCTGCATGGCACAACACAACACACAGAACAACAATCATCTCCTCATTCTTTCTCTTCTGCGCAATAGAAGCTGCCCCCACTGCTTTTGCTACGTTTTCTGCTTCTTGCAAGATCTGCTACTCAACGTACCAGGACCATCGTGTGGATGAGTTCCCGTGGAGACCCACGTCCAATCCTGGAAGATTAACCGTCAACGCCATTCCACCAAGCATAGTTTTGGGTAGGGCAGAATTAAACCCTTAAGGACAGTGCTTTGTACGATTCGTGGTAATCTTGTTCTACTACTTCTTATTGTTGCTGTCATTTTATTCTTATTATTTAAAGCTAAAATACTAGTGTTCAAACTATTTTTGACAACATTCTTAAGGGTTTAAGATGGATCCTAGTATTTTAACTGCTGTTAACGTCATTCCTGATGCTTCAAGGATTGAATCATTTGATGAAAATAATTTTAAATGATGGCAACATAGAATTTTAGAAGTTTTAGACTTTTCTCAAATCAGTTTTGTTTTGCAAGATCCTAAACCGGAACATAATTCTGAAAATTATCAACAAGCCTTGAATGATTGGGAATTCGCTGATAAATTGTGCAAACATAATATTTTAAAAGGTTTATCAAATGATTTGTATGATATTTATTGTCATTATGTTCATGCAAAGGATATTTGGGATGCATTGGTTCAAAAATATATTTATGAAGAAGAAGGTAGTAAAAAGTTCTTGGTTCATAATTATAATGCATTTCAAATGAATGAAAATAAATCTGTTGCTTCTCAAATTAATGAATTTACTAAGCTTGTAGATGAATTACCTAAGGAAGGAGATATTTTTCCTGAAAGGTTTGTATCTCAAACTCTTGTTGATAAACTACCTGAATCTTGGAAAGATTATAAAATGAATTTTATGCAAAAGAGAAAAGCTATGACATTGCAAGAAACCATTGTGCATATTAAGATTGAGGAGAAAAATAGGCTAATGGCTAGTGAACAAAATGCTAAGGAAATGCATGCTAGAGCTAACATTGCTAAGGATATGCAGTCTAAAAATTCATTTTATGGCTCTAAAAATCATAAAATTAGAGTCCATAAACCACATTTCAAGCATGATTCTAACCAACAACAAAAGAAGAAGGGTGCTTATTTTATTTGTGGCAAAATAGGTCATTTTGCATCCGCTTGTAGACTGAGAAGGAACAATCAAGGAGGCGGAAATAAAGGAGGAGGATCATCAAAGACAAGAGCAAACGTGGTGGAACATCAAGATGATGTTATAGTGGCAGTGGTGTCTGAATGCTTTTTAGTGAAGGAAGCCAAGGGATGGATTGTGGACTCTGGTGCCACAAAGTACATTTGTGCTAAGAAGGAAATGTTCTCTGAGTTTTCTCCCATAGAGGATGGGAAGGATTATATTTACCTAGGAGATTCAAGCAAAATCTCAGTCTTAGGTAAAGGAAAGGTGTCATTAAAAATGACATATGGGAAAACTCTTGTGCTGTCTGAAGTACTCTTTGTACCTGCCATTAAACATTGCCTAGTGTCGGTCCATCTCCTTAACAATGCCAATGTGAAGGTAACCTTTGATAGTAACATAGTTACCCTATCTACGAATGACATATATGTTGGTAAAGGTTATCTTAATGATGGTCTATATGTTTTGAATATAGTTACTAATAATAATGAAGGAAGTTCTTCTTTTGCTTACTTGGTTGATTCTCTTGATGTTTGGCATGGTAGATTAGGACATGTAAATGTTCCTTATATCTTAAAATTAAAAGAAATGGGACTAATTGATAGATTGGATAATACTAGCTTGGATAAATGTGAAATTTGTATAGAAACTTAGTAAAACACCTTATGAGCTCTGGTTTGATAAACAACCTAAATTAGGACACCTGAAAGTATGGGGGTGTTTAGCTAAGGTAATGTTGCCAGACCCTAAGAAAAGGAAACTTGGTTCTAGAACATGTGATTGTGTGTTTATTGGATATGCTCAAAATAGTAGTTCATATAGATTTCTTGTTGTGAAAAGTGATGTGTTAGAACATAATTCCATAATTGAATCTTGTAATGCATCATTCTTTGAGCTTGTGTTTCCTATGAAAACTAAAGAGAAGCATAGTAGTAACTCACATGAGAATATATCTGAGGATATAATTGATCAAAATGATAATGAATTGAGAAGGAGTAAAAGAACAAGGAAAGAAAAGGATTTTGGTGATGACTTTTATGCTTATCTTGTTTCTGATGATCCTTTAACTTATAATGATGCTGTTACATCTATTGATGCTCCTTTTTGGAAAGATGCTATACATGCTGAGATTGAATCTATTATGGCCAATCATACTTGGGAATTAGTAGATTTACCACCTAAGACAAAACCTATTGGATGTAAATGGGTATTTAAGAAGAAACTAAAATCGGATGGTAGTGTAGATAAATATAAGGCCAGGTTGGTGGCTAAGGGATACAAGCAACAAAAGAATCTTGATTACTTTGATACTTATTCTCCTGTTACTAGAATTATATCTATTAGAGTTTTGTTTGCCATTGCATCTATCTATAAACTTGTTGTGCATCAAATGGATGTGAAAATTGCATTTCTCAATGGTGATCTTGAAGAAGAGATCTACATGGAACAACCCGAGGGATGTGTGGTTAAGGGCAAGGAGAACAAGGTATGCAAACTTGTTAAAGCTCTTTATGATTTAAAGCAAGCTCCAAAACAATGGCATGAAAATTTTGATCATGTTATGATTTCCAATGGGTATGTGACAAATGAATCCGATAAATGCATATATAGCAAGTTTAATGATGGTGTTAGTGTTATCATCTGCCTATATATTGATGATTTACTGATCTTTGGTACATGTTTAGATACTGTAACTAAAACTAAAAGATTTTTGTCTTCTCAATTTGATATGAAAGATATGGGAGTTGCTAATGTTATACTTGGAATAAAATTGATTAAGAAAAATGATAGATTCATTTTATCTCAATCTCACTATGTTGAAAGCATTCTTAAGAAATTTGGATATTTTGACTACAAACCTGCATCTACTCCTTATGATTCTAGTTTGCATCTAGTTAAAAACAGAGGTGATAGTGTATCACAAATTGAATATGCACGCATAATTGGTAGTTTGATGTATTTAATGAATTGCACTAGACCAGATATTGCATATGCTGTAAATAGACTAAGTAGATATACTCATAATCCTAGTGATATCCATTGGAATGCCTTAATTAGACTTTTAAGATATTTAAAAGGTACTAAAGATTTTGGTTTAGTGTATTCTGGTTATCCCTTAGTATTAGAGGGATATAGTGATGCAAACTGGATTTCTGACTCTGATGAATTAAAGTCTACAAGTGGTTATGTTTTTATGCTGGCAGGTGGGGCTATTTCTTGGAAGTCCACCCAACAGACTTGTATTGCCAGGTCCACCATGGAGTTAGAATTTATAGCTTTAGAAAAGACAGGAACAGAAGCTGAATGGTTAAGAAACCTATTGGTGGACATACCATTATGGGATAGAACACAGACATCTGTGTCTATTCATTGTGATTGTCAAGCTGCCATTGCTCAAGTAAAGAACAAAATATATAATGGAAAAAGTCGGCATATCAGATTGAGACATAATATTGTAAGGCAGTTGATTGAGAACAATGTGATATCCATGGATTTTGTAAGGTCAGAAAAGAACTTGGCTGACCTTTTGACGAAGCCACTTACTAGGATGCTAGTAACTGAAAAATCGAGGGGGATGGGACTGATGCTATTACTTGAGGCGGTATGATGGAAACCTAACTACGATGATTGGAGATCCCATGAAGGTGGTTCAATGTGGTAAACGAAGTCATACGAGTCTCACAAAGGGTATTGTCGCTTCTTACTGATTTCTGCCATTCATATGAGATGATTGGTGAAGAGTCTCTCCCTATGATGTATGACAATACCGCTACAGTGGTGTTTGAGGATGAGCAATGCTCTTAATGGATCCATAGCCCTCAATGTGGGGGTGGGGTATCTGTTGTAGCATACTCCTGTTGGATGCCACCTAAGTGAGAGTGGAGATGAGGCCGTCTCCCATGAGAATGGGCATAAAACTCTAGAGCTCTCATGATTCCAGGATAGCGCATGGCCTTAATGCACAAAACGGCTAAGAGCAGCATATCTTATGGGATGTTGTGTGGTTGGTGGACGTGCTCCAACCATTATCTTAGAAGTTTGGTTCAAAGAGATTTCTCTACCAAATTTCCTCAGGGTTGTCACCCACTTGTACCTAAGGTGAAGTTTAAATCCTTTGGATACTACACTAAAATATAACATTCCTGTTTATTCCCCTGAGTTTGAAACATGTGGGGGATTGTTGCATATATATGGGTCTTAGTATGTTTCAAACTTAGTTATTCTATGTGTATTTAGCTACGAAAGAAATCCCACATTGCTCATGAAAATGTTTTAATAAACATTTATACATGATGATATCTAATCAGTAAATACCTTATAGTATTGATATAGCATTGTGGACTTGGGCCTTAATTAAATACACAC
Organism: Pterocarpus macrocarpus; assembly: GCA_031439585.1. Taxonomy (NCBI): domain Eukaryota; kingdom Viridiplantae; phylum Streptophyta; class Magnoliopsida; order Fabales; family Fabaceae; genus Pterocarpus; species Pterocarpus macrocarpus. Next base: position 71,389,646 of record CM062515.1, on the reverse strand, counting down.
ACGTGCGCCCCGCCTTGCCCCGTCTCGTTCGCGCGCGTGTGGGCCTGCCAAGCTTTTACTACCCGTACAAATTTTATTTTTAATTTTAGTCAAATTTCCTTTTTACCATTGCATCTCTTTAATGCTCCAATGGCTCTTTTTCTGACCGTTATCCAACGGTTAGTTTACAACGGCTCTTTTACAATAGCTATTTCTTTTCCCTATATAAAGCCTGCTACATGGCACAACACAACACACAGAACAACAATCATCTCCTCATTCTTTCTCTTCTGCGCAATAGAAGCTGCCCCCACTGCTTCTACTGCGTTTTCTGCTTCTTGCAAGATCTGCTGCTCAACGTACCGGGACCATCGTGTGAACGAGTTCCCGTGGAGGCCTACGTCTAATCCTGGAGGGTTAACCATCAACGTCATTCCACCGAGCATAGCTTTGGGTAGGGTGGAATTAAACCCTTAAGGACAGTGCTTTGCACGATTTGCGATAATCTTGTTCTATTACTTCTTATTGTTGCTGTAATTTTATTCTTATTATTTAAAGCTAAAATACTAGTGTTCAAACTATTTTTGACAACATATATGTGAAGTTAACTCTTAAAATGTAAATCTACATTTGCAGTTAAATTCATTTTTGCAAATTTAGCCACCGTAATTGTTTAAAATCTATATATTTTAAAGTGAAGCGTTATATTACAGGTAGTGCAGATATTGTATATGTTGTTATAAGTGAATTTTTTTTTTAAAAAAAAATTAATTGTGTAGCTGAAATTATTTAATAAAAAAATTAAAATGCTATTAATGATAGAGACTAACAAGAATGAAACCATAAGTAGCACGCGTTTCTCGCCATAGTAATGTATTTTTTATATTTTAAAAATTTGAAGTGATAATTTCTTGCTTCTTTCATTAGAATTGTGTTGTAATTATGCTGGAATAATATCATATATCTGTATGGTAAACAGGATGTCAAGGATAAATAGTGCAAACTTTTTTTTATATGAATTTTTACAAAAACTTTGACACTATATATTATCACATGTGCATGTGCATGTGTTCCTCTATGCGGTTATTAACTTTTTTTTGAGGAAATTTGAAATGAGAGATCAGTGTGCTATATCTTAGAGGAATTGGCTATGGCAATATGGCAGATTGGGTACGGAGGCAGCGGTTAATTAGCTATATATATGTAAAAGCATATCTAATTTGGTAATTCAATATTACAAGGTTGACTAACTTTAAATGAAAGGATAGGCGAGTAAGATTCACAAGGTTTCTACACTAAGGAGAAAGATTATTGGAAAAATGGTCATCCTTTATAATTGGGACTCAGGCAATCTAATAATTAAATAAATATTGAGGCTTTTGTTCAACAACAATTGAGAGTGGTGTCATATATTTATTATATTAGTATATCTAATATTGAAGAATCAATAATGTTTTCAAAATAATATGTTTGCAATGGATTGCTGAAGCCGTGCTTTGCAGGGGGTTCCCGGCTAGTTAGCTACAGCATAGAAATGTAAATTTATGATTTGGTTGCTCATGCACGATGCTATTCTAGTTAATCAGATGAGGATGACTAGAGAGTTAGCCACCTGCTACTTGTTCGCGGTGCAAGTGCAACGCAGCAGACAAGAGCATCTTGCACTGCTTTAGGGACTATTAACTATATGTATGCTCGCCTTATCTGGCTTACTTTTGAGGGAGTGGACGTTGGGTTTCAGGAGATGAATCATAAGACACTGCTGCGGCAAATTACTCGGGGCCCTCTCACAACGTTGACATGTAGCATTCTTTGGTGGTTATGGCGGAGTCGCAATGGGAAGGTCTTTAATGATTCCCCAGTGGCAAAGGAAGCAGTTTGCAGGAATATTATTTATGAACTGGAGGCTTGAGGTGCTAACGACAAAGCTGTGGAGCATCAAGCAAGGGTTGATAGACATGTCCATTGGGTTTGGCCAGAGGAGGGCATCATTAAGCTTAATGTTGATGGGTGTTCTCATGGTAACCCTGGTCCTTGTTAGGGACCTATAACTACTGTTAGTTACAATTTGTTAAAAGTCAGTTAGAGTATGTTTTTGTGTAGCTTGTATCTCACTCTAAATATATAAATCACTCACATGTGTAATAGTAACCAACAATACAATACATTCAGTTTCAGATTTATCTCTCTCTTGTTCTCTCGATTCTCCTTCTTCTCTCCCACTCTAACATGGTATCATAGAGCCACGTTTTTTTCTTAGCACCCCAAGTGCTCGATCCATGGCCTCTGCAGCTTCCTCTGAGTCACCCATGGCTTCCCCTGCTTCCTCCACTGGTTCTTCACCAACGTTCTCTTCGATCAAGTTCTCCATTCCGATTTCATTCAAGCTTTCAGATGATAATTTCCTTCTGTGGCAGCAAGAAGCGCTTGCCACCATCAAAGGTCATCGCCTTCAATCGCATCTTCGCAAGGATTTGGTTCCACCAATGTATCTCCCTGATGCTGATGCACCTTCAGGTAACCTTAACCCTGAGTTTTCCAATTGGGAACAACAAGATAATGTGCTTCTTTCATGGCTCTTAGCTTCACTTGGTGAATCTGTACGCGTTAGAATGGTTGGTTGCATATTTTCGTATCAAGTTTGGGAAAAGATTGAAAAGTTCTTCACGTCACAAACTCGTGCCAAGATCACGCAGTTAAAGCTTCACCTCCGTAGCATCAGAAAAGGAGCCTCTATGAATTCCTATCTTCTTGATATCAAAAAGACTGTGGATCAGTTGATTGCTGTTGGTGCCACCATCACTACAAAAGAGCACATTCAAGCTATCTTGGATGGTCTACCTGCTGATTACACTCTCCTTGTTACATCCATTATTTCCTAGTTGGATCCATACTCCATTGAGGAAATGGAGGCTCTGCTTCTTGCAGTGGAGGCAAGAATTGAACGGTGTCATCAGCTTGAACTTGGCTCCCACGGGCTTCCAAATCAACTTTAGGCCAATCTTGTTCATCCTCAAGGTCGTGGTAGAGGTTTCCAGAATAGTGACTCTGGTCGCGACCGTGGCCAATTTGGCTTTCGTGGCCGTGGTCGTGGGAGACATGGTGGTCGTGCTCCTTTTGGCTTCAACAATTTTGGTCAACATCAGTTTGGTAATAGACCTCAGTGTCAGGTTTGCAACAAATATGGTCACTTAGCATTGGAGTGTTATCATCGCTTTAACCCCCAATTTCAAGTCCAACCCCCACAGCCTCAAGGTCACTTGCAACCTCCACCATTTCAAGCACACTTGGCTGAGCCCGTGTCTACGGTACCTCCACAGCCTTCGCCACAATCTCAGGCTCTTGTTGCCACACCCTCCACTGTGTATGACCCCCTGTGGTATCCTGATTCTGGTGCTTCGAATCATCTCACCCCGGATCCTTCTAATTTCAGCACAAAGCGCTCTTATGAAGGCTCAGAAAAGGTTCAAGTAGGAAATGGGGCAGGTATGAGCATTAAGCATACTGGGCATTCCACACTTTACTCACCTTCCTTTCATACTTCCTTTGCTTTGCACAATCTATTACATGTCCCTGGTTTAACAAAGAATCTCATGAGTGTTTCTCAATTTGCTAAGCACAACAAGGTCTTTTTTGAATTCCATGCTAACACCTATTTTGTTAAATGTCAGGACTCCGAGGAGACTCTTCTCCAAGGATTTACTAGAGATGGCCTTTATATTTTTCCTAACCTGCAGAAATGTCCTGCTTCATTGAAGCATGCTAAACCTGTTGTTCACTCTACTGCACCTATTGCTTTGCACACTCATAGAATAGGTACTGCTAAACCTGATTCCTTCTTACTTTGGCATAGTAGGTTTGGGCATCCCTCAAGCAATGTTGTACACAAAGTTCTTCAATTCTGTAATATACCCTCTGATATGAATAAAATTTCTCAGATTTGTGATTCATGTTGTATTGGCAAACACCACCAACTCCCCTTCCCCATTTCTCCTAATGACTATGCTGAACCACTAGCACTTATTTATTGTGATATCTGGGGCCCTGCTCCCTTACCTTTATACACAGGTGCTAGGTATTACCTTACATTTTTAGATGCAGCCTCCAAATTCACTTGGATATACTTCTTGAATTAGAAGTCTCAAGCCTTATCGGTCTTCATCCAATTCAAAACACTGGTAGAAAAACAGTTCACCAAACAAATTAAATCAGTCCAAACAGACAATGCCAAAGAGTTTCTAGCCTTCACTAAAGTTTTCCAACACCAGGGTATACTCCATCGCCTCTCATGCCCCCACACCCATGAACAAAATGGTAGCATTGAATGCAAACACCGCCATATCACCACCATTGGCCTCACCCTACTCTCTCATGCTTCTTTACCAATTTCCTTTTGGGAAGAAGCATTCCACACTGCTGTCTACCTAATCAATCTCTTACCCACCCCGATCTTGAAAAACCTCTCTCCCTTCCAAACACTTTATGCAAAACCTCCAGATTACACCTTTCTCAGACCCTTCGGGTGTGCCTGTTTTCCTTTATTAAGACCGTACCTACACCATAAGTTAGACTTCCGATCTGAAAAGTGTGTCTTCATTGGCTATTCTGATCAGCATAGAGGATATAAATGCCTAGCAAAGTCTGGGAAGGTTTATCTATCCCGTCTTGTAGTTTTTGATGAGTTCTCATTCCCTTATTTGGTGTTGTTCTCCCAGGACTCCCCATCATCTGTTAATGGTTCAAACCAGGTTACTGATTGTGCACAACTTCCTTGTATCCCCATCATTGCTAACAAGAATGCCCCATATGCATGTGCTCCTCCCTCACCTTCCCCCACCACTTTTCCTACTGCTTCGTCTCTTGACAGGTGTGGCACTTCCAACACGGATTCAATTGCTCCTATGGCTGATTCTGCATCGCCAAATGAACCTGCTGCTTCACACATTCCTGCTACTGAGCATGTTGAGGAATCTTCTCCAGCTCTAGTAATACCTTCTGTGCGCAAATCTAAGGCCCAATGGGCTGCATCTCCTGCCAATACTCATCACATGATAACAAGAGCAAAAAATGGCGTCTTCAAACCCAAGGCGTATGCTGTCTCCCTTGAGCCACGGCCAGTGAAACAAGCCCTTGCTGATCCTGTGTGGAAACAAGCTATGACTGCTGAATTCCTAGCATTAATGAAAAACAACACCTGGTCCCTTGTTGAGTTGCCTGCTGATCGAATTCCCATTGGCTGCAAATGGGTCTTCCGGGTGAAATATAACCCAGATGGCTCCATCAGTAAACACAAGGCACGGTTGGTTGCAAAAGGATTCCACCAACAAGAGGGATTCGATTTTCATGAGACCTTCAGTTCGGTAATCAAGCCCACCACAATCCAAGTTGTTCTTACCATTGCAGTCTCCAAGGGATGGCCAATACATCAAGTGGACTTTAATAATGCCTTCTTGAATGGTGATCTCCAAGAATGTGTGTATATAACCTAGCCAGAAGGCTTTGTCAAGGGTGACAAGACCAAAGTCTGCAAGCTAAATAAAGCACTGTATAGGCTTAAGCAAGCCCCTCATGCTTGGTTTGAAAAACTACAGCACACTCTTCATTCTCTGGGGTTTTCCTCCGCAAAGTGTGATACATCCCTCTTCATTCAGGCTACTGCCACTCACACCCTCTATGTCTTAGTTTATGTCGATGACGTGATCATTACTGGCACATCTTCTACTGCAATTCAGCATCTTATTTTCTCCCTAGATTCTACTTTCTCCTTAAAAGATCTTGGTCACCTCCATTACTTCCTCGGCATCGAAGCCAAACACCTTCCCACTGGTGGACTGCACCTGTCGTAGACAAAATACATAGCTGATTTACTTGCAAAAGCAAAATGGCAGATTGCAACTTTTCTCCAACACCAATGACTTTGGGTCTAAAGCTCTCCAAACTTGGTACTGATGACTTTGAGGATCCAACATTGTACAGATCTGTGGTTAGTGCACTCCAATATGCGACCATTACAAGGCCTGAAATTGCTTATTGTGTTAATAAGGTATGTCAATTCATGCACCGTCCCCTTTCTTCTTATTGGCAAGCTGTAAAAAGGATTTTATGCTGCCTTCAAGGCACTAGTCACTATGGTCTCCTGCTTCGACCATCTTCATCATTGGAATTGTGCGCTCGTGATCTTGACCGGGATCTGACCCTGATGATAGACACTCCACTACTGGTTTTGGTGTTTATTTTGGTGGGAACCTGGTCTCTTGGACATCTAAAAAGCAAGCTTCAGTCTCCAAGTCAAGCACTGAAGCTGAATATCGAAGCTTGGCTGCTATAGTTGCTGAGATCATTTGGCTAAAATCCCTGCTCCTTGAACTCAATTTTTCGATTTCCACGGTCTCACCGTGATATCTTTGTGACAACTTTGAGTCTTTGTCATGTTAACTGCCAACCCAGTGTTCCATTAGCGCTCCAAACACTTCGAGTTGGATTTGCATTTCGTTAGAGAAAATGTTTTGAACAAGTCACTTGTTGTCAGTCATATCCCGTCTCAGGAGCAAGTTGCTGATGTACTCACCAAGGCTGTCTCTTCATCACAGTTTCCCTACTTTCGTTCCAAACTCAGAGTTGGAGTTCCCCACTCTAGTTTGCGGGGGGGTGTTAGGGACCTATAACTACTATTAGTTACAATCTGTTAAAAGTCAGTTAGAGTCTGTTTTTGTGTAGCTTGTATCTCACTCTAAATATATAAATCACTCACATGTGTAATAGTAACCAACAATACAATACATTCAGTTTCAGATTTATCTCTCTCTTGTTCTCTCGATTCTCCTTCTTCTCTCCCACTCTAACAGTCCTGCGAGGTTTGTGGGCTATTCAAAGGCTATGAGGGAAGGTGGATCCTGGGTTTTAAAGGCTTTGTTAGTGTGGCTGGCAATTTAGAAGTGGAATTGATGGCTCTCAAGCATGGTTTAAAGCTAGCTTGGTAGCGGGGATTCCATAGAGTTGTTTGTGAGAGCGACTCCATGGACACCATCTGTTGATTGCTAACACTTAAGATGGATGCGCAAGGATTGGGACATCAAAGTGGAGCATGTGTTGAGAGAAGTCAATTTCTATGCAAATCTCTTGGCTAAGGAGTGATCTTGGATATCCTCCTAACTACAATACTATACTTAAGTCATAGTATTATACTTAGAAGTTATTACTAATAATTAAACGGACCTTATTTAGTATAAGAGACATTGACAGCAGCCTTTGACCGACTATCCAGCCTCAATCTAGAGTAGTCATCTTCAAATTCTCCTGAGCTATCTGGAAACGACACGAGAATACATATAGGGTGAGAATTTTATATTTTCAATAAGCATCCTAAACTACCATATAATCAAATATCATTGTCATCATTCTAGCTACTTCAATTTATTATGAAAAGGTGATTATGGTATACCAATATAGAGTTAATTTTATTCACACACTTAACAATTTAGAGAAAAGTTGTATAACAGTAATAATGGGTCAACAGAAGAATATAATTTATGCATATGTAGAATGCGCATTGAATAATCATGCAAGTGCACTTGTCATGCTTAGCTTTCTTTAACTTTCTTTACTTGACACACCTAGGTGTTACGTATCGTTGTCCCTATGATGTCTGTATGTGTTTTTAGTCTTTATTACACTTGAGTGGACTAATCTAGGAGTCATCTTAACTCTGTCGTCACACAGTACTAACCTATAAAGGGATCCATGTGTCTTTAGATTTGGAGAGATCTTATTTAGGCCGCGTGCTTCTAAATTGAAGGGATCTTTTCTGGCCACGTGTCTCAAATATAGAAGGATCTCATCTAATCTCGTGCCTTCAAAGTAAATGGATCTCACCTGGCCATATACCTCCAAGGTAGAGTGATCTCGTAATCTTCATATAGTTGCCTTCAAGTGGAAGAATCTCATGACTACCTCCAAATAAACGGATCTCATTTTCTTATGTTCATATACTTTCATGATTCATATGCTCATATGCATTTCTTGTATATAGTCATGTATGAAGATGCTACATAAATCTTTACATGTGCTTATGATTATGTTATATAATATTTCTACCAAAAAGCCGACAGCATAACAGTTGAAATTGGAAAAGTCACGAAATAGACAATACCATCAATAAGGCTGTCAAATGGGTTGAGCTGACCAGTTTAAGCCCTACCCGTTTAGGCTTGCGACATAAACGGGTTAGCCCGTTTAGCCCGTGGACCAAAATTTTCAGCTCGACCTGTTTAAGATTAGTCCACGGTCTTAAACAAATTGTCCCGTTTATTTATTTATTTTTATTTTTCATGTTTTAAAAATTATTTTTATTAAAAAAATAATTTTTATCTTAAAAAAAAGCTAAAAATTCTTATTTTTTATTAAAAAAAGTAAGAATGTTCTAAATCTAATTATTAAATTATATTTTTATATCCTAAATTTATACAATTTTACTTAAAAAAAAATAAACATGGGTTAAATGGACCGGGTTGAAAACAGGTTAGTTTAAATGGATCATTATTTTTTAAGCCCAACCCACCTTTTTTTGGCAGGTAAACGGGTTTGGCCTATTTTGACGGCCCTAACCATCAACAACCAGCCGATCACAATAATCATGACCATCATAAATAATATTCCAACATAACATCATTTTGGTATAGAATTACATAAATATTCAGTCTATCTAATTCCTCATGGTTTGTGGAACCTCTAGGTCATGAAACTCTCAAGTTGTCCTACCTTCTCAAAATTTGTCCTCAAATTCTAAATTGCACTAAAATTCGATTTTAATTAATTTTAATCTCAAAATTTTATAGAATGTAGCCTTGTAAGTCTACTTTTAAATCTCTTTAGTTTCACTAAATTTTGAAGTGTATAACTTAAGTTATTAAAGTTTTACTCTAGACTGCCTTGTTTCATGATAGACTTGCACACTTAAACTTGGAAAACTTTATCTTACATTGTTTTGACCCTAAATTTTACTATGGTGTACCTATTTGGACCTTCTTTTAAATCCATTAAGCTTCACTTCAATGGATAGGAAGAGCTCAAGTTATGAGCTTCTAATTTGGGCTACCCTGTTTCAACATGAATACAACATAGGTTAACCTCAAGGATTTATTGGGAGCAATTTACTCATGATCTAACTTTCAAATTTCATAGGCATGATTCTCTTTATGTTAACTTTCTAAAAAAATTAGTTGCACTTAATTTGAAATTATATAGAAAGAGTAATGCCCATCAAACCATACAGTCGTCAGGACCAAGAGTGTTGACTAATAGCCAAGTTCTAAAAACCATATCTCTTTCATTTCAAGTCCAGTGAACCTATAATTTATATGTATGGATTCTTCTTGAAGTCTAGTTTCATCAAAAATTATTTATTCAAATTTCAGTTCTATAGGTCAAGATAGGTTATTCATTGTACAGACAGCTCCTAGGGTTTCTCTCAATAGCTTTTCTATTTTGGGTTGATTAAGGTTTTTTGGTGTGTTTTTCTATTCTAATCAAGTTTAATCAACCTTAAAGCACTAGAACAAATTAGATTTATATCATATTATCCTCATAAAAGTAGGACGACATCAAAGAGATAAAACCCTAATCATCAATAAATCACAAAACCACAACACATCTAGGAGCCTACCTCAAGATTCTTGAAGCCATGGAAGCAAGAGAGCCAAGAACAACTCCTAGCTTTCTTCTTACCCCATGGCAATAGCCTATATGGAGGTGGGAAAGATCCATTTGATGCTTGATCATCAAATTAATAGACGAGTTTAGAAGGAAAGGTGAGGATTAATTTTCATGAAAAGAGTAAAGTGTTTTGAGGTCAAGAGGGCCATTAACCATTAGCTTGAAGCTCATGGCCATGGTAGTAATTGGAAGAAAAACAAAGAGGGGATGATGATAATGAAGGTGGTGGCCAAGCTAGAGGGAGAAAAATAGTGTGTAGAAAATTCTAGGGTTTGGGGGAGATATTTAGGAAAAAGTAAGAGTGACTTAGTGTATTAGGTGTGTGGCACATGTTGCATCATGTAATTTGTAACACTCTCCCAAGTACAGTACTATGCTTAAGTCATAGTACCACATTCTGGAGTTGTTACTATTACCTGAGCGGACCTTATCTGACAGCAACTTCGGCCGTCTTCGGAACTTCTTGAACTATCTGGAGATAACACGGAAATAGGAGTGAGAATTTTGAATTCTTAGTAGGATTCCTTAAGTATCATACATAATGTTATCATTGTTATCTCCAGTTGCTTCGGTTTATTATGAAAAAGGTGATCATGTCATACAAGCTGTTTAATTTTATAGTTTGAAAATATATTATCCGAAGCAAAGTTTATTTTACTCATACACTGGGCATTTGGGAGAGCCCATACAAAATCAATTCATGAATTATATTATGAATAATAACTGAAACATAATAAAATACAATAGTATCAATACACTGGAGACATAACATCTGCACATGCCTTTACTTGTATTTGAATTTATGCAGATACATAAAATTTACTTTTCTTTCTTTATCTTCCTTTTCATCATAAAGTCTTTACATGCCACATTCCAGAGTATAATCGCCATATCATACCCCATCAGAGCGTGATCATCATGTCACGATCCTTAGGAATATGGGACCTTCATTCGGTACTTACACTAGCTGGGTTATGCCATGCCTCAGGTAAGTCCTATCCCCTATACTCGCACTAGCTGGGTCGATGCCATGCCTCATGTGAGTGGGGTGCTTGCATATGTTTTAATCTTTAGTCCTTAGCCTTTACTGCCCTTGGGTAGCCTGATCTGGGAGTGAGCTCGTCAGCTTAACTCGTGACCGTCGTCACACACACTAACCCACAGGGGACCCACTGCCTCTAGGTCAGAGGGACTCAGTTGGCCATCTGCCTCCAACCTAGAGGGACCCAAGTTTTAGCTGCCTTCACAAAGAGGGACCCAATGTGTAACTGCCTCCAGGTGAAGGGACCCATGTCTTTATCGTTTAACTGGCTTCACAGGGAGGGATTCAATGTGCAACTACCTCCAAGTGAAGGGACCTATATCTTATCTTATTTAACTGCCTTCACAGGGAGGGATCTCAAATAACTGCCTCCAAGTGAAGGGACCCACATTCAATATATTCACATTCTTTCATTTTCATGCATAATCAAGCATAGACATGCGGAATGTACTCATACATATGCTTCATCATTTATTTTCATATACCTCATATCATACTTAAATCATTCTTGCATATAGAATTTTCACATACATATGCATAATTGTATAGCTGTTCATATCATAAATTTTCTTGCAATATAAACATTCATAGTTTCATAGACTTCTACCGTAAATTCGACAGCATAACGGATCAGATCCATTTCCCCATGAATAGTGCCAATTATCACAGACAAATCAGTCATAGCATAATCAATCTAGCATATCTATCAATGTAAAACTTGCAATCGTCAACTCAAGCCTTATATGTTCAATAACACTTTTCTGCCAATTCTACTCAGTTCTGCCCGAATTTTATATAATCCACCTTTACTTCTATTCAACTCATTTAAACCTGAATTTTGGATATGTCATAGCTCTATGTGTCTAGTTTTCAACCCTTTTGGTCCCATCTCATTTTGATATGTGTAGCTCAAGATACTTAAATTTTGCCTCAACCTATTCGGTCACTAACCCGAATTACACTCTTGGAAGTAAAAATTCACTAAAAATCGAAACTAAGATCAAATCATACGAAATTGGTCACATATTAAAGTTAACAGGACAACCTTTCATTTGCAAAAGTTTCATGTCATTTTCTTTAGTATAGCTCGAGTTATAAGTCCTGAAATTCGACCTTCCTGAACTACCCTGTTTTGGCTTGGTTTGGACATAGGGCAACTTCCTCAAATCACTGGGAACAAATGGGATCCTAAAAAATTCTTAATTTTATTATGGATGTTCCCCTATGTGTAAGCTTTCTAAAAAAGTTGGTTTCACTCAATTTGGAGTTGTGTAGGGTGAGTTACACCCTTCTCAAGTCACACTGCCTGGGTGAAAGTCCTGATTTCTAGGTCCAAATTCAAAAATTCATATCTCTCTCAATACTAATCCAATGGCCTTATATTATATATGTATGGAAAGCTTTGAATGTATACTTTCATATAAAATTAGTCTCATCGGATTTAACTAGATGTAGGCAGAGCCGTACACTTCGCCATTCGGACTGCCGTGGGGCTTCTCACTCAAGCAGCATCCCAATTCTCCACTTCTCATAGTTTTCTTCTTCTAACTTTAATTCCAACTCAAGATTTCATATTAATCCAATCATAATACATAATATACATCAATATATCATCAAATGCATAAAGAAGAGTAAAATTTCATGCAGCCACAGTTCAAAGAATTTAAGAACAGAAATGGAATCCTACCTCTTTGGAATGTGATTTTGCTAGGTGTTGAAGCTTGAATTGATAGAACCTTGTTAAGCTTGAAGGAGTGATGGAGTTAGTTGAGAGAAGAAGAAAAGAAGAAGGCTGGAACAAGAGGGAGAGGGAGGCGCAAGTCAGCCAGAAATGAGAAGGAGAGTCTGACTTAAATACACGAGGATAATTGGAATTGTGAGTGTTGATCGGTTGAAATTTTGTGATTAAAGTTCGGCCATGTCTCCCGCTTTTGTGTGGAACTCGCTTGAATTCTATCTGAAATCGGAACTCGCCCCGATTCTGCTTAAAGTCAGAACTCGTGCCATTTATTTGACCTTCGGAGATGAAATCGGATATCAAAAAACTTGTCTGGTTTATTCGAAACTTGGAAGCAAGGTCGGATGTCGGAAATAATACAGCACACAATCACATAATCTCGGAACTCCCAATTTAAACTCGGGAACACCAACAGAAATGGAAATCTCTTGGGAATAAACTCGTAAATCGGAACTCGTGTACAACTTGGAAATCAACTCAAAGATCTGAACTCGTGTCCATTCTAGTTGAGTTCAACTCTAAGGTCGGAACTCGTTACATTCAACCCGAAGGTCGGTACTTGTAACCATTGTATTAAACTATCAACTCGGAAGTCGGAAACTGTGTACACTTTATTTTGAAACATGAAGTCTGAGGTCGGAACTCGCGTACATCTTGCTTGAAACTTGGAAATAAATTATGAGATCGGAAATTGGGTACGTTTTCTTTAAGACATAAAGTCGGATATCGGAAATCACGTCCATGTTGTTTGGACTTGAAGGTTAAGTCGGAAGTCGGGAAATTAATGCCAGATGAAGTCGGAAATTATGCTGAAATTCGAAGACTAACTCGGAAGTCGGAAATTATCCTATTTTATGTGAAATTCGAAGATGAAGTCGGAAATCATGGGAACTAGAAGGTGAAGTCAGAACTCGGAACTCGGGGGGATGTTACATAATTTGGGCCATGTGGCCTACTTTAGACCATACACTTTGACTACTCTCATGATAGGTCTATATAACCTTTGCAAGATTATTTCCTTGGATTTGTCATGCCTAAAGATAATATAGGACCCTTGAGGATTGATTCAAGGTATCCGACTATTAATTCGGCTACTCGGAGTTACCCGAGTTATTAAGTATTGTGTGAGCAATCTCACATTTTTATTTAAAATTGTGTATAGAGAATACCAGATATAAAGTTATTAGATGTATTTTAGTTGTCTACTAGTGTCGTGGGGCCCATATATACCAGGAATCGGAAAATTTCTTCTAATGCCCCTCCTGACCACCGAAATCCATTATTTACAGTTTTGCCTCTTGTCACTATAATCCAATTATTTCATATTCTGCCCTTACTTTTACTACGGCTTTCCTATTTACAATTTTGCCCTTGCCTCGGGCCCGAACTTCCTTTTAGACTAGGTTATTCCCAAAGCAGGGGATGTTACAATACTATCCACCTTAAAAATAATTTTGCCCTTAGAATTCCATTATTTGTAGTAAGCTAGCTAGATATCGTAGATTCCCGCCTACATCGGATGTCATATTGAGGTGATCAGCCTCAATATGCAGATAAGTGTAATAGATAAAATACAACATTTGCAACAAGGCTGTCATGTGGAAACACCTATGTCCCTGTCACATAAGGATCTAAAGCACAACTTTTCTAGGCTCTCAAAGCCTGCTTCAGAAGCATAATTAGTCCATCCCCAGGTCCGGTTAAGATAAACAGCTCTGATATCAAAATGTAACACTATCTTAAGTACAATACTATACTTAAGTCATAGTATTATACTTAGGAATTGTTACTAATAATTAAAAGGACCTTGTTTACTATAGTAGACATTAACAGCAACCTTTGACCGACAATCCAGTCTTACTCCAGGATGGTCATCTTCAAATTCTCCTGAGCTATCTGGAGACGATACGAGAACACATATAGGAAGAGAATTTTATATTCTTAGAAAGCATCCTAGACTACCATACAATCAAATGTCATCATTGTCATTCCAGCTACTTCAGTTTATTGTGAAAAGTTGAACACGCTATATCAACTATAGAGTCCATTTTATAATGTTCAAAACTATCTTTTTCGAAACATGTTAATTTTATTCACACACTTAACAATTTGGAGAATAGTTGTATAAGAGTAACAATGGATCAATAGAAGAATAGAATTTATGCATATGCAGAATGCACATCATATAATCATGCAAGTGCACTTATCTTGCTTAGCTTTCTTTAACTTTCTTTGCTTGACACACTTAGGTGTTACGTATTGCTATCTCTAGGGTGTCTATATGTGTCATTAGTCTTTACTACCCTTTGGTAAACTGATATAGGAGTGAGCTCAACTTGTGACCATCGTCACAAAGTACTAACTTACAAGGCGATCCACGTGCCTCTAGTGTTGGAGAGCTCTCATTTTGGCCACGTGTCTTTAAATTGAAGGGATCTCCTCTGGCCAAGTGCTTGCAAAATAGAGGGATCTCATCTGATCACATGCATTCAAAGTAGAAGGATCCCATCTAGCCACGTGCCTCCAAGGTAAAGAGATCTCATAGTCTTCATATAACTGCCTTCAAGTGGAAAGATCTCATGACTACCTCGAAATGAATGAATATCATTTTCTTATGTTTATATACTTTCATGATTCATATGCTCATATGTGTTTCTTATACATGGTCATGTATAAAGATGCTACATAAATCTTTACACATGCTTATGATTATACTACATAATTCATATACTTTTGTCGAAAATTTGGTAGCATAACAGCTGAAACAGGACGGGTCTCGAAATAGACAGTACAATCAACAACCAACCAATCACAACAATCATGATCATCATAAATAATATTCCAACATAACATCCTTTTGGTATGAAATTGCATAAATATTTAGTCCATCTAATTCCCCATGGTTTGTGGAACCTCTGGGTCATGAAGCTCTCAAGTTGTCCAACTTTCCACAAATCTGCCATAAATGTCTAAATTACACTAAAATTTTATTTTAATTCATTTTAATCTAAAAATTTTATAGAATGTAGCCTTGTAAGCCTACGTTTAAACCTCGTTGGTTTCATAAAATTTCGAGGTGTATAACTTAAATTATTAAAGTTTTACTTAAGGTTGCCTTATTTCAGGATAAACTTGCACACTTAAACTTGGAAAATCACTAAAAATTCATTTTACATTATTTTGATCTTAAATTTTACCATGATGTACCTATTTGGACCTTCTTTTAAATATCTTTCACCTCAATTAGATAAGTAGAGCTCGAGTTAAGAGCTCCTTATTTGAGCTGCCCTATTTTAACATGAACAAAGCATAGGTCAACTTCAAGGATTTACTGGGACCAATCTACTCATCCGACTTTCAAATTTTATGGGCATGATTCCTATGTATTAGCTTTCTTAAAAAAAAATGTTTGCACTCAATTTAAAATTATATAGGACAAGTAATGCCCCTTACATCACACATGGTGCCGACTAACAGCCAAGTTTGAGAAATTATATCTCCTTCATTTCAAGTCCAATAGACCTATAATTTAAATAGCTAGATTCATTTTGAAGTATAGTTTCATGTAAAATTAATTTCACTCAAATTTGAGTTCTATAGGTTGAGATACGCTATTCATTGTACGAATGGCTCCGTGGGTTTCTCTCAACAACTTTTTGGTTTTGGGTTGATTAAGGTTTTTTAGTGTGTTTCTCTATCTTAATCAAGTTTCATCAATCTTAAAGCACTAGAACAAATTAGATTTACATCATAATATCCTCATAGAAGTAGGATAACATCAAAGAGACAAAACCCTAATCATTAATAAATCACAAAACCACAATACATCTAGGGGCCTACCTCAAGATTCTTGAAGCCATGGAAGGAAGAGAGCCAAGAACAACTCATAGCCATATTCTTCCTTCATGACAGCAACCTATATGGAGGTAGGGAAGCTCCACTTGATACTTGATCATCAAATTGATAGAGGAGTTTGACAAAAGAATATGTGAGGATTAGTTTTCATAAAAGAAGGTGAGTGTTTTGAGACCAAAATGGCCATCAACCGTGAGCTTGAAGCTCATGGCCATGTTGGTGACGAGGAAGAAAAATGAAAATGGAATGATGATGATGAAGGTGGCAACCAAGCTAGAATGAGAAGGAGAGTGTGTAGAAAATTCTTGGGTTTGAGAGAGATATTTAGGAAGAAGTAAAGGTGACTCAGTGTACTGGGTGCGTGGCCCATGTTGCACCATGTAATTTGGGCCATATGGCCTACTCTGGACTACACAATCTGGCTATTCTCATGACAAGTCTATCATAATCTTTGCCATGTAAGGACCTAAAGCATTACTTTTCTAAACTCTTAGAGCATGTTTCAGAAGCATAATCAGTCCATCCCCAGGTCTGGTTAGGACTAACTACTCTGATACCAAATTGTAACACCCTCTTAAATACAACTGAGCTATCTGGACATAATACGAAAACACACATAGGGTGCGTATTTTTTATTCTCAGAAGGCATCCTAGACTACCATATAATCAAATGTCATTATCATCATTCCAATTGCTTCAATTTATTGTGAAAAGGTGATAATGCTATATCAACTATAGAGTTCATTTATTAAAGTTCAAAACTATCTTTCCTAGTAGGTTAATTTTATTCACACACTTAACAATTTAGAGAACAGTTGTATAACAGCAACATTGGACCAACAAAAGAATTTAAATTATACATATGCAGAATGCACAATATATAATCATGTAAGTGCACTTGTCATGCTTAGCTTTCTTTAACTTTCTTTATTGGACGCACCTAGGCGTTATGTATCACCATCCCTAGGGTGTCTGTATATGTCTTAAGTTTTTTTTGCCCTTGGGTAGACTGATCTAGGAGTGAGCTTAACTCATGACTGTCATCACACAGTACTAACCTATAAGGAGATCCACTTGTCTCTAGACTTGGAGGGATCTCATTTTGGCCATGTGTCTCCAAAATTAAGGGATCTCACCTAACCACATGCCTTCAAAGTAGAGAGATCTCATCTAGCCACGTGCCTCCAAGGTAAAGGGATTCATAGTCTACATATAACTACTTTCAAATGGAGGGATCTCATGACTGCCTCCAAATGAAGGGATCTCATTTTCTTATGTTCATATGCATTTCTTGTACATGGTCATGTATGAAGATGCTACATAAATCTTTACATGTGCTTATGATTATGCTATGTAATACGTATACTTTTGCCAAAAATCCGGCAGTATAACAGTTAAAATAGGAAGGGTCCCAAAATAGACAGTATAATGAACAACCAGCCAGTCACAACAATCATGATCTTCATGAATAATTTTCCAACATAACATCGTTTTGATCTGGAAATGCATAAATAT
Source organism: Pterocarpus macrocarpus (assembly GCA_031439585.1). NCBI lineage: Eukaryota > Viridiplantae > Streptophyta > Magnoliopsida > Fabales > Fabaceae > Pterocarpus > Pterocarpus macrocarpus. Next base: position 71,371,806 of record CM062515.1, on the reverse strand, counting down.
TCAGTCCATCTAATTCCTCATAGTTTGTGGAACCTCTAAGTCATCAAACTCTCAAGTTGTCCTACTTTCCAAAAATTTGTCCTTAAATTTTAAACTGCACTAAAATTCCATTTTAATTCATTTTAACCTCAAAATTTTATGTAATGTAGCCCTATAAGTCTACTTTTAAACCTCTTTAGTTTCACTAAATTTCGAGGTGTATAACTTAAGTTATTAAAGTTTTACTCAAGACTGCCCTATTTCAAGATAAACTTGCACACATAAACTTGGAAAGTCGCCAAAAATTCATCTTATATTATTTTGATCTGAAATTTTACAAGCATGTACTTATTTTGACCCTCTTTTTAGTTCAAAAAGTTTCACTTTAATTGGGTAGGTAGAGCTAAAGTTTTGAGCTCCTCATTTGGGCTAACCTATTTTAACTCGAATAAAGCAAAGGTCAGTTTCAAGGATTTATTGGGAGTAATCTACACATGATCTGACTTTCACATATAATGAATATGATTCCTATGTGTTAGCTTTTGAAACAAATTGGTTTCACTTAATTTGAAATTATATAAGACAAGTTATGCCCTCACATCACACACTAGTCAGGACTAGGGGTGCTAACTAATAGCCGAGTTCTAAAAATCATATTTCCTTCATTTCAAGTTCAATGGATCTATAATTTATATGGCTAGATTCATCTTGAAGTCTAGTTTCATTAAAATTAATTTCACTTGAATCTTAGTTCTATAGGTTGAGATAGGCTATTAGATGTATGTACAGCTCCTAGGGTTTCTCTCAACAGCTTTTCTATTTTTGGTTGATTAAGGTTCTTTGGTGTATTTCTCCATCCTAATCAAATTTCATCAACCTTAAAGTACTAGAACAAATTAAATTTATATCATATTATCCTCATAAAAGTAGGACAACATCAAAGAGATAAAACCCTAGTCATCAATAAATCACAAAACCACAACACATCTAGGAGCCTACCTTAATATTTTTGAAGCCATGGAAGCAAAAAAGCCAAGAACAACTCCTAGCCTTCTTCTTTTCTCATGGCAGCAGCCTATATGGAGGTGGGGAAGCTCCACTTAATACTTGGTCATCAAATTGATAGAAGGGTTTGATAGATGAAAAGGATAGGATTAATTTTCATAAAAGGAGCAAAATATTTTGAGGCCAAGAGGGCCATCAATCATGAGCTTGAAGCACATTGCCATGGTGGTAGTAAGGAAGAAAAATGAAGAGGGGATGATGATGATGAAGGTGGCGGCCAAGCTAGACGGAGAAAGAAGTGTGTAGAAAATTCTAGGATTTAAGGGGGATATTTAGGAATAAGTAAGGGTGATTCAGTGTGTAGCATGTGTGGCCCGCATTACACTATGTAATTTAGGCAGTGTAGGCTACTCTGGATCACACACTCTGGCTATTTTTATGATAGGTCTATCTAATCTTTGTAGGATTATTTCCTTGGATTTATCATGCCTAAAGATAATATAGGACCCTTGAGTATTCATTCAAGATATTCGGCTATTAATTCGGGTATTCAGTGTTACCTGAGTTATTAAGTACTATGTGAGTAATTCACACTTTTATTTAAAATCATGTGTAAAAAATATCAGTTATAAGATTATTATATGTATTTTAGTTGTCTACTAGTGTTGTGGGCCCACATATGCCTGGAATTGGGATTTTTCTTCAAATGCCCCTCCTAACAACCAAAATCCTTTATTTACAGTCTTGTCACTCATCATTATGATCCAATCCAACTATTTCCTATTCCTCCCCTACTTTTACTAAGGCTTGCCTATTTACAATTTTGCCGTTGCCTCAGACCCGAGCTTCCTTCTAAATCGAGTTATCCCCAAAGTAGGGGATGTTACAGATCTCTTGGTTATGGTGGTGCTAGAGGAGCCTCTGACGGCCCTCCGACACCTCCTACAGGATGATTACATGGGGTACTACTTTTATCACAAATTTGTTTTAGTTTTAATTTCAGATGTATAAAAAAAAAAAAAAGAATGTTTCAATTTCATTTATCTCACGGTCTTCTTTCTCTAAACCTGATTCAAATTAATTGCTTGCATGCTTCATCCAATTTTTATTTCACCTTGTCTAACTTATTTTCAAATGTATTCATCATAAAATAATTTTTTTCAAATAATAAAAATAAAATCTTTTCACATGTCTTTAGTCCACATAGCAGCTTGTGATATTGATATATGGTTCACCATCCTCAAGCTTCGCAAGACTTGTAAGGATTTATTGTATAATTCATGCTATCTTGAATCCTATGCAAAAGTTTATTTGTTTTCAAATTTGTAAGCTTCACTTTTTAATCTTTTTCTTATAAATAAAATTAATCCACACACAATTATTTTCTTGAACTACGTGGTTTTGAGTTCATCTCATTGCACTAAAGGATAAGTAGAAGCGTAAATCAAGTCAAAATTAGTTTTCTAAAATTTTTGTTTCCTTTTTTGTAAATAATTTTTATGATTTTATATTTTAGGGAAAAATAAATATTATCAAAGTTATTATTTAATTTGCATGACGAACTTTTGGTGACCCAACATAAAACGAATGTAATGAAGGTGTAGTAAGATTCAATTTCCACCCTTCATAGTGCATAATCAAGGTCCCGAACTTAATCTTAAAATATCAATTTTGCAAATTTAAAGGTTTTCTAATAGTTTTTCCCTAAATGAATTAGTGCCAACTCCACAAAATTTTTAAATTAATTTTAGTTGCCTCAAGTCATGGTGTCCTTCGGGCAAGTTGTGACAATGGTCCTTAATATTAATTTTCCCAACTGATTTCTAGGTAAGAATTTCATTTTAGATTGAAATTGATGGATCTTAACCATTTAGGTATGTTCATGAGTTATGAGAAAAAATGTGTAACACTCTCCTAAGTATAGTATCATACTTAAGTCATAGCACCATACTCATGAGTTGTTACTATTACCTGAACGGATCTCGCCTGACAGCAACCTTTGGCTGCCTTCAATATTTCTTGAACTATCTGGAGATAATACAAAAATAAACATAGGAGTGAGAATTTAAAATTCTCAATAGGATTATCTGAAAGATTCAGACATAATGTCATCATTATTATCTCCAACTGCTTTGGTTTATTATGAAAGAGATGGACATATTAATAAACTTTTCAGTTTTATACTTTGAAAATATATTATCCGAAGCAGAATTCATTTTATTCACACACTTGAGTCATAAGAAATATTACAAAATAAATTTACAATTCATAACTTGAATAATAGTTGCAGTATATTCAAACATAACAATTCCAATATAATAAGAAAATAGAATATGCATATGCAAATACTTTTACTCGAATTTATGCAAATGCACTTGTGTGTACTTTTAACTTTCTTTAACTTCCTTTCCTTGGCTCACCTAAGCGTTACGTATCGCCGTCCCTAGGGTGCAATTTGCCTTTAATACTTAGTATACACATTCCAGAGTATGATCGCCATGTTATATCTCATCGAAGCGTGATCGCCATGTCACACTCCTTAGACTGTGTTCATCATGCCATATTCCAGAGTATAATCGACATGTCATACCCCATCAAGGTGTAATTGCCATGTCACACTCCTTAGGAATATGGGACCCTCATCATATCTTTCAATTGCCATCACAGGGAGGGACCCAAATAATTGCCATCGAGTAAAGGGACCCAATCTTACATATTCATGTATTTTCCTCTTTTGCATGCAAATACGCCATCGTTTATAAAAAGAATCATGACCATAACATCATACAATGTTCATATGCATTATAGTGCAATTATTTTCAAATATTCTTGCATGTAGAATTTCATATTCATATCATAAATTCTTATAACATAAGCTATCATGAATTCATAAGCTTCTGCCGAAAGTTCAGCAGCATAACGGATCAGATCCGTTTCCCTATAAATAGTGTCATTCAACCAGAAAATCAATCACAGCAATATAACCAATACAAGGTGTCATTTTCCAATGTTATTACAAATTCTACAACATTTAAACTTGGGTCAAGTTCATGCATGCTCTAGGGTGAAAAATTCTTTGGATTGGGAATTCTACTAACTACATTTAGTTCTACTTGGTTTTGTAAATTATGCCATAATTTCTACTTAACTTGTTTAACTTTGAATTTTTGATATGTTGAAGTGTTATGTGTCTAGTTTTTAATCTCTTTGGTCCCATTAAGTTTTGATAAGTATAATTCAAGTTATTAAGATTTAACCTAGGTTTATCCTGTTATAAGGCAGATTTAGGCACTAAAAAGTAAAAATTCAATAAAAATAGGAAACTCATTAGAAAGACACAAACCTATATCATTTTAAAACTGATTGAACTAGCTTTCATTTCCAAGAAGTTTCATTTCATTTTAGTAAGTGGAGCTCAAGTTATGAGCTCTTGAAGTTGGCTAATTCTAGCTGCCCTATTCTAGCCTGCTTAGGATATGGGGCAACTTCAATAAATTTTTGAAAGCAACAGGGACCGAATTTGACTGTAAAATTTTTATGGAATATTTTCTATGTGTAAGCTTTCTAAAAAAATTGGTTGCACTCAATTTGAAATTATATAGGGTGAGTTATGCCCTGCACAAGTCACTTTGGTCATGTCCAAAGACAAAAACCTAGGGTAAATTTCAAAAATTCGTATCTCACTCAATAATAATCCAATGGCCTTATAATTTATATGGTTGGAAAGCTCTAAATGTCTAATTTCATCTAAAAATAGTTTTATCAAATTTTGATGGCTGTAGGCAGAGCTGTACATTTCAACAGTATGGATGCCGTGGGATTTTCTATGGATTCAGATTCTGTTTTGCTTCTCTTTTAGTTTTTCAATCAAATTTCAGCCCAAATCCAACCACTACATATTATTCTAGCTATAAAAGATCATATGAGCATAGTATATCATCAAATAAGTAGGCGGAAATATGATTCTCATCAGCCACATAATCATAAGAATCAAGTAAAAGTCATGAATCCTACCTCAAATTGATATAGGAACTAGCTAGATTTAAGCTCTTGGTGGAGGAAGTGGATAGAGCTTGGAGATTTGAGGAAGAGGAAGTAAGGAAGAAGAAGAATGAAGGGAGATAAGTTAGCTGAAAATGAAGCACGAAAATTAAGGGGCTTGGAGGAGATTTTATGAAAATGTTAAAATGCTTGGTAGGTTGGATTGGAGCTTCTCGTTGGTTGTTGGTTGAGTGGCTAAAAATTTAGTCAAGTCTCTTCTCCTTTGCTGGCTGTTTGGGCACCACTTAGGTAGAAAGGTGACTGAGTTTTTGGCCACCCAATTTAGGATTTTTATTATATAATTCTATTGATTCGATTCTGACAATTTAAAATACCAAATCTTTGCCAATTTCCGTCAAACCGACAAAACATTACTAGTGATCTTTTGAAATTTTTTGCATGTTTATTTTCAATTTCTCTAATCGTAATCTCTTTAATTAGCCTCTATGTAACTTCTAATTAATCTCTAATTAACCTCTAATTAACTTTACAAATTCACTAAAATCGAATAAATTGATTAACGACCTAAGTTAAACATTTTAAAAATTTTGACTAATAGTCTTTATTAATTTTCTACATAGCAAATTCAATTTCTCTAACCCTAATGTTTATACTTTAATCCTAGTTAATGGTATCTCCCTAATGAAATGAAATAATTTAGTCAATAGTGCTAATCAAAAGCACCGTTCCTTCGGGATGTTACAAAATGAAGGAATGTCATAAAAAAGAAAGGACAGGTAAGGAAAAGGCGTTTAGACTTTAGAGGATTTTACCTTGTCCTTGTTCTTGAGTATAAAATAGAAAAACTGAAGAAAATAGAGGGTTTATAACATTTTTACAATTTTATTTTTTCTTACAATACTTAAATATAATTAATATATTTCATACAACAGATAAAAATTGAGATTTCAACATTTCATGATAGGCATAAGATAGTAAACTATATTGCAACATCATTAAACCCCCCTCCCCCAAAATTTAGGGAAACTATGGAATAAGGGTAATGGAGGGTAATAGAAGGTATTGAGGGGTTAATAAAACCCTCAAAAAAACTTTCCATCCTATGGGTGTGTTTATAAATTTCACTTTGAAGGAAAAGGAAGCAAAAGAAAGAAGTTTAAAGAGTAATTTACTATTCAGATCCTTTCCCTTTCCATTCCCTTCCCTTCCTCTTTAAAGTAAAACTTACAAACAAACACTAAAAAGTAACTCATCAATAAGGCTAAAACCTCACAAACCTTTTCTTTCCTTCCATTCCCCTTCCAAATCAAACTTATGAACAATGAATTCTAACTAAAATATAGCTTGCTATGAATGGGTGAGCAATTTATTTTAATCTAACCAGCATTTTTTTAATTTAACATTTAAATTTCTTTGTTTTTTTAAACTAAAGTGGTTCTCTTAAGAGGATCTAGAAACTTATGCTATGTTTGAATCTTTCTCTGTGAGGGGAAAATAATGGAAAGAAACAAAAAAGTAAAAGAGAAAAAAAAGAGAAGTGAAAGGAGAGGGAATGAAAAGGAAGTTAAATTATCTTGTTTGGATGTTCAAGTTGGTTAATAAAGAAAACGTACAAAAAATTAGGTCTCGTTCCCTTATTTAATTTAAAATAAAATTTTCACCCTCTTTACTCCTAAATTTGAAAAGAAAGAATTTTATAAGTTTTATGAGAAAGAAAAGAAAAAACCTATCCCTCTTTATCTCTTATTTTCTTTCATTAAAATCATTCAAATAAAGTTTTTTCTTTCTTATTTTGTCCCCTTCTTTTCTGACCTACGACCTTACCATTCAAATAGACTTGTCTTGAATTGAATTAAGAGCTCATTTTGTGCAATTTGATAAAACTTCATTATGCCGCATAGCCGCATTATGTGGGTGTGGATGTAGAAGTAGAGATGGCAAAGTAGGTCAACCTGCCTCGTCTTGTCCCAACTCGTCGATAACCCACCCAAAATGGGGCAGAGCAAGCCAACACACCTTAGTAACATGGGTTGGCTTTGCCAACCTACACCATTTTTCGGATGGTTGGCGAGTTGCTCTGCCAAAAAAGTTAAAAATATGCCTTTTAAAAATATTTTTAACTAGTTAATTCACCTAAAAAAAATTTTAAAATAGAAAATAATTAATAAAATTTTCACTTAAATACAACGAGATAATATTTGTATAAACTTTAAAAAATATTAAATTATATAATTTATATCCAAATTCAAACACAATAGGTTAATAATATAAATCAATCACAATAAAGCAATGAATTATTTAACCAATCTACATTTCATGAATTATAATCATACTAGACAAATAAGATGTCCTCACAAATCAACCATAATAAGCTTATAAAAAAATCCACAAATTAATCATGTCCATATAGCATAATCAACAACATAGTCCACAATAAAATATAAAGTCTAATGTTACATATTACATAAACAGTAACCAAATATCCAAATCAATAATTAATTATCAATATCTTCCAAATCTACATTAGTGCATTTGATTGAATATGGCCGATGAGCCAAAAAAAGTGTTATTTTCATCTTTTAGTTTACCAAAAAATTAGTAACAAAACTACCTCCAACTCGTGTGCCAAACCCATCTCAATTCACAAGTTTGGCAAGTTAAAAAAATTGGCGGGTTGAATATAACAACCCAATCTGCCATTTTTTTTATCGGTTCAACTCAGCAGATTCACCAAGTTGTTTTACATATTTGTTTTGCTATCAATTTTTGCTTATGTATTGGCTGGGCCCCCTTTGATTCCATCAATTATAGGTTGGGTTGACCCGCTTTACCTTTAGAAAAAAAATGAAATTTTCACGCACGCTATGGTTTCACACAGCCCATTGTACATTGAAAGTATTCCCAAGACCAAGTTTGTGGTTGTTCGACCGAAAAAGAAATGGGTTTGTAGTTGTAAGGGTTTATCTGTGTTGTTGACCCCAAAAAATGCATGTCGGTTTTCAGACCCAAAAAGAGGAGCCTGCGCGTCTGACTCCCAACAACAAAAGGATCTCCAGGACCAAAAAAAAAAAATTCCAAACGTCCGAAAGCTAAATCTCCAAATAGTTATGCAGTGAAGACATGATGGAAAATATTTAAATTTAAGTTTTAGAGTGAAAAAAATTGTTGGAAATTTGTTGAAAATAAAAAGTGGGTTTAAGGCCAAAAATTTTGCCAAACAACTTTATAAGACAAAAAAAAAAAAAAAAAAACACCCTGTTAAGACTTAGGTGAGTGTTAACATGGTCCCTCACTTGTTTTAGACTTTGTGATGGTCCCCAAGATAATTATAAATTTAACTCCGCATGAGTGGTTTTAAAATTGCTTTTTAGGTTTTATTGTATTTTATTTGCAAATGGACTCAATTTTTTATCAACGCCCCTGACCGGAGGCAATTTGAAATGGCATTGAACAAGCACTAGGACCCTCAAACTTCAACCCACTTCCCACAAAGCAACGTCCCCCACATCTGTACCAACTGACTCATTGCATAAATAAATTATTATAGAAAAAAAAAAAAAAAAAACTCATGGTCGATTGACATTTGACAATAATAATAGCAAATAAATGCAATTAAAAAAGAAAAAAGGTCCGCAACAAGCAGCAGACCAAGAACTATGGTTTGTTGAATAGGATGAAAGTTCCAGCTCGTAGCAGTTGAACCTCGCTTCAGAGTTCGAATGATGGTTTTTAGTAAATCATCAGGTGCGGTGTAATCTATGGCTACCATAATGCACAAGAAGTAATCTAAGACATTACTGTTACTTGCATAAACAAAGACGTCATAGATGTCAGCCTCGATTATTTTTCTCAGATACAAAAAGAAATCACCGTAACACTGACACAATCATCTCACTCCACAAACGAACGTACCGAAATCGATGAAGTATGTTTTTGGAGCCGCCTTATTTACAGACGGAGTTATTCCAAAAGGTGAATGCTGTGGTACCATAGCAAATGTGTGTATTTTGTATATTTTTGTGATGAATGGTGAGGATCGTGTCATGGTGAGTGTTGAGATTGTGAGGACATCAATGCACCAATCACCTATTATGCACTATAATAATATCTAATTTTAAGAAAATTTAAAAATATAATTAAATATATTTTAAAAATTAATTATCATATACTAACAGTATAAAATTATATTGACAGTATAAAATAATTTTACACTGTCAGTATAATCAAAAAATTTTATCAGTGTAATTTTAATTATCATATATTGACAGTGTAAAATTATACTGACAGTATAAAATAATTTTATACTGTCAGTATAATCAAAAAATTTTATCAGTATAATTTTAATTATCATACACTGACAGTATAAAATTATACTGGTAGTACTGTAAAATTACACTGATAAAATTTTTTTATACTGTCAGTGTATGATAATTAAAATTACACTGATAAAATTTTTTATTACACTGATAGTATAAAATTATTTTATACTGCCAGTATAATTTTATATTATCAATGTATGATAATTAAAATTACATTGATAAAATTTTTTGATTATATTGACAGTGTAAAATTATTTTATATTGTCAATATAATTTTATACTGTCAGTATATGATAATTAATTTTTAAAATATATTTAATTATATTTTTAAATTTTCTTAAAATTATATATTATTATAGTGCATCATAGGTAATTGGTGCATTGATACACCTCACAATCTCAACACTCACCATGACATAATCCTCACCGTTCATCACAAAAATGCACAAAATGCACACTTTTGCTATGGTACCATAGCATTCACCATTCCAAAATAGTAGTGACAAACCATTTAAACAATGCAAAAACCGCTGAAAACAAAATTGCGATTTGCGAACGACATGAATCTAACTATATAAAACATGATTATCAATGAATAGCTTAAAGCAACCACTCCTTCAAATCGATTATTGCTGTTCCCTTTCCATCGCTCTTTCATCATCTTTGACTTCCATTCCGGATTAGGGTTTCACGCCATCTGCTGCCGACGAATTCCCGATCGAAATCAATAGGGACTACTTAGCAAAATTAAGGAATAGATTTTCTCCATTTGATTACAAAACAAACAACACGCAGGTTCACTATCAACTGTTTGATTTTATTTACACTCTATCTGGCGGCTATGAAGAAAGGACAATTGCATGGCCCAAAACATATGTTGGACCATATTATTTAGGTAAATTATAGAATGCTCACGTTTAAATATGAATATTGAATATTTACCTTCTTTTTACCTGTTATAGGCAGTATTTTATTTTAATTATTTAATTGATACTAAGTTCCAAGTTCCGAGTTCTATGGACGCCGAGTTCCGAGTTCAAAATTAGGCCTTACACTAACAAATATCAATGTATGTACACCAGGTTCTGAGTTCCGAGTTGGACAATGACTACAATATTTCATGAACATTGAATTCTGAGTTGGTATCGCATTGACAAAAATATTCAGATACCGAATTCCGAGTTCCGAGTTGGACATTGACAATAGGTTACTTGATGCCAACTTGATGGACTACAATATTCTAATATCATGTATTAACATATTAAACTTATTCTATCATTCTCTACCATTAAATTTGTGAATAGCTTTAAATCAACGATTTAGTTTTAAGTGAACATTCAATATTCATATTTTATGGTGAGCATCCTAATCGCTATCCGTTACCTAAGACTTAAGAGGTAATATTGTTGCATGAGGTATTTAAAAATAATCCACAGGACCCAAAAAAATATACATAAAGTCCTTGACAAACTAGTAATTAATTAAATTATAATAATTCTTTTAGTAATTTTTTTAAAGTGTATCAGTAAAATATAATTACAAGCCTTATATATCTGAAATAATAATATAATTTTTTTAATTTATATTTTTGAGTTTAATTGGTATGCACTGACAGTGTAAAATAGTTTTACACTGTCAACCAATAAAAATAGGGGAAAGTGAGAAATCATGGTGAGTCCCTCATTATAATGGGTGGTTATTTGTATGAATTGGCACTTTTTACCATTTCTATTGATTGACAGTATAAAACTATTTTATACTGTCAATGCATTTAAATTAAATTCTATATTTTAAATGGGTTGTACATGTTATACAAATTAGCAATTATTACTCGAAGATACTAATATTTTTACGAAAAAAAATAAAAGCACTGAAGAAATTGCCATTTAACAAGTTAATTACTTACTGCTAACTATCAATTTAATTATGAGTTTTTGAAGCAATTTCTTTCAAATTCATTAGTTATAACTATATTTAAAAATTAATTAATCAACAACATCGTAACACATCAACAAGTGGTTAAATCAATTTGTAATCGCATGTTTATGTGCAAAAACTATGTTCAACTATCAAGACTCATCGTCAAGGTATTGTGTGCTTCGAGAAATATAAGCTAATTTATTTTTGTTTCATGCAGCTGTGTCAGTGTATTCATGTCCATCCATTTGATAATTCGGCCTGTAGTTAGAAATTTAAATAAAGAGAAATATTATTTATATACAAATATTAATATTAAGAATTGATTTTATAAAAAAATAAAATAAAATAAAATTTAAGGAAGTATTTGACAACTTCAAAAATTAAGTTAATATCGTATAAAGTAGAATCGGTTATATTAATCGATATAAAAATAGAACTAGTTTTTTTTATTGAATGTTGTTTTTTTATTGAATGTTATTTGGTTCGAGAACTTAAAAATTAGTTTTAATATTTGTGTTCTCCTTCTTCTTCTTCTTCTTCTTCTTCTTCTTCTTCTTCTTCTTCTTCCTTGATTATGTCATTAAAAAACCAATCTAGCAAATAGTGGTGACAGGTGATGGCGGCCGGTGGAAAACAGTGGTGGCTAGAGTTGGAAGATGGTGGCAGACAGGGCGGGCGATAATAGTGGATGGTAGCAAACCGTGGTGGACGATGTGGCTATCAACGATAGGCGGTAGCAGACAAGGTGGGTAATGGAAAACGATGGTGGCTAGTGACGACAGATGGTGGTAGATGGGGCAGGACAATGGTAGCGAATGGTGGCAGACGATGGCGGACGGGGCGAGTAATGGAAAGCGATGGTGGCTAGCAACGACAAATAGTGGTAGATGGGGCAGGCAACGACGGACAGCGGCAGACGCGGCAGGTGATGTGGTCGTCGATGGCAGTTAGTGGCGGCCGATGGCAATCAACGGTGGCCGCGGTGGCAGGGGATGGTGAACGATAGAAATGAATAGTGGTGGACGACGGTGGTAAATGGTTGACAAGGTCAATGGAGAAATAATTAACTGGTGTGACGTGAAAAGATATAAAATAGAATGAGAAAAAATTAGAATAAAATAAAACCAATTTAAAATTGATTTTTTTTTTTAATAACTTGTTTTAGGTCCAAATTGATTTAAATAAAAATTAGTTTTAAAATATTTAAGTAGTTATTAAATAGTATTTATTAAAAATCAGGCTCTATTATACTTAGTTATTTAGTTTGTCTAATTTGCCAAACACCCTTTAAGTCTCGTATATTATTATTATTAAATATTTTTATATTTTTCTCTCTCTTGATGATATCTACTTTTATTATTCATCTTTGATATACAAAATATCATTATTTTAAAATAAAAGTTGGAGAACCAACAAGCTCTTGGATGAGTGGTAAGCAGCTTAGTGCCCCGTAAGGATGAAGGCACAAGTTCAAATTCTAGAAAGTGCATTTGTTGGGAGAGAGAGAGTAACCAACCATAAATGCTCCATTCTTCGGAATGGCGAAAACAATGTATCCCACAATTTTAAATGACAAAAAAACATATGTTTTTTTTATTTAAAGTCTTATTATCAAGTATGCATTTAAATAGGCTTTTAAATTAGACCAAATTTTTAAAAAGATTAGGCTTGGCCTTAAAAAAAAAAAAATTATGGTAGATAATAGGTTCAAACTCAGGCTACATAATTGAAATACAGGCCAAACCCATTTAAGTCAAAACCTAACATAATCTATCTTCGTCCATGATGATAGCTAATAGACACGGGAGCCATGGAGAAGCATGGGGTCTAAGACGAGGGAAAGAATCAACCGGATCAATTATGGAGAAAAGTTTTTTAGACTTTATTTTGCAAAATCTAGAAATAAAAAATTAATAAATAATTGACAATTTTATCATTTTAAGTATGCGATAATGATTTTAATTTTGATACATTATCAATGTAAAATGGTTTTATATTATTATTTAATCACATACTTCTATTTATAAGACTTTTAAAGTTAGTTAAATCAAATATTTTTATTGATATGGCAACAATATATGATTTAATCATATATTGTCATATCAGCAAAAGTGACAATGTATTATCATATTAATAAAAGTGTTTGACTCAACACTTATTATCTTAAAATCTTACGAATAGAATTATAATTAGATAATAGTATAAAACTCTTCTATATTGATAGTACATCAAAATAAATCTTATTTTAAAATAATTGTGGCATAAATATTTAAAAATTATTTAATATAAACCATTCACCTATAAGTTATTTTTAGAGTAAATCTATTATTTAGTCCTTAAAAGATTTTCCTTGAACACTTTAATTCTTGAAAGATTAAATGCATACACTTTAGTCCTTGAATGATTTTTAACACTTTAGTCGTCAAAAGATTAAATGTATGGACTTTTATATATTTTGATATTTTTTTATTTTTTACTATAAAATATAACTAGAAAAATAAATTATAATAAGATATAATTTTTATTAATTATTTAATTTAAAATTTATACATCAAAGTTCAATTAGATTAATCTCACATTCCAAAATTTAATTGAGTTATATATCATATATGTAATTATATTATTATATATAATTAAATTTATGTTAAATATTCTTTATTAAAAAATACTATATAATTAAACCTCACATCCCAATATTTTCATTAATGTGTTTGACGTGGTTCTCATAACAAAATAGAAATATAAATAAAAAAAATTTAATAAAAAACATTTAATATAAATTTAATTATATGCAATAAAATCAATTATATATATGATCACATATAATTCAATTAAATTTTAGAATGTAAGATTAACTTGATTGAACTTTGATGTATAAAAGCTTTTCTCTGTCTCTTTTTGTCTTTATCTTTGTCTCTCTCTCATTTTTATTTTTATTTTTATTATGAAAATAATAAAAAAATAAAAATAATTGAAATAATTGCAAGTAAAATAGTAAATGTTGAAATAAATATATTAACTTTTAAATTTTAAATTAAACAATTGATAAAAATTATATTCTATTATAATTTTTTTGGTTATATTTTATAGTAAAAAATATAAAATATTAAAATATATAAAGTGTATACATTTAATTATTTAAGAATTAAAGTGTTAAAAAAAATTATTCAGAAACTAAAATATATGTATTTAATTTTTCAAGTGTTTAAAATAAAGAATTTTTCAGGGATTAAAATACATATATTTAATCTTTTAAAAACTAAAATAGTAAAAAAATTTAGAAATTAAAATGTATCCATTTAATCTTTTAAAGATTAAAATATTAAAATAAAAATCTTTCAAATTTAAAATGTAGATTTATTCTTATTTTAAAATTAATTCACACAACAGACTCAAGCATGTGGTTTTATGTGTACATGCGCACTCATTCAAATTATATATATAGAAAAATAATTGGGGGATGTATCTTTTGCGCACTCATTATTACTTTTGTTCAGCTTTTCTTTATCCAAAAACTTACTAACGTATTGTTGAAAAATGATATGCCAGTAAATTTTGCATTTTGTACACAAAACTTACCAGCGTCCTGAACAAGACGCTGGTAAGTTTTGAATTTACCAACGTCTTGAACAAAACACTAGTAAGTTTTGCATATATATATAAAATGCAAAATATAAAATTTACCAGCGTTTTTCAACAATATGTTAGTAAGTTTTTGGATAAAATAAAAAATTGAACAAAAATAACAATGATTATGTGGGACTCATCATCTAAGCATTTTTATCGTTTTGCTTACTTTTTCCTTATGCGTCGCATACTATATCACAAAAAATTCATTCCCCTATCACTACTCATATATATATTACAATTTTTTAGGCTATAGCGTTGAGTCCTCTCTCATTATGCACTAAAAGGGATAATGTCTCCAAGGGAGACAAAGAGACAAGAGGGAGAGAAGAAGGACAACATTGACTTATTGAAAGAGGACTCATTGAAAAAGGGAGAGAAAAGGATAATGTCCGGATCATGTCTTCTATATATATTTGCCCTTCTTCTATCTACCATTATTGACTTATTGTCAGGAGGCGGATGCTATGGTGCACCTTGTGGTCAAAGATGCATCACGCACCCTGTCAATCTAGTGGTGAGGATTTGATAGACTATCAATAATACTAATAACCTTTATGCACCATAAAATCTTACCATCTCTCTTCTCCCAATAGAGAAGCCACAACCAGCCACGCCATACTTCGACAGTTCACCTCAGGGCTGGCAAGTCCACCGGCCAAAACTCCTCAGATCATGCAACCTCGTTCCATGGCGGTGGTGGAGCCAAGCGCCTCCAGCAAATGCTAAACAACAAGCGCAATGCCGCACCTTCCTCCATGGGCATTGTCAGTCACTCTTCTTTCTAGATCTAACATGAACTTTGCCCATTCTGAATTTCAAGAAGGAGTTTCGGCATAAATAACTAACCTCCTTTCAATATCAAGTTCAAAAAATGGCAAGGAAAGGCAGGGCGAAAAATCAAATACTTGCAAATCCCTTTCAATATTTTCAAAAAATTTCTTCCATCGTTCATATCAGAACCTCAGCTCTTACAAAGATTCATAAAGGACCTTTGATTGTCACAACAAACATGCTAAACTCGCATCTCTATTACATAAATCTATTTATTCATATTAGGCTTTGGAGCAAGAAAGAGACAAACTCAGTTTACGCTCACAATGAGTAAGAATGAAATAATACAATCATTTCTTCAAATCATCATGAACAAATTTTAACAATAATGACACAAAGTGTGATTATCTATCCGTCGTAACCAAAGAACCATGATGGTTCCGCTAGTTTTGCGAGCTCGCCATCCTCTATATTATCAAATGGCTCAAACTAACAATTAAAGCTATGTGGCTCCTTTGAGTCATCATCATCATAAATGGGCAGGATGAGCTTGAGCTGCGAGCGAAGGAAGCAACAGGGATTTTCGAAGAGGCAGTGGCGGTCCAACAACGAGGCACACACATCAGAGAGGGAGTGGCAGCCGGAGTCAGTGGCGGGGGGAGGAGGTTGGGATGGTGGCAGAGGGAGTCAAGTTTGTGCACAGAGAGAAAGATAATAAGTGGTGCAAACAAGATTTGAGCTTCCATTTTTCAGACCAACAGTGCGAGAAGCACTTGCTTCTCATCGTGTACACCATAGTTTCTTGGTGTTTCAATACACCATTAAATCTTTACGCTAGGATTACAAGGTGCGTAATGCACATTGACTCCCGAAGTACATATTAGATAGCCCCAATCATGTCTTCTATGTATATTTACCATTCTTCTCTCTACCATTATTGACTTATTGTCCTTGTCTCTCCATTTTTCAATGAGCCTCTTTCAATAAGTCAATGTTTTCCTTCTTCTCTCCCTCTTGTCTCTTTGTCTTCGTTGGAGACATTATTAAACTAAAATTAGGACTTTAATTGGACCAAATTGATCAAGTTAATTTATTTATCCATAAAAAATAGGTGGATTAAGTTTAAAAAATAATAATCCATTTAAATTAGTCTATTTTTAGCTCGACTCATTGAACCTGCTAGTTAAATGGACTGACCCATTTACCCATGTTTCCTTTTTTTTTAGTAAACTTATATAAATTTAGAATATAAAAATATGATTTAGTAATCAAATTTAGGACATCTTTATTTTTTTATAAGAAATAAGAATATTGACTTTTTAAAATTAAAATTATTTTTTAATCAATAATAAATTTGAAAATATGAAAAAGCAAAAAAATAAATAAAAATAAATGGGTTAGGTTGCTAAAGTTTGGCCTGTGGACTAAATGGGCTGGTTTGACCCATTTAACAGCAATAACAAAAAAAAATCCCTTTTAGTGCATAATGAAAGAGGACTCATTGCATTAACCTAAACAATTGTGTGTGTGTGTGTGTGTATTAGAAATTTTATTTTTAATCCTTATAAATATTTTAAGAATTTTTTTATCTTCAAAAATATCACCACTTAACACTAAATTCAAATAATAGAGACAAAAAAAATTTAATAATAGAAAAAAGAGGATTTGAAATTAAAAAAATAATAATAGAGGGATCAAAAACTAAAATAACTTATATTTATAAGGGTTAAAAATATATTTAAATTTTAAATTTAATATATATTAATATTTATTTTTTAAAACAATATTAAACTCATTGAGCTAAAAGACTTATTTATTACAAAACTTTCAATATCAATTCTGAGCATTTGAATAACTATGGC
This sequence comes from Pterocarpus macrocarpus, assembly GCA_031439585.1. NCBI lineage: Eukaryota > Viridiplantae > Streptophyta > Magnoliopsida > Fabales > Fabaceae > Pterocarpus > Pterocarpus macrocarpus. The sequence goes on along the minus strand of CM062515.1, from coordinate 71,354,318 downwards.
TCCTTCAGTCACTGAAATGGGGGCCGATCTGTGGTGCATCACCCTAAATATAGTGTATCATGCATTTTGTAATTTAGCGAGTTAGATGTTCAGGTGTATTTTATATATCAATAACTTGGAGTATATGGTAAAATTTCTATATCTATCCCCTATGTAGCGACCGTGCCACATTAACCCATCACCTAGCGGTCAGAGCACCACCACTCACCATTGTGTTTCTTTATCATGTCGTTGTCACTCCTTGTCACCGGCGAACAACGGCAGCAAAAAAAATTGTAGTGCACCACCATGTGCATGCGGCAACACCACACCACTGTTGCTCTGCCTTGATCTAGGTCATCAACGCTGTCCACATTTTCTCCTCTATTTGCTTGAATCGTGGCAGCGAGGTTGTGTTTCAGCTTCTTTATGAGTAGGTTCCTTGTTGTTGTTCCATACACAACAAAGCAAGGAAAGGTCAGCAATAATAACCCGTGTTTGAGGGCCATGGATGTCATGCTTTTGTGAGACATGATTAGCAAAAGCAAAGTTCGATGATGAAAGACATTTGTCCGTTAACATAATCGTACAATGCAACTTGGACTCCTTTGCTCAGATCATAGAGAGCATGGAAACTTGTAGTCCGTATGATGCAAACTCTGTTGAAGCGGCTGTTCCGGCGGGGGTTGAGTGGTGTCGGTAGCAGGCTTGGTTTCAACGAGGTGAGGGTGCTATAGTGCTATCGGCAGTGGGCTTGGATGAACATCTTCAATATTATAGCCAAAGGCTGGTTGCATCGATGACTGTGCTCCTTATGTCGTCAAGGAAAGATCGCAATGGGCATTGGGGGTTGGTGCCAAGGGCAGTGGCAGGTGCCAGTGGGACTGGTGCCGGCCTCTATGCCACAGAAGGTGGGGAAAGTGAGAGAGGCAGAGGGGAAGAAAGAGAGGGAGAGAATGAGAATTCATATGATGTATCACAAGTTATTGGTGTAAAGTTACACCTCTAAATCTACACCGTTCGATAACCAAAGTTGATGTAGCGCAACAAAGATACAGACTTGGTCTGTGGTGCACCGGCTAATGTCAGGTGCACCGCATGCCACTTTAATCTCAACTACTCAATAAAAATTAATCATTGGGATTGATATGGATTACTAAGGTGCTGCCTTGCCCCGCCATCACCGTAGTCTGTCGCTGCTGCCAAAACCAAACTTTTCCATGTGATGGTGCATCAACCAGCTAGGGTGGAGTCTGATGTAGTTTCCTCTCCAGCATTCTCTCAAAAATTTTCAAACATTAGTACCACCTAGCTTTATCAGCACCAAATCAAACCCGTACGCCGACACCACCAGTGCCTGGACTCCATAGCCATGTCATGATACTTTACCTGCATGTGCTCCATGAATTCCAGCTCGTCGGAGATGTTGAGATAGTTGCAGGCGATGGCAGGGCATGTGCCGACAACGGGGTTGCCATGTAGCCCGAAGGAGCTAATGCAAACTGAGGGGGACGATTTTGGAGCAGAGGGCGGCGAGGGAGGAAGGGTCGGCGTTGCTGATATTGGTGGTCCATCTCAAATGGTTGGGAGGGTAACACATTACAGGTGGTGGTAAGTGACTTAGTATATGGGTGGTCTATCTCAATCTCAGCCATTAGTTTCTATTGAATGGCTGCACCTAACTTTAGCCGATGCACCATAGCATTGGCCAAAGGCACAACCTAAAATGAGCATTATTTTCATCTCATTTTTCCACTCCTAATCATTACAAGTTCCATCATATATTGGTTTCAAGACTACATGAGAACATACATTGGATTCCATTTGGTTGTTTGGAAAATTATGGCCCATGCTGTATTTCGAAATTGGTTTATCATATTCATACAAGGCATAACGTACGAGCAAAGGGACTATTCCTGGTATTGTTGTCAAACATTTTAACTTCCGACATTATCATAATTAAAAGGTTGCACCACGCTACATGTACTATTGACGAAATTAACATCTTGATTCAATATTTATATAAATAAAATTTATATTTATCTAAATTACGATTATTACATATTTATTATCAAAAGTAATACTTTTTTTGACAGGTATTATCAAAAATAATATATCGATTCAATATTACATAATTAAAATTTATGCTTATTTAAAATATATTATTAAATATCAATTAAAATATTTAAGTCACTATTATCAAATAATATAACTCGTCTGAAAAATTAACAGTAGGTCCTGTCTGCTGATACTTTTCTTTGTTCGGTGGTGAAGATAATATCCATAGCTTAATCATAGATAGTGTTGCTAAGTTGATTCTGATGTAATGGCGTATTCATATTGTTTATGATAGGCATGAAACTTCTTCCACGTCAAGAAGAGATTGGTATAAGATATTAATAATGTTTCATACACTTATATTCGTACTATTTTTTATATTTTTTATTTTTATTATTTTATTATATCCAACATATTTTGTTTTTGTATATTTACCAGTGTAGAACCCGTGCGATGTATATGTCATTTATTCCTATATCAATATATATGATGTATATTATATATGATGATAATATGTAATGATAATTAAAATTTAAGATAATAGGAATAATAGTAATAGGAATCAATATATATTTAAAACTAAATAATTTGTTCTTACTAATTCTGATATACTGTATGAAAAGATATTGAAGAAATATGTTAGATCAAAAATAAATTCTTTAATTCAAAATATACAATTGACAACTAAATAGAAAGTATTTTGTTTACAGCAAATTGAATCAAAATGTGTCTCAATGTTGCACTCTGGAAGATATGCAAAATGTAGATTTCTTGTAATTTTTGAAATATCTTTTGAAAGTGACATATCTTGTCACTGGTTGAACGCCAATTATTGTGAAATGAGTCCATGAATTGTTATTCTCAAATTACAATGCCTACAACCATTAAGATATAAAAAATTAAATATAAAATATATTATATAATGAAGCATTCAAGGTATATATACAATGCGTACAAACATAAACTACATACCTGTTAGCATGCGTAGCTAGATGTTTTCAAATACTTCCTTAAAAACCACATTTGATGTCTTATTGGAAGTATTCCCTTCTTTATCTAAGATTAAAATTTTCAACCCATCTCTAGATTTTACTCTAGATACTGTCACATATAGTTGTCCATGAGTGAATACTGGTTTAGGCAAATAAAGTCCAACATGCAAAAGTGATTGCCCTTGACTTTTGTTTATTGTCATTGTAAAATAAAGAACCAATGGAAACTGTTTTCTCCTAAATTTGAAAGGTAATATGGAATCTGAAGGTATTAAGTCCATCCTCGGAATATAAACTTTATCACCAAGATTTCTTCTAGTAACAATAGTTGCACCAATCACATTTTGGGCTAATTCATTGACTATTAACCTTGTACCATTGCATAGACCGCTTTGTTGATCTATATTCCTCAAAAGTATTACTGGTAGTCCTCCTTTCAAAGTCAATTTGTGATTAGGAATACATGAACACTTGACATCATTGAGAATTATGTTGTGAACCATTCTGCTTGAACATCATCATTTTCATCAGCCTAGCAGATTGAATCAAAACTGAGATATTCATTTTCATCTCTTGGTATCTAAGTTAAATATACTCATTTACTTTTTCAACATTTTCTAAATAGTAGCAAGAATTGCTCTACTTTCAAAAAATTTGTAATCAGTCATGTTAATCAGCAAGTTTGGATAAGTGAATTCCACCAAATGAGAAAAAAGATCATTTGATGCAGTAATAAGCAAATCTTTAAGTATATCAACCTCCGATTCATCATCAAGAGTTCTTCCTATATTACCATCTCCAATATCCAGGATCTAATCTGCAAATTTCTTTAACTTAACTACATCTTGTTGTGATGAAGATGTCAACAATCTCATGTTAGTTTGCAACTTCAATACCTTATAGAATGACCATATTTCAGATGAATTGATGGTGGCTAAAGGTATATCCTGCTAAGATCCCTTTTGAATAATAGGAAGTATTTGCCTAAAATCTCCTCTAAGAACAACAACTTTCCCTCCAACTGCTTCAACATGACTATTTGGATTACTTGCTTTCATAAGATCTCTAAGTGTGCGATCAAGAACTTCAAAGCAATATTCGTTTCACATTGGAGCTTCATCCCAAATGATCAAGGTACTCTTAATCAGAAGATCAACTTTAAAGCTACCATGCTTGATGTTAGATATTGAGGTATCTGTGATGGAAATTGGTATTGAAAATCTTGAGTGCATTGTTCTTCCTCTTGGCAGTAATAATGATGCAATTCCACTTGATGCAATATTGAGAACAATTTTCCTTTAAGGCCTTAAAGATGAAGGAAAAGCATTCCAAATAAAAGTTTTCCTTGTTCCCCCATATCCATACAGAAAAAAGAATCCACCTTTTTCATTCGAAACAATAGTCAAAATTCCATCATAAACTTGTTTTTGCTCAAATGTGATTGACTGCATGAGTTTCGAATAAGTTTATGCTAATTCCAACAAATCACAATCAAGTTCATCTTGGATCAATCTATTGTCATAAATATTCAGCTTATTATACCTAGGATATGACACAGTATAAAATTCTTTCAAAGATTTGACATTAGAGTGCAACAGCTTTTCAACTTTGATTAAGCGAAGATTCATCAATTCATCCTCTGTCATGGTGAGTCCTATAGAATAAATAATTTAAACATTAAATTTGTATATATTTAATCATTTTAAGGAAAAATGATAAATATTTTAAATAAGAAGTTATTAAAGATAACTTGTGTGGACTTCTAAGTGCTCGTCTTCTTTCATAAATTATTCCATCAGACAATAATTCCTATGTTTAATTCCAAACAAATTCTGGCTTACTGATTGTATTGGGTACCAACAACATGACGAAACACTTTGTTAGTTGATGACCAGAAGCTACTCACTAGCAATCGATACCTATGTTTTGATTTACATTGAAATGATTAATTTTATACCAACAAATCATGTAAAGTACAATTAAATAGCCAGTGAAATGAAAAGGTAAAGGCATTAAAATTTTGAAAATTTTATGAATAAAAATTTTATACTAGGAAGAGGATTGCAAGGTCCTTTAGAAATTGTCATATTTGTTGGTACATAAGAATGGCTTCCTGCCACATACATCAACAAATGCATGAAGTAATAAAAATTCTGTTGATAAGTAATACTAAGAAGCAAAAATAAAGGTGTGTCAAGAATTTTGTAAATAAAAGTAAAACAAACTTACTTGGAAAATTGGGATAATGACTGAAATATATCAGAAGCATTTGTCTTATGAATTGAAATTTACTCCTTGTTCTAATTAGTAGTACCTATGTTTTCATTTACTTAGATTTTTCAAATTTTTATGGGAACAATTCGCTACTAGAAATAGTCAGAACATCGACCGATTTTTTTCAGTCTCAAAAAAAATAAATTTGCAACCGATTTTGAGACCGATTAGAGTAGTACAGGACAAGTTTTTGGAGAAAAAAATCAGTTGCAAAATCGGTCGCAAATTAACCTTTTACGACTGATATGTGAAAGCAAAGAAATAATTTTGACAATAGAAATCGGTTGCAAAATTGATAGCAAATTTTGCATTTGCGACCGATTTTGAGACCGATTAATAAAAGTCAACAAAATAAACAGTTGAAAATTAGTCTCAAATGTAAAAAATTTTGCGATAAAAAAATCGGTCGCAAATTTCCTTAAATAAATTGTTGAAATTTGATTTGCGACCAAAAAATCGGTCACAAAATTTGCAAGTGAAAAATCGATTGCAAAATTAATACTTCAACAAAATTTGCGACCGAAAAATCGTCGCAAAATTGCAAATCAATAAAGTAAACGTTAAGAAAAAGTCTTGAAACTTGCCACCGAAAAATTAACACTCTAACAATATTTGCGACTGAAAAATTGGTCGTAAAATTAACACTTTAACCAAATTTGCGATCGAAAAATCGGTCGCAAAATTAACATTTTAACAATATTTGCGACGAAAAATCGGTCACAAAGTTGCAAAACAATGAACTAAATGTTGAGAAAGTCTTGAAATTTGCGACCGATTTTTCGAATGCAAATTTTGTTAAAGTGTTAATTTTGAGACCAATTTTTTCGGTCTCAAATTTGAACCCCAAATTTCGTATAGTTTATTGTAATTAACACTTTACCAAAATTTGCGGCCAAAAATCATTCACAAATTTAAAAATTTGCAAAATACCCGTCAGACCTTGAAATTTGTGACCGAAAATCGGTTGCAAATTTAAAAACTTTAATGTAAAAAAGCTGCATAACCCATCTCCCCCCCCCCCCATCATCTATTATTGTCTTCAACCTTCAATTCCCAAATTTCTCTCCACCGCTAACCCTGCCCCCACCCCAACATTCCCCCCACCACAAGCCCATGCTATCGCTGCCGCCACCGCCACTCGCCTATGCCAAAGTGGACACCGCTACAAGAGTCATGAAGACACCACTGCAAACCTGCGAGGACGCCACTGCTAAAAGTTGCCAATGCCGCCACTGTTGTCCCGCAGTCATCGCCACGCTAGATCCACTACCGTCATGCCAGATCTGCCGCCGCTACTCCTCCATTGCGGTGCTCTCATTTGCCTTTGTTTTTCTTTTTTTCTTTGTGTACAAAATTAATATTCTGTTTGTCTTTTTAAAATAACTAGGAAGTGTTTATTTGTTCTTAGTTAGTTTGCTATTCTATTTATTTGTTTACAAAACTACACCATTGCTGTTTGTTTTTTTTTTTTTTTACAAATTTACTATTCTATTTGTTGATTTTTTATTTTATTGGTTGATTATTGTTGTTAATGGGTTGTTGTTTTATTTGGAATTTGATTTAATTATATTGTCAAGTGAAAGTGAGAGTAGTGGGTTGTTCTAATTTTTTTAATTCCTCATATCTATTTTTTTTTTATGTAATGAGAGTTTTGGTATTGTTAGTTGATTGTATTAGTTTGTTTTTGTTTTTAAAGTAATTGAGGTTGTTGTGATTGATTTTTGATATTGTTGATTGATTGAGAGAGTTTGTTATTATTGAGAATAGTTGATTTAATTTAAATAAGGTTTAATAAAATTTTTGGTTGCTGTTGGTTAGATTGTTTTTTTGATATTATTAGATTGTTTTTGTATATTAATGATTATTCAATATCTACTTAATTTGCTGAAGGCTAAATGGATAGACCAGAAGATAACATAGAGGTTGTGGAAGACTCAACTGAGCAAATTGAAAACTCAATAGAGTTGGTGGAAGACTCAATAGTTGAAGACTCAATAGACAAAGTTAAAGACTCAATGGTTAAAGGCTCATTAGATAAAATGGAAGACTCAATAGAAATTGTTGAAGACTCAATGAAAAATGTTGAAGATACAATAGAAGTTGATGAGGAATCAATGAAAGTTGAAGACTCAATGGAAAGAATTGAAGAACCATGGAAACGAGAACTAGTTAGAAGTATGCTAAAAATTTATCTTCCAAAGTTTTATTAAGAACCTTATAGTTTGGTCAACAATGTATGTTGTTATAGTTTTTAGTTTATGTATATTGTGTTTAGAATATATATAGTTGATAGTAGTATCGACTATATTGTGTATGCTGGAAAACTTGTTGTTGAATATTATTTAGACAAAAAGATGCATTATGGATTATTGGATATTGTTTTCTAGACTGTTGTTGAATTCAAGTGTATTTAATTTGGATTTATAATATTCTAGTGGTTTTTTTTTTTCTGTTTTTAAATTTGCGACTGATTAATGTTTACGACTGATTTTGCGACTCAAAACATATGGTAGTAGACATAATGAATTTTTATTTGTGACGAAAAAATCGGTTGCAAAATAGTCAACAAACGACCAAATTAGACATGGTACACGATTGCCCTAAATCGGTCGCAAAATTGGTCACAAACTTTTGTGACCGATTTATTTACAACCTGCCTAAATGCGACTGAAAAATTTGGTTGCAAAATCGGTCGCAAATGGCCTTTGCGACCGAATTCACTCATTTTGTGACCGAAAGATCAGTCGCAATCAGCCAATTTTCTAGTAGTGATTAATATAAACTATAAATAAAAATTGAGTAAGAGAATAGGAATTGAAGATGGTAGCATGAATTTGTAATATATTTATAATAGTTGGCATGAATATTAGGCTTACCAATGGCAATTGTTTGACTTGAAAGCTGGTTGTAATTTTCACCAAGGAAGTGCATATTAGAAGGGGATGTTGCTACTTCTGAGTAAATAAAAGAATGCCATAAGTGCAAGTTTGTATGGACATCTTATATGTGATTGTGAGTTGGTTGACAAATAGGAAAAAAATAAAAGCTTCCAACTCCTTACCTATATTGTAAATAGCCAGTGGAGTTTTGCAAAGCACATTCGAATTACCTAATAGATAAAATGGAAAGGACATGACGTCTATGAATAAGATGAGAAATGAGTTAAAATATGATAAAATGGTAAGAAGATAAGCAAGTAGGAAATGGAAGGAGAATTTATATATGATACTTAAGTTTGTTATACTTTATATCCTACCTGTTTCACTGTCTGAGTTCAAATTGTGCTTCCTCTTCATCATTTCCCTTCTTTCAAGTCTTGCTTGTTTCTTTTTCATTAACTCTGTTTCAAAGTTCTTATCCATTGTGCTTATGAAAGCTTCATTCAATGTTATTTTAATAATGTTAATGAGGATAATCAAACAAAGGATTATATGAAATAGTTCCTCCTTGCTCAAAATAGAAGAGAGTTAGAGAGTTAGATTCAGCTGGTTTCATTCACAGATTAAGAGAGTCAAAGAGTAAGGAAATGAGGTTCAAGTCATGTCATATGGTCTAGAAGAAGAGGAAGAAGTAGAAAGGCGGGTAGTGTTTTTCTATAGTGTACTATCGAATGGAGTAGACGAAGAGTTGCAAGATGGTTCTAATTAGCTTGAGGAGAACAACTAACCATTGAATGCCTTCTTACTTTTTTCTTAGATTTACAATGTTGTTTTTTCCAATGTCATGATGAGAGAATGAGATACACTTTTCTTAATCCTTCTTTTTACTGTGTGCTTAGCACAAATGCTTTAAACAATTATTGCCTATGCTTGACAGCTACCATTGCCTGGAGATGTCATTAATTGCTATTGAATTTTCATTTTCTTTATTTCTTTATTTCTTATGGAGAAAAGTAGGCAATATTTCTAATTAAGTGGAACTTATTCGTTGCGGGATATGATTAATCTTCGACGTATAAATTAGTGATATTATCCAATATAGTTTAATATTTATATGATACAAACATGATTCAATAGGAATTGATCGAATGCTGCATTTGTGTCTTTTGGAGATATATTGTAGATTTTGCAAGATCTATATAGCATGGTTTGAGTGCATAGCTATTATTAATGTAATATCCACATTTTAATTTTAGATACTAAACTTTGTGTCTTAAGTAGATTATTAGACAATAAGTAGCTACCACGTCATTGCTTTTGGATAAGCATTTTTTATTGTTCCCAATTATCACATTGGATTTTTCCAAATTCATTAGAATATCAGTTCTTACAATCTGTCAAGCTATAAAGATTTTGAAAATTAAAAATTTGTCTTCATTTATATCACTACTAGAAACATGCAAAAAATTGATGAAATTTCCAATGGAAAAGTCGGTGATATCTATCGGTAACAATTTTACCACTGGAAATAAACTATTTGTAAACAGTGCATTGGAAAAAAGAAAATTAAATATTACCGACAGATATACTTATCCATCGGTAATATTGATAATTATACCAACGTAAATTGTCATCAGAAATATTTTTAAAAAGTCGGTAAATGAACGTCAAAAAACGTCCAAAAGGCATTTATACTGATGAATTACTAATAATTACCAATGAAAAATCCGTCACGAAATATGGAGCAAGATAATTTTTATTTTAATTATTATTGATTGAATTTTCATGGGTAAGTTTTTTTTTTTTTTTTTTGCAATTTTGTATTATTAAAAGTTGAAATTAGTAATTAAATATTTCAAATTATTATTTTAATTACCCATAAATTCATATAATTAGAAAATTAATAAAATATAATGAAATATAAAATATAAAATATATAAACTATCAAATAAAATAAAAACTGTTAATAACAAAAAAAAATGTCAATATACAATTCTAAATACATAAAAAAAAAATCCTAATAACTACGAATACTGATAAGCGTCAGTATTCGAAATGTCCTCAGAGGCATCCAATGTGTGGTCACGTAGTGAATGCCAAGGCGGTGGAGGTGGAGGTGGTGGAGGCAGCTGTGCACCAGACGCAACTGCTGGATCAACTGCTCTTTTTCTCTCGTGTCGTTTCTGCAGCTCCATATACCTCCAGTCGGCCACCTCAAGTTGCCTTTGCATTGATTCGTTCAGTGTATGCACTCGATTGCAGATGTCCTCCACATCTATACTAGCAAGCCTAGCTCCAAACATAGAGGGTAGAGATTAATACCAGCTATATGTGGTCCCTATACAATAAATGCACCCCTTGTAGTGGCCGCCAACTATCTAGAACCATATATAATCTTCATTGACAAGCGGGGCGACAGGAGTGCTCCTGTCCCCCTACTGTGACTGGGCCTTGGTTAGTTGCTGGGTGAACTCATGTTATAATTGGAACAAACAAATTAAATTAGATTTAAATAATAGAAATTATAATAAATTAAAAACATAGGAAACCAAAATTATAAGTACTTACATATACGGTCTTCGACCGAGTATCGACTTACTGGGACTTGTCCTGCTTCCGGGTATCGGTCTCCCGGAATAGTTCCCCTAAATCAGAGCCTATTCATCGTCTTCTCTTACATTCAAACAATTTTCATGTGATAATATAATATTTAATGCAAAAATTAAATAACTAAATAAATGTAAAGGATGATATTTACCATCCTCAACCGCGTGCCCTCAATGATGGTGAAGCCTCTAGTGTGTAGCGAGTCACCTCGAGTTGATACTCTACTCGCCCGTGCCTTTACCTGCTTCGCCTTGTACTCGGGCGAGTCCCAATATGCCCTAAGTGCCTAGACGATGTCCTTAGTGAGCTAGTGAATGCTAGCATCATTCTTGCGAAATATCGTGAAATATATCGCGAAACTGCTTACCGGCCCTAGTCCTTCACACCTTGCGGATCGAGGCCTCATCACGGGGATTAATAGTGAATGAGCACTGCACACAAGTAACACAATAGTCAACTCCCTTATAATAAATAAGCATGCATTAGAATAATAATAATAATAATAATAAATAATTTTACCCTCTATTCTCTCCACCACATCTGCTGTATAGTATCATGCGCCTTTAAAAAGCTTTTATACGGGTTGCGAAAGTTCTTCTTGGACACCTTAGTAATCCTATGCAAACCCAGAACTGGTGGAATCTGACTATGTTAAAAACAATGGATTAAGTCAGGTATCTGTTAATTAAATTTAATATCATAATTAAAAATTCATTATAAATTTAAATTGAAAATACTTACTAGTATTTGTCATCATATCTGAGCTCCATGCGTTGGTTTGTGGAGCCCTGCGAGATGGCGGACAATAAAGTCTAGGTACCCTATGAACCAGGTTAGCTAGGGATAGGGAAAAGAGTAGAACCAGGTATAAGTGAGGTGTGATCCTTTCTCTCTCTCTCTCTCTCTCTCTCTCTCTCTCTCTCTCTCTCTCTCTCTCTCTCTCTATATATATATATATATATATATATATATATATATATATATATCTTAAAATAGTATATATTAAAAATTTTTCATAACAGTATATGCACGTCCTGCAGGAGTTCCAATAAGGTAAAAACAAGTGCTATTTAACCTTTGTTTCTTCTCTTTTGCCGCGTGTCAGCTTTATTTCTTTCATTTCATACTTAGATAATAATATAATAATATATTTTTTAATGTGCATAACTCAAATTATAGTTTGAAAAGTATAAATTAACGTTTAATTAATTTCAACAAATTTAATAAAATTATTTGAATTTAAATTTTAATATAATTTTATGTCTAATCGTATTTCAAGTAGAAATAAAAAAACTTTTCTATTGAACTAAAATATGATTCGCAACTATAAATCAGACACATTAGAAATCTATTGGCACCAATCATCCACTTATTTTATAAATTTTGCACCAAACGTCCACCTATTTTATAAATTTCGGAAGAAAAATGGTATCCTTCTGAAGAATGAAGACGGTTAAAAAAAATAAATAAAGAAGAAGTAGAAAAATATTGAATAAAGAAGTAAAAGAATTAAAAATTATTTAAATAATATTGAATGAATAAGTAAAAAAAATAAAAATATTTCACATTTTAAAAACCTAAAAATTATTTAGTATTTCTTAAATAATTAAAGAATTAATTAGAGGTTTGTTGAGAGAATATAAAATTAATTATTCTCGAATCTCGTCATCGTGATAAAGGGTTCCCCGCATAATGATGGAACGATTCTTTTATTAAGGAAGAAAGAATCATATGATATTCCCTTATGGGTTATTTATTTGATTCAGAGGATGCTTTTGCTAAAAAAAAGAAAAAAGAAGAAGTAAATAAATAAACTCATGAAGCATGCAATTCAACATATAATAAAATAAAAACAAAGAGTGGAAAAGTAAAGTCAATAGAGTTAATAAACTTTTAAAAGAATAATATTATTTGTATAATTTTTTAAGATATATATCAAGGGATATTTTGAAGTGTCCTTAAATATTATTTTCTCTGTTTTAAAATAATTATAAAAAAAAATTAAAAAAATAATATATTGATCTTAGTAATAGTACAAAATTATATAAGTAGACAAAATTACTCTTGTCTAAAACAAAGGTGTATATATATATATATATATATATATATATATATATATATATATATATATATATATATATCATAGTTAAATTAAGGATATTATTACAAAAAAAAATATTAATGCTACTTTAATATTAAAAATAAATAGATATTCTAAAATACCAAAATATTAAAAATTTGATGAATATATTAAAATGGAGGAAATAGTTAAGAGAAATTTTGAGATTCATTCTCAATTAATATTTAAAAAATATCTTGTATTATCCATTAAAAAATATTCTAAAAAATGGTATGACACTTCTCTTTTGAAAAGATTAAAAAACAAAAGAAAGGTTTAGAATATGCCTCCTTACATTTCGAAAAGCAAAAGCTGTGTGAAGCACTTCCTTAAGACCAATTAGGCTGAGACAGTACAGAATCTACAGATAGAGGGAGATTAGTACAATGGGAGAGGAAGCCCTATATATATACGCCATGTCTGCCAAGCAATTCCCAAAGACTACTCGAAAAAACAAGATGGGCAGCTCCAGTTTTAACCTTCACCTTACTGTTACATCATTTCTCCTTTTAACTTTCTTGCCGGAAGCTGTCCATGGCAGCAAAAAGGTAGGCTTGTTTTGCTTGTTGTTTATTTATCTTGGAATTTCTTCTTTGAAATTGTGGTAATGATTTGCTCGTTTTGCTGAACTCCCCCCACAAGCTTTGCGGTCACGGGTCGTATTTCACCAATTGTTGGTTTTTCAATCTCTGTTTACAGTGTTACATTGTATACATGGGAGCACATTCTCATGGTCCAAGCCCTACGTCTGTCGACCTTGAAGCCGCCACATATTCTCATTACGATTTACTAGGTTCTGTTCTGGGAAGGTATAAAAGCACGGGTTTAAGATTTTCATTCTGAGTAAAAAATATTTGTATTTATCATTCGGTCATATACTGCCGTTACTAAAGTTTGCTTAGAATTTGTTAGTTTGGTAAAGTAAATCTTTATAAAAACTTAAGCAACTCTCCCTCTTGAGCTATTTTTTGATGGGTCTATTTTATAGTTATTATTGGATCATTTACAAATATTCAATTCTAGATATGAATATTATTTAAAGATATAATTAAAATAACTTTTATAACAGTTTTGACAACTCTCTCCTATAAGTTAGTTTTTGACTTTGAGATAGGTGCATTCAATTCTGATAAAACTACTTAAAAAAAATATCTTCTAGTTGTATACCTCTCGTCATTGGATCATAATATAAAAAGTTTGATACTGAGATGCAGTAAATTTAAGCTTATAAAAATCATTAAATACTATGAAAAGCTCTACCATGGAAAAAATTACCAATGGATTAGTTTTGTGTATATTCTTTCACAGCCACGCGAAAGCGAAAGAAGCCATTATTTACTCATATAATAAGCACATCAATGGCTTTGCCGCGCTACTTGAAGAGGAAGAAGCAGCAAATATTGCAAGTGAGAATGCTTCCTCTGTCATCAACATCTTCCAATCATAGTGTTTTCCACTCATTAATTTTTCGTCATTAACCGTATGTAATAATTGCCTGGTCAATCTCAATTTTGTTTCAAATTAGTTGACACAATGTTTATACTGGGGCAGAAAACCCAAGTGTGGTGTCTGTGTTCTTGAGCAAAAAGCACAAACTGCACACAACCCGGTCGTGGGAATTTCTTGGACTACACAGAAATGGCAAGAACTCAGCATGGCAAAAGGGAAGATTTGGTGAAAATACAATCATCGCTAACATTGACACAGGTAATTAAGCTCTTATAATTTACTACAGGATTACGATCCTCTCAAATAAAGACATAAATTTTGTTATAATAGGACCTGTTATTAATTATATTGATTTATCAATTTTATTTTTTTGTCTTTCTTATAATATAACTCTCTCACATATTAATGATACTGCGCTGTATGCACATTATAATTCAATCATTATGAATTAATTTTTGTTATCTTTTCAGAGAACAATTCTGTATACCACCCAACAAAAAAAAAAATAGAGGTCAATTCTATATAATTATAATTACCAACGAAAAATTTGCCAATAGCTGCAACCCTGTGCAATGGCATATGTTATTCGTGATGGAATTATTGAAAGAGGGTTGAAGGTGCCATAATGTACATCAACTTTATTCTTAAATGAGAGATTAATTTTAATACATAATTAATATAAAACTCTTTTATATTATTATTCAATCACATATATATATATTTTTTTGGTGAATAACAGGGGCCAACAACCCAAACAAACAAAAATAAAACCAGAGTTCCCTCACCAAAGAGGTTCTGTTACAGTTAGCAAAAAGAGAAATAATAATCATATATTTTTATTTGTAAAATTTTTAAAATAATAAATAATTGAGTCAAATATTTTTACTGATATAATAATATATAATTAAATATTTATATAAAACTATTTTATAATGATAATGTATCAAAATTAAATTCTAAAAAGGAAGTCAGAAACTTTGATTCTATTATAAACCGATTCAATGTATCAATCTTATTCTTAAAACCAACGTACAAAACTGTCGGTTGAGAATGACCATTTATATTTCACTTTTATTACATTCAAATTTTATAAAGTTATGAAATTAATTTTGATACATTCTCATAAAATATTTTATATTGTCAATCAATTACAATTTATAATTTATGTGATGTTTTGAGAATAGTTTTTGTAAAAATTGAATGTCTTTGATAATGTGCTACTAAATAATTGGATAATTACCTAAAACAGTTTTACATTAACCATATATCAAAATTTAATTTTAAAGTTATTATTTTGTGTATCGAATATCGCATTGAAATCTATAGCATTAGACATCAAACCATGTAATTAGTCCGTAATTCAACTGTTTTGATAAATTCTTAGTCAATATGATCATACTAAAAAAGTGAAAAATGATATGACAATGATTTTTTCTCAAATAAAAAAAAAAAAAACAACGGTTTTTTGTGCTGTAATGTATGCTGCGTACAAAATGTAAATCTCTTGATTGTATCAGGTCTTTCGTGTAAAGTTTTTGGTAAAATGGCAACAACTAAAACGAATAAAGTAACATATCCAAATTCTTTAATTCTCTCCGGATTTCACTCTGAATAGGTGTTTGGCCCGAATCCAAGAGCTTCAATGACAACGGATATGGGCCCGTCCCATCAAAGTGGCGCGGGGGTAACGTCTGTCAAATACCTGATTCCAAGAAAAATCCTTGCAACAGGTTGTTTTTTTTGGGAGTGGATACTCTCATATCAAAAAATAATATAATCTTGCCATGTGATATTTTTTATTATTGATCAAATTTTTTTGTGGGTCTCAAACGTGATCCCATATCCTTGATCAATAATAAAAAATATCACATGACAAGATTATATCATTTTTTGACATAAGAAGATCTACTTCTGTTGTTTTTCACTTTTATTGCTTCTGTTGACGCTTTTCCAATATCTTTCGAATAGTTTACTTTTACGTTTCCGCTTATTGCAAATTAAGTCATAGAGAATTGAAAATACGCTTCTTTCCATTTTCCTGTTGCATTTTTGCAAATTAATTTAGTATAAAATTTCAGTGATATAAATATCCATTATTAATGTGTTTTTCATGTTATCATTTTGTCAATCATTAAAATGTTAAAAATAAGCAATAACAAAAATATCTTGAGAATGGTAAAATTGGAAATTGAGATGGATTCACAAAAGGAAGGATGCTATGACAAAAGGATGGTGACTACGTAAAATAGAAAAAGAAAAGTGAAAACGAACCTAAAGGAGCACTTACTTTTTGAAAATTGAACACCTACTTCTTTAGGCTTGGCCCCAAAAGTTTGGGGGAGGAAGCTGCCCCTACTCCGAGAGTAAGTTCCCACTTATGGCTTAAGCAAACGTTAACACTACGACTTAGTAATATTTTAATATTTTAAAAAATATTTTTAAATTTGTTTACTAATATAATTTATATATAACACTTATAAAAATATTATTAAAGAGTTTTAGTAATATTTTTTAAATGTTGTAATTTTAATAAATATTATTAAAAATTAAATATGTAGTAGTAGAAAAGGCCAATTCAAAGAGGTACTAGCTAGTTTATTGGGTTAGAAAGTCCCATGATTTAAGTGTTAAACCGAGTATCTTTATTTACCCAATATGAGACTTATATAACATTGTTGTTCCATATAGATATAATGTTCATAGTGACTCCATTCTATTGACACTAACTTGATAGCCTTTTTCTTTGTAGGGATTTTACTCATCTATTAATATTCCACATGGTACTATCACTATTATACTTAAATCCAGCCTATAAATAAGTCTTTTTATAGTAACTCTCAACAAAAACATCAATTGGTAAAACTCGAAACCCATGAGAAAAACCCAACTTAAAAGAACAACTGATTAGATGGAAAAAAAACTCATGATTTAAGCACTACGTTAAGCATGTCTATTTGCTCGACTCATAACATATGGCTTAGTATTTTATGGTGGTTATTCAAATTCTGATTCTAACCCAAGATATGGCACAATTTAATTGATGAGTAAAATTAACATTATAGAGATATAAACTACGTGTGGATATGTATCAAAAGTATATGTGGATGCTAATGAGGAAAGGAGTGGAAAAAATAATTCATAGGGAAAAAGATTTAAGTTTTATTGAAATATTTATTAAAATCATCTTATCAAGTTCCTTTCTCTATTGTTGAACAGGAAGCTAATTGGAGCAAGATTCTTCCTCAATGAGCTTGAGGCATATTTTGGGAAGCTCAACCCAAAGCTGCGTACAGCACGTGACTTTGTGGGCCATGGTACCCACACTCTGTCTACCGCTGGTGGCAATTTTGTGCCAGGTGCAAGTGTATTTGCAGTTGGCAATGGCACTGCAAAGGGTGGGTCCCCAAGAGCCAGAGTTGCATCCTACAAGGTGTGCTGGTCTCTAACCGATTCAGCCGATTGCTATGGCGCGGATGTATTGGCCGCAATTGACCAAGCCATAAGTGACGGTGCTGATATCATCTCACTCTCTCTCTCTGGTGGCCAATATTTAGTCCACCCCGAAAATATATTCACGGATGAGATCTCAATAGGGGCATTCCATGCGCTTCCTAGAAATATCGTTGTAGTTGCCTCAGCAGGGAATGATGGACCAACTCCTGGAACAGTTGTGAATGTGGCCCCATGGGTATTCACAGTTGCTGCTAGCACAATAGATAGGGACTTCAGCAGTACCTTGACTTTTGATGACAATCAACAAATCACGGTATCATCCTCATCCTTCTTTTATATTTAAATATATAGTCTATATATTTAGAATATAAGTGTAAGAAATAATTTTTAAAATTATTTATTTTATGTTAATAAAATATGCAACTAAAAATTAATTATTTTTTAAAATTTATTAATGTTTTTATAAAGAATGAGACAATAATAATAAGAATAATAAAATGCTGTCGAGCGTTAAATAAACTCGCTGATGTTATAAAAAATTATGTGTCTTCATTGTCGATTATCTTACATGACTCCTTTTTTTTTTTATTTGGCTTAATTTGGATTTGAGATTGACTATGTAAAAACTTATAACAAAAACAACATGGGAAGAGTTATTATTAGAAAAATATAAAACTACCAAAATAAATAATATATGGTGTTAAGGCCGCGTCTTTGGTGGAATTCACCAGCAAGTTGCACCATATAATTTGTCAATTCAATAGGTGAGATTTAATGATGTATTAGTATATTAATTATCTATAATATATTATAATAATTTTTAAATATTTTTTTATATAATTTAAAATTAAATAAATTTTTATTTATGTGATATTAAAATTAGATAATTTTTGAAAATATTTTAAGATCATACAGATAAGTTTTAATTATTTTTAAAATATCTATAATATATTATACTAATTCTTAATTTTATCTATATGATCTTAAAATTAAATAAAATTTTATCTGATCATAAAATTAAATAGATGTTTCTAGAAATATTTCAGAATTACATAAATAAATTTTAATTATTTTTAAAATATACTTAATTATAATTTTAAATTTTAAATACTGACTAAAATTTAAAATTTATTATAATATATTATAAATATTTTATATATAAATACACTTTTAAATTACACTCATATATAATATTATATTTTTACAAAATGTGTAATACCCCGTGCCATCATAACATTCGCCTGCTGTTAAATCATTTTTTTCTTACCTTTTCAGGGAGCCAGTCTTTTCGTAAGCTTGCCACCTAACCAGGCCTTCTGCGTGATCCTTTCCACTGATGGTAAACTTGCCAATGCGACGATTCGAGATGCGTAAGTACAAACCTAACAAGTTTTTTTTTTTTTTTTTTATTCTCCCCTCAAGATACCGAATTGTTTATTAAATGACAGTTTTATACTTTTTGGTTGTTGTATGTATGCTTTTGCAGTCAACTTTGCAGGCCAGGAACACTTGACCCAGCAAAAGTAAACGGCAAAATAGTGGCCTGCCTTAGGGAAGGAAAAATAAAATCAGTTGCTGAGGGTCTGGTAGCTCAAACCGCAGGTGCAAAGGGAATGCTCTTGGGCAATCAAAGGCAAAATGGGAGAACAACTCTTGCTGAGCCTCATGTTTTTACCGGTGTGAACTATCCAAATAGAAAGAAACAGTCACACCCACCTTATGACCCAACTGCCACGTAAATTATATATCCTTCTTTCGCCTTTTTACATTGTTGCATTTTTAAATAAAATCTGCTATTTGCAGGATATTTCTACATTGATGAATGATAATTCGGTTATTAATTAATAGGGTATAATACACTTCATTAATGAATAATTATGTCAAGGTGGCTGCTATCGAACATTTGATCTTACAAACGATCAAGTTATATTGTTTACCGATTTTTTTTTTTTCATTTTTAACATTTAAAAATTAATGCAAATAATTTTTAACGAAAGTTCGGACTAATCAAAAGGGTGATGCATGCATGCAAAAGCTTGCACATTCTACAATACCACCTTAAGTCAAAACCAACCAAAGTAAAATTGATATGAAAAATTCCGTCTGTAAGTCTTCCAAATAATGTTGCATATGAAGGGTCCCATATACCTGTATGCTAACCATAATTATATTGCAGGGATGCTACTTCTAATACAGTAAGTTTCTCCCCAGCAAAAACATTATTTGGAAGAAAGCCAGCTCCAGTTATGGCTTCATTCTCCTCGAGAGGCCCGAACGAGATTCAGCCATCAATACTCAAGGTCTACACTTAAATTCGTTATCAACTGTATAGTATAGTCCTTACATATATGCTGTCTTGATTTTCAATTAGGTGACTGGTTATGTTTTCGGTTTCAGCCTGACGTCACTGCACCTGGAGTGAACATACTTGCTGCCTATTCACTGTTCGCAAGTGCATCTAACATCCTAACAGACCCTCGTCGCGGGTTTCCATTCAATGTGCTGCAAGGAACTTCTATGTCTTGCCCTCATGTCGCTGGCATTGCTGGACTTCTCAGAACTCTTCATCCTAATTGGAGTCCTGCAGCTATTAAATCTGCAATCATGACCACTGGTAATATATTTATATAATTATCATTGTACATAATCTTTTTAAGAGAACTTTTCGTATCACGCCTTATATGATCATAGCCATAGACACAATAGTATTATGTTGGCTTAAAAAGCATATACATTGCGGGGATATTTTGACCGTATGCCCCCTAATAACCAGGGCAGTCAAACTTTGTTCACAGCTACGGCTGGATAAGTCATGGTATATCAAAATAATATTTTATATGACTTCTGAGATACTTAGGGTAAAAATCAAATTATTGGATTATTGTGTACACAAATTTTATATTAACAATGTATCAAAATATATATTTCATATTTTCATAAGATTTTTTAACCTATTCAAGCATGTGTCCTTGCAGCAACCACACTGGACAACACAAACAGGCCGATTCAGGATGGATATGATGGCAAACAAGCAACTCCCTTTGCTTATGGCTCAGGACATGTTCAACCTGCCCTTGCAATAGATCCTGGACTTGTTTATGATCTAAGCCTTACCGATTACCTGAACTTCTTATGTGCCTCTGGGTACAACCAACAACTCATTTCGGCACTTAATTTCAACAGGACATTCACTTGTTTAGGAACTCACAGTGTAAATGACTTGAACTACCCTTCAATCACATTGCCAAATCTTGGGTTGAGTGCGGTAACGGTTACTCGTAAATTCACCAATGTAGGCCATCCAGGCACATATGTTGCAAGTGCCAAATTGGATGGATACAAAATTACTGTTGTGCCCAATTCCTTGACTTTCACCAAAATTGGTGAAACAAAGACATTCCAGGTTACTCTGCAGGCATCAAGTGTGATTAAACGGTATAATTACCAATTTGGGCAATTGCTATGGACAGATGGGAAGCACCGAGTCAGGAGTCCTATTGCAGTCCAGCGGCGCAAGTGACAAATCTTCTTCTGAAATGGTTGTGTTATGTCTTACTAGCTAGTGTGGATGCATGTGTAAAATAATGTATACTATTGGGGTTTCATGTTACCATAGTATGTATTGTGTGCTTTGGAATAATTTGATGCGTGGGAGCGCAACATCTGCACCTCATGTTTTCTTTTTCTTCAATTGTGTGTGCAGTGAACATGCTTTTACCATTATCAGTGTGTTTTTAGTCTAAAAGCTTATGTTAATTTTCAAATCTCCAAATTGTTCTTTTAGAATTTTTTTTTAAGGTGAAAAAGGTGTTGAGAATTGGAAAATATTCTCATTCCAGAGAAGGAAGCCTCTTCTAATATGAATTGTCTTCTTCTTCTTTTTTTTGTTTATGTGACTTCCGGTATGAATTGTCAAAAAAAAGTTGGATTTAAATTGATATGAAATGTATACATCAAGACTTTGAGTTCATAATAACAAGATAATCAATTAAAAGTAGGGATGTGTTAAAATACGGGTCAACTTGACTACCTAACTCAACTCAATATAAAATAATCGAATGGGATTGAGTCATCAAATCAATTCAGGTTTAACCCAATTAACTTGATCTATAATTGATTCGACTAGTAAGTTCAGGAATTAGATCAAGACTTGCGATATATACTTTTTTTAATAATTTCCTCTCCTTTAGTCCTAAATTACCCTAACCCGAGGCCTATCAAATATAAAAAACATTTCATTTTCTCTCACCTCTCTCAGAAAGCTTCATCTCCTCAAATCTCTCTAGCCCTGGTCGCTACTTAGCAACCACTGCATCTTGTCCATCAGCTCGTCGCCACAGCTCCTTGGTTCGCTATTCTCAAACGGTTTTCGCCCACTGGTGGTGCATCTTCGTGGTTAGGGTGCATCTTCATTGTCTGCTCTCATCATTGTTAGTCGCCACCACTTCGTCTGCCGCTGATTGCTTGGTTTGTGTTCTTGATTTTGCTCTCATTTGGTCCTTAGTTTCTGTTGTGAAATTTGTCCAATATTGTATAACATAATTGTATATTTCATGGTTGCGAACTTGTGATTGAGTGGCTTGTTAAAAGGGAGGTCATGTTGTTATCTTTTTGAAAAACTACTCATATAATTTTAGGTAAGGAACGGTAGTTAGATAGCTCACTCCTATTATAATCAACTACTTTTATATAAAGAAATCATATTAAATTGGTAATAATGTGGAATGTAAATGATTATGGAAAGAGGAAAAATGACAACAAACCTAAAGTGAAAGAGAATAAATTAACAAGAATATAGTGGATACATGCAGGAAAGCAACGTTTCTATAGTTTAATAAAAAAGTACACTGAAAAGATATGTAAATGACAGGAAAATTATAGGAGTCGAAACGTAAAGGCAGGAAACAAATGTCAGGGAAAGCACAACAGATTAGGAAGACACACAAAAATGAGTCAACGAAGAATAATTGAAAGTTTGGTTTTAGAAAAATTAAACTATACCAATTATCTCTTGTCTTCTTTTTCTGATGGTTCCTTTCGTAAGTTCTACTGAGTAGTTGTAACCCTTCTTTTCTAGTGAAAGTCCCACCTTCTGATGTTTCCTTCTCTTCTTTTTTCTTTTTTTTTTTAAATCAATAAAAATGAGGTTTAAATTTGTAATCTCATATAAATTATCTAAATCTCTCATTATTATTTCAATTCTAATGACTTTATTACTTATTCTTTTTATCTAATAAATAACTTAGATATATTAGATTTCAAGCATAATTTTTTTGATTTGTTTTTTCTATGAATGTCAGATTTTATGTCTTTTGTTTTGTTTTCATTATTCTCTTTGTAGTTGTTTTAGTTTTTCATTGTAGGTCTTTTTATCTTGATAATCTTGTAGATAACTAAGATGTTTAGATCTATTTAAAAAAAAATGTACCTGAATTATTTTTTGTCTTAATCTTCAATGTGAAAGATAGCTAGATATCAATAGTCTTCAAATAAGTGTCATTAAACTTACTTTTGAATGAAATTTTATTTCTTCATCACAAAAATGAAAAACATCCATTTTTGTTTGTTTGAAAATTCTATTTTTTAATAAAAAATGAAAATATAGAACAAGGCTCAACAAACTCTCAAGAAATAGGAGAACCAAAGAAACATGTGTCAAGCCAAAAAATAAAAAATAAAAAAAAGAAAAGCAAAACATATATGATCTCTTTCTTTTATGTCATACTAGTATAGTGGCCCGTGCGTTATACAGTTTATTACCATAATATAATATTATAAGTTAATTTATATTATAAGTTAACAACCCAAAGTAAAATTCTTACCTTTCCTCTTATATCTCGTGCAATTTAGTTTAGTTATTGTCTGAAAAGAATGTCATAGAATGTAATATAAATAAATTCAAATTTTATGAAACAGAACAAATATCTTTATAGAAATAATTATGTAAAAATGTTTAATATAATAATTTAATTTTTTAATAATAATTATGTAGAGATGAATATTTTTCCTGTAAATTTTCTAACTTATGCAAAAGATTCCAATATTAAGTTATAAAATATTAATTTTCATATTATCATATAATCAAGAATTAATTAACCAACCCTAAATTTACATAAACGACTATTATAAAATATCTACTTTTAAAATTAAAAATTAAAAAAATTATCTTCATCAACATATTCATAAGTAAATATATTAATAGATATATAAATGTATTATTAAACAATATATTAGTATGAATAAAATAAATATTTAGAAGGTATGCTAGATACAAATTATATTTCATATAAATTAAATTAATTTTAATATCTATTTTGATAGAATTCATCATGTATATGTAAAATAGTGAATTCAATGAAACTACTATGATTTGCATTATAGTCTAGAGCATGCTTGACTCTATATCAAGAATAAAGAAAGTAAATATTTTATATTTTTGTCATTTATTTATAAATAAAATTCATCATAAATTAAAATATGTTATAAGTATCATATGATAAGAACTAAAATAATATAAAAAACATGACATAACAAGGCAATAGCCCGAATACACAGAAAAACTAAGATATCAAATAAAAAAAATTATAGAAAGATAACTGCATCAAAATTATTCTCTTAATAAATGAAATCAAGTTAAAGAACTAATTAAAGGACAACCCAAGTAAAAATGGAAAAAAAAAAGAGAATAAATTAAGCTATGGTAGCAACAATAGTAAGGAAAAATTAAAGGATTATCTTCAATAATTATTTTTAATAATGCATAATAATCCTGAAATTATTACTTAGGTAATGAAAAGAAAAATTAGACTCCAATACACAAAAAAAAAAAACTAAAAACTATATAGTTATAAAATTAAAAACTTTTGCCTATTAATTTCACTTTTAGTGGAAGATTATTAAAAAGTGAAGTCGATTAAGTAGCTTTAATGAAATGTTGGTATATAGATATATATGACAAATATCAAAACACTGTCAAATGGCAAAATTAAATCCAAATGACAAAGTCAACCAAAGATTCTATTTTTATATATAAATATATAATAATGGATATTAGATTAATTTTTTGAACTGAGTATTGTGAAATGAATAACATTTTAATTTAAATATAAACATCAATCATGTACAATTTTGAAAATTTATCAAAAAAAGAAATTAATGAGTTGAGAAATATATTTAATATAAATTATATTATCATATTATCGTTTTTAAGATGTGTATGGTTGAGTTTTTCAAGTAGAGACATTTTATCTAGAACCATAAGCAATTCCTATTTTATTGGTGTCATGTTTGCTTTTTTAAGGGGAAAAAAAGAATATAAATTAAAAGTATCAAAAAATATATTACTGCAAGTTAAATGAAATAAAGAATACACCTTTTCTGGTGCTAAATAAAAAATGCACCTAATCTATACAAAAAGAACTTTAGAGTTAGTATTAATTAATTTTTTGAAATATTTATCTACATAAAAATGCATTTATAAATTGTTCAAAGATAATAATAGAATAATCTATATGTATAAAGCGAAGAAAATATGCACGAGACTCGTTACAAAAAAGTTATAGGCACTAATTAAAAAAACTGTGATATAAAAACTGATCAAATATAATAAGGACTAATATATTAAATATCGTGAAATAAATAGCATTTTGATTTAAATATACATGTCTAAATAAAAAGAGATAAATAAATAATTGTTTTTTAGAAAATAAAAAGACAACTCATTTACAATTTTTAAAAGTTATCAAAAAAATTAATGAGATGATGAGATGCAAAAATATTTAATATATATTTTATTATACATATTGTAATCTATTAATGATAATTAGCTTGCATGGTTGAATTTTTCTAGTGGAGACTTCTCATGTTATTGGTGCCACATGAATGGTTATTATTGGTATCAAAATGGTAAATTCATTTCTAAATGACAAAATCAAAGTCCAATCGGCAGAATTGAACCAAGGTCCTTGTTTCTTTTATATATTATATTAAATATTTTATCTAGATCTTACCTTTTAAATTAATAATAAAAAATTATATATAATAAGATCATACAAAAATTTAACATAAAGGGATCCATTCCCTCAAAACATACAAATAAACAATAGCAGCCAAAAAAAAAAATACTAATTAATTATCAGCAAACTCCCTTCATGTTTGTGTACTCAAGATTCTAACTACTATTTTAAAAATGGAGTCAAATTACTTGTCCGGTTAAACTAATTGGATTGCATAGCAGTTATGTTTTTATTTTTATTCTTATTTTTTTGGTTTAATTACGATTTAGGCATGCTTCAACCATAAATTTGATCGTTTGAATCAATTTAGTCATAGATAAAAATCTTATTGATTTAATCTGTAATTTAATTTTTTTGAAAAAAAATACTTTATTCTCTAAATTATAGATTATATGCATTTTACTCCATTATTTTGAAAATATATAAATTAACATCTAAACTTTTTTGAGTGTGCACTTCAATCATTTTGTTACGTTTCTATCCACTATTAATAGAAAATAAATGCACTATTCCTTGGGAATTTTTGGTTATGATATCATGTGTACTTTTGTTCTTAGAGTAAAAATCAAAGTATAATTCGATACCCTAAACTTTTTTTACACATATGCTGTTCTTTTTTTCTCGATGAAATCATTGGTATCCGTACTCTATTACCAGGAGTTTGATTAATTCGACCTGATCCGACAGAGATCCTTGAAGGGGGTAGGGATTTTTTAACGAAGATTTTTTCTATTCTCAAGACTCAAGGCACCTGTCACTTTAACCAACTGTATATTGATACACATGCATTATTTTCATTAACAATAGTAAAAAAATAATAAAAAAAGTCAATTTATATATTAAAAAAATTCAAGAATTAATTTACACTTTTGTCGAAGTATTAGGGTAAAGTGCTCCCCCCTCTCCTTCGCTCCTCTTTTAGGATTCAGTACTTGTCTTAACGCTAAATGAACGTAGATTTTATTCCACTATTTTTCTTATAGCAAAATCTGCTTCTTCGAATTTATGTCAGTTCATCCGGCACTGATCACACACTTATTTTCCAATATGTAGCTATCAAGTCGCCTTTGTAGTAAAAGAAGAATTTTTTTGCAGATACACAAGTGAATCATAAAAGGCGGAGCGCCCTTTTTTTTTAAAAAAAAAAATCAATATTTAATGATTAATTTTAAATAAAATTCACAACGTATAAAATAAAATAAATATTTTACAATTAAAATTTAAATATATATATATATATATATATATATATATATATATATTATTTACTTGTTTTTTATCACATATATTACACGGATTATGTAAGTTAGCTAATGATTATAATTTTTCTTAAATAGATGAATATTAATATATTTTAATTTTTTATTTTTAAAAAATATAAGTAAAATATTTAAATAAAATACTTAGTTAAAATTTTTTATTTAAAGTAAAGTGAACTAAAGTAAATATATTCATAATATTTTAACGAAAAAAAAGACATATAGCTAAAATTTAATATTTATTTGTGTAAATTTTTATAGTTTATTTTGAATAATATTTATATTTATCTTTAAAATTTACATAAATGAATTAAATAAAAAATTATTATATTTATTTTAACAATTTAAATAATTCTTTTATGATGTAAATTTCTTTTACAATTGTTAGACTTTATATTTTAATTTCATAAAACTTGATCTTAATTCTATTTTGGTAACATTTTTTTAAAATACGTCTAAATAAAATTCTAATTTATTATATTATCTTACATATAAAACTTCATATATGTCATGCTAAATTGTTATAGAAGATAAAAAAATATTAAGAAAGAGTTTTTGAGGGATATGAAAGATCAAAATAAATATAATTCATAGTAATTAAACTAAATTTAATTAGAGAGATGTCACATAATCATTGCAATAGAGAAACATTAGTAAAATAAATGAAAATTTATAGTGGAAGAACTAAAATAAACGTCTCTTTCTTCATTTGAGTTCATGTAGAACCCTATTTTAGTTAAAAAGAAAATTTTAACAAAATAAATTAATATAAATATTATTATAATATTTTAAAGTACAATAAAAGACTTATATATAAAATTTATTTTTTTAAAGATATTAGCTAGTAAATAAATTTTCAGTTTATTATTTTATCGTATATATATTTAAAATTTTTTATATATTTTATAATAAATGATTATATAAATTAAAGAGTTATGAAAAAATTATTAAAAGAAATGAAAATTTAAAATAAAGTAAAATAAATAGATGTAATTAATAGTAATTAAAATAAATTTGAGAACTATCAATGACAACTGTAATAGAAGAATAATAATGAAAGAAATAAGAAATTAAAAAAAATATAATTTTAAGGAATTTAAAAATTTAAAATTAAGAAAAATGTCATATGATATTGATAGTGGAAGAACGTTAATATTATATTATAAATTATAATATTTAAACAACTAATTAAGTAAAGGATTTATAAAAATCTAACTAAATAAAAAAAATTTAGAGGAAGCCAATTAAAAAAAAAGAATAATTTACAAAAAGTTAAAAAAAATTTTGGGGGCCCTTTAAGTTCATGAGGCTCCGCCCATGCTAGTCTCACTTTACAGTTGATTTTTTAATATATGGAATTTTGGTAGAGTAATTAATAGAATATAAAATTTTTAAAAAAATTGAGATAATTTAATGTTATGAAGAAATTTGCTACAGATAAATTTCACACAAAAGTAAAAAATGAATCTATTACCTGTACTAATAATTGAGGAGCAAAAAACAATCCGATGTATTGTCAGCCAAATTTAAATCTTTTTTATTATTATTTTTATGTCTCATGTGTTATGTGTGTTTGTATTATGAGAAATATCGAAAAGCTTATTTTTTTATGAAATATCATATCAATTTATTATTTATTTATTATTAAATAAGATATAAATTTCAATTAATTGGATACACATCCTAATGATAATAAGTGACAACTCCTATCACTTTTATTGTATTACAGTGTGTGCGCGAGAGAAGGTATCAGGAGAGAGAGAGAGAGAGGGGGAAGAGGAAAGAGAAAAAGAAGAGGAGGAGAGAGAGTGAAAAGGAAGGGATAGAGAAGAAAAGAGAGGGAAAAAAAATAAAAGAAAAAAAAAAATAAAAAAAAAAAAGAAAAATATATATTATTTTTTATTTTTTTTACAAAAATTTAATATAAAAATTTATTACCCTCACTTTACGGTGTCGATGAGTCCTACCTTCTGTGAGTGTGCCTAACACATTTGTGCTTTAAAAAATTATAAGTGATGAAACACTGGTCACCGCAGTTGCAGCCACGTCGTCATCCATTTGGAATCTCTAGAAGGAGGGACTTTTTTTTTTTCCACACAAAATGATATGATATACTTTTACCAACCACCCCATTGGAACCATCCTTTATTACGATAAAGTGAGCAATTATATTCCTCACGTTTTGAAAGTTGTTTAGTAATCACATATGGATTATGAAAGAATCAAGATCGTAGTGGGTCCTCTGCTGGTACTACTGTTTGTTCAGTGGGGAAGATCATGTTTATAGCTGGCAAATGTAAAAATAGTATTGCCAACTTGCTTTTAATTATTTATGCAATAGTGCGATTTGATTTTGTTTCTAGCGTACTAGCCTACTAGGAATTCAGAATTCAACTTTCTCTCTGTATTCAATGACAAGACACCTCATGTCTCCAATATCGTCAGCATAGAAGGAAAAAAGATTTTTATATGGCGTTATTTCTTCCTACATATACTGTTTAAAGTCCTTCCCTTGTCTCCGTTGTACCAACCACCGCTAATTATTTATGTACATTTACTTGAGTTCTGTTATTTGGCCCACGAATTGGGCGACACATACGACGGACACCATATGGAAAAAGGAAAACGACAAAGGGTCGTGTATTATGATACGACTCACGTATTGGAGGTGAAAAAAACGAAAATAAACATTTTGAAAAGAGAGAGACAAGAAAAAGAGATCCGCTTCTTGGTTTCCTCCCTCCACCCCATCCCGCCCCTCTCACCTTGTTCTGGATCAAGGAGTTGCAGCTTGGTCAAAATGTAAGAAGACAAAATGAGGGACCTCAAAGGAGAAAGCTGCTTGTCGTTATCTTCTTTCTGCTGCTTTGTTTGATTTTCGTTGCCAAGCCTGTTAGTTGTCATGCTCCTCCTTCTTCCCCGTGGCTATAGCTTTGAAGGCAAAAGCAAAAGCTCACACATCGGGGTTGAGTTGAAGGCTGTGAAGGTACAAGCAAAAGCTCATACATTGGCTTTGAGTTTCCAGTTGTAACTCCACAAAATGAAGCCCTTCTCACTATGTGTTCCATCTAGTAAGCTTTGGCTACTATTTCCTCTTCTCTTTGGTTTATGGCTTGTCTTACTACACCATACTATCACATGTTCCTTTTTTTATTTTCTGTTAATGAATTTGACTAAAAGAATGAAAACTTATTTTTGACTTTTGGTGAAAACCCACACTCATCCAAAGCAAACCCATTTGGGTTGATGATTCTTGTTCTCTTTGGTGTGTGTTCTATTTTGGGGATTATGCAAGATATGAGAAAACTGGTTGATCATTGGTAGTTTGAAATTAACCAGTCATCAGTGAGTTAATTTTTTTTTTTCTTCTTATTTTGTGTAGGTTGGCCTGTCGTCTGCAACAAAACTCCATGATGATGATGTGGACCGGGTTGTTGGATCCATACTAGAAGTTGATAACTTTAAGGGCAATATTGAAATAGTTGAGCCAAGTGTTGGGATGAGATTTTATTCGATTGAGGAAATAAAATCAGTTTACCAAAAGTATGTAAATGTGATGGGTTTTGGGTGGAAGATAAGGAATTCAAAAAAAGGAGATGATGGGGAGCTAAATTATTTGATGCTTGCTTGCACACGAGAGGGAAGCTGGCTGTCAAAAGTTCTAGCAACATTGAAGACACTACCTATAGGAGGTTTAACCACTGATACTACTGATATGGAGGTTCTAGACAGCTTTTTTGATCTTATTGTATGTTGGGATTAACATGTTGATTTTGGATCTTTGAGGCTCATTGAGTGTTGGAACCATATTTGACAAGTGTGTGGGCTGATGGTCCTTAGAATCAAGCATAATTGGTCTCTTTGAGGAACAAAATTTGCTGCAAGGAACAACACATTATGTGTAGTAAAGCATGTCAAGGACAAGCTCTCTTTTTTGGATCATCATGTGGCTGAATTAGTATTCTTAATTTTATTAGCTCTACTTTTGTTGGTTGCTGTTAGGTCCTTTTTGCTTACAATTCTAGCTTGTACTTTATCAAACTTTATTTGTTATCCTTTTGGTTTTAGGCTTCCTTCCATTTGGAGTAGTGTGAGCTCTGTCACATATTGAAAAAAAAAAAAAAACAGAGGAGTGAAAGTGAGTGGTCAGCATTATGAGCTAGTTTAATTACCCTTAATAGTTAATTATTGTTCTCTTGTTATACATTGAATTGGTTTGTTGTATACTCTTTTATTACCATTTTGAGTTTGATTATTACTAGTGACAACTTAGTTAAGTTAACTAATAAATTATGAGCTGTTACTTTTTAGTTAAAAGGAAGTTTAGTTAGTTACAAGCTGGTTACTTTTAATTGTTTATTGTACACACTTTCTCATTCACTAAATTTTAACATTTCCACTTTCATTTTCTCTGAACTATTATTTTGACTCTTGCCATCTCTCTTAACATGGGTGCCACGTTTGAAGGCACATGCTATGTAAAGTTTATTCAAAAATTGGATTTTCCTTTCATCTATTACTATTATTTTTTTGGGTGGAGTAACAGGATAAGTTCCAATGACCACCAAGCGCATCTTAAAGCCAAACAGATGGAATGTTATTGTAACTTCTGTGTTTTATTGAGGGTTGACATGTTATATTCTAAAGGGGGACCAAGCAGAAAATGGGTTTGGTGATCAATATTAGTACTTTGTCTCTCTTTCATTTTTTGTTAAGTCTTTTCTATTTCTTTCCTAATTTTCCTTTTTCAGAAAATGTAGTGATGTATTAGCATTAAATAAACCATGGAATTATAGGATTAATTGACTATGAAGCATGATTTTCTTTTTGTACATTTGGGCTGGTAACTCAGGCAGGAAAGCCTCATCCCCACATGGGGAGTGACTTGCATAGCCAAAGTGAGGAACTGCACTTGGTTGGTAACTACACCAAAAAAATTGGTAACTTTAGTTTAATAAGTTGATAACTTTTTTAAAAAGCTGGTAACTTATCAGTTAATTGTTCTTTTGGTTCTATTGGCCTTTCGGAATGGATTGTGCATCCAAACAACTTACTACCACACCCCTTTATGTTATATTGCTGAATGGAGCCTTAACTCCACGTGGGGAGTGACTTGCAAAGGCTAAGTGAGGACCTGCACTTCGTTGAAAGTATTAAGATTATTAAATAAATTTATATCACGGTATAAGTTAATAGGACCCGTTGGCACTATAGATTGATAAAATGACTCTAAATACAACATGAAATTGGAGGTACAATAGAATCCCTATTGATTATAGATTGACAAAGGCAGATTGAACACTATAGAATTAGAGGTGAAATGACATAGAAGCATAATTTTTTCCTACACTGGGTTATTAACTTAGGCCCAAAAGCTAGTAACTTTTTAGGTATGTGGAAATTTGGAAGTATTGGGGTTCTCGATGAATTTTGTGTTACCGAACAAGTTAATAGGAACTCCTGTGATTATAGATTGATAAAAGGAGCCTAAACACAGCATAGAAATAGAGGTGCAAGGATTAAGAAGTATAATTTTTTTCCCTACATTGGGTTGGTAACTTGGGCCCAACAGCTGGTAAATTCAGTTTAAAAAACTGGAAATTTTTTGGCATTGAAAGTCTCTCCTCATGTGATCTAATATCCTAAGGTGTGATTTTAGCGTGTTTGGTTAGACCAATCTATTCCCAAACACTAATAAAATCAATATCCAAATTTTCTGATAAGTTACTAGCCTTTTGAAAAAGTTACCAGCTTATTAAACTGAAGTTACTAGCTTTTTGGCCCAGGTTACCAACCAAGTGCAGAATCGAGAGGTGCTCACTTTGGCTTTGAAAGTTTCTCCCCATGTGGTCTAATATCTTAGGGTGTGATCTTAATGTATTTGGTTGGACCAATCTATTCCCAAAGACTAATAAAATCAACATCCAAATTTTCTGATAAGTTACCAGCTTTTTGAAAAAGTTACCAGCTTATTAAACTGAAGTTACCAGCTTTTTGGCCCTAGTTACCAACCAAGTGCAGAATCGAGAGGTGCTCACTTTAGCTTTGGAAGTTTCTGCCCATATGGTCTAATATCCTAGGGTGTGATCTTAACGTGTTTGGTTAGACCAATCTATTCCCAAAGACTAATAAAATCAACATCCAAATTTTCTGATAAGTTACCAGCTTTTTGAAAAAGTTACCATCTTATTGAACTGAAGTTACTAGCTTTTTCGCGTAGGTTACCAACCAAGTGCAGAATCGAGAGGTGCTCACTTTGGCTTTGGAAGTTTATCTCCATGTGGTCTAATATCCTAAGGTGTGATCTTAACGTGTTCAGTTGGACCAATCTATTTCCAAAGATTAATAAAATCAACATTCAAATCTTCTGATAAGTTACCAGCTTTTTGAAAAAGTTACTAACTTATTGAACTGAAGTTACCAGCTTTTTGGCCTAAGTTACTAACCAAGTGCAGAATTGAGAGGTAATTTATAAGTGACCACCTTATCTAACAAAGTTATCACTAATTTATGACAGCAAGATAGGAAAGTTCGACACAACTATGGTACACTTTGGCAAGATTTAATCAACCATAAATATTATCAAAGGTTATGATACACTTGTCTCGATATGACTAGGCTACACTAGACATACATACAGCCACAAAATTTGAAACATTTTAATAGTATTTCATGATCCAAAAATCTCGCGCAATACACATGTGACACATGTCGAAGCCCTTTGATTTTGTTTAATGGTCTAGAGACTCATGAGAGCTGAACTTGCAACCTTCCATGCAAGGTCGCATCTTCCAACTGAATTCGTTTGAATGGCATAGCCATAAGTAGCATAATACTCACCAAAGCTTAGTTATAAATATCATTGATAACCTCTAGACTATCCTCCATCTTGTTCACACCATACAATATCTACAAAGGGAGATTCCCATTAGCATATCAAACATTAAAGCAATTTTACTTGGTTGACATTATTAATAAGAAAGACATATAATTCTAAATAATTTAAGCAAGTATTGATGCTGAACAAAAAATCCACCACAAGGTTATTTAAAATTCATCTATTTATGTACCACTTAATCAGAGGTAATTGAGATATGGAGGATAATTCACAGACAGTGGCTGGTATGGACTCACTTAAACAACTTTCTAATATTGAGTTATAAGTACAAACATTAATGTCCTTTTCTAAGTTTGAAATGAAACAAAATGATATCCCAAACAAGCTGCAATTAATGAAAGAAAAGGAAATATTGTAAGAAAGATAGCTCACCAAAGTACACCAAACTGCGAACATTATCCTTATTATATCCCTTGAACACATAGCTTTTGATCTTAGCAAAATTATTTGACATGAACAGGGCTGGCAGTGCATTGTTGTGGGCAACCACACATGTAAATTAAGTGATTGCCTGAATTAACAAGATACAATAATGAACAAGTACAACTAGTCAAGGAAACTAACCACCATTTTTGTTTTTCCTTTTGCCTTCAATAGATAAAATAATCACACAAACTAATGCGAAAAATATTATCATCCCAAAGAAAAAGGATATTTGAAATGACAATAGCTAAAACTTGGTCAGGAATAAATCTCTAAGTCCAGAATCTCATACTTTCCATTTTTGGGTGCTTCTTGCAAGTCCTTCTACTGAATGAAATAACATTTGTAACACATCCCCGTTAAAACTTTGACATAATTTATCAATTATCTACAAGAAGGTTCAAGGATCACTCACAAAGTAAGTTTCACTTCGGATCATTATGAAACTTATGCAATGAACATAATAAAGCACAGAGGACCAAAAAAAAGCCTCTAACTCCTTGGCTCACCAAACTAAAGTAAATATAACTCCTTTAGTAATTTTTACATGCCAATTTACCATATCTAAAATTTTGAGCTTCCAGACATCTATCACAATTATTTGGTTTTTCCTTTTTATTTTATCTATGCAAAAGTGTGCATATTTCTCCTAGAGGGCATAGGCACTGCATTTAAATGTGTGTTCAGTGACAAATAAAAATAGAATGGGAGAAAGCATAAATATTTTATCTCACTTGATCACAATTTCATGATTCACAATGCAAAGTTCCATTCTTTCATATCATGAAACATCCTAAGTCACACCCAATTCTTGCTCGCTATTTATGGCAGAAAATTTCAGCAACGAAATGCCACACATGAAATCTAATTGAATGTCAACCTTAATTGTAATCAGAGGTCCATAAATCTGGCATCTATGGGAATCTAATTAATCAGTACAACCCAGGTTCAAAAATTAATTTATGCTCACCTCTACCACATTGTAGCTCACACAATTTGATAGTTGATTGACCATGGATCATATGATATATTAAGTTGATATCTAAGAGCAAAAATTAAAAAGGAGGAGCAGAAAACCAATTTAGTTTAACAAACCAAAACTTATCAATACAAAAATATATATAGCTTACAAATATGGAAGCAGACTATCACTATACCTATTTGCTGCAAAAGAGTGACTCCACATACCATGATAAGAAAACAACCAAAATCCAACAACTCAACAGTAGATGGCCTCTTCAACTTCTTGCCACAGGTATGATAAGATCATGATGAAAAACTACCACAAAGTTCAAAATAGTACAAGAGTGTTAGTAGATGAGCATACAAATCAAAGCACAAGAATTAGCAGATCATATCATAAAGTGGGGGATTGATCCAATTCATCAGCAAACACAGAATAAGGAGTATTCAAGTCTAATTTTTTTCATAAATATAAGTTTTAGGCCTATTATCATATAATTTATAATGTCTCATTAAACCAACTGCTTAATATAGGTGACATGGTTCAACTACAATCACTTATTCTCTTTCTTCAAAGATTTACTATGATTTATGAGACTGAGTATATATATAAGAGTAATTTTGTATTGGATGGACATTGCTTAAATCACAAATATAAACAAAAGAAACAACTACAGTAGGATTAGTCTATCATCTAAATCCTCATAAGTATTCCCAAATGATATTTAAGTACTATAAGAGAAGAATATCGAGGTAGGTCACAAACCTTGTCCTTACAAGTCTCCAAATGGTCATCACGATCCTTGTTGGCATGACAGGCAATAATGACAGAAAAGAGTTGAAGCAGACAAAGAAGCCAACATCTATAAGCTGCAAATGCATTCCATGTATGAGACAACATGGCACAAAATGTGGAATATCTTATTACAAATATTTAGCTATAAAATAACGATTATACAATCAATGTAAAGGTTCAAGTTACATCCTACATCCTTTCGCCAAAGAGAAGCAATAAAGGAATTGATTAAAGGATGAACCTTTTAGAGGGAATGTCGAAGTGAGTGGAAACAGCCATGAGGCCCATCTGTGAGAGGTCGCACATGCTGAACACCTGCCCAACAGAGGCAAGGCTGCCACCCTTTCCATCGCCGCTTGAGCCGCGACATAACGATTTGGCGAAGGAGGAGCGAGTTGACTTCGGCGAGGTGGATGATAGAGCAAAGAGTAGCGGTGGTGTGTGCAGAGAGAGGAGAAGGGGAGGGAAGAGATTACGGAAAGTGGTTGTCAAAGCGTTGGAGTTGGGATTGGACGGTAGTTGAAGAGAGAGAGGAAGTTGGAAGCTATGGATTGGAGGAAGGTGGAGATGTGGTTGGTACGGTGGTCGTGGTCGTGGTGGCGGCGGTGAGGTTCCGACGGCTGAGCCATTGACGACGGGGGGTTCAGCTCTGTTGGATTTTGAGAGTGAGTGAGGATTCAAAGACCACAAGTGAATTTTCAAAGTGAAAGAGGGAGCTAGACGCGGGTTAGGGGCTTTCCTTTTTTTTTGAAAAAAAAAAGTTTAACATCCATTTTTCACCGTATATGTGTCACACACTCTCTTTACTCTCATTTTGTCGTTTAGCTTCGTTTTATACGGTGAACACCGTATATGTCACGGGAGAGGATGTTAAAATAGCATTCCTCCATTTACTTTCATAACAAAAGAGTTCCTACTCAATGCAAGGAACATGCCTTTGAAAATACATTTTAGAAGAATAACAAATAAAGAGCACTAGAAGAAAAGTCAATAGGGCTAGAAAATGAAAAGTCTTAAGAAGAATAAAAAAGAAAAGAAAAGAGAAAGTATGACTCATTACATTTTAAAAAGCAAAAGCTGACTTGAAGAATAAAATTAAAAACACGGGAGAACAGACAATATAAAAAATAAGTTTAAATATATTTTTACGAGAAATGTTATTTTGCCCACTCCAAATCAGTCATATACGATCGACACCGTATGATAAAAAGGAAACGATAAAAACCCACCGTATGGAGAGGGTAGATACGGTGGTAGCGGTAAAGGGACAAAAAGGAAGTGAAAAATTCAAAAACCAAAATGAAAAACCCACCCGCGAACCTTGACTCTTCCTCCCTCACCTGCGAATGCAAGCCTCCCTTCACCCACCCCACCCTTTCCCCTTGCAAACTCGCTCACTTTCAGAAACTCTCTCTTCCCATTCCCCCTTGCGGACTCACTCACTGTCTAAAACTCTCCGCCCTCCTCCTGCAAACTCATCCGTAATCGCACCACCACGACCCACACCACAGGTAATCCAACTTCCACCACAACCCAAAGCGCCAGCGAGCAAGCCGCACCCTAGCCTCATTGTAGTGCCCCCACACCACCGCCTAGCCTTGCTGGGGTCCGACCATGAAGCTCGGCACCATCACCGCAGTACCCATGTCCGTGTGTAGGCCCATGAGTGGCCAAGTCTCCCCCACCAAACCCATCCACAAATACGCGCACATGAATGCCTATAAGCATGACTCAATTTTTTTTTAATTATAATCAGAGTTGAGCTATTTCTAATCTCAAATGTATACTTGAGATTTACACTATTTGTTGACATAAGGGTTGGGGATATTGAAATTACATTACATGATTTTCCTATGATTTCTTTTTTGGGATTTAATGTTCTTTACTTGATTGTGCAAGTGAGAAGTTGGCTGAAAGTGTTGTCAAAGAAATGCTTGTAGCTTGTGTAAATAGGGTACCTGGTAAGAATTTCAATTTCCGCTAGCCATATGCTGTATCAAATGCAATTTAATTAGTTGAAACTGGTTCCTTTTTGTTTTTGGTTTTTCTTTTTTAGCTTTTTGTGTTTTTGTTGGAAGGGTTCCTTTTGGTAATTACTCTATTTATATGCATTTAGTTGCTAAGTTGTTCCTGTTGATAGATTTACCTTGATGTATGGTCAGAACTACTTGTTGCATCCTTTGTCAAGGAGGAATTGCATGAGTGAGACTTGAATTCCTTGAGTGAAGGAGGAATTTTTGGTATAGAAACAAATGGTAGCAGAGAATAATGTTTTGGAAGTACGTGCTGATAGAGGTTATGACGAGTTGATCAGTTATGATTGGTTTGAGGTTAGTTCTCTGTCTCAAATCAATGCAGAATACGCAGGACTGACTGGTGCTTCTGTTCAAGTATAGCAGATCACTTTTTTTCGTCATTTTCATCATGGCAGCAGAGAATAATCCTTTTTTTAATAATCTTGACCATGTTTCTAAAGTTACTGATATGTCTCTAGGAGGTTTAACCACTGATGCTACTGATATAGAGCTTCTAGACATCTTTCTTAATCTTATTGTATGCTAGGATTAACATGTTGATCTTGGATCTTTGAGGCTCATTTAATGTTGGAACCATATTTGAAAAGTGTGTGGGCTGATAGTCCTTAGAATCAAGTATAATTGGTCTCCTTGAGGAACAACACATTATGTGAAGTAAAGCACCTTAGGGACAAGCTCTGTTTTTAGGGACATTATATTTTAGTGCCGAGCATAAATGGGCTTCTCTCAGATATGAAACTATAGACATAGAGAATCATAGCATTGTGTAATTATCCAAGTCTGCTATAGTTGATCAGAGCTTTTGTTGAGAGTTTAATACTTAATTGACATAAAGTGTCAAAGTAATATGTCATGATGTATTTTTGCTATAGGTGATCAATTTTTTGTTAAGACAATATTTTCAGTAACATGAAAGAATTTATATCATGAAACTTGGGATTGGGTTGACATTTCTAATATGCACATTTATGGATAAGGATTCCTAGTAATTTTTATGCTTGAATAAGGCTCGTAATATAGTTCCATCTATTCAATTCCCTTGCATGGGGACTACACGATTTCCCAACATGTTGTAACTTGAAGTACATTATATCCATTGTATTTGATGCATCTGTATTGCATGTGCAAATAACAAGCATGAATGTCAGTACATTTCTAGTTTAGCCATTAGCTTCTAATGTACGTAAAATTGAAAAAATGCATAATCTATCCATTAAAATAATTTCAGTTTGTGAATGATATTCTAATTCGTTGGAATACTGGATGCTATAATAAACTTGTATCAGAGGTTTTGCAGCTATACTTTTTCTTCCTAATTATTTAAATGTTCCATTGTCAATGTTTGTGTCTTGCAGTGCCTTAACAGGAAGCAATATTCAAGGATTTGAGCTGAACTCATTGCCATGGAAAAAATATGAAAGTATGCTTTACAACTTTCACGGGAGGCAGTTGCTGGAATTAAGTTATAGTCTGATTATTAGGTACTGATATCATGGCTAAAAGAGGAAAAGAAAGGGAATTGGAACTAACACATTCTTTGGAACCAATATTAAGAATATTAGATAACTTACCTTGTTACCATGTAAAAAAACCTCCATATACTGTGTTCATGTCCATCACATTCCTTACCTTGTTAGTTCTAAGTTCAAGCGACAACTTCTTGTAGTGTTGAACTTGCTTTTTGCACTTACAATTATCATGACTAAAAGTACTAGCACTAGCACTCTAACTTTCATTACTATTGATTGTAAATTTGTTTTTAAAGGATAAGCAATTCCAAGGTGAAAGGTTTTATAATCTAGTGGAAGCAACCAACAAATTTATCATCGTTACCAAATCTTTTAGAGTATGATTGCAAAATTATGGAAGTACGTTGATTTATAAATAAACCTGCCTCAACAAACAAGATTTGAGAACCTTTTTTTTAGGCTTTACAAGTCACTCTCCATGTGGGGTTGACGCTCCCCTCACCAATGCAGCACAATGGGGTGTGGTTTTAACTTGTTTGGATACACCAATCCATTCCGTAAGGCCAACAGAACCAAAACAATAATTAACTAATAAATTACTAATTTTTTGCAAAAGTTACTAGCTTATTGAATTAAAATTACAAGCTTTTTGGATGCAGTTACCAATGAAGTGCAAGTCCTTACTTAGGATTTGCATGAGATTGAGGCTCCATTCAGCAATATAACAAAAAGGGCTATGGTGTTAAGTCATTTGGATATACCAATTCATTCCGTAGCCCAACAGAAACAGAACTTTAATTTTCTGATAAGTTACTAACTTTTTGGGGCCAGTTACCAACCATGTGCAGGAATGAGAAGTGTTGACCTAGGCTTTGCAAGTCTTTCCCCATGTGATATAATATCTTAGGATGTGATTTTAACGTGTTTATTTGTACCAATCTATTCCCCAAGGCCAATAAAACTAAAATCCAAAATTTCTGATAAGTTACCAGCTTTTTAAAAAGGTTACCAGCTTATTGAACTAAAGTTACTAACCAAGGGCAGGACAGAGTAGTGCTCACTAGGGCCTTGCAATTTTCTCCCGATGTGATCTAATATTCTAGCATGTGATCTTAATGTATTTAGTTGCACAATCTATTCCCCAAGACCAATAAAACCAAAATCCAAATTTCCTGATAAGTTACCAGCTTTTTAAAAATGTTACCAACTTATTGAACTGAAGTTACCAGCTTTTTGACCCAAGTTACCAACTAAAGACAGGACAGAGCAGTGCTCACTAGGGCCTTGCAATTTTCGCCCCATGTGATCTAATATCCTAGGGTGTAATCTTAACGTGTTTGGTTGCACTAATCTATTCTCCAAGGCCCATAAAACCAAAATTCAAATTTTCTGATAAGTTACCAGCTTTTTAAAAAAGTTACCAGCTTATTAAACTGAAGTTACTAGCTTTTTGATACAAGTTACCAACCAAGGGTAGGACGAAGCAATGCTCACCAAGGCCTTGCAATTCTCTTCCCATGTGATCTAATATCCTAGGATGTGATATTAATATGTTTGGTTGCACCAATCTATTCTCCAAGGCCCATAAAACTAAAATTCAAATTTCCTGATAAGTTACCAGCTTTTTAAAAATGTTACCAGCTTATTAAACTAAAGTTACTAGCTTTTTTATACAAGTTACCAACCAAGGGCAGAACGAAGCAATGCTCACCAAGGCCTTGCAATTCTCTCCCCATGTGATCTAACATCTGAGGGTGTGATCTTAACTTATTTGGTTGCACCAATCCATTTGACAATCCCAATAAAACCAAAATTTTAATTTTCTGATAAGTTACTAACTTTTTAAAAAAATTACCAATTTATTGAACTAAAGTTACTAATTTTTTTAAGTTCACTTCATCAATTAGTAGTACCAAGGAGTGCTCTTAACATGTTTTCTATTGCAAATATATTTCCTAACATATATATATATATAAACGACTAAGTTGTGGCAATATTTGTGTGTTTGCAAACATTTATAATAATTGTTTAACACCAAGTCTTCAAAAAGAGCACTTAAGTAAAATTTGCATTTAATGCTAAAATAACTGAGTGTAATTATCATGTTTTCTAAGAGTTTATTTATTGATAATTTTCGGTCCTTTTGAATATAATAATTTGACCGTGTTCATAACTTGATAAATTTTTTTAAAATTTTTTAAGGATTTTGAGTTGTGGTTCCGTTTGTGTATTAGTAAAAAATAATAATAATCTTATAATAGTTCTTTAACACAAAAAAAAAAAAATAGAAACCCTTAATTCTAGACAATGGGAATGGGAATGGGAATAAACACTGACAATTCTTACAATTCTATTTGTATTCAAGTTACTGACTAGAAATGGCATCAAACAACTTTTTTCACACATAAATTGTTATCAAACACTCTAAAACTTGTCTATTGTTTGATTGAAGTTTGGTCCAGAGGCTCAATGCTTTTAAACTTTAGCCTTCTTGTTACTACAACTGGGGCACTTGTATTGCATGATGTGCTTGGCCTTAGCAAAAGTGATTTTAACATATTTGCCAAGGAACCATCTCTAATACACATATATAACCATCTAACCAACTCTAACACACATCACAACAAATCCAAAACTCATCATTGGCATAACTTTGACAGCAAGCACCACATGTTGTGCTTTATTTGTCATCATCATCTTTTCCACGCTCATCCTCTTCTTTCAATGCTGCAGAAATCTTTTCTCCCTTGGCCTGAGACTCAGATTGACAGGATTGTTAAAAGACAACATCCAAATAGGAAGAATTAAATGACTTTCAACATTTAGGGAATGATAGAAAATAAAGTAAGAACATGAAATTGAAGACTGCATACCACCTTTCCACTTGATGTGTTTTTGCTGCCATTGTTCTGAGCAGTCATTGATTGCTTAGCACTTCACATCAAAGCTTCAAAGATGGCTTACAAATCATTTCCTTTTCCTGTAAAAAAAACCACTTAAACCAAAATCATAAACATCTTGTAAAAGTAGTATCATATTCAAACCAGCAATACTATATTTCACGATTTATAGCAATATATTTTTCCAAAATAAAATCTAGCAATATACATTCTTTCTTTGGAAAAAAGTTGATATTACCTTGTCAGCTAACACCATGGAAAGTGGAAAATTCATTTCAGATCTAATATACATGTAGTACTGACCCATGAAAACATGATAATGGTCATCAAGTGTAACCTCCTCATACCTAAATGTGGACAAACAAGTTATTCAAGGCAAGCAAAATGATATAGACAGGAGGAATATGTTGTGCACATAATTTTAACATCTGATGATATAGATTTATAAGGATTAGTTTTTTTTTTTACATATTTGTTTAAAATAGATGAATAATTTACATTGATGAATGTGCTAGATTGCCCAATATCTATTACTCCCTAAATTATATGGAAGGAAGAAAGAACAAATGAGAAGTAAAAATTCTACCAACAAGAGTTGTTTAGGAAGTGCAGAAAAATGTGTTTCTCATACTTTCCTCGGCACTACCACAAAATCTAAGAATAAACTGTCAGGAGGACTTAATGCAATCCTCATCAAGGTTTATCACCATCTGGTTATTTCATAAATTGCTTCCATGATCTAAGCTTAATTGGGGAGAGATGGAACAGTCAATCTTGTCAAATTGAGTATGATCATCTCATTCCAGACAGTCAACAATTACAAGTCTCCCACTATTTAATCCAAGACATTGAACACATAAGACAGATCATAAAACTCTAGAACCATCCATAAGTGAAGCACACTGCAAGGGACCATCCCCCACACAAAATGGGAGAGTGATACTATAAGGTTTATAATCCTATAACAAGTTCAAGCAAATCTGCTCTGCTCTTTTAGTGAGAACTGATGGATACAAACAAATCAATTCCTTCCTAGCATACAATTACACTAACTAATTGAACTGAAATTGAAGCAAATTAAGTTCACTAATTCACTTCTTTCCACAGTTATAAGACTAAGCTTCCCAATTCTAGATTCCTAGTCCTAACTGATCACAAGCAATTCAAAAGAAAAACAAAACTTTGGGATCAAGCACGTAATTAACTTCCCAATTAGAGCAAAATCACCTTAGATCTAAGCAGATTCAAACGAGATCTGACAAATTCATAGAAAACAAATTTCACTCCACAAAGCAAAATGAGCCAGAGAGAAAAGAAATCCGAAACCCTCACCGACGCCACTCCTGAAAGGCATAACCTTCCTTCGGCTCCATCTCTCCCAGCAGTGGAAGCACTGGCTTGGAGACGAAAACGCTATGGTCATAGCCGTTTCTATGGTCGTAGCCGTTTCCATTTCTATTTCCATTCCCGTTCTTTGCTGCTGCATGCACCGGTTCGAAGGGAGATTGGGAGTAGCTGGGT
This sequence comes from Pterocarpus macrocarpus, assembly GCA_031439585.1. Lineage (NCBI taxonomy): Eukaryota > Viridiplantae > Streptophyta > Magnoliopsida > Fabales > Fabaceae > Pterocarpus > Pterocarpus macrocarpus. The sequence goes on along the minus strand of CM062515.1, from coordinate 71,310,228 downwards.
TCCAGATCCTTGAGCTCGAAGATCTCTGGCAAGACAGCTAGAGAAGTGTGGTTGATAGAGACATCGCCGCCGGAGAAGCAGGAGTAGCCGTTGTCACCGGAGAAGCTATCGTCATCGGCGTGGTGTTGGTGATGGTCGGAGTTGATGCTGAAGGCATCGAACAAAGACATTTCCTTTCTCTCGCTGTTTTGTTTTCTCTCTCTCTAAATGATTTTCTCTCTCTTCTATAAGAGAGAGTTTGAAAATTAAATGATGCTCTACCCTACACTCACCATATGCCAGTCCATCATAACTCTCTCTCTCCATCTATTGATTTTGTCATTTTTTGACTACTTTATACGGTGTCCACCGTATATGTTGAAAGAAGCGTGGGTCAAATAACGTTTCTCTGTTTTTACTCCTTTTACATTTTTTATTTTTTAGATTTGGTCCCTCAAAAATTTTTTGCTTAATTTTGGTTCATTATTTTTCAAACATTATCAATATTAGTCTCTGCCATCAACTGAGTCCTACCGTAGCAACGTGAGATTTTGACACGTGTTAATGCTGATTAGATCTTACGTTGCTACGTCAGTACTTAACAGCACTCAGTTGATAACAGAGACTAATATTGGTAATGTCTGAAAAATAAATGACCAAAATCAGGTAAAAAAATTTTGAGGAACCAAATAAAAAAAAATAAATATTTAGAGGAATTAAAAATATATTTAAACTTAAAAAATATACACCTTTTCTGGTTTCCAAATCGCAACATGCCTATTAGGCACATTTTATGATAGACTGGTCCACCGTCTACCTGATATTTTGCCACATTTTATATCGTAATTAGTTACATTTGTGTGATAATTAATCATACTTTTTAATTGTTTAATCACATCGGGTCTACCATAGATTCAAAGTTTTGGGGTTCATCTTAAATTTCACCATGCCTATTATGCCTATATATATATATATATATATATATATATATATATATATATATATATATATATATATATATTGTATAGATCAACAATATCTGAAAATCTATTCAAATCTGACTAATTTGATTCAAGTTAAGCCGGTCTACTATGAGATACAGTTTTTCCGGTGCTAGTTTTTTTCATTCACGAGACTCGAACTTAAAAATTTACTTAAAGGAAACAAATGTTGAACTATTTGAATCAACTATGCGTGGATTATTATGCTAATATATAGGTAAAGAGATAATGTTTGTTCAAACATATTTTTCATGTGAAAAATGAATGGTTAAAGCTTTATGTGATAATTGTAAAGTAAGGAGTGGTTTTTCTTTCATCATACATTTCGATATTTCTGTAAAATTTTTGTTGTTTATTTATCTAGGCTTTGTCTTTAATCCTCAATAATAGGTTTGGAGCATTTGATATTTAATATTCATTAATATTTGTAAAAAAAGTTTTTTGGTTGATTAGGAAACCATGACAATCAGTTGGGGATTTTTTTTTTTTCATTTAAGAGTGGAGAATGAAAGTTTGCCTCTCTCCACTTTTTTTTTGTGCATTATCATAAGACTAGAGGTTTAAATGTTATCTTTAGGGGATTTTAATGTATTGATTGATGATGTAAATTTTTTTTATTTCAAAATTTTCTCCTTTTTATGTTAATGAGAGATTATTTTCTTACTCCCTACTTTTGAACTAAAACTCCCACAAAATAACATTCAAATCCCTAATCATATGATGGTATCAAAATAAAAAGTAGAGAGAGACAATTTTTTCACCCCCACTCTAAAATTGAAATCCCTCCAAATTTCTTATGTAGTTCCCCAATCGATCCAAAACAGTTACACATATTAGTGAATATCTTAGAATTGAGTGAGTCTAACTCAGCCTTAAAATGATATCAGAGCTTATCTTGTGTATGATATTGGGTCACCTACAAATATTCAGTCATGCAAACTTCATGCTCCAAATGTCTAATTTTGGACATAAGAGAGATGTGTTAGAACCTCACATTACTTAAGGATATAGCCATATAGCCTTTATAATAACATGGACAACCCTTCCCACGCATGAGTTAGCTTTTGGGATTGAGTTAAGCCCACTAAATTTTGGCAAATATTGAATACTCCAAACTTATTAGTGAGGATTAATGACCATAGCCTCCTCCATATATATGAAGTATCATTCCTCTGAGGGATTATGTCCTCGGGAACAAGTTTAGGAGTATTATACTCAAAAAATTAATTTGTTTTTGTTAGCATTATAATGTTGGGATCAATGTTCAATTTTTGGAGGACCTTAGTTATATAATCGGGATTTAAAAAATATTCTCTCTCCAATTTTTGTATTTCATACATTATTTTATGAATTTAATTGGTATTCATTGTCAGTATAAAACTCTTTTATATTGACATTTAATCATATGTTGTCATATCAGTAAAGATGGTTAACTCTCATATTCACTATCTCAAAAGAAATCACTTTTGCCTATTTGATAGCATATGATTAGATATTAATATAAAAAAATTTTACACTGACAATGTATATCAATTAATCTCTTATTTTATTAGGAAACTATATGTAAAATTCTGCCTATTTTAGCATATCGGTTGCGGATATAAAATTTTCTCTTTCAACTTGAAGAGAGAAAAAATTTTACATTCAGCATTATACTAAATTCTCAACATTTTATATATAATTTCCCAATAAAACAACTATATGATCGAGTATACTAACATTGTCACTAACTTATATGATCACCATTTGTTTTTTCTCCTTGCATCTATTGCAAATATAAAAAGAAAATCCTTACCTCCTATTGTGCGAATGAGTTTTATACAACACTCATGAACGTTTTATACTCATATTGTGGCGCATATCTATACAAGACAGACTTTTGTTTACGACCTCAAGGTATAACAGACTCAATCTACCCTTCAATCGCATTGTTTGGACAAATGGAAATATGACTAGCTATGGGGATTTCAGGCTATCAAGTGTTTGCCCTTTTTTGAGATACTAAGAATGTGTGTATTCTTACTCTTGAAATGTAGGTGGTTCACAGAAACGAGCATATAAATTAATAATCTGTGTTTTTAACCTACCCTTCGTTAATTTACTAATCTCCAAATTACTCTTGACAATTAGTTTCTTCTGTATCCATGTATCCATTTTCATCTATCACTAGATATGATTTTGTCATTTAGACAGTGTATCAATACCAAACTAAAAAAAAAGAAGAAGAAAAAGAAAAGAACCTATTACCCAAAAGGAAAAATAGCGTGTTTTCGGCTTGTGCCGACACTATATGGCTACGACAATGCAATGGCAATGTTGAAATAAACAAATAATTAGCGTTTAAATAATTGAACTAACAATTTGGAAGTAAAATATAAAATAAAAATAAAAAAGAATTAACATATTTACAATTCAAGACAAAAAAAATTATGACTAAATCATAAAATTTACAACTTGAACAAAATAAGCATTTTAGGCTTCTGTATCTCTAAATTCAATGAAGAACCCAAAACCACATACTTCTTTGTAAAATAATTATTGGTCTATAAAATTTAATTAATTAAAATAGAATTACAATGTTCAAGTTAAACAAATCTTTTATGAGTTTATGAAAACAAAGTAAACTTTAGTCAAATCAACTAACAATTTCATTTTTGTCTGTCTTTGGAAATTTTAACTTTTCATTTCTTTGGTAGTTTGGTTCACAACCTAATCTTATTTAGATGTTATCATTTTTCTTATTTTTATGGTACAACATCGTTACTTGTACATCAATTTTCTAGATATTATTGAGACACCTAAGAAATTACATGTATACAATTAAAGATTTCATTTGTATTACTGGTATATTTGCTTGTAAAATAAAAAATAAAAAATTATATTCTAATAACTGGATATTTCAATTACTTTAATTTATTAGTGAACTTGGTGAAAGAATTTCACATCCACAAATATCCAATATGTAACTATAATCTCCAATTATTTATACATTAATGCCCAAATGTCTAAAATGGTATCTAAAATATTCAAATACCATTTTTCTTTACTTTATTGCATTTTTCTGCATTTCAAAAGAAAAATAACCTACCAAAGAAATAAGTGCTTAACTGAGTTCAGCCCACTAAGAAAAATAAACGCTTGTCCATTAACAAAGTAAAACTTAGCCCACTAAATGGAAAAGAGGCAGTCAATAATCAAAATTACGGGCTTGGATCCAACTGGGAAAAAAACCAGTTTAGCCCCGAAACACTAATGACTCTGTTGTGGGCCTGTAGCTATTTGCCGGGGCAGAGAGGAGTGATTCGTCACCAATTGTGGTGCAAATGGGCAATAATGCTTTTTAATCAGTTTATATTACGAATTGAATTTTGATTTAATGTAAAAAAGAGTTTTATATTATCATTTATCCACTATTTTAAAAATCTTATAAATAAAAATATGTAATTAGATGACACTATAAAACTCTTTTACACTAACTTAGATTATATTAGTTTAGGTAGGTGGCAAATATCATACACCACAACAAGAACATGAAACAAGTTTTATTCTTGCGGATTTCTTTGGACAAGAAGGGAAGCTAACAAAACATCTCACGAGGTTGCTTCTCTAACATTGGCCGGAAATCCTAGAATCGATAGAATGGTGCGTTAGACAACCTTATCCTTTGGGTAGCGTTTAGTTAGTGGAACAGGACAGGAAATACAGGGACAATGAAGGCAGAAAGATGTTTGGAAGAAGAGACAGGCACAAAAGATGGAAAACTGTCTCTGTCTTAAGATAATTTTGTGCCAAATTTGTATCCACTCAAAAAGTAGAAACAGAGGAGGACACGCATTTTGAAGGCTGGAGACAGAAATATTTAATAACTTTTCTTTCAATTTTATGTTTCTGTCTTTACTGTCTTTGTATCCATGTATTTCCTCTCTTGTCCCACTAACCAAACGCTGCCTTGGTGATTGGATAAGTGCTCTGTTTGGGGATGCCCGGCCTTGCTTGCTTGGTTTTCTTGTTGGTTCCAACTTTGGGCTTGCGTTGTTTTGTCTATCTTTTGTGTCCCTTGTAAGTTGGATTAGGCCCTCTCTGTTGTTACTCTTTTCATCAAGGACCAAAAATATGTGGCTCACCACCCCCCCAAAAATCACGGACCCAAAAATTTTTCTTCTCTTTTTCATTGTTTTTTATTTCTTTTACAATTTTTGTTTGGCATTTGATTTTCATTTTTGTTTCATAGAAGTATCTTCCATTAGATACAATTTTATTCAAAACACAGTCAAACATTAAATATGGATACCTTTTTCTGTCGGAACTCGAATTATAATTCGCCACATTATGAAAACTAGTGGCTTATGCTAAATCCAACTCTTGTTGCTATTTGCTTTTCATTTCATTTTGCTTTGTTTTCTTTTTCACTTTGTTGAGATGAGCAAAGTAGGATTTTCATCATGTACATGATAAGGACAATGATAAAAGCAAACGGGCTTACAATATGCAAGAGAACGAGGGATGTGGGATACACACTAGACTCAAGAAGGAACAATAATAGTTTAATGATTCAGTGAAGTTTTCCAAGTCTGGTCATGGGGAATTCATCCACTAAAGGTGATCTTCCTATTACAAGGGCCTTAGATACTTGATCCATTGTTGGGCGAGAAAGTTGGCTTGTTCTCAAGCAAGAAAATGCCAACCTTGCAATCAAGATCACCTCTTCAACAATTGGTTTCGTAGGGTGAGGAAGCCTTTGGTCTAAAATATCAATCAATAGCAAATTATTAGCCATTGGCGCTGTAGATGGTGACATTAATGATGAGATGAATCTCCAGGATGCTTGTCCAGAATGATTTCCAAAGCAAGCACTCCAAAACGGTAAACATCACTTTTCTCATTCACTTCCATAGTTTGGGCAAGTTCTGCACAAAAAAATTAATGACATTATATTTCTTTTAAATAAAAAATTCATCCTTAAAAATGATGTATATTTTTAAACAAACAGATTATAAAATAATGTGGTGCATATGAAAAGTGATGTAATCATTTTCATTTCAAAGTTGAAGGGAAGAGGGTCTATCCTGGAGCAGCATAGCCAAAAGTACCTGCAAATGGAGCCCAACTATGTGAACCAGGCTTGAGAAACTTGGCTGTCCCAAAGTCAGAAATATGTGCTTCATATTCAACATCCAAAAGAACATTCTTGCTTGAAATATCACGATGAACTACAGAAGGTGAGCAATCATGATGCATATAGGACAAGGCATTGGCCACACCTTTAATAACATTCACCCTCTTCTCCCAATCAAATGCAACTGCTTGTGTGTCATTGCTTAGTATTTGGTCCAAACTACCCCTTCCAAGAATTCAAAAACAAGAAATGAGAACTGTGAATGTGAACAAAATCCATACAACTTTATGATGTTCCTGTGCTTGATTTGTGTCCAAGTTGGAATCTCACTAGTAAAAGCTTTTGAGCTTGACCCATCCTCATCTGTTACCATATGAAGTTTCTTCACAGCAACAACTAGACCTGAAGGCAACTCAACCTTGTAGACATATCCTTGACTTCCCACTCCAATGAGATAATTGTCATCAAAATTCTATGTAGCTTCAATGATATTTTCAAACATGATTTTCCTATTATAACTCCATATGGCAAAGATTGATTCACTTTGTGCTTCTTTAGCTTGGCTTTGGGTTCCTTCCTTTCTTTTGCTTCGACAAAGTATATACAATGAAATTCCCACCCAACAAAGCAATTCGCAGTTCCCTAAGTGACCAATACTAATAGGATAGCTTTGTTGCTTTTTTTACTGTGGTTGGTTGGGCACGGAACCAAGCCTGTGACATTGCCACACAAGCCTTTGTTAATTTTACATGCTTCAATTGAAGCCTTAAGAAAAACTGGATTGTTTTGAAGTGGCCCTTCTAACTGGTTGCCTGATATGTTAACAAAATCCAAAAGTCCTACTAAAAGTGGATGGAATTGTACTAGAAAGATTATTATGTGACAGATTCAACAATTGCAAGTTCTGCAACCCTAAGGTTTGTTGGTATTGTTCCATCCAATAAATTTCCACAAAGATCAAGAAATACCAGAGTTCGGCCAAACTCAGAGGGAATGCTTCCCTTAAGTTTGTTTTTGCTCAAATTCAATTGCCTTAGATTTTGCAGCTCCACAACTTCTTTAGGTATAGTGCCACTCAATGTTTCCTCCAAGATCCAAGACTTCCAAGATTCTGCAGCATTCCAGAAAGGTGGTTATAATCAAGCCCAAGGGAAACCAAATTGGCCAAGTTTTCTATGGAAGCGGATTAATCCAGAAAGTTGATTGTTATCAAGCATTAGCAAGGACAAGTAAAACATGTTCCACGTGGAGGGTGGGATTAGCCCAGGTATAATTGATCTAAATTGCTCAAGTTACCAATTGTAGAAGGGATAATACCAGAGATTGTGTTCAGTGACAAGTCAATTAACTGAAGGTTTGTCAACATTCCAATTTCTTTGGGGGAATGGAAACAAAAATGTAATTACCTGAAATAGCAAGATACCCAAGGTTGTTCAATTTCCCAATCTCAGGAGATGTGTAGCCAGAAAGATTGTTGCCTGCTAAATCTAGAAGTGATAAGTTGGCCAAATTTGCCATGGAATCGAGGATTGGTCCACTTAGATGACACAAGGAAAGATCAAGCCTGTGTAAACTCCTCAATGTCCACATATCTTTAGGGATGGAACCATCAAAAAGATTTAAGGAGAAGTTCAAATGATTAAACTTTGGACATGCTTCCAGTTTGTGGAGGGATGGCTCCATAAAAGATGTTGTTGTAGATATTCATGCTGGGGAGGTTGGGGAATGAGGAGAAGCTGAGTGTGTGGAGTACCTTTTAGTAGATAATTTTCAAGATTTATGCTGGTGACAGACTTGGATTTATCACATTGAATTCCTACCAGTCTACATGGATTAGTACCTGCCCAAGATGACAAGGCAACTTGGCTTAGGTTGTCAAAGCTGGCTTTCCACTTTAAGAGTGCATCTGCTTCACTGTTTTCAGCTGCAGCTTCATCATGAGCAGCAGCAATTGTGACAACAGAGGCCAAAGAAGCAATTTTGGAAAAACCAGCAACTTGTGGTGAAGAGAGTTTTAGAAGGACACAAAGGAATTTGAAGAGAATCTGCCAGCATGCTAGAATCTTGGCAGACTAAACCTTTTCAGACATGGGTAGCCTGGTTCAAATATAACACGATTTTTGAATCAATGCAATCAAAGGCTGCAGAATATTCTTCTTGTTAATGGATGATGTGTGGTGATGATTCAAGTTGTGGTTGAGGATATGAATGCATATCAAGGAAATAACCGAGTGGTATGAGTGAAGATGGATCATGGTTGACATGACTTCACTTTTGAAACTCTTGCACAAAGGCAGTAAACATTTATGCACTAAGCTTTCCTGAAGACACCTTCTTCAAGGTCGTATTATTTAATTACTACATTTCTCAAACAGAGCTCTCGTGTTTCACTATTCACATTACTTGGAGGAAAAATCTGCATTGCTTTGGCCAAGGTAAACAATGTTTATTCATTGATTGGTAAAAGAAAAATAAAGAGAACCAAAAGAGAAAGAAGACAAAGATGGAATCTTCTTTTAGTAAACGTGAATATCGTTTGAATATGGTGCATAAAGATGTTTAGTAGGATTCACCAAAAACATAGGCCTCTGTAACTCATATATGGCTGAGCTTTGGGGAATGCTTTTTAGGCTCCAATTAGCATGGGACCATGGTTACAGGAATGTTATTCTTGAATGTGATTCTCATAATTTCTTTCAGACAGTAGTTAGAACCCAACCAGTGGCTCACAACAAAAAAACGGCCTTCTCAACAGAATCGCACGATGGCTGGAGAAATATTGTAGTATCAGGTGCATATATACACACGTCACATACAGAGAAAAGGCAATAGCGGTGCGGACTGGCTAGCTAACTTTAGTCTTAATTTTCATTAGGCATCAACAGGAAGAAAGCAACAATTCACATCTATAAAATGTAGAACTTTGAAATCCCATTTAATAAATTTTTTTTGGGTTTTGCTTCTCCCAGCTCCCACGCACTTAGCATGACAAAATCATAATAGTTTGTCAAAAGAATGAAGGCTTGTCCACTTACAGTTAGGGGCCGAGGGATCGTCCGTGGCGATTGGTGTGGAAGTAGAAAGGGAAGGGCCCCAAACGCATTAGATGCTTTCTTCGGTTGATGGTTCACCAAGAAGCTCCGCATCGATAGGACTCATAGGAGGTTTGCCCAGAACGACTCGACTTGTGTCCCGTATGTTGCTCCTTCTCGGAAGACATTCCTTCCGTGAAGGAAGTACTAAATAGAGTGGAGTGGTTGATTGGCTTGCAAACCATGATCACTCTTTCTTGTGTTCTTGGAGCTCATGTTTTGCAGTATCCTCCACGAGTGTATCTATACATGAAAAGTCCGTTTCTCCGCAGGGCTCTGGGCGCTTGCTCCTTGAAGATACTGTATGGGAATTAAAGCGTCCCCCGTAGGAGATGTTTAGTCGTTAGGTCTTAGGAGGGTAGTTTTTTAGGGACCTAGTCCCTCCTGGTTACCGCAAAAAAAGAAAGAAAGAAAGAAAGAAAGAAAGAAATTTATTATAATTCTTATATGTCTATTGTAATTTTGATATTATTATTATTATTATTATTATTTAATTTTCTATAAAATATTTTGTATTTTCAATCAAAATAATAATTTAAAAATGGTTTCATTTTCAAATATAATTATATTGTTAAATTGGTTAATTAGTTTAATTTTCTTAGTATTTTAATGACGTTATTTTTTAGGTAGCCAATAAATATTATACGTATTTAAAGTTAATTTGATATATGTACCAAAAAAAAATTAATTTGATATATAATTATTTAGATTTAAGTACTAAATTATTTTCTTGAAGATTTTCTTTATACACCGAATATTTTAAAAACATAGTCCATATGAAAAAATTCACTACCATTCAATAATGAATTTAATATATTATACGTTGTAAAACTCTTTAAATGATGTGATAACAAATTATTTGATCTGAGTGTAAACTATTTTGTATTAGGACTCTCCAAAGTAAAAGTCCCTCTAAATTGAAAAAAATGAGGGAGTGTTTCCCTCTGAATCAATAAATTGCAACATGTGTGAGATTAGGGGTGTTCACGGTGCGGCTTGGATCGGTTTTAAGCAAAAAATTCATCTGATCTAAATAATAAAATATATAGCGATTTGAATTGAATCGGTTTAGTTTAAATTTTAAATTCGATCCAATTCAAATCAATCTTTTGCGATTTGGATTGGATTGGATCGACTTAATCGATTTTTTATTAAAAAAAAAAAACTCAAGCATGGAATATTATAAATATAAAGTAACTTAAATTAATAAAATAAATCAATAAAAATAAAAATGACTAATGTAATATGTATAACATGATATTTAAATGAAAATGACATACAAATATAGAAAATTATGTGATAAATTAAAATTATTATAAATAAAAGTACAAAATAAAAAATAAAAAATTATATTAAATGGTATTATTCGGTTTGGATTGGTTTTAAAAATTAAATCCGAAATCCAATCTGATCCAAGCGGTTTATGAAAAATAAGACTCAATCCAATCTAAATTTTTGTGATTTTGATCGATTTTTTGTTTGGATTGGATTAGTTTAGCGATTTTGATTGGATTGGATTGGATTTAAACACCCCTATGTGAGACTCATCAAATCATTTAGGTAGTGTTTAATACATTGCCTAACAAGATTATCAATAATCCAGATTATCAATCAGAAATATTGTCATTTTTTAAATTATAAGTAATATTATAATGTAATATTTGATATACATAAGTAATCTAACTAACAATTCGCATTACCTTGTTTGATATATAAAATGATTACTAGATAATATATGTCTTTTAATAATAATAATAATTTATTGTAATAAAAATAATTATTACTAGTATTAATTATTATCATTAATAATAATAATTTTAATTATACTAATTATGATAATAATATTAACTAATAATTATAAATAATAAAAGTGATAATAATAATAATAATAATTATTATTATTATTATTATTAATGGAAGAATTACTATATAGATAGTAATCCACATAAACACCCCATGGAGGCAATCCATATTACCACTTTCAAGGTAATATGGATTGTTTTGATAATCTGGATTGTCAGTAACGTAACTCAATCAAATATATCAATGTGGTGGACTCGGGCAATTTAAAGTTATATTACTAATAATTTAGATAAATTATCTCATACCAAACATCTTCTTAAAGATGGGTGTGCTTCACTTTCTTAATTTAAAGGAATTCTCATTTTAGAAGATCAAGATCCAACTTTATTATTTTAACAATGTGTACTGATTAAATATATAAATAAGTTAATGCATCAAATTATCTTAATTTCAATAATAAAGATAATGAGAAAATTTATAATGAAAAATAAGGAGTCGATACCAACAAAATATTGGTATCGTATGTTTAAGAATTTATATAATAATGAGCTATATTATTTGAGCATTTAAAAATAGGTGTTCTATTAACACTCTTCCATATTCAATCATTCAATTTATTTAATTTTATATTTTAGATTTTTTATTTTAACTTTTCCTAAAATCCTTTGGGGTCTCTTTGGGGGTGTTAGACTTTACGGTGTTCAAAAAACATTTCTCTATAATGATACATTAAAGGAGAATATATGGTCTAGAATTTTGTCATGTGACAATTATATGATCTAGAATTCTATCATGTGCTAATTAATATTAAAATAAAAATATTTTATTAAATTTGACATATGAATAATTATTTAATTGTCAATAATGTAAAATTAATTATTATTTAATGAATAATTAATTTCTTTTTTTTTTAAACTCAAAGAATACATAATCTATAATTTTGCCATGTGACAATTACATGATCTAGAATTTTGTCCCGTGGCAATTAATATTGACATATTTTATTAAATTTAACTTGTAAATTATTACCTAATTGTTATTATTCAATGAATAATTAATGTCATAATTTTTTCTTTGCTTTTGAGATTTAAAAATATCTCAGCTTCTTAAACGAAGAACCATACAGAGAAAAAGTGCCCGTGATACGAAGAATTAAATATTAAATATTTTTTTCCATGATATATAGGGGAGAAGTGGGGAAGAATTAGAGAACTAACATTAATGATACGGAAGATATCCAAGGTTTTTTAAAATAACTAGTATAGGTACCTGTATAATGTACGGGATAGTTACATAATTTGAATATAAAAAGATTTATATAACTAAAATATTAGATCAATTTAACCATATAATTATTATTTATATTTGTTTTATACAATTTAAGTTTTGAATAAAATTATATACGCTTAAAATAATAAAATTATTGTAATTATGACTATATATAGTAGATAAAGTTGATCAATATTTTTTTATAAATTATTGAAGTTATATTGATCTTAAAATTAAACTTTTTGGCATTAGCTAATGAAAAATATTGTATTCAATGAAAATTTTAATAAAAAAATTATCATATTGCAAAAGTAGTTATATTAAAGTTCTACTAAGAAAAGTAGTTCATATCATAAATAGATTAGAAAAATTAATTAACAATAATTTAATTCACTAATTAAAAATTGAATTGATATAACTTTAAAGTGTATTATAGGTTTTAGAGTTTAAAAATTTAATTATAAATTTAATTTTAATTGTTAATAAATATTTTGTATCTATAGATTTTTTTTTGACATTAAAATTCCTTGGATTATTTAGAGATCTTATAAATTTCAATTTATGATTAAATTTTAAAGAACTTATAAAATTCTGTATATCCTTTCCAAATCAGTAAATTTATGGCAGTTTTATTAATTTAAAAACAAATAACATTGCATATTAAGTTAATGTATCAAAGTTTTAAATTAAGCTGGTCCATGAGCTACCACTCCTTCAGCAATTTTTGTAAAACATGAAGCATCAAAAGCTTTAAATGTTCTAAACCCAAAAAAAAAAAAAAAAAAAGCTTATTCAATAGCATGGTCCTATAAAATCCTGACATATACAATGCTTTCATCCATCCGACCAGTTTCAAACTCGAGTGGAGCCAGCCCTTAATCTCTTGAACTGTAGAATAATCTCAACCCTTTTGTCAAGTATACCTTATAGGACCTCCTTGCTGGTCAACGCAGCTTGCAACGAACATAATGAATCACCACAAAGTTCTTCATTCAAATAAAAAATTGAGAAAAATATCAGCTAAGAGCATAAATCAAGAAATTAAGAAATAATAAAAACATATAAGCTAAGAGCATAATTTTCGTAACATGAAACTCAAAGAAAGACATAAACTTAAGTGGAAAACAGGGGGACAAAAGGGAAAAAAAAATATTTTTATAGGTCAACAAATTTATCACTTAAGCATAGAATAACACTTCCCAGTGGTTAAAAGCTAATGAAAGGCTTCTGAAAGACAGGAAAAAAAAAATTAGAACTTCAGTGGAATGAAGAAAAATTAAAATTAATAGGGAAATAATGAGTTGAACAAAATAAGAAAACAGTACCCACAAATGAAGCCCTCGACGAAGTTCTTTTTTTTTTTTTTTTTCTTTTTTTGAAAATGGATGCTGTCTCGACCTTGCACCATGGTCAAAGTTCCGTTTGCAATATGACAAAAATTTCAAAACTTTATCTAGCAAACAAAAATTATAACCTGCAAAATATAACAGAAAAAAAAAAAAAACAAAGATCCATCAAATTATATGAAAACCTAAACCATAAACTTTTGAGAAAAATAGAATTTCGGAGACTTGCATCAATTTGCTTGCAACCCAATGCCAAATCCACTTGCTTCACTCCCAACAACCATTTATTCCCCTCAAACTTCAAAATCTCGTTCATCTACACAATTACAAACAAAATAAAACATAAAGTATAAATTTACCACAGCTAGTGAAGGCCAATAAATCAATAACTGAAATAAGAAACAACATAATCCAGAAAACGTAATATCCAAACATAAGTAAAGAGAATTTAAAGAAAAATCATTCAATAAAAAATATAATAAATAGAAAAAGATGTTACCGGCATCGTTTGGCCTTAACAAAAGATGAGTCCCAAGTTCTATAGTTCATATTTCTCCTATTGCTCAAATCTTTTATTTTTATTTTATCTTCTTTTGGCAAAAAGATCATGTTCTGGATTTGTAAAATGTATCTATTAGTAATAGGAAGCATCAATAATTGTTTAGGAAGAAGAAGAGTGGAGAAATCTTACCAAGTAACTCAAAAAGCTTCAGAAGAAAGAACAATGTAACGTAATTACGAGGATAGGAGAGACAAAACAGTGCATGATATAGAATAGTTGATGTTGGTGATGGAGGGAGCTGCAATAGAAGCTCATTCTACAATCAATTTATTGAAATATAATAGGCTGAGCATGCAGTTCAAAGGATTAGAAGCTAAGTACAATCCATAGGAACTCTACAAAATACATGTGAAATAATGAAAGCATGTCAGATAATAGAGGTTAGTTAATGACAGTAACCTACATGCTGAAGGAATGTGAAATAGGTGTATTTGCTAAATAATAATAATTATAATAAAAAGGGATATACTTTATGGAATCAAAACTTTATTATTTCTAACATTTCTAAGTTTCTCGGTTCAAGAAAACCAACAGAAAGATTAGAAGAATTTAACAGATCGACCTAATACTCTCATGGTTCAGTTTAATAAATCAATCTACTGGTATTATTTAACAGTTAATATCTGACATATAACAAATGTTATATAAATCATGGCTAACTCTGCATAATATCTATAAACATGTTATTTAATATCAAAATGCCTATTTTTCCTGCAGTCATTTTATATATTAATTTAAACAATCTTCCTTTAGTCATCGAATTTATTAATTCAAACATTGGGGACTATGGTAGCATATAACAAAGTCAAAGATCATACCGATGTGTAAATCATAGCAAATTTTCCACATATATAACCACATAATCATATGTTTGCAGTATCCAAACATAATAGAAATTGCCAAAAAGGAAACACAATGTGAACATAAAGCCGCCAAGCTTTCCATCATTCATCAAACCCAAATTAAAACAGGACACAAAAAGACTAAACTTCATCTGGTCTTTACCTGAATTGCTTGGCCTTCACATACGATGAGTCCCAAGTTTTGCAGTAATTTTCCTTCTATTTCTCAATTCTTTTATTTTTATTTTATCTCTTTTGGAAAAGGATCATCTTCTAAATTTGTAAAATGTATCTATTAGTAATATAGCATATGCCCCAAAAAGCAAGCACACTTTAAGCAAAACATGCTGAATTATGTCAAAAAGAATATCGACAACAATAACATCAGCAGTATATTATGTCAGAAAAACAATAATAACAACAATTACCCGCAATTCTTAGGCAGACATAGCTTCTGAGAGTTGAACCATGAGTCTCCAGTTTCAACTATTATAGCAGTATCTCCACTTAGCAACTCCTGTAAAAGGAATATTTTTTAATGCATTTTATTTTTGCCCTAAGAAGTAGTCGCTGAAACATGCAAATTCTATAGCCAATTACAAAAAAAAAAAAAAAAAAGAAGGGAAAGAAGAAAAAGAAAATAGATGAGATGAGATTAGGAATGACCACATCTCATAGCGACCATGCCTCTGCCTGCAACTCTTAAGAACTTTTATCAAACACATTCGAGGTAGTGTCTCAACCCTCACTTTCACCAGTCTATTTATGCTTTTTGCTTCCATTTTTTTTTTTTCTGTGGTGTGTCATGGAACTCATGCTTTCTCCGTGACTATTACTCTGTCACCATCTCACCAAAATTAGCAAACACTGCGTTATTTCACATGATTGCACCACCTGCCCATCATCTTTTCTTGTAGATTATGACGGCGTCAGTTCCAATGGCAATGACCATGTGCTCCCCTCAGCACCATGGCAACGACGGCGATAACCGTTCACCGTCGACGGTGTAGCAATAGTAGCATTCATCGGGCTTCAAACCAGATCCGCGATCCAATCACACCTCTGCATCAACCAGAAATACACTTAGAGACATATGAAAGAACAATGTGATTTTAGTTGGGAGGATAGAAGAAGAAAAATGGCGGATGACATAGAATAGTTGGTGTTGCTGATGGATGGAGGTTGATGACACTCTTCGTAAAATAGTTGAGAGTAAAGAAAGAGAAAATTAATGTACTAAAAAAAATGAAGAAGGGAGATAAAATGTGAGAGAGATGAAAATGAAGAAAAGGGGAAAAGAAAATGTCTGAAAGAGGAAAAGAATGAACAATCACCAAAGTAAATTAATTGTTAGTGGGTGTGATCGAAGCGTTACAATAATCGTGGCATTCAAAAGCTTCTCAGAGAAGCATCAATAATTATTTGCATGTAAAAAATAAAAATAAAGAAATTATAATTGGCTTATGATACCAAGACAACGAAATAAATGTAAAGTAATAGTGGGAGAAAATGGTATTAATAGTGGGTGATCGTATTAAAGTTTTTTCTTTTTTAGCAAGTTTTTGAAATTGATTCAAAAAGAGAATTTACTAAAGCTGTCAAGCGGCATGAGTTTTCAATTTATGCTTCTAAATTATTATATTAAGTAGAGTAGATGTCCTTTTTCAGCAAGTTTTTGAAATTGATCCAGAAAGAGAATTTACTAAAAGCTGTGAAGTGGCAGGAGTCTCCAGTTTATACTTCTGAATTATTATATTAAGTAGATGTGGAGCTCAATTTTGAGAACGTCAATAACCCTTGAACAAATTCTTTCTTATTTCTTAAGCATAAAAAAGAAACCTCAAGATTGAACCTTCAACTAAAGGTTTTTCCCTCCTTTTTTTTTTTTTGTCTTTTTTTGTATTATCCATTTCCGTTGTTATCACTGAAAATTAGAGAGTAGAAAAATTATGTTTGTCCAGATATCTTTTTCATTTTGACCAATGACCTTTTTCCCTTAATTGATTTTAATAACTTGAAAATTTTAAGATGATCACGACTGCGCATGCATCATCTAGTTTATTGTGAGATATTCCTCTTGACCAACTAAATTTTCAACCAAATAGTGGGAGATATATGATGTTCATACCCTCGATGCACTCATAAATCATCCAATGGTCTTCACAATTTTCCACCACTAAAAGGCGGTACTTATCATAGATGGAACCTACGGTAGGGGTAGGGGTTGAGGAAGATGATCGAATGAATTAAATAGTGTCACCATTATGGGTATGATTATTATTATTATTATTATTATTTGGCGAACTAGATGTGATTACCAACTAAGGCAAAACAAATAAAAACTGTATAGAGGACATTAATAAATATGAAGAGTATTGAATATTTTGTAAATGTATTTATTATCTTGAAAATATAAAAATATTTAATATTTCTCTTTTTTAGAAAATAGAAGACTAATTAGAAGAATATTTTAGGAGAATATTTCATTATCCTTAATAAAAAGGCGAGTCTAAGTTTTCTAAGAAGTTTATTTACTTATCCGAGTCATGCTACATGCCTTTGGAAAAACTTATTAAGGTTAATAAGTCAATCTATTTATTTATTACTATAACTATTTGTATATTGTAATATTTTTATATTTATATAATATAATTTTTATATAATTAATTTTTAATAAAAATATTATAATTGTAAAAGAATACCACTACTTATTTTCTATACATTTTTTTAAAAGGTTTTCATTTGTTAACTTGCTGATCTTTTAGAATATAGGATTGTTACCATATTTAAAGAACTTAATGTAAAGTAGGCCATTAGATTGATTGACTTTTTTATCTTTTAAAATAAAAAATATTATTTACGTATATACATCTTTTTTAAGATTATTTTTTGAATGTCCTTTTTTTTATTATAGAAAAATCAATTCAAGTTGAATTGATTTTATTATTGGACAAATCTGAAATTAGGAAACAAGAAAAGCATAGAAATCAATCGAAATTGGATTGAATTCATCCTTATTTGACTAAATAGTGATGAATTCACCTAAATAGTGATAAATTCGATCCAAAGTAAATAGAATTCATCATTATTCAACTAATGTTATAGATATCTTATAATCAAATAATAATTAATTCAACCAAAATTTTTAAAATGACAAAAGTTATATCATACATATATATATATATACATTAGACCATTAGTACACAATAGTAGAAGTAAATGAAGGAACAAGCAAAGCGATTGGGATGTGGTATATGTTATGTGGTGAAAGGGGATGCCAAGTGTGTCTCATGTTAAGGAACAAGATGCTTTTGTATGGTGATAAATTCCATATCATGTGTACCATATACTACCATAATGTAATATAAAGAGGAACTCGGAACTCGAACCAAGTCCAGCCTCAACTTCCTTCGTTAATTATCATTACAATGAGTGTCCAAACTTATGAGAAAACTGAGGCTGGACTTGATTCGAGCTCCAAGTTACTCTTTATGCAAGTACCTAGTTTTCGAGTTACCATTGTTTATTACCACAAAAAATCATTCTTGTTCTCTGACATGAAACACTTGGAGGAAGTCGAGGTTGGATTTGATTCGAGTTCCAAGTTACTCTTTATATTAGTTTCTAGTTCCTCTTGTCTATTACCACAAAAAAAGCATTCTTGTTCTTTGATAGGAGACACTTGGCATCCCCTCTTGCTATATAACACATACCACGTCCCCATTACTTTGCTTCTTCCTTCATTTACTTCTATCGTTATATACTAGTGGTCTAATGTACATGTACATGTATGATATAACCTCTATCATTTTAAAAATTTTGGTTGAATAGTGACTAATTCAATCTAATTTGGATCGAATTCGTTACTATTTAGGTGAATAGTGATGAATTAGCTTCAATTGAGATGATTTTTATTTTTTATTTTTTTTTTGCTCCACTATCTTAAATTTACCCAATAAAAAAATCAATCCAACTTGAATCGATTTTCTTATAATAAAACAAAAGATATTTTGAAAAATAATCTTTAAAAAGACATATATACATAAATATTTTTTTTATTTTAAAAAGGTAAAAAACGCCTAGATTGATTTCAAGTCATATCAAATATTTAGAAAGATGGACCAAGCCTCAGGAGAAGAGAGAAGGAAGAGAAGAAGGGTGGGGGGGGAGGCATATATGTCATGTAATCCGAAATGGAGCTACCTTTTTTTTTTTAAGTTATCTAGCGTCGAAGTGATGTTCCATCAATGGCTACTGGAAAACGAAAAGGTTAACCGCTAGTTATTTTAAAACTTTTAATGAAGAACTTAAATAAGAACTCAGACTTTTTTTAGCAAGAATACATATATTTTTCATGTAGTTTATGAGGCCAAATTAATAATCGAGTTCATTCATATATTAGTTTTTTCTTCTTTATATGACTAATATCGAAAAGTACCTTTTTATCTGGACTAATTCCAAAGTTAATAACAACTTTGCTCTACTTTAATTAAAAAGTTAATAATGACCTTGCTCCCCTTTTATTCATGCATGCTGACACAACACACTTATCTCTTTTGGTAGGTACAATACACTTATCTTTGACAAAACATGCTTATCTCCGAGTCACCTACAAATTCAGGTAGATGGCCCAGATCAAAAACCTAGCTCCATTTTGCTGGTGATAACATAATCAAACAAAGTAACTTATACATGGTATATACACAGTGACGAAGTAAACAAGCTTAAGATATAAAATACTATAAGCAATTCAATGGTTCAGTGGAGTTGTCCAAGTGTAATCATAGGAAACTAGTCAGCCAAAGGTGACTTTCCCCTCATAAGCTCTTTAGATACTTCGTCCATGGTTGAGCGAGATTGTGGACTTTGACTCAAGCAATTAAGTGTCAACTTTGCAACCAAGATGATATCCCCAATAATTGAGTTGTGAGGATGAGGAGGCCGTTGGTCTATAACATCAACCAATAGCAAATCGTAAGTCACTGATACTGTAGATGATGACAACAATGATGTGATGAGATCCGCTGAATGCTTTCCCATAAGGATCTCCATGCAAAGTACACCAAAACTATAAACCTCACATTTCTCAGTCACTTCCACAGTTTGAGCAAGCTCTATAATAAATTAAAATTTTAAAGTTAAACATAAAGCAATTTATAGTTTTTGGTATAGAAAGCAAGTTTAATGACTTGCATTTTCAAAATGGATTTTGATACTGGCACGTCACTTGTTTGCTTCACTTTTTGCATACTCCCATTCTTGCCTTGGGATTTGTCTACTCCAACTCCTCTACGGCTCAACCAATCCCTTAACAGAATTTCAATACAAAAAGTGGTGCAATATATTGCAATGATATGATCATTTCCATTTCTATATACAAGGGAAAATGGACTTGGCTGGAGCTCCATGCCCACAGGCGACTGCAAGTGTGGTCCAACTTGAACCTGGCTTCGGAAACTTAGCTGTCCCAAAATCGGAGACATGAGCTTCATATTCTGAATCAAAAAGAACGTTCTTGCTTGATATGTCACGATGGACTACAGGAGGTGTGCAAGCATGATACATAAAAGATCAAGCACTAGCCACACCTTTAACAACATTCACTCTCTTTTCCCAATCAAATGCAGTTGCTTGTGTTTCATTGCTTAGTACTTGATCCAAACTGCCACCATCCAAGAACTTATATACCAAAAATGAGAATCGTGAATGCTGGCAAAATCCATATAGCTTTATGATGTTGCGGTGCTTGATTTCTGTCAATGCTTTGATTTCATTTTCAAATGCTTTCAAATTGGACTTCTCCTCCCCATCTGTTTCCATGTGAAGTTTCTTCACAGCAACAAGCAAACCTTAAGGCAACTCAGCCCTGTAAACAGATCCTTGCCCTCCCATTCCAATGAGATATTTGTCATCAAAATTCTTGGTAGCTTCAATGAAGTTTTCAAACATCATTTTTCCATCATGGCTCCATATGGAAAAGTTTTCTTCCAATTGTGCTTCTTTAGCCGGGACTTCTTTGGAAGGCTTCTGTTACTTTACTCCCAACTAAGTTTGGGAGTAACTCACTTTTAAAAGTTAAAAATAATCCCACATAAAATTGCAAAAAAAAAGTGTCTTTTTTTGTTTATTTGCAAAACAAAGGTTTCCCCTTCCCCTCCCAGAGTTTGTGTTCAATATAGGCCTGTCACCAAGGTTGTTGCGCGGTGTGGCTTGGAGGGCGCCGACCTTGATAGCATTCTTCTTGATGGAGGCCGACGACATGTCTCGGGCGGCGGCAGCAGCAAGGGAGGTTCTGGGCGAGGAGGTTGGGGAGGTTGAGGTAGGCGAAGGGGCCATGGAGGTAGAAGAAGGTAGTGTCGTAGGCATGTGCAGTGGCAATGGGGGATGGAGTAAGAGCCGAGCCAAATCTTGGAACACTTGTTAGGTTCTCGAATCTCCACGACCTACTTGCCCCACTTCCTCATCCTGATTCCCTTGTATCTTGTTGTTGTTGATGTTGTTGTCGTTATCTCACTCTCTGTCCTTCTCTTCTTCCTTGTGGCTCTATTCTTTCTATTGTTGTTGTTGCCGATAGAGAAGACGATGTTGGCTTGGGAGGCTCTTTGGCGGATGTGGGTGGAAATAGCGGCAACGGGGTGGTCCACATGGCGGGCCAAAATGGGGTTTGTCCAATCCCTTATCTATTTCCTTCTTGTTATCATTTTTTAGTATCATCTTAGATTGTCTTGAGTGACATGGAAAAAGTCTTGTCCTAGAGGCATCATCGCTTCAAAGCTTTTTTCTTTTGGGGGCTTGACTTGTGAATATGAATGCAGAAATGGGGTTTCTGTGTCAGATTCCAAATATTGCTTTAATTCCTTAATTAGTTGTCCCCTTCTTGAACTTCCAAGGAAGGTTGTGGCCATGTCAATGGAGTTGAAGATTTGATGGATGAGGTGCTGGTGGAAGAGGACATGATGTAGGAGGAGCCATTAGAAGAGCCATTTTCATAGGCCTCTATTTGCAAATAAAAAAATAAGACACCCATTTTGCAATATAAAATCCTAATATTTTATAATTTTACACATAAGAACAACTAACTCCCAAATTTAAAGGGAAGTAATGTAACACAAGCCTTCTTTATTGCACTTCTACAAAGAAGATACATTGAAACTCCCACAACACAAAGTACTAGTACTAGCGCTCCAAAGATGAGAAATAATACCATTAAGATGGTTTTGTGACTCTTTTGGCTGCGGTTGGTTGTGCACAGCACCAAGCCAGTGACATTGCCACACAAGCCTTTGTTATTTTTCAACAATTCAATTGAAGCATTAAGAAAGGCCTGATTGTTTAGAAGCGGCCCTTCTAACTGGTTGTATGATATGTTGACAGAAATCACGCTTGACATGCCACCAAAACTGGATGGAATTGTGCCAGAAAGATTATTGCGGGAGAGGTTAAACCATTGCAATTGCTTCAACTGTCCAAGCACTATTGTTATTGTCCCATTCAATAAATTCCCGCTAAGATCAAGAGAATAAAGAGGTTGAAGTGGGTCAAACTCAGAGGGGATGCTTCCCTCTAGTTTGTTGTTGCTCAAGTTCAATTCCGACGAGTTGGGTAAACCCACAACTTGTTTTGGAATGTTTCCTGAAAGATGATTGTTGCTAATCTTGAGTTCAAGCAGGTTTTTCAAATTCCCTAGTTCTTTTGGAACCTTTCCAGTCAATTGGTTTGAAGAAAGGTGAAGCCTGCCTAGCTTAGTAGCCTCACAAGTTGTACTGGTATAGCACCAGAAATATTGTTGTTGGATAAGATAAAGTTCTCTAGATTAATGGCACTTACCGCAGTCTGGTGAAATTTGGCCATAACATGTATTGTCACTCGGATCAATGTGTTTCAAATTCGGACATATGCCAAAATCTTGTTGTATGTCTGTTGGTTTCCCTCTAACGTGATTCTAAAAATACTGGAGCAGTTCTTCAAGCTTCTCGGAACTGGACCAGTAAAACGGTTATGAGCAGCACCCAAGAGCACTAGTGACCCACCTAAGCAGATTTGAGGTGGCAAATGGCCGGTGAAATCATTTTGGGCCACTAAAAAGAAATATTTGTTGCTAATGTTATTCATGATCCGTGGAATGCTGCCATTAAGTTTGTTGTTGGACAATTCTAGCAAAAGAAACAATGTCTACGGAACGAGTTGACATCTGAAGGGGATGATTATTCAGTTATTGTCAAAAGAAAAATAAAGAGAACCAGAAATCAACGAAGACCGACCCAAATAAAGCTTTCATTAGAAATCAATATCGGGAAGAAGACAACAATTCACATCTATAAAATATGGAACTATGAAATCCAATTTAACAATATTTTTTTTGTTGGCCTATGCTCCACGGAGCTCCCACACACTCAGCATGACAAAATCTTAACTCTTTGGGGGCGGAGGAATCGTCTTGTCCGTGGCGTTTGGTGCGGCAGTGGGAAGGGAAGGGCGCCAAACGCGTTAGAATGTTTCCTTTGGTGGATGGTTCACAACCGCGTGATGAGTTATATGGAGAGCGACTTACGTCCTAGATGCTGCTCCTTCCTTCTCGGAAGACATTCCTTCCTTCCGTGAAGGAAGTAGAAGAGTGGAGTGGCTTATTGGCTTTCAAACCATGGTCACTCTCTCTTGTGGTCTTGGAACTTGTGTTTTGCACTATCCTCCACAGTTGCTGCTTTGAAAGACACACCATGGGAGCTAGAGAAATTCTTGTGTGATATAAGACCACCTAATTATTCTCCCAACTAATTATATAAATATATTTTATATGAAATTGTATATTAAAAATAGATCTTATATAAAATATATTTATATGATTAATTTAAAAGTACAACTACCTGATACTCCAAAATTATGCAAATCTTTCTCATAGGAGCTAATGTTGCCCCTCCGGTAGATGTCAGAGTAGTTCTTTGGTGGCCAAGGCCATCCTGGTTACCCAAAAAAATAAAAATTGCTATTATAATTCTTATGTGTGTTGTTGTAATTTTCATATGTTTATTGTTATTATTAGTTAATTTTAATTTAATTTATATAAAATATTTTGTTTTTTAATCAAAATAATGATTTAAAAATGGTCTTAGTAACAAAAATAATTATATTTAAATTTATTGTTAAATTAGTTGATTAATTTAATTTTCTTAGGATTTTTAATATTAATGGCATTATTTTTACGTAGCCAAAAAATATTATAAGTATTTAAAATTAATTTTTATATAATTATTTAGATCTAAGTATTAAATTATTTTCTTTAAAATTTCCTTGATACACCAAGTATTCTAAAAACATAATCCATACGATGAAATTTCACTGCTATTCAATAATATGTTATCATATTATATAGTGAATTTAATATATGATAAATTATATAACTCTTTGATGTGAGTATAATTTTTTTTTTTTAATTAGGATTCTTTAAAGTGAAAATTATTCTAAACTGAGAAAGTGAGTCAATCTTCACCTTTGAACCAATAAATTATATTATATATGAAAATTATCAAATCATTTAATGATAAATGTGCCTCGTTTTTTTACTTTACAACAATTCTTATTTTAGAGAATCTAAATCTAATTTTACTATATTGATAATGTAAATTGATTAAATATATAACTAATTTAGTACACCAAATTGTCTTAAATTAAAGAATAAAGATAACGAGAAAATTTATTATGAAAATTAAGGAGTTGATACCAACAAATAATGGTATCGTATGTTTAATAATCTATATAATAATAAATTAGAGGAGAAATATGGTCTAGAATTTTGTTATATGACAATTACATGTTATAGAATTCTATCATATCGTAATTAATACTAAAATAAAAATATTGTATTAAAACAAATGAATTATTATCTGATTGTCGATAACTTTAAAATTAATTATTATTCAATGAATAATTAATTTCATAATTTTTGTTGAAATTCAATGAATACATAACCTAGAATTTTGTCATGTGACAATACCTGATTGTTAAACACTATGAAATCAATTATTAGTTAGTGAATAGTTAATGTCATAATTTTTTCTTTGATTTTGAAATTAAAAAAAATATCTCAACTATGTAAGCGAAGAACCATATCGAGAAAAAGCATTGTACTTGGAGTATACTTCTCTCGCTTTTTAGTTTTCCCCTGATTTTTCCAGAATTTACTATTTGAAGATAAAGATTATTTTCGTGATATACAGGTGAGAAGGGGAGAAGAGTTAGAGAACTAACATCAATGATGCAAAAGAGATTCAAGTTTTTCAAAAACATTGTGGAGCTCGATGTTGAGAAGGTCAATAACCCTTGAACAAATTGTTTCTTACGTATTAAGCATAAAAACAAAACCACAAGATTGAACCTTCAACTAAAGGCTAGTATACATTTCCCTTCTTATCATTGAAAATTCGAGAATAGACAAATTGTGTTTATTTAGATTTTTTTTCATTTTGACTAATGATCCTTTTTCCTTAATTGATTTTGAGAAATTGAGAAATTTAAGATGATCAAGATGAAATTTTATTATTTATTTATCTCAAAATATTCGTCAACTATGCATGCATCATCTAGCCCATTTTTTTTTGCGATACTTATTCAAAAGAAGGCTTAACCCAATAAGAGAGCAAATACAGTAACAACCAAAGTTCAAGGATGCACAAAAAAGAAACCCAACCTGGACTACCACAAATATCTAATCTAGTATACCCATTAGCATAACACCTATTCCGTGCCAAATTCTGCCCACAATCTACACCTATTTACAACTTCAGTCATAAAGTTGTGAGAGATATTCCTCTTGATCAAGTAACTTGTCAACCAAACTGTGAGAGATCCATGATGTTCATACCTTGGATCCACACATAAATCATCCAATAGTCTTTACAATTTTCCACCATTAGGAGGCAATGCTTATCATAGATGGAATAGACGGCGCGCGGGAGATTGAGGAAGAGGACCCAACAACTTAAATGGTTGTCACCATTTTGGGTGTGATCATTATTATTATTATTATTTTGTGAACTAGGTGTGTTTATTAACTAAGGCAGAAAAATAAAAACTATCGTGAAGGTAAATAATAAGAATGACCAGAACATATAAGATAATTTGTTTATAGAAGCTATAGTATTATTCTCAACTGTTTTATAATTTTTTTATTCTATAAAATAATTATGTGAATTGATTTTCATTTTGAATTATTATCATATTATAAAATCTATACATATAATTTAGAGGTGGGAATAACTTAGGTGACCTATCAGAGGCCTACAGCCTAACCTACTTAAGAGTTGGTTTAGCCTGGCCTACTTAATAAAAAGGCAAGTCAAGGTCTTCTAAGAATTTTATTTACTTATATGGATCAAGCTTCATGCCTTTGGAAAAAAACTTATTAAGGTTATAACTCAAAGTCATTGATATTAAATATTTATATAATTTAATTATTTATGTAATTTAATTTTTAATAAAAATATTTAAATTTATAAAATAATTCCAATACTTATTTTCTAGACAAAATATTCCTTTTGATCTCCAATAAAAATTTCAGGAAATAAATTAATCCCTCAAAATTTGAAAGTTTACAAGTAATCTTTCACCATTTTAAAAGGAGATATATTATTCCCTTCGTACAGATTTATATCATAAAAAAATCCATAAAATTTCTGTACGGGGGGACTAATATATCTCCCTTTTTGAATAGTGAGGGACTACTTATGAACTTTCAAATCTTGAGAGACTAATTTATCCCCTAAAATTTTTATCAAAGACCAAAATAAGTATTTTGTCTTTTTTTTATACATCTTTTTAAAATGTTTTTATCAGTTAACCCATTGATCTTTTATAATATAGGACTGTTAGCATATTTAAATAACTTAGGTGGCATTTGGTATATTATCTATTAAGATTATCAGTAATGTAGAATACTACTTAGAAAAATTGTCGTCTTTTAAATTGTTGGTAATGTTAAATGTAGTGTTTAGTATGCATAGATAATCTAAGTGGTAATTTATATTACCCTGTTTGATATATCAAAAAATTACTAGATAATATATGCATTAAACCAATATAATAATAATAATAATAATAAAATAGTTAATTATTATTATTATTAATAATTATTAGTTATAATAATATATATAATTAATAATAATTATTAATTAATAAGAATAAGAAAATTTAATTTTTAATTATGATTATAACAATTAATTTTATTAATAATTATTATTAAAAATAATTAATTATTAATATAATTAATATTTAATCATAATAATAATTATAATTACTATATATAAGTAATCATGATGATATTAACAATAATAATATTATTAATTAATAATAATTAATATTATTTTTAATAATTAATAACAACAACAACAATAATAATGATAATAATGGAAGGATTGCCACATTTATAGTAATCCAAATTACTACATTTTAAGGGGGCAATCCACATTACCTTATAAATTTGAATTATCGGTAATATTGTCCTGCCAAACAGAATAATATTATAGACCCAGATAATTTAATCAAATATTATTAATAATACATATGGATTATCCCATACCAAATATCAACTTAATGTAAAATAGATCTTTAGATTGATCTTCAAGTCAGATCAAACAATTTTTAGAAAGATAGACCATGTCTCGGGGGTTGAAGAAAAAACATACAATCTTTTCAAGTTATCTAGCATGAGCCCTACATACACAATTCATGAGCTACGGTTTAATTTGGTAATGCTCTTCAAATGGGTACTCTGTCTTATGAAAAGTATAAGTCAATTTTTTTTGTTTGGTAAATCAAAAAGTTGAGTGTTTTTGCTCCTAATTTTTGAGAGCTAGGGGGTGTTCTCAGGAGTTATAGAATGCTTTTTGGAGCTAACTTGTATTTTCCAAAATTTAAAAGATTAATATAACCTTACTCTATTTAATAACATTAAAAATATAAATTATTCTCTTTAATATTTATAACTATTATAGTCATTTTAGATATTAAAAATAATTTTATTAAATATTACTTTTATTACTTCTATTTATTAAAAATAAATTTTATATTATTTTATCAAATAATACTACTATAATTTTTTAAAAATAATTTTTAAAAAATAAAAAAAATTAATAATTTTTAAAAAATTACAATAATACCAAACCAAACTTACTTCCTAAAGTGAGGTTCCTTCAAAGCATTATGCATGCCACATCGACGGAAAGGCTAAGTGGCTAACCACGGATTATTTTAAAACTTTTATTAAAGAACTTAAATAAGTACTTAGACCTTTTCTTAGCAAGAATATATATATTTTTCATGTAGTTTATGGGGCCAAATTAATAACTGAGTTCATTCAATAATAATAATAATAATTATTTGCTTCTTTTTGTGATTAATATCGAAAAGTACTTTTTCATCTGGACTAATTGAAAAGTTAAGAATAACTTTGCTCTACTTCAATTGAAAAGTTAATAAT
Source organism: Pterocarpus macrocarpus (assembly GCA_031439585.1). Taxonomy (NCBI): domain Eukaryota; kingdom Viridiplantae; phylum Streptophyta; class Magnoliopsida; order Fabales; family Fabaceae; genus Pterocarpus; species Pterocarpus macrocarpus. The sequence continues at coordinate 71,281,747 of CM062515.1, read as the reverse complement.
GACGTTGCTGCACTTTTGTTCATGCATGCTGACACCGCACACTTATCTCTTTTGGTAGGTACAACATACTTATCTTTGACAAGACACACTTATCTTCGAGTCACCGACAAATTCAGGTAGATGGCCCAGATCAAAAGCCTAGCTAGACTTTGCTGGTGAAAACATAAACAAAGTAACTTATATATCTTTTTATGCATTAGAATAAAAAGTATAAATCAAAATATTAAATTTATTCTTCGTAGTGCACATTTTTCTCATTTTTATTATAATATATCTTTTGGTAAAATTTATGTAATAATTAATGTAGAATAGGTGATAAATTCTTTAGAAAAATTATATTTTAAAATATTTTATTTATTTTTATATATAAACCGTGCAAAGCAGGGGTACTATAACTAGTAATATATTAAAGAAGAATACATAGTCTAGAATTATGTAATGTGATAATTACATGATCTAAAATTTTATTACTTGGTAATTAATATTAAAATAAAATAATTTTATTAAATTTGGCATATGAATCATTATATTGTCAATAATTCTAAAATTAATTATTATTCAATGAATAATTAATTTAATTTTATTTTAAAATTTAAAGTACACATAACTTAGAATTTTGCCATGTGATAATTACAAGATATAGAATAATGTCATGTGGCAATTAATATTAAAATGTTTTGTTAAATTTGACATGTAAATCATTACCTGATTGTTAATCACTCTGAAATTAATCATTATTTAATAAATAATTAATCTCATAATTTTTTTTTTGTTTTCAAATTCAAAATATCTCAACTACATAAACAAAGAACCATACGGGAAAAAGTATTGTCCTTGGAGTGTACTACTCTCTCTCTTTTTTTTTTTTTTGAGTTTTCCCATGATTTTTTTAAAAATTTACTATTTGAATATATTAAAGATCTTTTTCATGATATATAGGTGAAAAGGGAAGAAGAATTAGAGAACTAACATCAATGATGCAGAAGAGATTCAAGTTTTTAAAAATAATGTGGAGCTCGACGTTGAGAAGTTCAATAAGCCTTGAACAAATTGTTTTTTATTTCTTAAGCATATAAAAGAAAGCTCAAGATTGAACCTTCAAGTGAAGGTTAGCATACATTTCCCTTTTTATTATAGAAGATTAGAGAGTAAACAAATTATGTTTGTTTAGATATTTTTTATTTTGAGTGATGATCTTTTTCTCTTAATCGATTTTAAGAACTTGAGAAATTTAATATGATCAAGATGAAAAATTATTTTTTATTTATTTGTTTCACAATGTTGTCGATTGCGCATGCATCATCTACCGTACTGTGATATATTCCTCTTGATCAGGTAAATTTTCAACCCAACAATGGGAGATCTATGATGTTCATACCTTGATCCACTCATAAATCATCCAATGGTCTTCACAATTTTCCACCATTAAGAGGCAATACTTGTTATAGATGGAATCTAAAATGGGGGTTTGAAAACGACTTAAATGGTTGTCACTATTTTGGGTGTGAATTTTTTTTCTTCGGTGAAGTGGGTGTGATTATTAACTAAGGCAAAAAAATAAAAATTTTCATGGAACTGATAGTAAGAACGACCAAAAACACATGAGATTATATGTTTATAGAAGTTATAGTCTTGTTCTCAACTATTTTATAATCTTTTTACGCTATAAAATAATTGTGTGAATTAATTTTTAAATTATTATGATATAATAAAACTTGCATGTATAATTTAAAGGTGGGAATAAATTAGGTGGTCTATCAGAAGCCTACAACCTAACCTACTTAAGATTTCATTTAGTTTAACCTATTTAATATAAGGCAATTTAAGGCTTTCTAAGAAGTTTAGCTACTTACAAGGATTAAGCATCATGCCGAAGCCGAGCCATTTATCATTGATATATCTATAGGTATATATATAAAGAATTCTAAGACATATTTTCTATGCGTCTTTTAAAAAGGTTTTTATCTGTTAGCTCTTTGATCTTTTGAAACATAGAACTATTAGCATATTTAAAGAGCTTATTGCAAAGTAGACGCACAATTCATGGGCCACATCCTGAAGTGATGTTCCATCGGAGCATTATACATGCCACATCTTTAATTCCCTCAGTGTCTATTGGATGACATAAAGGCTAATCACGGGTTATCTTAAAACGTTTAATAAAGAACTTAAATACGAACTTAGACCTTTTTAGCAAGAATACATACATTTTTCATGTAGTTTATGGGCCAAATTAATAATTGAGTTCATTCATATATTAGTTATTTTCTTTTTTCTTGTGACTAATATCAAAAATATTTTTTTTATTTGGATTAAGGGTATGTTTGTTTGTAATTTTTTTAATAAAAAATTATTTTTTATTAAAAATATTTTTATATATTTAAATAATTTTTAAAAAATAATTAAAATCTAAAAAAAAATATTTTCAATTTTTTTAGAAATTAAAAAAAATAATTATTTTAAAAAATAATTTTTAATTTTTTTAATTATATAAAAAATTTAAATTTCATAATTATTTTTTTTAAAAAAATAGTAAGAAACGCATCCTAATTGAAAAGTTAATAATAACTTTGCTTTGCCTTTATTGAAAGGTCAATAATGACTTTGCACTACTTTTCTTCATGCATGCTGGCACAGCGCACTAGTCTCTTTTGGTAGGTACAACACACTTATCTTTGACAAAACACACTTATCGACGAGTCACCTACATATTCAGGTAGATGGCCCAGATCAAAAACCTAGCTACACTTTGCTGGTGAAAACATAATCAACAAAGTTACTTATGTATGATACACACACAGTGACAAAGTAAACAAGCTAAAGGTAAAAAATACTACGAAGTAATTAAATGCTTCACAGGAGTTGTCCAATTCTGATCATAGGAAACTGGTCCGCTAAAGGGGACTTTCCCTTCATAAGCTCTTTAGATACTTCATCCATGGTTGGGCGAGATTGTGGACTTTGACTCAAGCAATTTAGTGCCAACTTTGCAATCAAGATGATATCCCCAACAACTGAGTTGTTAGGATGAGGAGGCCGTTGGTCTATAACATCAACCAATAGCAAATCGTAAGTCACTGATGCTGTAGATGATGACAACAATGAAGCGACGAAATCTGCTGGATGCTTTCCCATAAGGATCTCCATACAAAGTACTCCAAAACTATAAACATCACATTTCTCGGTCACTTCCATAGTCTGAGCAAGCTCTACAATAAAATAAAATTTTAAAGTTATACATGAAGCAACTTGTAGTTATGGTATGAAAAGCAAGTTTAGTGACATATTTTCGAAATGGATTTTGATATTAGCACATCACTTGATTGCTTCACTTTTTGCATACTGCAATTCTTGCCTTGGGATTAGTCTAGTCCAATTCCTCTAGGGCTGAGCCAATCCCTTAACAGAATTTCAATACAAAAAAGTGGAGCAATAAATTGCAATTATGTGATCATTTCCATTTCTAAATACAAGGGAAAATGGACTTACCTGGAGCTCCATAACCATAGGTGACTGCGAGTGTGGTCCAACTTGAACCTGGCTTCAGAAACTTAGCTGTCCCAAAATCAGAGACATGAGCTTCATATTCTGAGTCTAAAAGAACATTCTTGCTTGATATGTCACGGTGGACTATAGGAGGTGTGCAATCATGATGCATATATGATAAAGCATTAGCCACACCTTTAACAACATTCACTCTCTTTTCCCAATCAAATGCAGTTGCCTGTGTTTCATTGCTTAGTACTTGATCCAAACTGCCACCATCCAAGAACTTATATACCAAAAATGAGAATCGCGAATGCTGGCAAAATCCATATAGCTTTATGATGTTGCGGTGCTTGATTTCTGTCAATGCTTTGATTTCATTTTCAAATGCTTTCAAATTGGACTTCTCCTCCCCATCTGTTTCCATGTGAAGTTTCTTCACAGCAACAACCAAACCTGAAGGCAGCTCAGCCCTGTAGACAGATCCTTGACCTCCCATTCCAATGAGATATTTGTCATCAAAATTCTTGGTAGCTTCAATGATATTTTCAAACATCATTTTTCCATCATGGCTCCATATGGAAAAGTTCTCTTCTGATTGTGATTCTTTAGCCGGGACTTCTTTCTTTCTTGCACTTTTACAAAGAAAATACATTGAAACTCCCACCACACAAAGTACTAGTACTAGTGCTCCAAAGATAAGAAATAATACCATTAAGATGGTCTTGTGACTCTTTTGCCTGCGGTTGGTTGGGCACAGCACCAAGCCAGTAACATTACCACACAAGCCTTTGTTATTTTTCAATGATTCAATTGAAGCACTAAGAAAGGCTGGATTGTTTGGCAGTGGCCCTTCTAACTGGTTGTATGATATGTCAACAGACATCAAGCCTGGCATGCCGCCGCCAAAACTGGATGGGATTGTGCCAGAAAGATTATTGTGTGAGAGGTTCAACCGTTGCAATTGCTTCAACTGTCCAAGCACTGATGGTATTGTTCCATTCAACAAATTCCCGCCAAGATCAAGAGAAAAAAGAGAGTGCGATGGGTCAATCTCAGAGGGGATGCTTCCCTCTAGTTTGTTGTTGCTCAAGTTCAATTGCAATAATTCGGGTAACCCCACAACTTGTTTTGGAATGTTACCTGAAAGATGATTGCTGCTGATCTTGAGCTCAAGAAGGTTTTTCAATTTCCCAAGTTCATTTGGAATCTTTCCAGTCAATTGGTTTGAAGAAAGGTCAAGCCGGCCTAGCTTAGTAGCCTCAGCAATTTGTACTGGTATAGTACCAGAAATATTATTGATGGATATGATAAAGTTCTCAAGATTGTGGCACTTCCCCCAGTCTGGTGAAATTTGGCCATAAAATTTATTGTCACTTAGATCAAAATGTTTCAAATTCGGATATATGCCAAAATCTTGTGTTATGTCTCCTTCTATTTGGTTTCTGTCTAACCTGATTCTAACAATACTAGAGCAGTTCTTCAAGCTTCTCGGTACTGGACCAGTAAAACGGTTGTGATCAGCATTCAAGTACGCTAGTGACCCACCTAAGCAGATTTGAGTCGGCAAATGGCCAGTAAAATTATTTTCGGATACTACAAAGGTATCCAAGTTGGTAAGGTTATTCATGACCTGCGGAATGCTGCCGTTAAGTTTGTTGTTGGACAATTCTAGGAAGGAGAGCCTTTTCAACTTTCCAATTGTATCCGGAATAGATCCAGAGAAATTGTTTCCTTGGAGAGTGAGGGTTTCCAAATTGATTAGATTACCTATAGAGGCAGGTATTGATCCAGAAAAATTATTATAGCGCAGGTATATTTGGGTGAGCATTGTCATGTTTCCAACCGTGGAGGGAATGGATCCAGAAAGGTTGTTGCTCTGAAGTATAAGGGACTCCAAATTGGCCAAGTTTTCTATGGAAGCAGGGATTGATCCAGAAAGCTGATTACTAAAAAGCCATAGCCAAGACAAGTTAGACATGTTCCAGATGGAGGGTGGGATTGGCCCAGAGAGGCTGTTATTAGCAAGGATGAATCTTTGTAAATTGCTCAGGTTGCCAACTGAAGAAGGGATAGTACCAGAGAGGGTGTTCTGTGACAAATCAAGATATTGGACGTTTGTCAACATTCCAATTTCTTGGGGAATGGAACCAAGAAGGTGATTATTTCCAATACCAAGGTACGTAAGCTTGTTCAATTTCCCAATCTCAGCAGGAATGTAGCCAGAAAGATTGTTGCCTCTAAATTCTAGAAATGATAAGTTGGCCAAATTTGCTATGGAATCCGAGATTGATCCACTTAGATGACAGTAGGAAAGATCAAGCATATGTAAACTCCTCAATGTCCACATTTCTTTGGGGATAGAACCACCAAAAGGATTTAAAGAGAAGTTCAAATTATTAACTTTGGACATGTTACCAATTTGTGGGGGAATGGTTCCATAAAAGATGTTGTTGTAGATATTTATGCTGAGGAGGTTGGGGAATGAGGAGAAGCTGAGAGTGTGGAGTGTACCTTTCAGTAGATAATTTTCAAGATTTATGGTGGTGACGGACTTGGATTTATCACATTGAATTCCTTCCCAATTGCATGGATTAGTACCTGCCCAAGATGACAATACACTGTGCTTGTCAAGGCTGGCTTTCCACTTTAAGAGAGCATTTGCTTCACTATTTTCGGTTGCAGCTTCATTATTATGAACTGTGGCAATTGTAGCAGCAGATGCCAACCAAGCAACTTGGGATAAAGAGAGTTTTAGAAGGACACAAAGGAATATGAAGAGAATCCGCCAGCATGCTAGAATCTTGATGGACTTAATCTTTTCAGACATGGGTAGAATGGTTCGAGTATAACAGGACTTTTGAATCAATGCAATCAAAGGCTGCAGAATATTCTTGTAAATGGATGGTGTGGTGGTGACTCTGGTGATGATAGAAGTTGTGGTTGTGGAGATGAATCCATATAAAGGAAATAACCGAGTGGCATGATTGATGATGGATCATGATTGACATGATTACACTATTGCTAATCTTGCACAAAGGCAATAAACATTTGTGCACTATGCTTTCCTGAAGACAACTTCTTCAAAGGTCGTATTATTTAATTATTCCATTTCTCAAACAAAGCTCATGTGTTTCACAATTCACATTACTTTGAGGAAAAGTCTGCATTGCTTTAGCAGAGGTAAATAATGTCTATGGACCGAGTTCACATCTGAAGGGGACGTTTATTCACTGATTGGCAAAAGAAAAACAGAGAACCAATAAAGAAAGGAAAGAAGGCCTACCCCGTACCCAAATAAAGATGGAATCTTTTTTCTTCTTAGCTTTCAATTAAAGCTTTCGTTAGAAATCAATGGGAAAGAAGACCAGTTACACACCATGAAGATCCATTCAACAGTTGTCATTGGCCTATGTGCTGCTCATAGAATACTTAGGCACGACAAAAATCTTTACAGTTTACTAAAAGAAAAATATCAATTGTAATTGTTATTATTTCTATTTTCATTTAACTGATTTCTATTAAATTTCTTAAAAACTAATGTTTTTGTGCCCGTACGATGCACGAAATAGAAAAGAACAAATTAATATAAATAATAAAAATCAATACATTTGATGAGAAAAAGACAAAAATAATTAATAAATATAAAATAGTGGAATATCAATTGATTACCCCTTTAATCAAATTAATAATAGAGTATAATACGAAAGATAATGATAGAAACAATTTTTATCTGTGATATTGCACTAAAAATTTGATCTTCACGTAAAATAATGCATTGAAATATGAATTAATATTAAAATTATTTAAAAAAATTAATTAAATAAGTATACTACAACTTGAATTAGAAAATAGAAGATTAAACATTCTTGTAATTAAAACAAATATTTCAGTTGATGACAACATCAACACTAAAATAGCATTTTAGCCATTCTTCTTAATTAAGCACTAAAAAATAAAATTTAAGAAAATTCATTTCAAAGGTTATCCACTTATAGTAAAACATGAAGTTAAATTAGTAGGTCATCCAATTAAAAGTAATAAATTTAGAAACATAAAGACCACAAAAACAAATACAAATATGAAAAAGGCCTGCATAGTAAGTTCATTCGGTTATTTTAATTCAATTCCCCCCTCAATATTTAAACATTGATAATTAGTATTTTAATACTTTAATTAACCTTTAGATTTAGTATATTGGGCTTCCAAATAATTTAATTAAGCAAATTTGGGTCAAATAAATTAAATAGGCTTCTAATTGACTTTAATTGATTTTTTTTTGAGTAATTTTGGTCCTTAATACTATTTTAAAAATTTGATCATATGCTAAGTTCTAGGCGTCTAGTTGTAATATCTTGTTGAAAATAAAAAGGTCTAGCTAAAATAAAATATTGATAACAAGAAATTTTAAAATGTGATATTAAGTTTTATGGTGACAAAGGAATTAAAATTAATTAGAGGGGATTAAATTTTAAATAGAGAAGATGTTTCAGACTAGAAATAATAGGCCCAACTTAGCCCAAAGACAAAGCCTAATACGAGGTCGGATTGACCATGATTCAGGCCCATATACGGGTTACAAGCCCAAATCGAACCCCATTATAATGGGATCCCTATCCCTACATACAATAGAGTTTCCTGCCATGGCGGAGAGATACTTACCTCGCGCATTACCAAAAAACTCAGACCCATCCACTAGCCTGTAGCTGTTGGACGTTTCGAGTTATTCCCAATGATTATGGAACCAACTCTCGTATCTTCTCAACTACTACCTATATAAATAAGTGTCCAATTATTGAATTCAGGTACACTCTTTACTTTCACTTGTCAATTCTTGCATTCACTGACTTGGGCGTCGAAGTCCTTGCAAGTACCCCTGCCGCCGTGGAATCCCAACTTCAACAGCCTAACAATCAGATCGGAGCAGCTTGGGGTCCCGATTTTAGTTCGGACTTCCCATTAGGTAACCTACATCCAAACATTGGCATCGTCTATGGAGACCCCACATGCTTCTTCCCGTCATTCCACGGCAAAACCATACTAATGTCTTGTCACCCAAGGCACGAAAATGCAGCGGCACATGGCCCTGCGAGCAACCAATAACCACTGCTAGATGGTCGAACAGCTTCTGATTTAGCTTCAAATGCTAGAGACCACCGCTATGAGCAGAACTTGACCGCTCACTACTCTCTTGTCCACGTCGCGAGAAACATGGTAGCCTCCAAGGTGGAGCTCCGTCCTCAAGCCAACACTGACTCGCTCACTAAGATGGTAACCCTGATGTGGGAACAAGCCACCAGCATTCAGAAACTAAAACAAAACATGGATCACATGAAAGATGCTGACCAAAGACGATGTCGTGAATGGCATCGTCGGCATCAGAGAAGCCCAGAGCATGATGGAGGCTGAAGTCCAAGAGAACATAGCTGCAGTGCCGAGCGCCAACATCGGGGAAACTCACAATGTTGGAGTGTTATCGACAATCGTAGGGAACCTCGGGTAGAACATCCCCGACACCACCCTGAGCACTCCGAATCTCGACATCTCCTTGGGTATACGAATTGGCATTCAAGACGTGGCTCCAAGCATTATGAGGACCTCGAGGATAACGACAACATGCCATTCTTCGACTATATCATGGGAACTTATCCCTCGAAAGGTTTCAAGCCCCCGTCCCACATGGAGCCCTATGATGGGAGCGCTGATCCCCAGGAGCACATGGATGCTTTCAAGTCAAGGATGGCACTGGTTGGAGTCTCGGACCCCGTTAAGTGTTGAGCATTTTCGATCACTTTAAAAAAAATAGTGCTTAAGTGGTTCAACTCGCTCCCGCCTAGGTTGATCAACTGATTTTCCAACCTTTCCTCACTATTTTTGGTTCACTTCACAACGAAGAAATTCAAATCCAAGTCAGTTTCTAGTCTCGGATTACACCAGCACCAAGGTGAGTCGTTCCAAGATTTCCTCAAGTGATATAACGACGTAACGTTAATCATCGAAGAATTACAGACTTAAGCAGCGATTCTCATGCTGTTAAATGGGCTATGACATGGGTCTTTCAAAACCTCATTGTCAAAGAGGCCACCACTATCTCTCGAGTAAATACATATTAGAGCTAAGAAATATATTTTCCTCAAAGAAACTGAGAAAGCCACAGCCAACTCGGGAAGGCACCAATAGTACAAAAGGCTGGTGGCTAAGATGAGCGCCCAAGGAAGGACATACGTTCAAGGGTCGGTAAATACAATGAGTATACCCCCTTAATGTATCCCTCTTTGAACTGTTCCGAGAAGTTGGTCAGGTCGAAAGATTTCCTAAGCCAAAAATTCTCAAAATGAGGACCAACACAAATAAGTCCTTGTTTTGTGACCTCCGAGACGCTGTAGGACATTTGATAGGGGAAGGTAGATTGACCAAATATATGGCTTCGCAAAGAAGTCCATGAAGAAGATAAGCATCTAATCAAGGGGATGAAGAAAGGCAGAATCCAAGAAGCCAAAGAAGCTTGGAACCGGAAAGGAATCATGATCATGATGAGGAAGAACCAATAACTAGGACTATCAATATCATTACCGAAGGCTTTGTGGGTGGTGGGACGACAAAATCGGCCCGAAAAAAGCACCTACAAGAGGTCCTCAATGTGTCCTCAAGGAAGATAAAGAAGCCAATGTCGACATTACCATCTACACCAGAGATAGTCTTCTCTAGCTCTAACTTGGAAGGCGTAATAATTTCTACCATAATGGTCAATGTTGAGGCAAAAATGGTGTTCGTCAACCAAGGGAGCTCAGCGGATATTATATTTCGAGACACTTTTGACAAGCTCAAACTTAAGAACATCGATCTCCAAATATGCAAAGAGGAGTTGATTGATTTTTTCGGGGAAAAGGTGCACCCATAAGGGTTTGTCACCCTTCACTGACCCTAGGAGCCCGACTTAAGACCCGGACAATCAAAGTGGATTTCTTTGTTATCGACTGCCCCTTGGCCTACAATGTCATACTTGATAGCCCAACGTTGAAAAAGATAGGCGCCATTATCTCAATGGCGTCCTTAACCATGAAGTTTTTCACCAACACAATAGAAATTGCCATAGTAAAAATGGATCAAGTCGTGGCTCGACGATGCTATAATGTCAGCCTCGAGATCCAAAGACAAAGGAAGGAGGGATCTCACGATAACTCCCAGCCTCCCAATTCCTCAAAGGTCATGATAGTAGACCTCGACACGAGGAAGGTCAAAGGAAGAAGACTAGAACCAGATGGAGAATTAGAAGAAGTTCAAATCGGTAAAGAATCTAGACAAACAACTCGAATCAACAAAGATCTCCCAATCTTGTAAAAACAAGATCTAATCACCGTCCTGAGGTCCAACACAGATTTATTCGCTTGGATTGTAGCAGACATGCCCGAATCAACCTAGAGTTCATGTCCCACTAGCTCTCGGTCTTCCCAGGGGCCCAACATGTAGCTCAAAATAGAAAAAGAATGAGCCCAGGCAGAGCCCTTGCAATACAGAAGCTAGTCCAAAGCCTCCTAGACGCCGAGTTCATACGTGAGATACTATATTCGATGTGGTTATCTAATGTTGTCATGGTCAAGAAGTCCAATGGGAAGTGGCGTATGTGTGTTGATTATACTAACCTGAACAAAGCTTGCTTAAAGGATCCCTATCCGTTGCCAAGCATAGATGGGTTAGTAGATATTGCCTCCGGCTTCCGTTTCCTTTATTTGCTGGACGCCTACTCAGGATATTACCAAATCCTGATGCACCACCTCGATGAAGAAAAGATGGCACTCATAACTCCAATGGCTAACTATTGTTACAGGGTAATGCCATTTATATTGAAGAACAGGGGAGCCATATACTAAAGGCTCATGAACAAGGTATTCACGGAGCTCATCGGAAGTTTGATGGAGGTCTATATCGACGACATGTTGGTCAAGACCAAGGAGGAAGAAAGTCTTCTATCCAACCTCAAAGTAGTATTCGATAGCCTCCGACAACACAACATGAGGCTGAACCCCCACAAGTGCACATTTGCAATGGAAGCTAGAATATTCCTGGGATTCATGCTCACACATCGGGGAATCGAAGCAAACCCTAATAAATGTTGAGCTATCCTTGAAATGAAAAACCCGACAACAGTGAAAGAAGTACAGCGTCTCATTGGAAGAATAACCTCCCTCCCAGATTCATGGTTGCATCAGCTCGAAAAGCCCTCCTTTTCTTCTCTCTTTTGAAAAAGGGAAATACATTTGAATGGACGCCGAAGTGTGAAGCAGCAATCGATGAATTCAAAAAGTACCTTTCTTGCCCTCCAATACTAAGTAAGCCAGAAGCCAGGCAGCCTTTATTTTTGTACCTCTCTGTAAGCAACGTGGCCATAGCCAAGGCATTGGTCCGGGAAGATTCCTGACAACAGCACCTTGTCTACTTCGTCAGTAAAGTACTCCATGGTTGCGAGATACGATATCGGAAGATTGAGAAAGTTGTCTTGGCCTTGGTTGTTGCAATGTGAAGGCTCCACCAATACCTCAAAGCTTATACGATCATCGTCTGAACTGACCAACCAATCCAGCAAATCCTCGAAAAGTCGGACTTGGGGGTAGGATGGTGTCATGGTCGGTAGAGCTCTCGAAATTCAACATTTAGTACGAACCAAGGATAGCCATTAAAGCCTAAGCGATGGCAGATTTCTTAGCTGAAATAGTGGATGATGAGGATTTGCAAGAGCTCGGATGGACGCTACATGTTGACGGAGCCTCCAACTCCAAGGGAAGTGGAGCCGAAGCTATATTCGAAAAAGAAGGCGAAATCATCATTGAGCTCTCCATTAAGTTTGACTTCTCGGTTTCAAATAACTAGGCTAAGTACAAGGCCCTAATAGCGGCTTAAAATTACCTAAAGATGTCAGAGTAACCCGACTTTTAGTATGCAGCGACTTCCAAATCGTGATCTCCCAAGTAAATGGGATGTATCAAGCCGGGGATATGTTGCTCTAGAAGTATCTTACAAAGGTTAGAAAACTAATAAAGGAATTTATCGACACCAATTTTCGACATGTTCCAAGAGAAGAAAATGTCAGGGCCGACATCCTCTCCATACTAGCAAGCACAAAGCCCAGAGGAAACAACCAGAGCCTGATCTAAGAGACATTGAAGTTTCCTTCAATAACGGAATCCCTTCAAACCTTTGCATAATGGAACTCGACCAGAAGACCCTGTGGAAGCGAAAAGGATGGCTAGAGAAGCCTCTCATTATACCATTATTGATGAATAACTATTCAAAAGAGGTTTGTCCTAACCGTTGCCGTTGCTGAAGTGTGTGGGATTGGATCGATTCCCACCATTCTCGAAGAAGTCCATGAAGGTTCTTGTAGCCACCACCTTGGAGGAAAGTCATTTGCATTGAAGGTGTTACGAGCTGTCTATTATTGGCCAACAATGATAAAAGACTAGGTCGATTATGCAAGAAAATGCTCCATCTACCAAAAACACGCTAACTTCCATCTTGTCCCTGCTGAGAAACTAATCTCGATCATGTCCCTTTGGCCTTTCAGTAAGTGGGCAATCGACCTCCTAGGTCTTTTCCAGCTCACCTTGGGACAAGTAAAGTATCTAATAGTGGCCATCAACTACTTTACCAAGTAGATAGAAGCAGAGCCATTCTCCACCATTACTGCCACTCAAGCTCAGAAGTTCGTATGGAGGAACATCTTTACCCGTTTCGAAATACCTGACTCGGTAGTTACTGACAACGGAACCCAGTTTGTCGATCAAAAGTTCCGAGTTTTCCTTGCTAGCCATAAGGTCAAGCATCACTTCACTTTCATTGAGCACCCACAAGCCAACAGTCAAGTCGAAGCAGCTAACAAGGTCATACTCCGAGGGTTGAAGAAGAGACTCGGCAAAGCAAAGGGGGCATGGGCAGATGAGCTCGAGAGTGTTCTATGATCTTACCGAACCACTCCACATTCAATAATAGGAGAAACTCCTTTCAAGTTGACTTATGGAATGGATGCAATGATATCGATCCAAGTTGAAGAGCTCAGCCCATAGTCATGTTCCGACCTACAAGCCCGCAAGCACTTTGAGAAGAGTTCAACCTTTCTAACAAAGTAAGGGAGATGGCTCACTTACGAGAGAATGCACTGAAACACTAGATTGCCCAAAGATACAACACCGAGGTTATGCTTCGAAAGTTCAACAAGGGAGACTTAGTGCTCCGACATGTTAACATCGGAAAACCTCCCTAGGGTCATGGGAAATTGGCAATGAATTGGGAAGGCCTATACAGAATCATCAATGACTTAGGAAAGGGAGCATACAAGCTTTCCACATTATCAGACTCTGAGATTTCAATGTCATGGAACTCCTGTAATCTCCCAAGATTTTTCATCTAGTGTAAATCATGCGAAGTAATCGTACTTTTTTTCCTACCTCAAGTTTTGTCCACTGGCTTTTCCTGAGGAGGTTTTAACGTGGCAGGACTCCGTGGGCCGAGTAGTATTCGCAAACTTCTTCTTGGTGTTCTACCCTTATATTTATGTCTTCCTTGCGACTTTATCCTGTTTCATATCATTATTATTTTGTTACGTTATTATTTTATTACTTTGTTCATTTCATGTCACCCTGATTAAGTTTATTATTTTATTACAATTTGCTTTAATACTCCTAAGGGACTAATCACCCCTTAGTCGAGAAAAACATGCCCAAGCCCAACAACTCGGATATATGTATGCGAAGTCTTGAGTAACCAAAACTCGGACATATATCGCAGAATCCAGGGTTAGACCTCGGGTCCGACATGCCTTTAAAGTAAACTTAAGCATTGAAGTCTTACCCTTTAAGGAAAATCCATCCAAAGCATTAAAGTGTTAGAGAATCCAACTCAGATAATATCCAGTTCGGTAGACCAACATTATGCTACTAATAGTCCCTTCAAGCTATTTAACTTAGGCGAAAAATAAAAGGCACATCTAATGGCAATAGAAATTTAACAAACCCAATAAAACGGGAAAAATTCATTACAAGAACCTGGAAATCGAGAAAGCATTCATTACAAAATAAGACCTTTTAAAAGGCGCCAAGAAATTTTTTTTTTCTAACATCAAGGGCCAGGAGTAGGGCCAACCAGGTTAGGCTTGTCATCATCATCACGAGCCATTTCAATACACCCGTTGATGACGTACTTGTCCAACCCGACCTCGCTAAAGTCGGCTTCAGGATAGATCACTTGACACTGCTCCAAGATATTATCCTTTAACTCCAAGGCAGATTTTCCCCATTGCTCCTCAACATATTTTACCTCGGCCTTGGACTTCTCGGCAACATTGAATGCGTAGGTGCAAGCTCTGATATACGAGCCTTCGAATCTTCTAGCTTTTTTTTCAAAATTGCAGTTGCTTCTTTAGCTCATCCATCTCAGCTTGATTGGCCTTCTCCAAGGCCAGCTTCTCATCTTCGAGCAAGGTGAGTTTTTCCTTAAGATCCTTGACCTCAATCATAGCTTGGAGGCTGGAAGTGATTATCGACTCCGAGTATATGAGCAAGGCCGTCGACTTCAACATCACAAGGCCAGTCCACTGAAATTTCTCAACAAAATTCTCGTTGTCACCTTGAAGGCACTCAAGGAGGGCAGGAACTATCAATTCCTTATCCATAAACTCGGGATAAGAAAAATCACTCTCTATCACATGAAACTCTGACTTATCCTTCAGTGTCATAGCTTCCTCTAGGTTGGCATTGGCGGACTTCCCTTTGGCTGCCTTCTCTGCCTTGGGGATGGAAGACTCGGGAGCAGTAGTAAAAACCAGATCTCCTTACCTAATTAACGTTGGGTTGTTACTCCCATCGCCCTCATATGGCCTCTGTAGCACACGATGTTAGAGCTCAGCTAAAGCTAATCTCGGGGCCATTTTGTCTGCAAAACAAAACAAACAGTCAGAATGGATGATTTACAAGAAAAAATAGAAAAACATAAGGAAAAAAAATTAAGACCTAGTTATCTTCTGGCAATCTCAACCCTGACGCCGACTACGTTTTTCAAATTTAGATGATTCTTCCCAAAATCTTGAAGAAATTGGACTAAAAATTGTTCCTCTAGTTTGAGAGTGCCTTCCTCAACCCGAGGTGCGTCAAAATGCTTACTCCAATGAACATTAAATTGGAACTCACCTTCTAGTATCTCCCAAAAAAGGATTGTTCCTGGAAACCCAAACACATTAAAGTACATAGGCTTAAAGTAATGGAAGGATTCTTCGTACAAATGAAAACCTTTCAATTTGTGTGGGCTCGGAAGGATAGTTAACTCGTGGCAAGGTCATCTCCAAACGGACAAGTAAGAGTGAAGAGGAAGAAAAAGGTGTCCAGAGAAGGCTAAATTTTGAGGTACTCACAGATAATCTCGAACTCGCACATCATGGCCCAACTATTTGGATGGAGCTAAGAAGAGGTAGCCTCAATGCTCTTAAGGATAGTAAACTAGAAGTAAGTGAAGGGAATTTGGTTGCCCAGTCTCAAGATAAGGATGCCGTACATCCACTTCCAACTCGGACCACTCCTATGGTTGTAAAAACACACCCTATCATCTGGACCTAGAGTTGCCAAGGCATACTCCTCCTCATACTCTCCTTCCGGTGTGATTAAATTCTCTTATTTAAAGTGACAGAGAAACTTGGAAGTCACGACTGAAGGATTCCCCAAGACCTTGGGGTCCACCCACCGATAAATAAAGTTAGTCTTGGGAGGAAATACAAGATTTTTCTATTTCCTCGACATCCTTGAATCCGGAGTTGACCTACAAAGGAAACCACCTTTAAATGATGAACTCAAAAATTTAAGGGCGAATATTTACAAAAGGAAAACAAAAAGACAAACGCCTATGGTGGTTTCCAGCTAAGAATGAAGTCGCCGGTAGGCGGTAGGAGAAAAAAAATGCCAAGAACAAGGGCTTAAGCCATCGTTATATGATGGTGAAACATGAAAAAATGGTGGAAAGAGCCCAAACCACCACCGCACAACCCCATAAAAAGCATGTTATAGAGCAACAAAAAGGATGAGAAAGGGAACATATACTCATGACAAGGAAGAATAAAATGCCTCGTTGATAAGAACCATCATTACTTCCACCAAGTAGCCTTTCTCTCTCTCTCTCTCTCTCTCTCTCTCTCTCTCTCTCTCTCTTTGCAATCCTAAGCAAAGTTTTGGACAAGCAAAAATGGGGAAAACGAAGAAGGCAGGGGCATTTATAGGAGCTTAGACACCCCTTCATCATGTAGACCAAGCACCACCAAGGGTAGGGGGCATCTTTTTGTATTAAGGAATTGGGGGCAAAATTGAGAGAGCACCCCAATTCGAATGATGAAGGCCCTTGAATTGTGGCGGCAAAATGCCATATGTTCTCTCGGGCTGATAGGGCACGTCTTTCGAGTCGAAAAGACGTCACCACTTCACGAAGATACACGACGCTTCCACAAGTCAGCGCCAAATCACTGGTAAGGAGGTCACCCCACCCTTTAGTGTATGATTTGTAAAATCGGAATTGACAGAGAACTCAGTGCCCAATGAAGTCATCTCGCCCATTGAGTTGGGGGCACTATTTCGAACTAGAAATAGTAGGCCTAACTTGGCCTAATGATGAAGCCTAATACGAGGTTGAATTGACCATGATTTGGGCCTACATATGGGCTTTAGGCCCAAATCGGACACCATAATAATGGGATCCCTATCCCTGCGTACAATAGAGTTTCCTACCATGGTGGAGTGATACTCACCTCGCCTATTGCTAATAAAGTTGGACCCATCCACTAGCCTTTAGGCATTGGACATCCCGAGTTATCCCCTATAATTACAGAACCAACCCTCGTATCTTCTCAACTACTACCTATATAAATAGGTGTCCAATTATTAAATGCAGGTACACTAGTTACCCTCACCCATCACCTCTTGTGCTCACTAACTTGAGCGTCGGAGTCCTTGTAGATACCCTTACCACCGTGGAGTCCTAACTTCAACAGCCTAACAATCAGATCGGAGCAACTTGGGGTCCTAATTCTAGTTTGGACTTCCAATCAGGTAACCTACATCCGAACAAAAGGAATGTGCAAGAAAAAAAAAGGAAGCTCGGGCCACATACACCTTAAGTGGTGTGAACCACCCTAAGCCCCGATTTAGGAATGATTGAGTTCAGTTGAATACCTTGTTATATGCTTTTGTTCATCTCTGATTCAAGGTTGCTAGTTGGTGAGGTGTCTATATCTATTCTTGTTATTAAAAGTATAATGGATACGTACAAGTGAGTTTATTTTGTTGAAACAATTTAGTGACACTAGCATAATATATGTTATGTTAGCAAAATTGAATCAATAAGGTATTGATATCCTTCTTTTGGTTTGGAAAAAAATTGTTATTATTGAAAGAAAATGGTTCTGATACATCCAAGGTTGCGATGCAACAATGGTTATTATTAATTATTAATGTTTCTTTCGCTATATTCGGAATAATTGGTCAATGTTGTCAGGTGGAGAGTATTTTGTTTTGTTACTTGGATTGGAATTAATGAAATGGTGTGAAGTTATGTTTAATAGGAAATTGTTATTGGATGCTAAGGAATTGATTGGAAAAAAATGTTCTTGATGGGTTTCTTGAGGTTTATATACTTTTATATCGTTATCCAGTTCTGAGATTCAAAATTTATTATTTCTCTTTTCATGTAGGGGTTTTGAAGTTTTTCTTGATTCTTTCCTTATCTATTGTATTTTTCTTGGGTCATATATTTTGATTAAGATTCTCAAGGCAATACACCTTATTTGTGATAGTTATAATTTCTCTCATTTATTTTGTTTAGTTTTATCCTCATGGAGTTGTTAATTGATCCATCAATGATTTATAAATTATAAATGGTTGCTGAAGTTCATTTTGGTTATACAACTTAACCAGTGTCTCCTTGATTAACTGAGGTCATCCAAGGAAATTTTGGATTGTGAGATTATATGAATTTAATTGAATAAAATCTTTTAATTTGTATTGTTGTACCTTGATGGGTGATCATTGAGTGGGGACTATTTGACAAAATATTTGAAGGTCATTATTAGTTATATCTTAGATAAATGGATGTGTTGGTTTCAGATCCTCAACGAGACCATCCTTCTGGTTTGGCAAGACGTAGATTTGGTGATCTTTGTTGCTCTGTGAGTGGACAGTGCTTCTATGGCATATGCGATTAATGCCATTATCTTTGGTTTGGTTTTATATATATATATATGTGTGTGTGTGTGTGTGTGTGTGTGTGTGTGTATTGGAAGCTTTTTTTTTCTATATATATTTGGTGAATTACGAATACTCTGCTTAGTTGGTATAACTACTATGCAGTTCGACATGTTTAACCCTTTATGGATAATTGTCTTAATTCGGCTTTGAAAAATAAATCAGTATGAACCCATCGAAGAATCTGAAAGATTTCTGGAAACAAACTATAGATTTTATAAATGAAAGGATAAGCTCTGATCTTTTGTTGACTTATTAAACTAAATTACTGAGTAAATTATATTCCAGATTTTTGAACTCTGCTAAGTACTTATGTTCATCAGAAATTTGGTTGATTTTCATTGCTTCAGCTTTTTATTGATATATATTACTTTGATTTTTATATACTTAGTAGGAGGAATCTCAGTTTATTGTTAGCTAGCAATCACTAATGCTAGCCTTGGTACACCTTGATTTAGACCCAGCTAGTAGGGGTGTTGCTAGCTAAGTTTGTGTGTATCTAGCCAATGCACATCGCCGACTCAATTGACTCTAAGAGGGCTTATCCCCTATACGGAAATAACTCTGAATGTGAAGCCTCCCCGCTTTGGTGGTTAAATTTGAAAGATATGTTTTCCAGTTTAAGAAATAATGTTGATTCTTTATGTATATATTATCTAAAGTGATGATTTCTTATTTAAGCTTAATTCATAATATTAATTTTTTTAATTGTAGTTTGCTTTACTGTTAGAGTTTGTCCTCATATATTATAGTTTCATTGCCCCTCACTGAGTCGATTGGACTCATTTCTCCCTTTTCCTTTCCTATTTCAGACTTTGGCATAGTACATGACTCGATTTCTCCAACTTTTTAGAGTGCTCCACCATCCACAGGCAAGATTTTGCGACCTAATGATTTATTCTTATAGGATATGTACATGTATATATAGGCCTAATGGGTTTTTGGGAATTTGCTTTCTTAGTGAAGAAGATGCAAGTAGAGAGTATAGTAGGGGAACATGTAAATGGGTGTCATATATATTTAAATATAAATTATTGTAGAGTGCTCTGAAAGCCTCAATCTTATATTTGTTGATTGGTTGTCAGGTATAAGTTTGGCTAATTCAGGGAAGCTCGAAAAATAGGGGGAACTCTGCCCGAATTTCAGTAAAAATAATCAAGTTAGGCTTGTTAGAGGTCTGTTATTTCTAAGTTCTGGTCACGGCACGGGGTAAGTCATGACACTACTTAATACCAAATTTGTTTTTATAGGAAAGCTAACTCAATGGGCTAAAATGTTATAAAGATGCTTAGAGCTAATTCCACTATTTTGAAGGTCATTTGGGTTGTTAAAATCAGATCAATGATGTTGTTGATCTTTGGGTAGTTTGGAGGCCATAAGTCACTTAAGTTGGGTTCAAATTTCATAGGACTAAAGCCATTTAAAAGCTAACACACTCGTCTACTAGGCTGGGCTAATGATGCACGAAAATGAGAGTGTAAGGCTTAGTTTTTAGGATCTTGAACTAAAAACACAAAATTAGACTTTATTTATTAGAAAATAAGATCAAACTACACACTTTTATTTTCTTTCTTTTGTTCATTGCTGTTCTTCATATCTTCTTTATTTTTTTGCACTTTATTTTAGAATGTTAGTATAAAACTCTTAAATCAATCCAGGACTTCTTGAGTTAAAATCTTGAGGTCCTTTTCTTTATTAATGCATGATTTAGTTTCTTGTATTCTTTCAATTTCTGAAATTGTTTGATTATGGTATTAATTGGATAATTTCGAAATTGTGATGTTGATGTAATTTTGATGGATTATTTTTAATTTCATTTTCATTTTATGAGAAGAACAATTTTCTGATCGGAATATTTTGTTGGTTGACTCAATGATTTAGATCAACATCGATTCAATGCACTTCACTGAATTATATGTTAGTGCATGCCAAGTATTTGATCATATTTTAGATGATAGTCCACTAGAGAGAGTTAGGGGTTGAAATTGTGAATCCAATTCAATCCTCCCAACTATTGAATTATACTTATTTCATTGAACTATGATAGGTCTTACCCATTGATTAGATAGGTTCTAGATTGGTGATCCTATATTCTGTTAATTCCCTTTAATTACTTATTAATCTCTTTATTAATTGTCAAAACCACCTTATTTCACCAACTAATTTGATTGAAAAATAATCCAAAATCTATGGGAAATGATCTAGGTTGATTCTTATACTGCAAGTAGTTAATGAGCTTGCTTTTAATTTGATAGCATTCAATAGCACTCATCAGACATCTATGTCAAGAAGTTATTTTCATTGCAAATGGTTATTATTATTATTATTATTATCATTATTGCTTTTATAGTATATTAGCTGGTAATGAGGTTTGAACCTAGAGTAAAATACAATATTCTCGCTTGAAATATGACTTTATTATACTTCCCTCCCTCTATTTCTAAAACATATATGCCCTAAAAAATAATTTTCAAGTGTTCTGTTAACTTTCTATTATTTAGTGTTTATTATTTTATTTTTGACCAAAATACACTTTGTTAATATGTCATATATATATATATATATATATATATATAGACAAAACTAGCGAATGTATGTCACACCTATAGTATCCGCAAGGAGCAAAGGACCTATACTAGCAGGAGGATCCTTAAACACATGAAACTCTTCAATCTGGTCCACACCCAAGTGAGCAAGCCTGTCAGCACAAGCATTAGCTTCCCTAAACACATGAGTAATAGGCACATCCCAGTCCCCGGAGATCATGGACTTGATATCTTGATATTAGCTATAAGGGTAGCATACTGGTGGAAAACATTCATTTCAGTGGATCACACAAGTCTAACTACCTCAAGAGAGTCAGACTCACAAACAAGAATAGTTACTCCCATAATCCAAGCTTGGAGAAGACTCATTTTTATCCCCATAAGCTCAGCAAACAAAATACTTCTATTCCTAGAAAAACCACCAATCAAGTTGCCCAAATACTTGTGTGTGTGTGTGTGTGTGTAATTTTTAAATTATTACTATATTAAGAGAATAGTAATAATAATTTGTAATAATTATTTTTTAAAAAGTAAAAATTACATATTTTCTCAACTATTAATTTTAGAATATTACTAAATAAAAATGAAAATTATTTGTTAATGTTGTATATAAAGATGAATCACAAAGAATGCAACAAGAAAAAATTTGTGATTTTACTCTCTCTCTCTCTCTCTCTCTCTCTCTCTCTATATATATATATATATATATATATATATATATATATATATATATTAACAAAGGATATTTTGATCAAAAATAAAATAATAAATATGAGATAATGGAGAGTTAATGAAAAACTTGAAAATGAATCAAAGTGTAGCATACTTTAATTTTTTAGAAGAGGGTAGTGTATATTTTAGAAATAAAGGGAGAAAAGTGTAATAGAATCATCTCCCAAGGAAGTGGATTAAATTTTTCTATTGATCATACGATCTTATACACATTACCCAAACCCCTTATTACTAGCCCACTTCAAGTGGTTTAAAAAATTATTTTACCAAAAGCAAATGCGCTATATTTAATTAAATTGTAAGGAAAGTGTAATCCAATATTGAATCAGTTAACACTAAAAATATAAGCACAAATACATACATTAAAAAATTAACACTATTCTATGTTATGATTAATTTAACATGTATAAGGGTGTTTGATATGCTATATTAGGCATGATATGATAAGTTAATAATATATATTATGACCTTATTTGTTATTTGATATATATAATATATTGTATAAATTTATTTATCATAACTCTCTTATATATCAAAATGATGGATAATTTGATCAAGTATTGGGAGGTCGTATTAGACATGATTAGCTTTTGATATATAAGAACTCTTTCATTATTTTTTTATATTTTTTATTAAAATAAAAATGGTTATTAAACAAATAATAAAAAAAAATATAAATAAAATAATATTTAATATAAATTAACTATTCAAAGTAATATAAAAATATAAATAATATTCCACTATTAAAATATATTAATAATAATAAATAATATCTAATATAAATTTAATTATATATAATAAAACTAATTATATATAATGTATAATTTAATCAAATATTGAAATGTGAGATTAGGCTTGATTAAATTTTGATATATGAACACTCTTCCCTTCTCTTTCTCTTTCTCTAATTTTTTATATTTATCAAAAAAATAATTGTTAAAAGTAAATAAATAAATAATAAATAATTTCCAATATAAATTATATTTATATATAATACAAACAAAAATTATTAAAATAATTATAATTAAATAATAAAAAATATATTTTATTATAATCTTCTTTTTCTTTTTATATTTTATATAATACTGCATCTTATATAATAATATACCAAATACTGTACAATATTTTAATTTTATTAGGTCTTATAATCAGATCTTATACTATCAAACCTAATCCTATCCAATTTTATCCTATCAGATGTGCCAAACAGGGTGTAAAGTTTAAGTCACGGATACATTTAGTCATTCCATTGGGAGTGTGAGATGTCTATAAAGCAATGTTCCTGATAACATTTATAATCAAAGCACGCTGTTGGCAGAAATTAACAATATATATTATAATTTTATTAGGTCTTGCAATCAGATTTTATAGTATCAAACCTAATCCTATCCAGTTTTCTTCTATCAGATGTGCCAAATAGGTTGTAAAGTTTAAGTCACGGATACATTTAGTCGTTCCATTAGGAGTGTGAGATGTCTACAAAGCAATGTTCCTGATAACATTTATAGTCAAAGTACGCTATTGGCAGAAATTAACAATATATATTATAATTTTATTTGGTCTTATAATCAGATCTAATACTATCAAATCTAATCCTATCCAATTTTATCCTATCAGATGTGCCAAACAGATTGTAAAGTTTAAGTCACAGGTACATTTAGTCGTTCCATTAGGAGTGTGAGATGTCTACAAAGCAATGTTCCTGACAACATTTATAATCAAAGCACGCAATATATATATATATATATATATATATATATATATATATATATATTATCATAAAATGAAAAATTTATATACATCAAACTTAAAATAATCTCATATCGTATAAATCTCTTTTTTGCCGATAATTAGAAAAAGCTTAGGACTCTCAAAATAGGAGGAGCAGAACCAAATACAACAAAGAAACCAACGACACCTCAATAATACAAAACGGAACCCACAAGAAGAAGAAGATGACAAGCCCAACAACACAGAAAACCCCCGAAAGCAGAAGATAGTCCACACACGGATAAAGACATGCAAAACACTAGACAATTAAAACTGATAGCTAAAAGCCTTGAAGATAATTTGACGCCTCAGTGGTTGACTTGCTCTCCTCCTACTCGTTTTACTGTTATTCAAATTTTCATTTTTTGATTTTAAAATTCTAGTCAACGACTCCACGTGGGGATAGGCAAAAAATCCATTTAGGCTTGGTTTGATTTTACTGTAACTTTTTATAAGTTGTTGATCTTTTTCGGTTCTCTAAAAGCTGCTCTCAAAAAATTATAGTAATATCGTTTGGTAAAAAAATGTAAAAATTGCTTTTAATAAGTAGAAGTCACAAAAAAAGTGTTTGGTAAAATTACTCTTAATATCTAAAATGACTATAATAATTATAAACATTAAAGAGAATATTTTTTATTTTTAATGTCATTAAATAAAGTAAGGTTATATTAGTCTTTTAAATTTCAAGAAAGATGTTTAGCTCAAGAAAGATCCCATGAAGGCCTCCTGAGAAAGATCCTTTGTCCTCTCAAAGTCAAGAAAGAAAAGATCTCAATTTTTTGGTTTACCAAACAAAAAATATTAATTTATATTTTTTATAAATTAAAGCACCCTTGAGAGAGCATTACCAAATTAGGCGTTAGATAGATGCTTATAAAGGCAGGTGCGGTTTTAGTCCCCACAGAATTACTAAACTGGACAAAGATGAGAGATAAGGTCTCCATATTATGGAGATCCATCAAATCCATATTTGTATATAAAATTACCTAAATAATCTTATATATATATATATATATATATATATAATTTGCTATCTTTTCCCCGCTCTTCTGTATTGGTAGAAGTTGGCAAACTCCATCTTTTACTATTAGACCAAAAAAAACTATCTTTTCTATTTATGACATAACTTAAATTTGGGGCTATTTGTATAGCTCATCATTTGTCTTAATAAAAATAAATCTAAAAGATTTTTTTTCCTCTCTGTCCCTCTCTCCTCTCTCCTCACGGTTAATCACATAAAAGTTCTTCCATCTTTGCATTGATAAAAGCACCCATGTTGAGTACCAAAATCATAATTCAACTAGTTCGAACAAGGAAATTTTTTAGTGTTGATCCTTGAAAGGATTACGAGAGTCAATTTGGTCCTTGAAATATTGCGGCATTAATTTAATTTTCAAAGGATTTGTAAAATCAATTTAGTTCTTAAAAAATTAAATTTTACTTTAAATTAATCTAAAAGATTAAAAGAACTAACTTAAAATATATTTTATTTTTTTTATAATCAAATTGATGTCACAAATTTTTTGAGGATTAAATTGATATTATAAATTTTTTAAGGCTAAATTGATGTCTCACAACTCTTTTTGATGTCCAATTTGAAGTTTTACTCTATTATTTATGCTTCCATTTTATGCAAATAGAAATTCATCTATTTTTCTTTGCCAATAACGAGACTCATTAGTTAATTTAGAAGCCAATTTAGCAAGAAGATCAATTGCAAAATTAAACACTTTCTTTGTATTGGAGATTTACGTGGGCCAAGTGAATGACCATAGATGAATAGAAAGGAGAGAGGAGAGAGAATTTTTTTTGGATTTAGGTCAAATGGTCAATTATAAATGAGGAGAAAGAGAAACTTTTTAGATTTATTTTCATCAAGAAAAATTATGAGTTGCATAAATACCCCCAAAATAAATTGTCATAAATAAAATATGGCTTTTTGATCTAATAGTAAAAGATGGAGTTTGCTAACTTCCAACAACACAAAAAAAGAGTAGGAGCAAGATGGCAAACCTCTTTATTATATATATAATAATTATTTTATTTCTAACATTTTAAAGTTGACATCAGTTTAGTTTTAAAATTTTTTTATATCAATTTAGTTTTAGTATTTTGAATTTTGAAATCAATTTGGTCTTAAAATTTTTTTGTAAAATCCAATGTTCCATCAAATCATCAATATAGGATTAAATTGATATAAAAAATTATTATAGGATTAAATTGATATCAACTTTAAAATATTAAGGCTATAAATAATATTTACTCTACACACACACACACACAACTATAAATATCAATCAATTGGGCACTCTCTACTCCACTACCTTCAAATTCTTTCCTTGATTGGAAAGTTCTAGTTAGACCCACTATAAGTAATTATGAGACCCACTACAAATTGTTGACATTTATTATGTATAATCCACTGACATCACTCATCCTCCAATCACAATAGAAATATATACTAGATTTCTCTAGATGCAAATTGACATAGAAATTAATTTGATATAAATTACAATATTATATTCATAGCTAAAAATATTAAAAACATTGATTGAGAGATTATAAAGATTATATAATAAAATTAGATTAAGAAAATATAAAATTATATAGTAATTGGAGAGAGAGTAAAAAATATATGGTAATTACTATTCAAAAACAAATTTTCATATTTTAAATGACTACAAATTTATCAATATTTATCCTTTTATTTATTTAAATTTAGCAACCTTAATCTAGATTTTTTTTTTTTGTATTTTCAAAATAATATTTTTTCTTTTATTTGCAATTTAATTAAAATTAAATTAAGAGAGGTGAAATGATTGAAAAAAATAAAGATTTCACATGAATCATGAAAATTAATTAAAATAAATAAATATAAAATTGTAGAAACATGAAAAGATATTTGAGCAATACAATTAGAAAATAAATTCTTTATTAAAATTGTGAATTAAATCTAATAAATAATTGTTTTATTGACTATGACTTATATTATTGCAACTGTTAATATAAGTATTTCGCTATTTTAATCATTTAGAATTTATTTAGATAAATAAAATAATAAAATATATATTTAGATAAATATAATATATTTTTTATGAATATTCAAATTTATAATATTTATTTTTTACATTAATGACACTCTTGCCAGATTAGCTAACTTTTCACATTTATCTTTCAATCTTGGGTGATCAATTGTGTTTTGAATTGTAATTACATACATGCTTAAGTTGAAGCTCAATTCTTCTATAATGGATATCAAAAAATTATCAAAAAAAAAGTATGTTATTTATGGAAAGAGGGCATATACCGCTGCTAAGCAATATTGATAAAATTGATAATCAAATAATATTATAATAAATAATTGGCTTAAATATATTTTTAGTCCCTGTAAATATAAGTTGTTTTGGTTTTAGTCCCTGTAAAAAAATTTCTTTGTTTTTGGTCCTTCCTTTTTTTAATATTATGTTTTTAGTCCTGATCGTTCTAAATTTTAGATCGAAAAGTTATTTTAAAACATATATTTAGGCTTTATCAATATTGAAAATTTTGTTTTATCTTTATAAATATTTTAATAATCTTCTTTTGGTCCTTATAAGTATTATTACTTAACAGTGCTGACTAACGACAGGGATCAAAAACATAATATTGAAAAAAAGAAGGATTAAAAGCCAAAAAAAAAAATTTAGTGGAACTAAAATCAAAACTACCTATATTTACAAGGACTAAAATCATATTTAAGCCTAAATAATTTTATAAATATCCTAAACTTTAAACCCTAAATCCTAAATTTTATATATGCATTATTCAAAACTAAGAAATCAAAATAGGAATTACCTGCTCTCTGATATAGAGTAGGAAACAAGAAGCCGCCATCAATCCTTGCTCTAAGCTAGTGCGGCGTATTTGCAAGAACTCCAATGCTTAAGTTAGCATGGGTCAAGAGATGCTATGTAAACAGGGAAAAGAGCATACTTGAATCAGTGGTTCAAAGGGATTTTTATAGAGATATGAAAGTTTGAGTGGAAAAGATTTTCTCCTCTTTTCATGGGATTCTCCCTCAGTTAAGGTTTTCTGTAACCACTTTGGGATATCCTTTGAAGTGATAAGATAAGATACCTTGATTTCCAGTTTAGTTATGCGAATGAGGGGTCATAGTAGGTTGAGACTTCCGACCTGGACCTTAGGTGCCATCGTCCAGCACATTTGCCATTTAGTCTATGTGTTAGTCTATAACAGAGCCCCTAACTCAGATATGAGGTTAAGACCTCGGATTACGAGTTTTAGTGATATCAAGAGTTAAATTGTTATTCGATCTTTAAGCATAACCAACTTTCGAGGTTAGGACCTCGGATTACAAGTTCCAATGATGTTAGGAGTTGAATTATTATCCAAACTCTAGCAATAACTTGATCCAAGGTTACAACCTCGAATTATATATTTAGGAGTAAAATTATTATCCGAACTCTAAACATAATTAGTTTCATAGTTAAGACCTCAAATTACGAGTCTTGTTGAATGTTAATTGAACTCAGTAAGCCTCTAACTTGGTTCAAGGTTAAGACCTCGGATTATGATTATTTCAGGAGTTGGATTCTTATCCAAACTCCAAGCATAAGTCGGTTCCAAAGTTACCTTAGGTCACGACCTTGATGTACTCCCCTTTGTAGCATGCATTGAATCATCCAACATCAGTTATGCTTATTTGGTCATCATCAGCATTTTGAATTGCATGGTTAATTGGAGCCCCTAATCATTGATCAACTCTACCATCGAGATTGAGATCACTCTAGCAGAAAATCATGCTTTCCATTTTCACATCCTTATCTATAGTCATGCATGATTGTGCCAAAGCCGACATAATGTGTTTTCTAGTTCATGTCTCATCATAGGTTGCATGTATGACAGTGGTGACTATTGTGAATGGAGTTGGGTCATCGAGTTTTATCTTAAAGCCCCCACTATTGATTACTCAAAGATCCATGATCATTTTCCCTTTAAAGGAAAAGATATGAAATATCATATCCAGAGCGATATGTAGGTCAAGAGTTGAGGCTCCTATTCTTTTGAATTTGATCCTCGCATGTTTTGAGGAGGGTTATCAAGGAGAGCTTAGATCCAAGTTCCAAGCTTTGCTTCCATGGGGCTATCCTGACATAGATTTTATTCAATAGCTACATCTATCGAAGCTCCAAATTCTTTTACCTAGAGCTTTATGAGCCCGTTGAAGTCTTTTTTGAGAAGTGTCAAGCTTATTTTTTTGAGTTTATTTTTGTGTTTGGGCCCATTACCTTCGAGCTTTCTTCATGTGTTAACATATCTCTGTTGTGGACTGGTCATGTCCATGGAGACTATCTATTGAATTTGACAAGATCAAGCCCCCATCATTGATGAGGTCATTGGCTAGGATTGTCTATTGTTAAGAGTTGTTGAGCCTCCAATATTTAAAGAAGGTCATAGTTCTTTTTTTGCCTAGCTGAAACTTTTGGGATAGGAAAGCAAAATTTAAACATAAGGTCCTTGTAATTCATTTCTTTAATTGTTCATTGTCGGTTCTTGGGCCCATTTCCAACTTTGGCCTTTATAGGCAACCTTTTAGGCCTTCTGATGCATAGGGCCCTTGAGCTAGTCTATAACCATACTCTTAGCTTGGCCTCAAGGTTACAATCTCCGACTTTGAGTTCCTAGTGATGGATCTGTGAGTAGGCTCAAGTAAGGTGAGATAGGAGATTGGATGGTCTTCTGTGTTTTGAAGATGCCTTTTATTATTGGAAGTTTGCCTTGACTTTCGTTGGGCTTATTATTTTTCTTCACTAACTCAAGTTCGGAACTTGAGAAACTTATTTGGCTTCATTACCAAATTTCAAGTTCAAGCCTCAGATTTTGAAATATTCTAGGGTCATAATGTTCCCTTTTACTGCTCCTTTTCTGGGCACGTTGCTTCAAATTTGTCCTTGTCAAATTATGTTGCGTCGTTCCCCTCTCAGGCAAACATGTGTTGATTTTGAGAAGAGCTTGGATCCAAGTTCCAAAGCTTTATTTCTATAGGGTTTAAATTGTAAGAACAATTTACCCGAGCTTTGGCATAATGCCACTTTACTTTGTTGTAAGCGTATTGGCTTCTTTTCCTTTAATATAGTCGACACTTGGGTTAAGAAACCGAAAGGACTTAGAACTTTTTATCTGCACTTTGTATTCAAATAATTTGCTTAAAACTACATTCCAAGGATTAACAATTTCTGACTTAGATCATATATCTAAGGGTTCAAGCTGAGTTCTAGCATTAGGTCACTTTTTTGATCTTTGTATAATATTTTGCTCTTAGAACATCGGTCTAAAGGGTTTCATCCAGATATTCTATGCTCAGAACATTTGTCTAAGAGAAATCACTGTATTTGAACTAAACATGGAACTCGGACCAAGGAAGGAGTTGTGATAACCTTATTCATGGTTAGACATTGGTTTATTATATTCTTGGTCAACGCCTTCATCAAGTTCGACCTTATTTTCAAATGCTGTTTCTCAGCCCTAGCCCCTATCTGGACATATCCTTTTGACCTTAGAATTTAGGAAGTCTAAATGGCTTTCTTTGTAAGATTCTTGTAAAACATGAATAGAAAGAAAGCTCCTCATTCATAGAAGCTTTTTCAATTTCTGCTGTTAATGGATCCCAACTACTAGTGGGTTGATAAGGTGTTGGGAACACCCCTCCTAATAGGTGAAGAATATCTCATATCTCTTAGGGAAGAGATATTAATCATCCCCTAAAGAGAGAAGGAGAAACCAAATATGCTCTTAAAAATTCCAATTTCCGACGATCCTTGTTGGATGTGGATGTACATGCTCTTATTTGAGCATCTTGGGGCCTGAGTTCCATTCTCTAATTTTTGTTTGCAATGAGACTTTAGTGAGCTTCTTGTTCCAACATGAGCTTCAACATATAACTAGTATCTCAGTTTCCAATGTTTTCATGATTTTTCAACACTTAAGCCTTTTGCTTAAGGGGTTTCATTTGACTTCCTTGCTTAGATCACATGTCTAAGGGATTGGATCTAGTTCTGATTTAAATCGTCCTTATTTTGCTCAACGTTTCTGACTTAGGTTGATTAGCTACATGGTTTGGGTAGGATTCGGCTTTCTCAAGTCATCCTTTATTCTCATGGTTGTTTCTGACTTAGCTCAATTTCTTAAGTGGTTAATTGGTTTCCGACTTTGTAGCCATCCCTTTATATCGCAACTTAAATTCAACTTAGTTTAATCTTCGAAATGGCTAATTAGGTTCCAACCTTTAGGTCATCCCATTTCATTTCTATTTAAATTCCAACTTTAAAGTTAGTTCCAATTCTAAAGAATCGGCTTACATGCTTGTGGAGAGATTCCAACCTTGAGGCCGTTTGTCTTTATCATGACTTAGTTCCCTAAGCATGTTAGTAAGCTTTTGCTGCTAAGATTGGATTTTGCCATGATAAGTCCCGACTTTAAAGTCATTTTATGCATTACGCTTAGATGATTTATCCAAGGGAAATGAGTGTTTTCTATTCATGATTAGGACACTTTGTCTAAGGGAGTTATTAGAGCAATTGTCTAAGGGAGTTGATTTATACTCGATGCTTAGACAATCATCTAAGGGAGTAAATTAGGTCTGACTTTAGGTTGTCCTTTCATTATACAGTCGAATTCTTTATCCGAGCTCTTAAGTAATATACGTAGAGTTTGTCTAAGGGAATAAACCAAGCTCTGACTTTAAATCATTTACCTAGCTTTTTTCCCTGCTCGAAACATTTGTTTGCGGGATATGATTCTTATGCTCAGAGCATGTCTGAGGGATTTAATTTGAGGTCCATGTAGAAGAACATACATTACATTTGCTAGTCGATCTCATTATGAGTCAAAGGTTGTTTGTGAGCTTGACCACTCCTTTACTGATCTTGTTTTGAGTCGGATGGCTTTGAACTTAAGTGTTGCCTGATCTTATTTAGAGTCGGAGGTCGTATCTAGCCAAGGGCCAAGTATGGACTTTGCTTTGTTTTTGGCATGTTTCTGATATAGGATAATAGGAGACTTTATGAATGTGCACTTTGTCTCTGCCATGTTTCCACTTAGGCTCCAGTCTTGCTTTGCTACACTTTTATCCAAGGTCAATTTCTTCCTCAAGCTTAATCCAGGCTAAATGTCCTTATTTTTGGTAAGCCACTTATGGCTTTTGTGACAAACTATCTTATGCAGCGACTCTCATAATGATTTTGTGTATAATAATAATATTTATACACAATGTATATAAAGATAACTAAAATAATTTAAATGGTGAAATATATCAAGCATGAAAGTGTGCAAATATAATGTGCCTGGGAATATAATACGCATGCTCAAAATTTTTCAGCAAATCAAAATTTGGGAAGTATCATGTACTTGAAATGAATATATATGGCACATAGATAACTTAAGATTTCATCAAATTCTTTCTCGATGATGTAATTCAATTAAAAGTAAGGCCAAAATGTTGCATACTAGACAAATAGTGTGGTGTGAATGCAATTGAAGGGTTGTATCTTCGAATCTCACCTCCTTTTATTTTCGAATTTCAACCATCTATCCTTGCCTTTATTTTTGGCTTTTCAAAAGATGCGGCGTAATGCTAAGTTGCAACTCGTACATCCAAGGAAATGCAGGCTTGAATTATGGATGTTACAAATCTCGTGTTTTATGCTTTCCTAGCTTTCAATCACGTTCCTCATCGAGTTTAAATGGCAAAGAAAACCTTGCATGTCACTGAGTTGGTATCGTGGTAAAATGTAGCACCTATATCTGAGATGCCCCAAGTTCAAATCTCGCATCTTGTGATTTCTACATTTTCATCTTCCCTTTCCTTGTGATAATGTTGCACTTAAATAAATCACATAGTGAGGATTTTGTACACCATTGACCTAACATAGTGGTAAGTTATTGTGTCCGCATCACTGCCATTGCGGATTTGAATCTAGCCTTTCGCAGTTTTGGCTTACTCAGCTTCCTTGTACTTTGTTCTTTTTTTGTAACAGATATGTTTAAATATATCCTGTGGCAGAGTTTTCCAATTCCCTGAGGTGGCCTAGTGGCAAACAAGGGGAGGTGTCGGTTTGAAACCATGCTCCTGCAATTCTTGGATTTTTTCTGCATTTCCTTTTGTAACGCCCTAATAAGACCATATTATACTTAAGTTGTATTGCGGTATTTATTAGTCACTACAGCTAAACTAGCAGAACATTTTTAGCTTCAAAATAGTTGGTCTATTAAAATAGCATATAAATTTTTCTTTTATGAAAATATTAATTTTTAAAACTGAGCCTTCTAGTGCATATAATCGATAATATTGTTATGGCATACGGTATTGGAATTCATAATTAATTTGCATCATAATAATATAAGATAAAGAGGCAACATAGTTTACATGGATAGCTGATAAATTCATATAATTAGATACATAAGTACTAGGTATACATATTTATATATCAGTAGCTCAAAAATGCTCAAGCAAGTTTAATTAGCAAGGCCCTAAGCCAAGATAAACAAAATATAGATTTAATCATCCCTAAACAAAGCAAACTAGTATGAGAGTTTCTATAGTACACTAATCGGGTCATTGCGAAAAATAGGAAGTTTGAAGCTGCTATGGGCTACTAACACCAGTGAGTCCAAGATAGGATCACAATGCCAGGTCCACTTAGGTACCTTTAGGAAGAATACCACGGTCACCATCTACTGCATTTGAGGATGACACGGGAAAATACAAGGATGAGAAATAAAGTATTTCTTAGTAGGAACTCCTAACTAAGTATACAATTGACGTCATCATCGCCACAGCCACTTCAATTTGTTTAATAAAATTAGTAAACAGGTATAAATAGCATAAATGTTTATTTTAATAACTTTTAAAAACATAACTCCGAAGTAGGTTCATTTTATTTAATCACTTAAGTCAAGACTCTAAAACATAATAGCACTGATAACATATTAAATCATTACTTCATTATCATCATGCAATGAATGCTATGCAAGTCTCATGATGGATTCTTATGTTCTTTGTTCCTTTGCCATTAAGGCCTTTCTCTTAGCACGTGCTCTTCTTATTATTACATGCCCTTGGATAGATTGTCCTAGGATGTGAGCTCACTCTGTGACTGTTGTCACATAGTACCATCTAAATCAAACTCTGGCTAACAAGGGGATCTCACACCTCTTACACTTGGAGGGATCTATCTCGACTGCGTGCCTCCAAGATAGAGGGGTATCTTGGTGGTCACCTTCCGTTATCGAAGGATCATGCCCAATTATCTTGTCTATGTGGATAGCCTTCCCTTACCGAAGGGTCATTTCCAAGTTCTTAATTCATTAGGATCGCCTTCTTTTACCAAAAGGTTACTTCCTGATTATCTTATCTATGTGGATCACCTTCTTTTACTGAAGGGTCATTTCCAAGTCTTAATTAGCATTACTTTCCCTTATTAAAGAGCTACTTTCTAATTATCTTGTCTTTGTAGATCACTTTCTCTTACCAAAAGATCACTTTTGAGCTTAGGATCGCCTTCTCTTATCGAAGGGTTATTTCCAAATCTTAATTTACTTTAACATGTAATATTCTTTAAACTAGAGTTCATGATTCATGGCACAATCTTCTCTAATTTCATGCAATTATGCATTATGATGCAACTCATGAAAGAGACTTTTGGCCAAAAAAAAAAACATTTAATAGCATAACGGCTATACCAGGAGCAATCCAAAATTTGAAAAACACTAATAAACAGCCAGCAATTTCCTAGTCATAATCATAACATTAATAACAACTCATTATTTCATAATTCCAACACATCCTTTACCACAAATACAATCATCATTAAAATAAGGTATAAATGAAGCAATCAAGCTGAAATCATCAAAATCCCAAGAGTTAAGAGTAGAAAGACATACCTTGATTTTCATTCTTTGGCCTCATTGGCCACAAACAATCATTCAATAATTCCATTCCAAGTGGTTTACCACCATCATATTCACTTCACATTCAAATAGATATGTAACATAACACTTTTTCTCAAGAACTTTTGGCTTCAAGGTTTGAGTTTTGTTTAAAGGAGGTTACTTCAAACTTGTTGATGCTTTAACCACAATTAAATTTAGATTCCAAGCCTTTTAACCCATGCTAAGGAAATAGTCTAATACCCTTTTTGGCCTAATCTTGGTGACACACCTTTTTTCTTGCTATTTACACCTTCAAACCAACTCTAAACCTTCCTAAACTTACCTCACATGATTAGATATGGTCTAAGGCACTTAAATTCATCATAACAACTTTGAATACTTCTCTAAAACATGGATTTAGCTAACCCTCAAGCACAAGGCCGAAAATAACTCTATTAGCTAGGAAACTTGACTAGTTAACTCCCAAACATTCCATAATTCACCTTAAGCCAATTCTAACCATTCAAGGAAATTTCTAAGGTCTATATAAATCAAATAGTCAAGCCCAAGATCAATTTTGCTATCCATTGAAGGATAGGAACTGAAATTCACTTTTCTAGTGGCTTACTAAAACTAGTTTTGGTCCAAAATTGTTTCCACTCATTCTTTCACCAAACTAACCACTCAAGAGCAATTTTAGACTCCATACATCATGTATTTTAAGGGGTGAAATCAGTTTGCATTTATTCCATTGGTAAGATAATTAATTTTCCATTTTTCTAAGTTGCTAGTAATGGATTTTAAGTACCCTTTTTGTGACAAAACCCATGATAAGGATTCTAACAAGTTTGTTTCCATAATCACACATATATTTAGGGTCAACTAAGTTATTTAAACTCATAAAAATCTCAATCTCACCTTTAATCATGGGATTCAAGTTTTAACCCCAAATAATCCTATGCAATAGCTAGTTTACAACATAACTCAAATAATTGCTCTCCTAAGGGTTCCACCTCGCAAAAACCATATTAGAACACTCACCTAGGCTAACATAAGCTAAATCTAAGCTTTAGTCATACCACTATGTTTAACATTTGGAACCTAGAATAGTAACCTCAAGCACAAACCACACCTTTTCTCAAGATTGACAACAAAGAAGTGTTAGAGATCCCTACATCAATTTCCAAACTTGAAAAGCCCTTTGAATATTTCAAGTTTCGCACTCCAAGAGCCACCGCTTCAAGAGAAAAATCTTCCCTCCCACTTAGATGATGAGGCCACGACTTTGAAGGAGAAAAGGAGAGGAGATTTTCGCCCAAAATGGAGAGGGAAGAGAGGAAACTAGAAGAGAAGAAGAGAGCTTGGGGTTTGAGTGAAATCTTGGGAGTTTTGGGGAGTTGGAAGAAGAAGAATGGAAAAGGTTTGAGGGAGAGAAGGCAGCGTGAGTTTGAGAGAAGGTGAGAAGAGCGTTTTGTATTTTTAGTTGTGTTTAGAGAGTGTTTTGGGAATTTTAAGTGGTACTAGTGTTGATGGATATTTGAATTCTAGTCTTTGGATCAAGGACAAGAATTGTAACTTGATCCAAGTCTTTGATAAAGATGTTGGAAGTGATAGTTATCACTTTATGTCACCCATAGGTACTTTGTGGCATGACACAGATACTCTATTGTACCCGGAATCCTTAAATTAAAGTTGTCTTACATTTTTTTATTTGTGATTAATTTTTTAAATTAAAAGATAAGATTATTTAGTCTATCTATTATTTGGGACAATATGTCATATTTAAGATAATTATTATAAATATTTTATTAAGGTTATCATAAACATTCAATAGCATACATAAATATATATTTTTAATTTAATATATATTGCCATATTCATATTTTACATTATTTTTATAAAATTGTCATATTTACTTATCGTATTATGTTTAATACTTATATACGTACTCATGCAACATAGCTTTCTTCTTCACCCTTCATTGATTTTTTTTTTTTTGGTTGGATTTAGTAGTGTTGTGGGGGCTGGAATTCGATTTCATGTTGTTGAATCTGAATGACCGGAGTTCCTTTCTGATATATATGAGCAGCCATTCAAAACAAACTGTGTATAGAAATAATAAGGAGCAAAGCTAGAGAATAAGAATAGAAGGGTGAACAGGAGGATGCAGAGAGATTCTGAGGATGAGTGAAAGAAAGATTACCTGTGGAGATATAGAGCAGTGGCACATAAAAAGAAGATGAAGAGAAGTTAGGGAAGAGCAAGGTGATGAGACAACAGGGAAGCATAGAAAGTAAGGAAAGAGATTGATAGAGAAGAGGGAAGGGGAAAAAGGGATTATGATCTTTTTATTTGAAAAATTATAGTAAAATATATTTAACATCTTTGAAGTATCAGCAAATAATACTATCTTATTTGTTTATAGAATACACACTCCACCTAAATGCATTAAGAGTGCGTTTAGAATTTTTTTTCTTTAGAAAAAAGCTTTTTTTTTTATAAAAAAAAGTGCTTTTATAAGTTTTTAAATATGTTTAGATACAATTTTAGAAAAAACTGCTTGTAGAAAAAAAATTAATTTACCACCTTTTAAAATTAGTAACACCTAGC
This sequence comes from Pterocarpus macrocarpus, assembly GCA_031439585.1. Lineage (NCBI taxonomy): Eukaryota > Viridiplantae > Streptophyta > Magnoliopsida > Fabales > Fabaceae > Pterocarpus > Pterocarpus macrocarpus. The sequence continues at coordinate 71,244,405 of CM062515.1, read as the reverse complement.
TTCTTACAAAAGTAGAGATACAAGTAAACTTTAATAAATGGTCCATTTGATTAAAATTTTAGAAGAAATACTTCAAAAATATAAGTAGAACTAAAAACAGAAGCAAAAATATATTTTGCATTTGTATATATAATTGTACAAGTATCTTTTTAACAAAATTAAAAAGTTTTTATTTATCAAAATTAGAAAGTTGTTATACTATTCAAATATGATCAATATAAAGTACTTTTTATGATAAAATTATAATTACGAACATGGAGAGAGAGAGAGAGAGAGAGAAGGGAATTGTATTTTTCAAAAATTTTAAGGATAGAATCGTAATAAGTGATAAAATAGTAGTTCTTAAATTTGAAGAACAAAATTCTCTTTCTATTTGTTTTTTAAAAAAATAAAAAGTTAATTACTTTTTGTTTTTACATTTTTTGAGAAGTACAAATCAATAACATTAAAATTTTTATAAGTAATTTTTTTAAAAAAATGAAAAAAAAAAATTGTATTAGAAGCACAGATAAATGCACCCAAAATTATTTTTCAAAAATCACTTCTACTTCTATTTTTCTTTTTTAAAAAAAAATATATACTCTTAGTGGATTAAGCTGGAGTGTATATTTTGTAAATAAATAGGGTAGAGTATTATTTCTTAATATCTCAAAAAAATTAAATGTATTTTACTCAAAAAAAATTATAGTAGATATGTGTACATTAGCTGATTCTTGGAAATATCATTTTTAATAAATAAAATGGAAAATAATCATTCTAATTGAATAGAGATGAGAAGTTGTGATTATGATTGAATATAGATTGTGGTCCAATAGGAATCAAAAAATGTGATAAGAGTGGTAATTATTATTTTGGGAAATTATATTAACCTCTTCTAAGATTTATTAAAAATACACTTAGTCCTTCTTAGATTTTAAAATTATATCTATTTCTCTTATCTTCAAATAATTTTTAAAATTTTTAAATTATTCTTTATTTAAAAACAAACTTCCCTTGCTCAGTGCCTACCTTCATTCCGTCTCACCCTCCCCCTTTCCCTTCCCAACCCCGCTGTCTCCCTCTCCTCTTTCTATTGAGCAGGTGGCTTGCAATAAGACAGAAATGAATGCAAAAAATCATGGTGGAGATATAGTTTGAAAGTTCAACTAAAGGACCCCCTTTTGAGGTTTGAATGGAAAGAACGATATTGACTGAGAATTTATTTTTTAACTTATTATTTCACGTTTATGGACAGAGTTTTCCTTTTCAAAAAAAATTGGGTCAATCGGCATATGATTATTACATGTAACAGAGGGTCGATTTTAAGGCAAATAAAACAGAGATGACCTCTGCAAAAAGAGACAAAGAAAGAAAGAAAGAACATACGCAGACCCACAGGGAAGTAGCGACGCTGTGACGGGCAAGATTAGCGGGAATGTCCGCAATGCAACTTGTTACTTATGGTGCATCATGCATAGCATGATGGTGGTGAAGATTTATTGGGAGTATTCATACACCAATCACTAGTGATTTACTATAGAAGCCGCTCACTCTGTCCTTTCTCTTCACCGCTCGCCTTTTTATGCCTCCGCCCAACCTTACGTGCCACACCACTGCCTGGCCTGCTCCCTCACCAGTGCCACCGTTTGCCCCGCTCCCCACCAGTGCCACCACCACCTCCGACGCTAGAGAAAAGTGCATTTGGTGTGGTGAAGTCCATACACCCGCTCCCCAACCGATGCCACCGCCCGCCTCTGGCACCGGAGAAAAGTGCATTTGCTATGTTAAAGTCCACAAATTCACCTACCATCATAAATCTACATGCATTTGTTAACCACCACCACCTCGACACCACCACCATCATCGTAATCTGCAAGATGATAAGCGGGGGCGAGCGATAAGCTGGTGATGGGTTGGGGGGAGCCGCCGAGATGGGTTTTTAGGGGGGTTTGAGGTGGGGGAAGAGAGCGGCTGAGATGGGTTGGGGGAAAAATGAGTCAGCCATGGGAAATAATTGGTATATCAGCACCCAAAGAAACAACCAAATCTGATGGCCTAGATTCAAGATGCATCGTGCATCATTTATAACAAGTTGCATGGCAGCCTTCGCCAAGATTAGCTTATGGTTTTAGGTTTAGGGCAGGATTTTGTTTTCAAACTATGTGTGCATGTTTTGCAGAGATAAGCTACAAAGGAAGAAGAGTTTGCACTTTTTCTTGTATGGGTTTTTCGGCTATTGAGAATTGTTTTTCTGTTGCAGGGATAAGACTTGTGTTTTTGGTATGGGTTTGCGTATAAGTGGTGACTTTTTGATGTTCGGGGATGATAAACATGTATTAATGAGTATTGTGTATGCATTGGTTTTTATTTGGATTTTTTAGAAAATGAAGAGGATGGAAGGTGTTATTGTTTGGTTGAAGATGATGATTTTTAGAAATTGTTTTGGGATGAAAAGAAGGGTGATGACATTCAACAAAAATTGAATAAATATTAAGGGTAAAATAGTTATTTTATGTATTTTAAAAATCTATAAGGGAGATTATTGTATTATCTTTTAATTAATTAAGGAAGATGAGTGTAATTTTAAAATCTAGATGGAGCGAATGTATTTTGTATAAATCTTAATAAATGTTAATGTAATTTATCATTATTATTATTTAATTTTTTAAAAAGCTCCATATTTGAATTTTAAAATCTTTTCAGGAAAGAGGTAGCATGGCACAACTTTCACTGCTAGAAATATACTAATTACCAATAGATAGAATCCGTCAGAGATACACGCGTAGAAAAAAGTTAGTATTTTACCAATGAATAACAGTTTTTGTCAATAATTTTCTAATTATACCGATGAAAAAATATTGTCGGTACAATTATCACCAGCATCGATAATATAAGTGTCAGCAATGAAATACCACCGACGAAGTTTATATAATTGCAGACGGATTTATGATCAATAAATTAAATTTATAAATTTTATTCTAATAAAATTATCATCAGCATATCTGTTGGTAAAAAAATAATATCTTAATAGTTATATTTACCAACAGATAAATCGTCAGTAATTTAGTAAAAAAAATTATAAATTTAAATTATTACCGACAATTTTTCTGTTAATGGCAAATATTTTTTTTAAAATCTGGATTGTATTGTTAAAATTTGAATTAATATTTAAGTATTTCAAATTATTGTTTTAATTATTGATAGATCTACATAATTAAAAATATAAAAAAATACAAATTAAAAAATAATAAAATGCAAGAAATATAAATTGTCAATTAGAATAAAAAGCATCAATAAAAGAACAAATAAAAATAAAAGTTGTCAATATACAATTCTAGAAAGGAAAAAATTGTACAAACTACATATACTGATCGTCACTAATATCTGAAATACCCTCCAAGTCTATGTGATGGTGCAAAGAATGTGGAGGTGGAGGTGAAAATGGTAGAGACTATGCTCCAGATGATGAACCATCACTTAGCATCTACTTGAAGTAGTCATACATGGTCATCACCTTTTACTCGATGGACTGCATCTACTGTCTTCTTATGTAACATCCTCAATTTTGCTGTATTTGTAACTTTGTGTTACAAATTAAATAAATAATATTATGCAAATCATTAAGGGATGAAATACATTTATATTGAAATTAAATTATTTAGATACCATGAATTTTAAATAAAAAGCTGGCATAAAAATTTATTTACTTAAATGCAGTTAATAAAAATTAAATGGAGAAATAAAATAAGATAATAATAGATTAAATTACATAGTTAAAATCCTGCTAGGGATAAAAGCTTAATAAATCATATTTTCGGTAAAAACATTTAGTAACAATTTAGAATTGTTGTTGGAGCTTCTCAAAGCTCTTATAATTGTTTAGTTTAAGGATTTAAAATACAATAAAGTATCCATGTCATATCACAAAATACCAATGAATGACATAAAGTGACAACCATCATTTCAAATCTTTTAATTAAAGGCTTGGATCAAGTTACAAGTCTTGTCCCTTAATCTAAAGGTTAAAAATTTGACACCAATAAAACTAACACTACCTTCAATCTAAATCTCACTCTCTTTAAAACATAACAAAACACTCACACCCTCCCTCACCATTCTCTCTATCTCACGGCTACCCCCTCCCCTAAAACCCTCTCCATTTTTCTCTCTTCAACCTTCACAAATCTCACATCTCTCCCTCAAACCTTAAGATCATATCTTCTTCTCATTTCGCCTCTTCTCCATCAACCCAGGAAGCAAAACTCCTCTCCCTCTCCCTCTTGGAGGCCGTAGCTGTACCACCCAAGGAGGTAAGAGATTTTCCTCTTAAGTGGTAGTTCTTGAAAGTTGGAGCTTGAATGTAGAAGGGTTTCTAAGCTAGGGAGAAGAGGTATGGATATCTAGCACTTCCTTGTTGTGGTTCTTAAGGAAATGTGTAGTTTGTGTTTGAGGTTACTATTCTAGGGTTCAAGAGGTTACACATAGTGATGTGTTTAAAGCTTAGATTTAGCTTATGTTAACCTAGATGAGTGATCTAAAATGGTTTTTGTGAGGTGAAACTTTTAGGAAGTTAATTAACCAAGATATAGCATAAACTAGCTAGAATAGGATTATTAGAGTTAAGACTTGAATTCCTAAGATTTAATGTGAAATTGAGGTTCTTATAAGTTTAAATAATTTAGTTGCCCCTAAACACAAGTTTAATTGTGAACACAAACTTGTTAGGATCATTATCTTCAGTTTTGTCACAAAAGGGGTAGTTAAAATCCTACATTAGCAACCATGAAAGATGAAAAAGCTAATTATCATGCCAAAGGAATTAGTGCAAACTGATTTTACCCATCAAAATAAATAATATATGGAGTCTAAAATTGTTCTTGAGTGGATGGTTTGGTGAAAGAATAAGTAGAGGCAATTTTGGACCTAAACTAGTTCCGTTAAGCCATTAGAAGGATGAAATTTGGTTCCTATCCCTTAATGGATAGCAAAACTATTTTTAGGCTTGATTATTTGGGTTATATAGACTTTAGAAGTGTTTTTGAATGATTGAAATTGGTTTAAGGTGAATTATTCGAGAATTGGGTGTTAACTAATCAAGTTTCCTAGGTCATAGAGTTGTTCTCGGCTGTGTACTTAGAGGGTAGCCAAAACCATGTTTTAATTCAGTATTTAGAGTTATTATAGTTAATTTAAGTGCCTTAGACCATATATAATAAGGGGGTAAGTTCAAGAAGGTTTAGAGTTAGTTTCAAGGCGTTTATTTCAAGAAAAGGGCATATTATTATGACTAGGATAATAAGGGTGTTAAACTATCCCCTTAGTTTGGATCAAAGATTTGGAATCAAAATTTAGTTACGTCAAAATCGCTAATTAAGTTGAATTAACCTCCCTTAAATAAAATTCTAGTTTGAAGCCAAGTGTCTCTTACAAAAAAGTGTTATGATTTCATTCTAGTATTTCTATATATATAAAGTGTGAAGTGAGTATGATGGTGGGAAACCACTTGGAATTGAAATGTTTAGATGATTTCTTATGGTCATTAAGGCCAATGATGGAAGTCAAGGTATGTGTCTTGTTCTTGATTCTTGGAACCTTGATGGTTTATCTTGAATTGCCTTATATATATGACTTATGATGATGATGGATTTAGTTGTTATAAAGAATGTATTGGAATTGCTGATTGATAAGTATTTATTGATTTATGCTATGACCGAGAATTTTCTAGATGTTTATTAATGCTTCAAATTTTTGGGTTTCTTCCGGTATAGCCATTATGCTATCGAATTTTTGTTAGCAAATATTTGTGAGTTGCATCATAATGCATTAGTGCATGAGATTAAAGAAGATTGTGCCATGGACCATGAAATCTATTTCAAAGAATGTTAAATGTCAAAGTAATGCATAACTTTTTAAGACTTGGAAATGACCTTTTGATAAGGGAATGTGATCCACTAAGATACCCCTCTACTTTGAAGACACACGGCCGAGATAGATCACTCCAATATAGAGGCATGAGATCCCCTTGTCAACCAGAGTCTAATTTAGATAGTACTATATGACAATGGTCACGAAGTGAGCTCACATTCTAGGAAAGTCTGTCTAATGGCACGTTATAATAAAAGCACGTGCTAAAAGATGGCCTTAATAGCAAAAGAATAAAGAGCAAAAGCATGCATTACAAGTTTTGCATGGCATTTATTGGATGTTGGCATTGGAGTGATGTTTTAATATGTTATTAATGTTGTTATATTTTAGAGTATTGATTTAAGTGAATGAATAAAAATGGATCCACTTTGGAGTTACGTTTTCAAATTTTATTAAAAGGAACCTTTATTCTATTTACGTTTGTTCATCAATTTTATTAAATAAATTGAAATGGCTAAGGCAATGACGATGTCAGTTGCATGTTTAGTTAGGAATCCCTATTGAGAAATACTTTATTTTTCATCCTTGTGTGATCTTGTGTCATCCTTAGATGTAGCAAATGGCGATTGCGATGATTTTCCTGGAGGTGCCTAAATGGACCACCTAGCACTATGATCCTACCATAGACTCATTGGTTCTAGTAGCTCATAATAGCTTTAGGTTGTACATTTTCTTTCGCCGCCCATTCAGCATCCCTGTAGTTAGCCGGTACTTCGACCTTCACCACCTGTATGCTGATCTCCCGTTGCATTTCGCTCACCCGCTGTACCTCCTGGAGCTTGCTCCTTTTGCCTCTTTGATGGAGACTGACCCCTCTAAAGGGTGTTCTCCTCACTCTACTCTGCACACAACCAAATCCGATTCTTCTTCTGTTGGCACTAAGGCTCTATTGAGGATGCAGTTGAAAGAGGACCCTCGGGAGCTTGTGCTGGAGAATAGGTTTAACACTTCGTAGGCCTGGGTTTATAGCATGGGCTATATTTTTTGCTATGTATATATTTATGGATCTTAAATTGTAAGCTAATGAATGCATGCCTGGGTTGAAATGCTTTAACTATGGTTTGAAAATTGTATATTTTGGGTGCAACAGTACTTTATGCATGCTTGAGTAGTGATCATGTGGATATTATAGGAACTCATATGCTAGATTGTTTGCTTTTGGGTTAACTGTACACATATTTTGTTTAGCTTGGCCTAAGGCCCTGCTAATTTGACTTGCTTGGGTACTTTTAAGATACTATTGTGTGTAAATGCATACACCTAGTACTTATTCCTATATATATATATATATATATATATATATATATATATATATATATATATATATATATATATATATATATATATAAGTCTCCTTATTTTACTTTACTATGATATGCATTTAATTACGGATTCCAATAGTATACACTGTAATGATATTATCGGTTATATGTATTAGAAGGCTTAGTTTTAGAAATCATTACTTTAAAAAAATATTTATACACTATTTTCATTAACCAACTATTTTGAAGCTAAAATATTCCATTAATTCAGCTGTAACGATTAATAAATACCGCAATATGACTTAAGCGTGGTGTGGTCCTATTAGGGCATTACACCTCAAGATGCCTTTATACTGATTCATTTATTACATGCACTCGATCCCAAATATCCTCCATATTAATTCCAGCAGGCCCAACTCCAGACATTGAGGGTAGAGAATATGACCTGATGTAGGTGGTCCCTATACAACAAATATGACCTTTGTAGTAATCGCCAACTGTTTAAGCCTATATCTCATCATCACTGATATGTGAGTAGTCAGGAATGGTCCCATCCTCTTGCTAGGATTGCTGTAATCGTGTCTCAGTCAGTTACTAGGTGAACTCATGCTACAATTGGAAGAAATAAAAAAAAAATAGATATAAATAATAGCAAATATAATAAATTAAAAGTATTGGAAACTAAAATTATAAGCATTTACGTATATGGCCTTCGACTAAGTATCAATCTACTAGGATTTGTCTTGCTTCTAGGTGTGGGTCCCTAGAAATAGCTCCCCCTGAATAGGTGGCTTGCTCATCATATTTTCCTACATTTCAAACAATTTTTTATGTGATCATATAATATTTAATACAAAAATTGAATAGCTAAATGAATGTAAAGGATGATATTTACTATTCTCAGTCTCGTGCCCTCAATGATAGTGGAGCCTCGAGTGTATAGTGAGCTACCTTGGGCTGATCATTTGCTTACTCAGGCCTTCACTTGCTTAACCTTGAAATCCAACAAGTCCCAATAGGCCTTCAATGCCTGGAGGATATCATCAGCGAGCCAATAGATGCTAGCGTCATTCTTGCAAATGTCATGAAACATATCACGGAGCCGTTTGCCGGCCTTGGTCCTCCATGCCTTGTAGATTGTAGCCTCCTCACATGGAATAATAATAAATTAACACTACACACATGTAACACAATAGTCAACTCAATATTAATAAATAAGCATGTATAAGAATAAATCAAAATTGATAATAAAAAATAATGATTATTTTACCATCTACTTTCTCCAACTACAACTATTGTGTAACCTCAGGGGCTTGCACAAAACTGGTATATGGGCCGTGAAAGTTCTCCTTGAATACCTCAGTAATACTATGTAGGCCTAGAGTTTGTGGAATCCAATTGTGTCATAAATAATAGCTAAGTCAGATATCTATTAATTAAATTTTTTTATCACAATTAAAAATTCATAATAAATTTAAATTTGAAATTACTTATTAGGATTCACCATCATATTTGAGCTCCACAGGCTGGTTTGTAGGGCCCTGTGAGGGGGTGGATAATGAGGCCTAGCATTCTAGGAACCAGGTTGGGTAGGGTAGGGTAAAGGAAGGAGCAGAACCAGGTAAGATCAGATACAAGCCACACCTCCTAAAGGTGAAGGTGGAGACAAAGAATGCTTAAGCAGAAATGAAAGTTGAGACTTTGGCTTTACATGCCCAGGGTTGGGTATCATAAGACTCTCCTAAATATACGGAGGATGATGAGGAGGGGTAGAAGTGGTAGCAGAGATGACAGTAGTAGTGGTAGGAGTAGTGGACACTGTAACATTCCCGATTCTGCCTAAGCTAATTAACTCAGCATTATTGACTACTTAGAGGGATTAGTGATTAGTCAAGGTTTAATCAACTAATCTTAAGAGGCAAAACTTGGTAATTAGGTAAAAGTCAACAAGTCAACTAAAAGTCAATGATCAATAAAAAAAGTCAATAATTGAATAATAACACACTAAATGATTTAACTAAGGCTTAATTACTCTAATTTTGCTAATTCATGATTAAGAATATAATTAAGGTGATCTAATCTTATGTTCTATTTTAATCAAATGTGGTGAATTAATCCTTACACACTAAGTGCATAATTAATGAGAATCATTCCTTTTAAGGGAAAAGTCTTTAAAATGTTTTTTAACCAAAATTGTTTAAAGAACAATTAAACTAATTTGATTCATTAACACCTAGATAATTCTTACAATAAAGAAAATTCAAAATTCTTTCCCATTGTACAAAAATAAAATTCAACCACTTCACCTCAATCATCCACTATTCATTTGCTTCTTAATCTTACACCATAAGTGGGATGATTCTACACATGGATCAAACTAATTTTGGCATTAACCACCAAAGTGGATCAACCCACAAATGGCATAGAGTTAGCCATTAACCATCTTAGAAAACACAAATATGTTTAAGTCATGCACCCAAGACTCAAGGGTGGAACAACCACTCTTCCACCCGAAGGTCACTTCCCCCCTTTACTCTCATTTTGCAATTCTCATCCTCTCACTAAAAGATCAAGCTCTTATTTCTCTCTAAACTCCACACTATCTTCTCTTTGTTCTTCCTATTCTTCTTACCTTTCCTACTCTAACCGATCTCAATTCTCACCACCATTCTCACAAGCCGTTCAAGGACAACCCTCTTTGGTCTTTGAAGAACACATTCAAACACACACTTAGCTCCATTTTCAAGCTCCACGGGGAAGAACCTTCTTCATCCTTTCAACTCTCCAAGAACCTCAAAAGCTTCTTGTGGTAGTAATTCTAATTCTTTTTCTTTATATGTTTTCAAGTACTAGAACTCCTAAGCTTCTCCATAGCTAGGTGATTCTAGGACTTACTCTTTAGGTCTCATGACCATACTCTTCCTTTTTGAAGTCATTGTTGGTGTTGAAGTATTCTCCTAAAATATGATTATGTTGTGCAAACACTTTTATGAATCAAACTTATTTCAAACTCTAAACACTATTTTATCACTAAAACCTCAAAATTTGAAAGTAAAATGAAAGGTAAAAATGGTCACTTGAGGAAGAACCTTAATATTTCTACAAACAGGCTGAGAAAAATGAAATCTGGAAATGTTAAAATTCTGGCAGTCTGTAAGGTAAAAGTAATAACTTGTTCTCTATAACTCAACACATAATGGGACTAATTTTATTTGCTTTCTATACATATAAAATACATGATCATTGGGTTTAAAATGAGTAAGTTATGAATTTTTGCAATTGGGCTGTACTTGGTAGAGTTCTTGTTTGAATAGCCTCACTAAAATCTTTATAATTCAAGTTATATAAAACATTTTTAAGTGGGACCAAATTTGTAAAAAATCTAAGACATAAAAGAACATCCCCATAAAATATCTTGGGCAAATTCCACTTGTGAAACTCCTAGTAAATTTAGAAAGTTACTGTTACCTAGCTAATCTTAAAAATTGGATAGTATTACTGTTTAGTGCATAACTCAAGTTGAACTTTGAATTTTTGGGTAGGGTTTGTTTTGTTTAAAAGAGGGTTCAGAAAAGTATAATCCTACAAAAAAACAAGTTAAAACAATAAAAGAGAAAATTAGGGTAACTAGTGATTTCAGAGGGCAAATTCAATAAGCACAGCAAGACCTCGATTTCCAAAACACCATAACCTTAGTGCAATCGGGGAAATTCATGGGGTTTACTCAGGATAAAGAAGGAACGTGTAGGCATCAAGGAAAGATATGCTTGCCTGTAGGAGGCGGTCTCCGAACTAGGATTTTAGAGGAAGCTTATAAGAGTGAATTCACAGTGTATCCCGAGATCACTAAAATGTATCAAGACCTTAAGAAAATGTTTCAAGCATAAAGTCAGATGTAGTAGTCTTTGAAAATAGATGCTTAGTCTATTAGAAAGTGAAGATAGAACACTAAAAGCCATCTAGAATATTACAGCCCTTCAAAATCCCTAAATTTAAATGGGAAAGCATTCTAATAGATTTTGTGATGGGGTTACCAAGGACATCCACTGGATATGATGCTATATAGGTTATAGTGGATAGACTGACCAAAACTGCTCACTTTTTACCCGTTCAGGCAAACTATCCCTTGGAGAAGTTAGTGCAATTGTATATTCAAAAAATAATGAGGTTGCACAAAATCCCTTCAACTAGAATTTCAGATCGAGACCCAAGATTTACTTCTTGATTTTGGGAAGCACTCCAGAAGGCATTTGGGATAAGACTCTGCTTAAGTACCTCCAATCATCCCTAGATGGATAAGTAAACAGAAAGAACTATTCAAACCTTGAAAGATATTTTAAGGGCGTGCATAATGGAGCAACAAGGGAATTGGGATAGATACTTGCCACTAGTTGAGTTCGCCTATAATAATAATTATCATGCTAGCTTTAGCATGGATCCATATGAAGCTTTATATGGACGGAAATGCCAATCTTTGTTGTGTTGGTATGAACCGGGGGAAAGCAATCTGTTGGGGCCTAACTTAGTCAAACAGACCACAAAACAAATAAATCTAGGGCAAGATCCTCACAGCTTAGAGCCATCAGAAGAGTTATGCCGACGCAAGGAGGAAACCATTAGAATTCTAAAAAGGAGACCACGTATTCTTGAAAATCACACCCACAAAAGGAATAGGTAGAGCCGTTAAAGTCAAGAAGTTAAGTCCCTAATTCATAGGTCCCTTTCAAATTCTGAAACAAATTGGGTCTATAACATATCGAGTAGCTTTACCCGCACACTTGTCTAAGCTTCATGATATTTTTCATGTGTCATAACTTAGAAAGTATCACCCTGATCCTAGTCACTTCTTAGAGCTCGAATCATCATAGTTAAAGGACAACCTGACCTTCTATGTGCCCCCAACACGTATAGTAGATAGAAGTGTCAAATAGCTTAGGAACAAATCTGTGTAATTAGTGAAAGTAGCTTAGGAAAGAAAAGGAGTGGAATGCTACACTTGGGAATTAGCATTAGACATGAAAAAGGATTACCCCGAAGTATTTTTAGGTAACTAAATTTCGAAGACAAGATTTTTTTTTTAAGAGGGTAGTAGTATAATGTCCCTAAGCACGATACGTCGAATTAGCACTGTTAATTGATTTATTTCATTACATTAGGGAGATACACTTAATTAAGGTTGAAATGTGAATGTTTTTAGATTTGCTATGTAAAAAATTTTGTGAAGACCATTAATAATGTCTTGCCAATTTAAGAAAAATCGATTTGATTTCGGTGTTGTGTAATGCAATAACTAAGTCAATAAAAATTTATACTGTAGGATCACACGAATACCAATTAAAACCCTAATTTGAGTGGCCAAAATTCAGCCACATGCACCCTTGGGCTGGTACCATTTTAGCCACACAAAGGGGAAGCTAAGTGCAATTTAAGTTGGTTAGCAACTCCACCAATCATGTTATTGTGAGTCATCTTGCTTATGACTCATTACAAAGTAAAATTTTCCCATTCTCCCCCCCTCCAAAAAAATTTGGCCCCCCAAACGAGACCTCTCACTCTCATTTTCTTCCTCTTCTCATCCCTTCATCCCTAATCCTTCCTCTTACTGCCACACTTCCATCCCAAACTTGCTTCTTCTTAGCTACAACTTAAGCTTTGAGGTAGGATTCTTGAATTTTGTTGGATATTGGGGTTTATGTGGTTGATTAGGGTTTCTTTGTTCCTCTTTAATATGAGGATTATATGACTTGTTTTAATTGAATTAACATGGAAATCCGTGGTTCGGTTTGGAAAATTGATTAAAAACACAAGGAAGAACTTAAACAGAATTGCTGGAAACTGAAACCCTAAGACTTATCCGTAACACGAATGATCCGTTTTGGTCTACAGAGGTCAAAATTTAATGAAATTATTTTTAGATGAAACTAGACATCTAGATATTTCTAATCATATAAATTATAAACTTATTGAACCTAAAATGGGAGAGTTACAAACTTTTGAAGTAACCTCTTGAATCTTGCCGATTGTTCTGACCAATATGGATTGAAAGGTATAACTCCCCTATACAACTTCAAATTTAGTGAAACCAATTTTTTAAGATATCAAACATATAAATGATCATGCCATAAAAATTTCAGATTCATATCTTAAGTACATTGCTCCCAGAAATTCTTCAAAGTTATCCTATGTCCTGTTCGAGTTGTAATAAGGGAATCTCCTTTAGCCTAATTTGAAAGCTTGTAACTTAGGCTCCACTTACTCATTCGAAATGAAATTTGTGAAAATGAAATATGGTTCAATTAACTTTATTTAGATATAAATTTTGGATAAAATTAATGAAAATTATATTTTTAGTAAATTTTTACAGTTACTGGCTCAAGTCTGTCCACCAACAAGGCAGCCTTGAATAAAATTTCAATAATTCAATTTATACTTATCAAAACTTAGTGAGACAAAAGGAACTAAAATTAGACTAAAAATGCCACAACATACTAAATTTTTAGATTTTGGTGAGTTAAATGAAATTATGGTGTAATTTATGAAACAGGACAAATTTAAGAGTTTCAAAATGCCTTGGCAGAATTTGATTCGTGGAAGGTTCTTGAACCATGAATAGTCAATGCATGAGAATTATTGCTAAGATTCTCTATTAAACTATTGTAAATGTTAATATATGATTATGATTGATTTTGGTATCTTGATTGGCTAACTGAAAATTACTCTATTCCATTTTGGGGAAGCATTATATTTAGCCATTATGCTACCGAATATTTCGGCAGGATGCATATGAATGATGTATTATGATTTTAATTCTCTTAAGTTTGATTATTCATGAGTACATGAATTATGAGAAATGTAAGGATTCCATATCACTTGGTCCAGCCCCGAAATAAATTAAGAGGACTAGGATTGGTAGGGGAGTCGGGGAAAGTAAACCTAACAATCCAATATAGAAACGAGCTCAATCTTAAGAAATAAACTATTACCCAGGATTTATACAGGCAAGCATAAAAACTCATGATACAAGTTAAGAAAATGAGGTGTCAAGTGCATATGTATTAAAATCCATTTGCATTTCTTATACACATGAGATGATTGATTACATACCTCGTCTGATTATAATTAGCTCTCTGCTTTATTCTTTACTGCTCATTGTATGCATTCTTATTTGTTTATTATTCTCATGAGTAAAAATGGAATTTTCTTTGGATGCGAAGGTTTCAACTCTTATAAAATTTGGAATTTTTACTTTATTATTCATGTTTCTACATAACTAAACTAACTCAAAGCAATTGAGAGTGATGGTGATGTCATATCATGATAGTTTAGGGAGTCCTACTGAGAATTTTTTAAATTCTCATTCTAGTTATATGTTTGTGTCATTCTCAAACGGTGATGATAGCGACAATAGTCTTCTTCGCTGAGGTGCCTGAGTGGCACTGGTATTATGATTCGTTTATGAATTTCTTGTACTTGACTGCTACCTCTAGAGTTTGCCTGTACATATTCTTCTGGTGGGCCTTTAATGTACCCATATTCAACCCCTTTTTGACCCAGCGGCTCCTTTCCCAGGAGTCCCACTGTATATGGCTCACCCAGACCCTATCTCTCCACACCAGGCTTAGCCACCTATAATACCACCCTATCCTGTACAGCTGGAGTCCTCTAAGACGGTTAGAGATGATGGATTCCTCTTCCTCATCATTATCAACTCCTGATGACGGCTACGCACCAGCCAACCCCGGATCCATAGACCCTATGCCGAACGGATTCCTCTCTTCGAGATGCGCTTAGTGGAGTTATCCAACTCTAGAGACTGCAATTTTGTATAGAGTAGCCCTCTTTTGGTGTCTTTTATATGACCGTAGGCTATAGGCACAATTTATTTTTTGTTTTCTCATGTATCCATACCAATTGAAATGTCCTCCTGAGGACCCATACTGAGTCGAGGTTCACAGACATAGACTGAGTTCTTTTTTGTTTTGATGGTCCTATTTGATGTACTTAGTACTTACATGTATGAATGCATGAGTTGATATGTGTGTGTGTGTGTGTGTGTGTGATGTATTGTGATTTACTACTAAGGAACTTCTGCTTGTACCATTTATATTTCTTTATATTGCGATGCAATCTGTACGATATGTAATTTGACCAACAAATAAACACCACGTAAATAAAATGAAACCGATAATCCACGCTTGATTAAAATCAACTTCGCCAAATTAAGAATTTAAAAGTAAATTAAACGAAAGTTAGTAATACATGGCAAACTACCAAGTATAACATTATAATTTAAGCATAGTATTATATTTGGTAGGATGTTATACAGTCTATCATACATCCATACTCAATTTAGAGCAAACATTGTATCTTAACAATATCACATACCTATAGAGCATAACAATCACACGTCAATTAAAAAAATTGGACAGAGTCACCTTGAAAATTAGGAGTCTCCACTAGTTCTTCTTACAATAATTTTTTAGTCTACAGCAATCCACACTATCAAAAAAAACTTTGACAAAGTTTACCCTTAAAATAAAAGCCTTCGATTATTATATTATAACAATTATTAAATTTATACATCTAGACAGCGCAAAAATCTAGACAAAAGCTCTCCTTGAATAACAAACTAACCTTCACAAAAATTATTTCATTTAATTCAAGCCATTATTAAATTCATTACAATATTTATTTAATTCAAGCAATATTTTTAAATATTCAAAAAGATTTGGGCAAAATCTCCCTATAAATTAGGAGTCTTTACAAAAATTAATTTAACAACTAAACACAAATAACAATATCTTATTTCATCACCATAATTATTCAATTCAAACAATATTCTAAATGATCAATAAAATTGGGTAAAGTCTCCTCTTAATTTAGGAGCCTCCACAAAATTAATTCATCAGTCAAGCACAAATAACAAATACATGCAATCATGCAAAGTGACTAGATAATCCTAAAAATCTTTCTAGAATGTACCTCTTTATTTTATATTATGCAGGCACATAGCATCACAGCACATAATTCAAGCAATGGGAAGGAACTCTAAGCTTTCCCTAATCATACAATCTCATCCTCCTTATTCCATCCTAGAATTCTATTCTAGAAAATTTAAATCTCTAATATTTCATAAAACATAAAGTTAAAAAAAAAGGTACAATATACATACCTAATGCACCAAAATGTTCCAATTACTGACTGCACCAAAATGCAAGCTCTCCGAATGCTCCCAATGAGATCTTTAACAATCAACATAACAAAATAAGTTAGTTAACTAACTTAGAAATTAAAAACTTTGAGTAAAGAATTGGAAAAAAAAAAGAGGCCAAACCAAAAAAATAAACTGATTAAAATGTTTAATAACTTACCACGAACTCAATGGCAGTTTTCAGCAGCAAAATGGAAGCTCCAATGGTGGTGAAATAGCCAATGATCGTGTGGTGGTGCGAGAGAGAGAGAGAGAGAGAGAGTAGAAAGAGAGAGAACAATGGAAATGAGGAAGAAGAAGGGGGCGTTTGCGTTTAAACGAAGAGTGTTATTATTATCGACAAATTTTCCGTCGGTAAAAATTAATGAAACGATTTGTTTCATTAATCTCCCATTACCTATGGATTTTCTGTCAATAAAAAGGAAAACGAAACGTTTTAGGCAGTAATGGCTAAATTTCAAATGTCGATGAAAATTCCATCAATAATATTTAAAATATTTTAAATAAATAAAAAACAATATTCAAAATGTTATCGGCGACCTATCCATCAGTAACTCCCAGAATGAATAATTAATTTGTTTAGTTACCGATGGATAGATCGCTGGTAATTATTTAAATTGTTAAATTAAATTAAAATGAATCTGAAAGATGTTATCAGCATTCATTTTGTCGATAATTTAATTTTTTTACGGACAGAATAGTCGTGGGTAATGTTTTAAATTTGTAAATTAAATTAAAATGAAAATAAAAAATTATACCTATAGATTCCGTCAGTAATCATTGGGTGCTGTTACGCACTAAAGTTAATCTACATATTTACTGACGGATTGTCACTTCCATTGGTAATTTTAGATTTAAAATTTTCTTGTTTCTATCGATGGTCAATCTATTGGAAATGCTAACGGATTTTTGCCGTCGATAAAATCCGTCAATTTTTTGCGATTTTCTAGTAGAATTTCTTTCTAAATAGTGACTATTATTTATTATAGTAGATTGAAGATGATTTTGAATTTGAAATTTAAATTTTGTAAGTAAATTATATGAATTGTGAAATGTACTTTCTATTTTTAGTAATGAAAAATAAATTAAAAAATAAAATTATCAAAAAATGATATCAGAATAAACTTTTCTTGCGATGATCTTTATTTTATATGTAGTATAGATACATATTTTTTTGTTAAACATTAATCTAATATTAATTTTTATTATTAATTATAATTTATTGTTTTTATAGTCTTTAATTTTGATCACATTTTTTATTTTTACATAATTATTAGATATTACAAGTATTTATAATTAATTTAATAATATAATTATTTATATCTAAATATTAAACTATTTTCCTTAAGTTGTTTGAATACATTGAGTGTTTTAGAAACATCGTCAATATTAAAAAATTACTTTCATCTAATAATATATTATTATATTATTTAATAAATTTAATATCTCATGTAGGTGGAAAATTTTTAATGCTGACATCGTATGTCAAATAAATATATAATTATTTCATACATCAAGTGATAGCCTAATAGCTACTGAATGGGCTGAGCCAAGAGAAAATCCAGAGGAAGACAGCAATAGGCCCAAGAGGACCATTAGAAGGCCACAAGCATGGGACAATTACTTGAATTTTAGCCTACGTGAAGTGGATCTCAGGTAGCGTAGCAATATTTTTTTTCTTCCCGGGAAAGTGAATTCATTTTCATATCTAGTAGGAGATTTGAAACAATATTTTAGAAAATATTACATTTTGGAGAAGAAAAAGAGGCCCCAAAATATTTCCACCCTGCATGGGAATCCAATATTCCCTTAGGAAGGAAATGTGTACTATAGTGAAAAGATCAAAATACCTTTGTCATTATCCACCTATGCCTTCATCAAGGGCACTTTTGAAAATTTACTAAATATTTTCAAGAATTTAATTTATACACCAAATACATCTAAAATATCATTCCCAAAAATAAAAATTTATTTTGTCAACCCAACGTCCCTTAGAAATATGAGAAAGAATGAGTAGTTGAGAGGTGTAGGCTAATGATTGGGTAATTATTGTAGGAGGTTCTTATTTTGTCCTAGATTCTTGGACTCTCATGTGTATATTGCATGGAATTGCTATGAATGAAGGATATCTAACATTCATTACAGTGTATTGTTATGAGAAATTCTTGCATGGTCGTAGAGCACTACATGACTGTGCTCTCAGCCAATCATGTGATTATATTTTTTATGAAATTTACCACTAACATACAATTCTATGTAAAATGTACTTACATGATTGGTTAATAACATAGCAACGTGGTACTCCAAGATCATATACAAGTATATCTCATATTGTTATACCATTTCTCAACAGTGCTAGTCTTGTTATTTATTGTTGTCAAACATGTTAGCTCCCATGATTATCGTTATTTAATGGATGCACTACGTTGTAATGTAACGAGTCCAGGAAATTTGGGGCTTCACCCTTGGACTTGGGCGGCCCCAAATAAAAAATGAAGCACGAACAAATAAAAGGGAAGCTGCGGCTGAATGGGAGGCATGGAAAAAGTGGTATATGCTTCCCCTCTAATTAGAGAGGAGAAGCATATACCACTTCTTCTTCTCATTCACGTCCCTTAATCCTCTTCTGAACCCTTATTCCCTTTACCTCTCTTCTCAGGTAATTGGCTGGAATTTCAATTGGCATGAATAGTGTGGTTACTGAACCATTGCCGTGAAGCTCTTACCAAGTAATTGGTTCTTCCTTAGAGCTGTTAGTTTGTGGTTTATCCCCATACTGTGTTGTGAACTCTTGCTCTCTTCCTTCTGTTCATTGAAATATACATCATACACGCTACACTAGTACCGCTTTTGCAATCTCCAAAATGAGAAAAGGTTTTTGCACCTAATCATAATATATTATATTGCCATCTAGGAACCCTTTTGAATCCATGTGTTGGAAAGGTGTAGTTGTAGCCAAGGTTAAGAAAACCAAACCGGACATCGAACTGATCAAGGCAGGAGTTCAAAGGTTTAGAGGTCCAACCGGTTCAACAAGGGATTTCGCTAGAATATAATAAAATATATTTATTTAATTATTTATACATATAAATATATATAAATAAAATTAAAACACAAAAAATTATAACATAATTAATACAATATATATATAATTTATTTATTATTTAAAAAAAATAAAAAAAAGCATTTTACAAAAAAAAAAAAAAAACCTGTGAACCGTTAAAATCGGTCCGATTTACACAAATTTTAGCGGTTCAACCCGATTCAATCCAATTTGCCACCAGTTTTTGAAGTCAGCGGTTTAAGGATAGTGACCGGATCGGCCTAGTGACCGGTTCCCAGTCCAACCGGTTCGGTCCGGTTCGATTTTCTCTTCCATGGTCATAGCAATCACAGAACACAATGGTCATATCCATAATATTTTAATATCTTTATAGTGAGTTTTGAGTACAAGTGAAAATAAGATTATTTTAATAATTGATCATAATTATAATTAATTTTTTATAATTAATTATAATAAAATTAATTTTATATTTAGATGTATTAATTAAAAATTAATTTGTAAAAATATTATAACTTCAAAATAATTATCTTGTACTTATAATTAAAATGCTCGGAGCTAACTCTTTTTTAAAAGAATTATAGTACAAATAAAATAAATTGAAAATTATAATCACTTTTATTTTTTTATTATACATATCAAATTATATTAAAAATATATTTTACGAGAAAAAGCTATTTTGGAAAAAAAAATAATATTCTCGTCAAATATGCACATGCACTCATATTATTTTATATTTTAATAACTTATATTATTTAATTATATTTAATTTATTTTGTTATATATACATATATATATTTATTTATTTATTTATTTATATTCTAGTTTTGTTATATAAGTAAATTTAAAAAAATCTCTAAAAACAGTATATAATTTTAAAAATTTTCATAAAAATATGCGCTTACATGAGTACTACTCAAGGAAAGAAGTATTATTTAAATTGAGTTAAGATTAAGTTATAGCAATGTAACTTTAAATACAGTTACACCGCTTAAAAACTCTCTATATAATATATTTTTTATCGATTCAATTGTTGAATTTTAATTATCTATTATGAAAATTATTTGTACCAAATTTTATAAAAATTAAACATTATTAAGAATGTAATTAAATAACTCTTATTCATATGCATTTTAAACATATATATTATATTAATTTTAATGTATATAAAAATTATGTCAAACAGTTTAGATTAATCTAAAATTTTATAGATATAATCTATAAGATATAAATTTATAATCTAATAGTGGGTTTTGTGAAAAATTATACTAATAAAAAGGTATTAAATAGTGTAACAGTTGTTTCAAATTACACCAATATAACTTGATCCTAACATATTTAATTTCGTTTGTTCTTCTCTTTTCCCCAGCGTCATTTAAATTCCGTGGTCTTTTTGTGTTTGATCTTGGTAGGAGTTCCTTTTGTTGTGTTGATTTCCGGGGATATTCTTGTTTTCTGTATTCTTTTTTTCTTTTTGCTTCTTGTGTTCTGCTCCTCACTGGTCTTTGGTGAGTTTGAGCTTTTGAATCTATCAGCACAAAAAAGTGGTTGATAGAGGGTTTCTGTGCATGATAATGGAACGATTCTTTTAAGGAACGATTCTTTTTAGGAATAAAGAATTGTATTTAATTTTTATGTATGATCAGTTATTTAATTATATATTATTACATCAATAGAAATATTTGACTTAATTATCTATTATTTTAAAAATCTTATAAATAGAAATATCTAATTAAAAGATAATATAAAACTCTTTCGTGCTGACAGCACTTCAAAATTAATTTCCAAAGAATTTTACGATATTTCCATATGGTATCCTATGTGATTAAGAGGATGCTTTTGCCAAAATAATAATAATAATAATAAAACTTACACTCATGAAACATGCAGTTTAAAAATGATAAAAGAAAACAAGGAGTGGAAAAGAAAAGTCAGTAGAGTTAAATAAACTTTTAAAAAGATTGAAAAACAAAAGAAAAAGTTTATAATATTCCTCCTTCCGAGTCAAAAAGCAAAAGCACTTCCCCGAATTCTAATTGAGATGACAGGTAGAATAGAGGTGGAAAGAGATTAATTACACAGGGAGAGAAAGCCCTATATATGCATGCTACGCCAACCTGCCAAGCTATTCACAAAGACCACAGGAAAAGAAATGGGCAGCTCCAGCGTTTACCTTCACCTTGTTGTTACATCATTTCTTCTTTTCACTTTCTTGCCGGAAGCTGTCTATGGCAGCAAAAAGGTAGGCTCGTTTTGTTTGTTGCTTATTTATTTTGAAATTTCTACTTTGAAATTGTGATAATGCATTTGCTCGTTTTGCTAAATTTTCCACCATTGCTTTGTGGTCATGAGTCGCATTTCACCAATTGTTGGTTTTCAAATCTCTGTTTACAGTGTTATATTGTATACTTGGGAGCACATTCTCATGGTCCAAGCCCGACGTCTGTTGACCTTGAAGCCGCCACATATTCTCATTATGATTTACTAGGTTCAGTTTTGGGAAGGTATAAAATCATGCGTTTATAAATTTTGATTTTTTTTTTTTTGGGTGTTTAAACGAGTATAAAATATTTAATGTGTGGTTGATTAAAGTGGTAGGTGCTTGACCTCTTAATCAAAGGTTTCGGATTTAATCCTGGGAGTAGAAAAAAAAATTTTATTAGGAGATCTTTATTCCTTTCATGAACCTCTATTATCATATTAGATTAATCAAACTCTTAGTAATAAAGTCCAAATATAAATGATTTCATCAAAACTAAAAAAAAAGTTTGACAAAAACTATTTGAAAAATCTCTTTTAATTATGTACCCCACGTCATTGGATGATAAAAGTTTTAATACTGTCGGTGTAATAAATTTAAACTTATTAAAACCATTAAAATCAACAAAATGCTCTAGTACGGAAAAAAAAACTAATTGATTAATTGTGTGTATATTCTTTCCCAGCCATAAGAAAGCGAAAGAAGCCATTATTTACTCATATAATAAGCACATCAATGGCTTTGCCGCCCTACTTGAAGAGGTAGAAGCAGCAGATATTGCAAGTGAGAATGCTTCCACTATCATCAGCATCTTCCAATCATATGGCATTTTCAACTCATTTTTGGTCATTGACCCTGTGCAATGATTACCTTGTCAATCTCAATTTTGCTTCAAATTAATTAGTTGACACAATGTTTCGACTGGGGCAGAAAACCCAAATGTGGTGTCCGTGTTCTTGAGCAAAAAGCATAAACTGGTTACAACCCGGTCGTGGGAATTTCTTGGCCTGCACAGAAATGCTAAGAATTCAGCATGGCAAAAGGGAAGATTTGGTGAAAATACAATCATCGCCAACATTGACACAGGTAATTAATCAACCATGATGAATTAATTTCTATTATTTTTTCAGAGAACAACATTCTGTACTATTGATAATTACCAATGAAAAATTTGCCAATATCTGCAACCATATGCAATAAAATGTTTAATCGGGGTTGAGTTATTGAAAGACGGTTTATGTTGTCATAATATATCAACTTTATTCTTAAATAAATAGAAGTGACAAACTTTTGATTATATTATAAACTGATTCAATGTATCAATTTTATTCTTAAACCTACGTACAAAACTGTTGGTTGAGAATGCCATTTCTATTTCATTCAAATTCTATAAAATTATCAGTTCGTGAATCGAATGTCACACATTGAATTTACAGGTAATTAATTGCTAATTTAAAATATTTTATCAATTCTTAATCGGTATGATCATTTTTTTTGGAGAGCAATCAATATGATCTTTTTAAAAAGTGAAAATTTTGTAACAATTATTTTTTCCAAATAACAAATCAAAAAATGATTTTTCCCAAATAAGAACATAAAAAAGCAATGTTTTTTTTCCCGCAGTAATATTGTAATATATTGTGTACAAAATGTAAGTCTCTTGTGTCAGGTCTTTAAAGTTTTAGAGAAAAATGGCAACAACTAAAATGAAGTATTTTTAAATCTAAAGTAACGTGTCCAAATTCTTTAATTGTATCCCGATTTCGTCTTGAATAGGTGTTTGGCCAGAATCCAAAAGCTTCAGGGACAACGGATATGGTCCTGTCCCTTCAAAATGGCGCGGGGGTAGCGTCTGTCATATAAACAAACTCCCCGGTTCCAATAGAAATCCTTGTAACAGGTTATTTTTCTCCTTTGGTGCTGCTACTGAAGCTTTTCCAATATGGTTTAAATAGTTAACTTTTATGCATCCGCTTATTGCAAATTTATTTGGAAAGACATGAAAGCAATTTATTTCTATTTTTTGTTGCGTTTATGCTTATTAATTTACCATCAATTTGCACTGAAATGATGAAAGTATATATATATGTAGCCCCCCGAGAGTTGTTAGAGTAAATGGTAATCCGAAGTAAAACAATTACATGTCCAATAAAAAAATAAAATTTATCCGTTACTAATGTATTTTTTGTGTTATCAATTTATCAACCATAAAAATATTAAAAATCAAGCAAAAACAAAAACATCCAGAAAACATAACTAATGGCAAAAGGATGGGGACTAAGCAAAATCGACAAAGTGAAGACGAACTATAGTACCGCTCACTTTTTTAAAGTCGAACAGCTGTCTCTTTAAACTTAGCTCCAAAAATTTGGGGGAGGCAGCTGCCCCGATTCCCCGAGTAAATTCCGTCCCTGTATTTTAGGGTGGTTGTCAAAATTATAAGGGTGTAATTTGGTCGAGTTACTTCGGGTTTGTCGGTTTGGTTTAATCTAGGTTGGTTCGGGTCACATGTTTTTTATTTAAAAAAAAATCTATCAAAAAATACAACAAAAAATATATACCATGAACATCATAAATTTCAATTTGACCCGCATTTTTTTTTTCATATATAGCATACTAAACACACACACATAGCCAAATTTCATTACAATAATCAGTAAAATATGATTTATTAACCACATATAAATCCCTAGTCAATAATGTAATTAACATTAACAGTATATATATATGTCGGATCATCGGGTTAGGTATCAGATCATTAGGTCTGAAATTGCAATATTTGATGTCCGGAGCAATCAAAAACAGGTGGAGTCGGGTTCTAGCTAATTATACACTATGACTGGAACCAACCCAAGCCAATTAATTTAAATGGGTTGGTTCAATTTTTCAGGTTTAATAAATGGGCACCAAACCAACTTACACCTCTACATAATTCTGATTCTAACCCAAAATAAGGTTAATTTTAAATTTATTTTAGGGTGCTTATCAAAATTTTGATTCTAACAAAAAATAAGGTTCAGTTTAATTGATATATTTTTTTTACGTGTATAAATGATAAGTAAACTTGACATTATGGCTAGGGATATAAAGTATCCCTAACGGATGTTTAATGAATAACGAGGAAAGGAATGGAAATATCATCAACTATCTTAATTTCCCAAAAGTTTGAGTTTAGTTGATGACATATAAATGGCTTTATACTTTAATATATTTTTTGGTGCAAAGGTATTTTAGGCTTGAAGTGTATATATTATCTTATGCTAAAATTTAATTTAATTTATTTTATTTAGAAGAAGAGTAGTATGATATGTAATTAGAATTATTTGTCAGATTTTTGCTAAAATTTGTCAAAAATAAAGAAAAGTGATTAGATACATCAACAAGGTAAATTAAAGACCTCTAATCCATCTAAGAATTAAAAATAATATCACATTATTTTGGTGAAAATTGTGACAATAAAATTTTAGTTATCTGATATTTTTCTTAGAAGAATAAAAGAGTAAAGATGGAACTGTAGACCACTTAGATATTTAAATGATTTTTAAAGAATGATATATAAAGAGGACGACACGACCGAAAAAAAAAAAAAAAAAAAGAGGACGAAATAAATTTAGTGAAATATTTATTAAAATCATCCCATCATGGTTCTTTCATCTATCTATAAACAGGAAGCTAATTGGAGCAAGATTCTTCCTCAATGGCTTTGAGGCGGCTAATGGCAAGCTTACCCCATTGCTGCATACGGCACGTGACCTTGTAGGCCACGGTACCCACACTCTATCAACAGCTGGTGGCAATTTTGTGCCAGGTGCAAGTGTGTATGCCGTTGGCAATGGCACTGCAAAGGGTGGGTCCCCGAGGGCCAGAGTTGCAGCCTACAAGGTGTGCTGGTCTCTAACCGATTTATCCGATTGCTTTGGCGCGGATGTGTTGGCCGCAATTGACCAAGCTATAAGTGATGGCGTTGATATCATCTCCATCTCTCTCGCTGGCGGTGGCAACCGTTTAGTCCATCCCGAAGATATATTTACGGATGTGGTCTCCATAGGGGCCTTCCATGCAATTTCTAGAAATATTCTATTAGTTGCCGCTGCAGGGAATGAAGGAGCAACACTTGGCACTGTTGTGAATGTGGCTCCGTGGATATTCACAGTCGCTGCTAGCACAATAGATAGGGACTTCAGCAGTACTATAACTTTTGGTAACAATCAACGAATCACGGTAACTCCAATATAGCCATATACTTCAGCAGTACTATAACTTTTGGTAACAATCAACGAATCACGGTAACTCCAATATAGCCATATATATGTATGACGTCTTAAAATCGTTTTAATTGTTAAAGAGTGCCTTATTTGTTTATTTAAAATCTAAACATAAAAATAATTTTTTACATTTTAATTTGGACAGTCAAAAAAACAATAAATTTGGAATCCATTATTTATTATTAAAACTTACCAGGCACCTTTATTAAAAAAAAGTAAAAATATCCAGACATCATTAATAATATTAAATAAAATAAATTAATTTTGGTATTTTAATATATTATTAATATACATTTTTTATATTATCATTTAATTATATGTTATTATATATATTATTAAAACTATCTTAGCTCTTATTCTAATTACTTCAAAATTTGACATATAAAAATATACAATTAAATAATATTTTATATTGTATAAAAATTAAATTCTTAAATTTCTTTTTTTTTTTTTTCTGTCTTCTATTTTCTCCCTCAGGGAGCCAGTCTTTACGTACACTTGCCACCAAACCAGGCCTTCTCCCTTATCCTTTCCACTGATGCTAAACTTGCCAGTGCGACGTTTCGAGATGCGTAAGTACAAACCTCAACAAGGATTTCTGCAAGATGCCTAGTTTGATTATTTAATGTCTGTTTCTTTCTCTCTTTTTTTTTTTTTTTTCTTTTTCTTTTTTGTGTGTATCCTTTTGCAGTCAACTTTGCAGGCCAGGAACACTTGACCCATCAAAAGTAAATGGCAAAATAGTGGCCTGCCTTAGAGAAGGAAAAATAAAATCAGTTGCTGAGGGTCAAGAAGCTCAATCCGCAGGTGCAAAGGCAATGATCTTGGGCAATCAAAAGCAACATGGGAATACACTTCTCGCCGAGAATCAAGAATTGTCCGCTGTGGCCTATTGTCCACCACCTCCACCTCCAAATCCTCATCGTTATGACATAACTGCCACGTAATTATAACCTTCTCCTACGTCGCCTTTTAATATCGTTACATTATTCATTCAAATCTGTCATTTGCACCATGTTTTTGTATCGATGAACGATAATTCAGTTATTAATCAATAGGGTATATACATTAACTATGAAGAAAGTCATTCGTTACATTTGGATCAGTTTAATAACCAATTTATATATATATCAAACCAATATAATACACTTCATTAATGAATAATTAAGTCAAGGAGAGGCTGCTATCGAACATTTAATCATACAAGCTATCAAGGTATACTGTGTATCCTTTTTTTTAATTTTTAACATTTACAAAGTAATGAAATAATTTTAGTCAATACTAATCAAGGTAAGATTGATGTAAAAAATTTCGTAAGTTTTCCAAATAGATGTTACGTATGAAGGGTTCCCATATGCATGTACACTAATACTAATTAACTACATTTATATTGTAGTGATTCTATAATAAACTCGTCTACTACAGTAAGGCTGTCCCCAGCAAAAACATTGTTTGGAAGAAAGCCAGCTCCAGTTATGGCTTCATTCTCCTCTAGAGGACCCAATAGGATTCAGCCATCAATACTTAAGGTCTACACTTAAATTCGTTATCAACTATATAGTATAGTACTTACATATATGCTGTCTTGATTTTTACGCGACTGGTTTTGTTTTCGGCTTCAGCCTGATGTCACTGCACCTGGGGTGAACATACTTGCTGCCTATTCACCATTCGCAACTGCATCTAACCTACCAACAGACACTCGTCGAGGGTTCTTATTCAATGTGAAGCAAGGAACTTCTATGTCTTGCCCTCATGTCGCTGGCATTGCTGGACTTCTCAGAACTCTCCATCCTAATTGGAGTCCCGCAGCTATTAAATCTGCAATCATGACCACCGGTAATATATATATATATATATATATATATATATACACACACACACACATAACTTTTTAATTACTTTTAGTATCACGCTTTATATTATCATAGCCATAGACGCAATAAGATTATGTTGGCTAAAACAGTACATACCTTGTGGACAGAGTTTGACCGTGCGTCCCTTGTTACCCAGGACAGACAAACTATGTTCACAACTAAGACTGATATATAAAAAAAATTTATATTGATAGTATATTAAGAATATATATAAGTTTAAATATATTTTTAATTCCTATAAATATAAGTTATTTTAATTTTGTTCATTCTATAATTTTTGTTTTAGTTTTGATTTCTCTTTTTTCTATTGTTAGATGTTTTGGTCTTTACCACTTAGACTCGGTGTTAAGGAATAATATTTATAAAAAGTAATAGAAAATTTTTAAAATATTTATAAGAATAAAAATAAAATTTCCAATTATTTTTATGAACTAAACACATGCTTTAAAATACTTATTAAAATGAAAATTTAGAATGACAAGAACAAAATATTAAAAAAAAAAAAGGAAGGTGAGATTGAACAAAATGAAAGCAAAAATTTTAAAGAGAATAATATTAAAAGGATTTAATTTAAATACACTGACATTGTAAAATAGCTAATAGAAATAGTGAAAAGTGTCAACTCATACAAATAACTGTTTATTATAATAAAAAATCTACCATAATTTCTTACTTTTCACTATTTTTATTAGTTGATAATGTAAAACTGTTTTACTTAGTATATACCAATTAAATTTATATTAAAATGACCCGTCCTATTTCCATAAGCTTTTTTAACCTATTCAAGTATGTGTCCTTCCAGCAACCACACGGGACAACACAAACAGGCCGATTCGGGATGCATTTGACAAGAAGCTAGCGACTCCTTTTGCTTATGGCTCAGGACATGTTCAACCTGACCTTGCAGTAGATCCTGGGCTTGTTTATGATCTAAGCATTACCGATTACCTGAAATTCTTATGTGCTTCTGGATATGACCCGCAACTCATTTCAGCACTTAATTCCAACAGGGCATTCACTTGTCCGAAAAATCAAAGCATAATTGACTTGAACTACCCTTCAATCACATTGCCAAATCTTGGGTTGAGTGCGGTAACGGTTACTCGTAAAGTCACCAATGTAGGCCCTCCAGGCACATATGTTGCAAGTGCCAAATTGGATGGATACAAAATTACTGTTGTGCCCAATTCCTTGACTTTCACCAAAATGGGTGAAACGAAGACATTACAGGTTACTGTGCAGGCATCAAGTGTGATTAAGCGGTATAATTACCAATTCGGGGAATTGCTATGGACAGATGGGAAGCACAAAGTCAGGAGTCCTATTACAGTCCAGCGCCGCAAGTGAAAAATCTTCTCCTGAAATGGTTGCGTTAATACATCTTACTAGCTGGTGTGGATGCATGCGTGTAAAGTAATGTACGTTAGACTATTGGGGTTTCATGTTAGCATAGTATTGTGTGCTTTTGAATAATTTGATGCGTGGGAGCACGGCATCTATACCTCATGCCTTCTTTTTCTTCGATTGTGGGTGCAGTGAACGTGCTTGCACCATTATCAGTGTGTTTTTAATATAAAAGCTTATGTTAGTTGTCAAATCTCCAAATTGTTCTTCTAGAATTTTTTTAAAGGCGAAAAAGATGTTGAGAATTAGGCACTATTCTCATTCCAGAGAAGGAAGTCTCTTCCGATATGAATTGTCAAAAAATAAATAAGGGTCGGATTTAAAATGAAATGTAATGTACATGCCAGGATTTTAAGTTCATAATAATAAGGTAAGCAACTGAAGTAGTGATGTATACGAGTCAATCTGATTGCTCGACTCAACTTAACGTAAAATAATTAAGTTAGGCTGGGTTATTGGCTCAATTTGAGTTTATCCCAATTAATTCGATCTAGAATTCGTTCGAGTATCGAGCTCAAAAATTATTTCAAGAGCTATTTTTGTTATTTAATTTCTTCCCTCTTTAGTCCTTCTAAACTACCCTAACTCAAGGCCTATCAAATATAAAAAACATTTCATTTTCTCTCATCTCTTTCTCAAAGCTTCGTCTCCTCAACTCTCTCTAGCTTTAGTCGCTGCTAAGCCACCACTGCTTCTTGTCCATCAACTCGTCACCATAGCTCCTTGGTTCGCTATTGCCCAATCAACTTTCGCTCACTAGTGGTGCATCTTCGTGGTTAGGGTGCATCTTTGTCGTCCTACTCTCATCATTGTCAGTTGCCACCACTTGGTCTTCCACTAATTGCCTGGTTTGTGTTGATGATTTTGCTCTCCTTTGGTCCTTAGTTTCTGTTGTGAATTTTGCCCAATATTGTGCAAAATGATTGTATATTTCTTGGTTGTGAACTTGTGATTGAGTGACTTGTTAATGGGGAGGTCATGACGTTATTTTTTAAAAAAATTGCTCATATAATTTTAGGTAAGGAATGACAGTTAGATAAAGTCATCTCCAAATAGGCAATACTAGGATTTGATCTTCTGATGTTATATAGGTAAAGTTTGAGTTACAGTTCACTCCCATTATAATCAACTACTTTTTAGATAAAGAAATCATATTAAATTGGTAATAATGTGGAATGTAAATGATTATCGAAAGAGGAAAAATGCCAACAAACCTAAAGTGAAAGAGAATAAATTAACAAGAATATAATGGATAAATGCAGGAAAGCAACGTTTCTATAGTTTAATAAAAAAGTGTACTGAAAAGATATGTAAATGACAGGAAAATTATAGGAGTGGAAACGTAAAAGAGGGAAACAAAGTTTAGGTAAAAAGCACAAAAGATTAGGAAGACAAGCACAAAAAGTGAGTCAACGAATAATAATTGAAAGTTTGGTTTTAGGAAAAGGAAAATACTAAATGGTGCGAAATTTTTTTCACGAAACTGTGTAAGAAACTACAAATACAACATGATAGTTTTATGTCTTCTTTTCAATTATTTTCTCTCTCCTCTCTCTACATACTTAATCTTGCCATCGATTAGTTTTACGATGATTCATAATAGTTTGACAAAAATATTTTCGTACTCTACAGCACCGCTCTTAGAAAAATTAAACTATATCGAATATTCAACAAATAAAAAATAAAGAAATATTCTTTGTATTACTGAGTTGGTAGACACCCTTAAACATCCGGAGAAAGAAAAAAGAAAAAAATTATAAAAAAAATAAAATAAGTAAAACAATTGATGAAGAAAGAAAAAACAAAAAGAAAGTATTGACATATCCAACTTTTTTATTATACAAATAATATACCCCTAAAAAACATCTCTCTCTCTCTCTCTCTCTCTTTTCTTCGTTTTATGATGTTTCCTTTTATAAGTTTTATTGAGGAGTTGTCATCCTTCTTTTTCTAGTGACAGTCCCACTTTTTTTTTTCACTTAAATATATTTTTAATCCTTATAAATATTATGAATTTTAATTTTGGTCCATATAAAATTTTTTTTATTCAGGTCCAAATATTTTCAAAAAATATTTGACTTTGATCCCTATAAAAATTTTATTTGGATGTAGACCGAAACATTTCCGAAAAATATTTAGTTTTAGTCCTTGAGATATTATGATAATTGATTTCAAGAAACTCAAACTAATATTCTAAAGGACTTAAACTAAATTATGATAATTTTTTAGAGACTTAAAACAAATATATTTACTTTGGTATAGGGATGAAAGATTAAACAAAATAATAGTAGGGACTTAAACCAAATATTTTTTTCAAATATTCGAATCTAAACCAAAATTTATCTTTTATAGGGGTCAAAACTAGAATTTGCAACATTTTCAAGTACCAAAAATATATTTAAGCCTTTTTTTTTCCATTGCTAAGTAATCTTTTTTTTTTTTTAATCAATAGAAATATTGTTTGAACTTATAACCTCATACAAATTATTCAAATCTTTCACCATTAATCTACTCCTCGTGACTTTATTACGTAGTATTCTTTTTATCTAATAAATAACTTAGATATATTAGATTTCAAGCATAATTTTTAGATTTGTTGTTTCTATGAATGCCAGATCTTATGTCTTTTGTTTTGTTTTCATTATTCCCTTTATGGTTGTTTTAGATTTCCCTTGTGGATGTTTCTATCTTGATAATTATTTAAATTTTTTTTTTGGATATATAGGCAAAAGCTCACCCCAAAGAAGGGAGCAAGAACAAAGTTAATGAATACAAAAAACCAGCATCACAAGAGAAGAAAACCAACACACAAGCCAATAACTCAGACAAAACAAAACATGAACACAAGGCAACAAGTCCTACAAAATAGATAACATCAACAGAAGCTTATATATCGAAATGCACCTTTCTACATAAACCATTTATCTTCTGCTACTTAACCATCTCCATTTCCTCAAAGCAGACGGATTGGATTCTAGTTCTTCAACCATCTCATTCTTATTTGTTAGCAGGGCTTTCAACCAGAAACCCCAACGCAATTTGATCAATCTTGATTCTAACTCCTATATTGATTTGTAATTTTTAAATATCATCTTATTCATAATATTTTGCAATGTCCAAATAGTCACATAGAATAACATAATCCACATCTTTTAGATGGAGATGTTTAGATCTATTTTGAAAAAAAACATGGCTGCATTATTTTTTATGTTAATCTTCAATGTGAAAGATATCTAGATATCAATAATCTTCAAGTAAGTGTCATTAAACTTACTTTTGAATGAAATTTTATTTCTTCATCATAAAAAAGAAAAACATCCAATTTTGTTTGCTTGAAAATTCTATTTTTTTCAATAAAAAATGAAAATACAGAACAAGGCTTAAGAAAACTCTCAAGAAAGAGAGAACCAAAGAAACATGTGTCCAGCCAAAAAATAAAAATCAAAAATAGAAAATCAAAACATAGGAATGGATCCACTCATATTAAATTTTCATATGATCTTGTTATATGTGATCTATCACCATTAATTTTTTTATGTCATACTACTATAATGGCCTATACGTTGTACAGTTTATTATCATAATATAAATTTATAAGTTAATTTATATTATAAGCTAGCAACCCAAAATAAAATTCTTACCTTTCTTCTTATATATCGTGCAATTTAGTTTAGTTATATTATATGAAAAGATTGTCATAAAATGTAATATAAATAAATTCAAATTTTATGAAACAGAACAAACATATATAACAATAATTATCTAAAAATTGTTTAATATAATAATTTTATTCTGTAATAATAATTATGTAGAGATGAATATTTTTCCTGTAAATTTTCTGGCTTATACAAAAGATTGAAATATTCAATTATAAAATATTAATTTTCATATTATCATGTCATCAAGAATTAATTAGTTGATATATATTTTTTTTAAAATCACTAACCCTAAATTTATATAAATGATTATTATAAAATATCTACTTTTAAAATTAAAAATTAAAATATTATCTTCATCAACATATTCATAAGTAAATATATTAATAGGTATAAAAATGTATTATTAAACGATATATTAGTATAAATAAAATAAATATTTAAAAGGTATGCTAGATATCATATAAATAAAATTAATTTTAATATCTATTTTGATAGAATTCATCATTATATGTAAAATAGTGATTCAATCAAACTACTACAACTTGCATTATAGTCTAGAGTATGCTTGACTCTATATCAAGAACAAAGAAAGTAAATGTTTTTTAGTTTTGTTATTTATTTTTAAAACTAAAATTCATCGTAAATTAAAATATGTTATAGGTATCATATGATAAGAACTGAAATAATACCATAAAACGTGACATTACAATAAAGCATCTAATATCAAAAAACATGACAAAACAAGGCAAAAGCCCGAACACAAAACAAAACTAAAATATCAAATAAAAAAAATTATAGAAAGATAACTGCATCAAATTTTTCTCTTAATAAATGAAATCAAATTAAAGAATTAATTAAAGGACAAGTCAAGTAAAAACAAGGGAAAAAAAGAGAGAGAATAAATTAAGCTATGGTAGCAACAATAGTAAGGAAAAATTAAAGGATGATCTTCAATAAATATCTTTAATAATGCATAATAATCCTAAAATTATTAATTAGGCAATGAAAAGAAAAATTAGACTCAAATACACAAAAGAACTAAAAACTATATAGTTAAAAGTCAAAAACTTTTGCCTATTAATTTTTTGTTTGATAAATTTTAAGTTTTTTGAATTTAAATTATATAAGTGATTTTTAGTAGAAGATTATTAAAAAAGGAAGTCAATTAAGTAGCTTTAATGATATGTTGGTATATACAATAATGACTTTTTAGGCTTTTTTTGGTACATATGAACTTTCAGGTTTTTGTTTATATATATATAATTTTAAAAGTAAAATATGTAAAACCCACTTCAAATATGACAAATATCAAAGCACTCTGTCAAATGGAAAAGTTGAATCCACGTGACAAAGTTAACTCAAGATTCTACTTTTATATATAATAATGAATATTAGATTAATTTTTTTGAACTGAGTATTGTAAAATAAATAACATTTTAATTTAAATATATCCATCAATCATGCACAATTTTGAAAATTTATCAAAAAAAGAATTAACGAGATCAAGAAATATATTTAATATAAATTATATTATCATATTATAGTTTTTAAGATTTGAATGGTTGAGTTTTTTTAGTAGAGATATTTTATCTAGAATCATAAGCAATTCTTATTTGATTGGCATGTGTGCTTTTTTGAGGAAAAAAAAAGGAATATAAATTAAAAATATCACAAAATATATTACTGCAAGTTAAATGAAATAAAGAATACACCCCTTTTGTGCTAAATAAAAAATGCTCCTAATCTATACAAAAAGAATTTTAGAGTTAGTATTAATTAATTTTTTCAAATATTTATCTCTATAAAAATTCATTTATAAAATGTTCAAAGATAATAATAGAATAATCTATATCTATAAAGCGAAGAAAATATACACAATTGACTTGTTACAAAAAAGTTATAGACACTAATTAAACAAACTGTGATATGAAAACTGATCAAATATAATAAGGACTAATATACTAAATATTGTGAAATAAATAACATTTTGATTTAAATATAAAACTCTAAATAAGAAGAGATAAATAAATAATTATTTTCTCAGAAAATAAAAAGACAAATCATTTAAATTTTAAGAAGTTATTAAAAAAATTAATGAGATGCAAAAACATTTAATATATATTTTATTGTACATATTGTAATCTATTAATGATAATTAGCTTGTATGGTTAAGTTTTTCTAGTAGAGGCTTTTCATGTTACTGGTGCCACATGAATAGTTATTATTGCTACTAAATGGTAAATTCATATTCCAAATGACAATACGAAAGTCCAGATAAGAATTGAGCTAAGGTCGTTTTTTTATATATTATATTAAATATTTTGTCTTGCTCATATCTTTTAAATTAATAATAAAAAATTACATATGATAAGGTTATACAAAAATTTAATATGAGAGAATTCATTCCCACAAAACATATGAATAAACAATAGCAGCAAAATATATATATATATATATATATATATATATTTATATATATATTTATATATATATATATATATATATCAGCAAACTCCCTTCATGTTTGTGTATTCAAGATTCCAACTAGTATTTTAAAAATGGAGTCAAATTAATTGTCTGGTTAAACTAATTGGATTGCATAACAGTTATGTTTTAATTTTTTTTTTTTTGTTTTATTACGATTTAGGTATGATTCAACCATAAATTTGATCGTTTGAATTAATTTAATCATAGATAAAAATCTTATTGATTTGATCTCTAATTTATCCTTTTTTTTTTTTGAAAAAAAATATTTTATCCTTTATACTATAAACTAAATACATTTTATCCCATAATTCTGAAAGCATATAAATCAACATCTAAACTTTTTTAAATATGTATTTTAATCCATTTATTAAGTTTTTATCCATTGTTAATGAAAAATAAGTGCATGGTATCTGTGAATTTTTTATCATGATATCATGTGTACTCTTGTTTCTAAACTAAAAAATAATGTATAATCCTATACCCTAAATTTTTCTAAATATACACTATTTTTATTAATAATAAATAAAAAAGTTAACAAAAAATTGATTTATATATTAAAAAAATTCAGAAATTAATTTACACATTTTCACAATACTGGAGTTAAGTACCATTTTTTCCCTCTTTAAAACATTGATTTCAATACGTGTCTTAACTAGATGAACATAAATTTTATTCCACGACTTTTCTCATAGCAAAATCAGCTACTTCTAGTCTTCTAATTTGTGTCAGTTCATCCGGCACTGTTCACATACATATTGTCCAATATGTAGCTATCAAGTTGCCTTTATCGTAAAAGAAGAATTTTCGCAGGTGCACAAGTGTATCATCAAAGGTTTAGCTAGACCGTTTTTTTTTTCCTTAGAGGAATCAATATTTAATATTTAATTTTATATAAAAAATAAAAATCATAATATATAAAATAAAATAAATATTTAATAATTAAAATTAGAGAGAGAGAGAGAGAGACATACACACACACACACATATATATATATATATATATACTAGTTTTTTATCCCGTATATTACATAAATTATGAAGTTAACTATTAGTGATTATAATTTCTATTAAATATATATATATATATATTTAAATTTGTTTATTTTTAAAAATATAAGTAAAATATTTAAATAAAAATATTTAGTTAAAATTTTTATTAAAATAAAGTGAACTAAAGTAAATATATGCGTATTATTTAAAAAAATAAAAAGACATATATCTAAAATTTAATAGTTATTTGTCTAAATTTTTATGGTTCATTTTGAATAATATTTATATTTATTTTTTAAATTCACATAAATTAATTAAATAAAAATTATTTTGTTTATTTTAACAATTTAAGTGATTCTTTTATGATGTGAAAATTTTTTACAATTGCTATTCTTTATATTTTAATTTCATAGAACTTGATCTTAATTCTATTTTGGTAACTTTTTTTAAAATACATCTAAAAGCTTACATATATTTACAAGAAAATTTCATACATTTTATTCCAAATTGCTATAGAAGATAAAAAGAAATATTAAGAAAGAGTTTTCGAGGAACATGAAAGGTCAAAATAAATATAATTCATATATAGTAATTAAAATAAATTTAATTAAATAAACATTTAAAGAACAATTAAAATTTTAAGAGTTAAAAAATTTAAAATTAATAGTGGAAGAACTAAAACATGACATTGATAGTGGAAGAACTTTTATATTAGTTTATAGATAAATAGATTGAATTATAAACTTCTCTTTCTTCATTTGAGTTCATGTAGAACCGTATTTTAGTTTAAAAAAATTATTAAACAAAATAAATTAATATAAATATTATTATAACATATTAAAGTATAATAAAAGGCTTATATATAAAATTAATTTTTTTTAAAGATATTAGCTACTAAGTAAATTGTCAGTTTGTTATTTTATCGTATATATATTTAAAAAGTTTTATATATTTTATAATAAAGAATTATAGAAATCAAAGAGTTAAGAAAATTTTATTAAAAGAAATGAAAAATTAAAATAAAGTAAAATAAATAGCTGTAATTAATAGTAATTAAAATAAATTTGAGAACTATCACATGACAATTGTAATAGAAAAGTAATAATGAAAGAAATGAGAAATTAAAGAAAAATTACAATTTCAAGGAATTTAAAGTTTAAAATTAAGAAAAAATAACATGTGGCATTGATGGTGAAAAAACCTTAATATTATATTATAGATTATAATATTTAAACA
This sequence comes from Pterocarpus macrocarpus, assembly GCA_031439585.1. NCBI lineage: Eukaryota > Viridiplantae > Streptophyta > Magnoliopsida > Fabales > Fabaceae > Pterocarpus > Pterocarpus macrocarpus. The sequence continues at coordinate 71,206,789 of CM062515.1, read as the reverse complement.
ACTAAATAAGTAAAGGATTTATAAAAATTTAACCAAAGGAAAAAAAAAATAGAGGGAGCCAAATAAAAAAGAAAAAAGAAAAATTTACAAAATGTTAAAAAAAAATTTGGGGGGTCGCCCCCATAAAGTACATGAGGCTCCGCCCATGGGACTAGTCTCACTTTACGGTGTCGGTGAGTTCTATCTTGTGAGAGTGGCCTGGTACACTTGTGCTTTAAAAAATTATAAGCGATCGAATACTGATCACCACAGTTGCAGTCACGTTGTCATCCATTTGAAATCTCTATCTAGAAGGAAGCACTTTTTTTCCACACAATATAATATGACATACTAGTACCTACCATTCTATTGTGATTGGAGAAGCATTATTTATACCATTTTTTAATATGAATATTTAAATATTTACTCATAATTTTAGGAAAAAAGTTATGAAAGAAAAAGAAAAAATAAAAAAATAAGTGGAGAGAAGATAGAGAGAAATAGTCTAAAGATATCAAATGATAGTATTTACAAAAATAATTTCTCTTGTAATTATTTCGATAAAGTTTTATATTCCTCATGTTTGAAAGTAGTCGTCTCTAGTCATCACATATGGATTATGAAAGAATGAAGATCAGTAGCGGGTCCTCTGACGGCACGACCATTTGTTCTGTAGTGAAAATCATGTTTATAGCCTGCATGTATAAATAGAGTGCTGCCAAGTTGCTTTTAATTATTTATCCAATAATGTGAGTTGATTTCGTCTCTAGCGTAATAGCTTACTAGGAATTCAACTTTCTTTCTGTACAGAATGACAAGACACCTCCATGTCTCCAATATCGTCAACATATAGAAGTTAAAAAATTATTATATGGCGTTATTTCTTCCTATACATATAGTGTTTGTCCTTCCCTTAGTTGTACCAACCATCCACCAATTATTTATGTACCTTTGCTTTCATAACAAAAGACTTCCTACTCACCGGTTGAATGAATATTTTTAGGAGGGAATGAAATTCCCAAATCTTATGGTTTTCTTTTTCGATAGAGAAGTTGCTTTCGGAGGGGGAAAGAACAATTATATGCAAGGAACCTGCCTTTTAAAATACTTTTTTTTTTCAAAAAAATGACAAATAAAGAGCATTAGAAGAAAAGTCAATAGAGCTAGAAAATGAGAAGTCTTAAGAAGAATTAAAAAAAAGAAAAGACAAAGTATGACTCATTACATTTTAAAAAGCAAAAAGCTAACATGGAGAATAAAAATAACGAGAGAACAGACAAGATAAAAAGTATACATCTTTTCTGGTTTCCAAATCTCCTCATGCCTATTATGCCCATTTATAGGTATATAGATAATGTTTGTTCTAACATATTGAAAAATTAATGAATACTTAAAGCTTTATGTAATAATTGTAAAGTAATGAGTGGTTTTTCTTTCATCATACATTTTGGTATTCGTGTAAAATTTTTGTTTATTTATCTAGGCTTTGTGTTTCGTCCTCAGCAATGGGCTTGGAGCATTTAATATTTATTATTCATTAATATTTGCAAAGTCGTGAAAGCAACTTGGGGAATTTTTGGTTGATTGGAAAATCCTGAAAGCAAGTTGGGCAATTTTTTATTTAAAAGTGGGAAGTGAAGATCTGTCTCTCTTCACTTTTTTATTTGTATGTCATCATACAATTAGATGTTTAAATATTATTTTTAAGAGATTTTCGTATACTAATTGAGGTTGTAAAATTTTCTTTCTCTTCAAAATTTTCTCTCTCTCTCTTTGAGTTAAAGGGAGATAATTTTTTCACTCCTTACTCTTGAACTAAAATTCACAGAAAATAACACTCAAATTCCTAATCAGATGATAGAATGAAAATAAAAAGTAGAGAAAGACATTATTTTACTCTCCCTTATGGTTTCCTAAAATCCCTCTAAATTCCTTTATGGTTTCCTAGTTGATCAAAAAAAAAAAAAAAAACACATGTTAGTGAATATTCTTAAAATTGAAGGGTTGTAATTCAATCCTAAAATAGTATCAAAACCTATTTTATGTTTAATATTGGATTATTTGTAGATATTCAATCTACAAACTTTATGCTCTAAATGTACAGTTATAGAGGTGAGAGAGATGTGTTAAAATTTTACATTATTTGGGGATATAATCATAATAGTCTTTATAATAACATGAGCAACCCTCTATGTGTTAGCTAGCTTTTAATTTTGAGTTAAGTGTACTCAATTTTAACAAATATTGAATACTCCAAACCTATTAGTGAGGACCGCCTCCTCCATATATATGAAGTATCATTCCTCTAAGGCATATAAGGTAAGACACCTTCACAAATACCTCCTAGGAGAAGGATTCTATCCTCACAAACAAGTTTTGGAGTATTATACTCACAAAATTTATTTGTTCTTGGGCGTACTATAATGTTGGGGATCAATGTTCAATTTTTGGAGGATTTTAGTTATATAATTAGAATTTGAAAAAAATTCTCTCTCCAACTTTTGTATTCCATACATTATTTTATTAGGGAACTATATGTAAAATTCTACAAAGTTTAGTGTATCAACTATAGATATAAAATTTTCTCTTTTCAACTTGAAGAGAGAAAAGCTTTTGAAGAGAGAGAAAACTTTATATTCCGCATTAATATACTAAAATTATCATAATTTTGCATATAATTTTTCAATAAAACAATTATACAAATATAAAAGTTGGGAAAGAGTGAGTTTCAAACCAATGCATAACTTAGCATCCCCTCATTTTTGCATTAACATTCTCCGTAACTTATACTGTCACCAATTTTTTTTTTTTCAAAATTTGTGAATATTTAATACTCCTTGTACCGATTGCGGATATAGAAGACAATCCCTACCTCCTATTATGCGAGTGAGTTTTATACAAGACTCATGAACGTCTTATACTCATATTGTGGCGCATATCTATACAAGACAGACTTCTGTTCAGGACCTCAAAGTATATTAGACTCAATCTACCCGTTGATCGCATTGTTTGGACAAATGGAGATATGATTGGCTATGGGGATTGCAGGGTATCGAGTGTTTGCCCTTTTTTGAGATAGTAAGAATGTGTGTATTCGTACTCTTGAAATGTACGTGATGCGTAGGAACATGCATGCAGATTAATAAACTGTGTTTCCAACCTACCCTTCGATAATTTCCTAATCTCCAAATTACCCTTTGACAATTAGTTTCTTCTGTATCCATTTTTCATCTATCACTTGATATGACTTTTGTTATGTGGACGATGTATCAATATGAAAAGAAAAGAATCCATTACCCAAAATGAAAAGAGATATGTTATTTGGCCACCGTGTAGGTGACACATACGGTTGACACCGTATAAAAATAGAGAAAACGACAAAACGTAAAGTAGAAATAGAAAAGGGGATAGACTCCGTAAAAGAGAAAGAGAAAAGGGGAGAGTGGGTGAAAAATTCAAAAACAGAGTGACAGAAACAAACACACCCGCAGCCCAAACCCTTCTCTTCTCCATCGTCCTCACTCATGCTTCTCTGAAACCCCTTCTGCGCTACCCTTCTCTTCTCCGTCGTCAATTCAAAAAACAGAGTAAACAAACACACCCGCGAAACCCAAACCCTTCTCTTCTCCATCGTCCTCACTCATGCTTCTCTGAAACCCCTTCTGCGCTGAATCAGAATCTGTCGTGCGGTCTCCTCTGACATTATTCCTTCCCCTTTCAGCATTGTAATGAAAAAAACAAAAAGAAACTCCCTTGATAGAAGACAAAGGAAACCGTAATCCCTTTCTTACTCTGTCACCCGTGTCTACTCTCATGACTTGAGCTAGCAGCAGCAACATTGACCACATGAGCCAATCGTGAACCAGTGGCGACTCAAACCACGGGCAACGCGATCTAGTAGTGGCTGACGTCGGCGTCCTCCTCTCAGTTTGGGCACTGCTGTCACACAGGTATTGTTCTAGTGTTCTCTTTTGAGAGTATAAATACTGCAACAACCTCTTTCTCTCTCTACAAGTTTTTGGTTTGTCCGAGTTTTGCAGCTAAAGGTATGTTTGTATGACAACTTAGATTTTAGTGTTGATTTTGATAATGAGAAAGAGCTTAGAAATCGAGATTTTAGTGCTATTTGTAAATCACTGTAAAAAATAAGTGTAAGTGAAGATGAAAGAGATATGGAATTTACATGTGTGGTATTTGATAAAATTGATATTAAGTAGTCAAGTTTATCTTTTGCTGGTGAGCATTTCAGTTTAATGCCAAATAGAAGTTGTTATCAATTCTATTTTTGCATCATCAAGTGTTATTTAATTGTCAAGTGTTGAAGTTGGAATTTCATGAATTTTGTTTGATTAGTTATAAAAATATATTTATGCTTTGTGGTCATTCAAATATTGTTGTAGAGGGACTGTGAGAGGGACAACAAAGAGCTCAACGGTGGGCCTTGATTTAGAGTGGCCATTGTTGGTGACTCAGGTACCATGATTCTGTCTCACTTCCTAGTTCTTTGTCACTTGGTGTCTGGATTTGCAATTTTATGTGTTGTGATTTTGTTCTTATTTTCCAGTCGAAACAGGGGAGGTGTTGCTCTCTTAGATTGGTTGTGTGAGTGAGTTCTAGTGAAAGAATCACTGGAGCTTTATAATGATGCTGGTGAAGCCTTTTACTTTCTAACTTCCAAAGGGTGTTCGAAAACTTCTTGTATATAGTAACTGCCATATGGTGTGTTATTGAAGAAAGCTTTTATATACTTGTAGCTACAGAAACTTGTGAGGTTTTTTAGTCCCACAAATTCCATTGTTATCAACTTGCCAAATACAATATCCACCACTGTCTCTTCTTCATTTCCCTCGTTAGTCACTATTTCCTTTAATAATTCACATCTGATCACCTTCATTGTTTTGAGTTGAACCAAGCTCTTTGCCGTTGAGGATGCCAATAAATTTTTCAATTCAGAACAATTACTTACTTCCAAATATGTCAAGTGAGTCAAGGACACTGAGGGTTGTACCAAGTTGAATAATTTTCTGCGATAAAAACAAGACCAAGCGCTCTACTCTCGAAGAAGCGGGTCTCTTTCAAATCCAATATTCTCGATGTCGACGAGGACAAAGACAACTCCTTAGGTATGTCGGTTCCCAACCTTTCTGCAGTCACGGTGTTTCCACTTGGCACTAACTCTTGAATGCCATGGCGAGGGCACTCAAGTCCAACCTTTCTAGATTAGGAATGCAATGCGGGAACCGAGAGAATCTCAACACTCAACAATGACCGCAAACAAAGCTGTTTCAAACAGTGCATGTGGTACTTCCCTATGTTGCTCTTTAACCACTTTGCTTCTTTTGAGCCAATATCCATATACTCCAAGTTGGAGATTACCTACATGAACAAGCGTCATTGTTATATATACAACCTATACACAATTATTTTTCTATATAGAGAGAGAAATTCTTAGGAGGATGAGTTTTAACACACTAGTAAGGTTGCCTTGTGACTTAGAGGTCACATGTTCAAATCCTGAAAACAACCTCTCTATTTGCGGAGATAAGATTGATCCTCCTAAACCCCACTAAATGGGAGCTTCGTGCACTAGGTTGTCCTTTATATTTAAAGATAAATTCTTAGATATTTTGAAAGCAAAAAAAAAAAAAAATATTTATTGTTCTAAATACTTTTGTTTTTATGGTCAACCTTATCTCTCATTTTTACAACACTTTTAATATAACTGACGTGCTGGGCAACAAATGGTACATAGCAAAATATTTTTTCATGTTCCAAGAGCACAAAGAATTTCTCATATTGAAGTTTGTGATAATTATTGCAGGAGACAAATATTTTTAATATATTATTAATACATTATTAGCTATGTAAAAAAATGTTTCACCAAGATTGAAAATCTTTCATTTATATATACTGCAGAATTTCAAAGTCACAATTTTTTGTTGGGCATTCCAAGTCATTTACTTGTACATTTGTTTGAGAAATTTTTTCTGAACACATATTTTAGACAGCATATTGGACTTATAGAAATCAATACATAACTAATTGGGGATCTCAATTACGTTTCTGGTAAATGGAGTAGATATGATAACTAATAATATATGCATAATCTTTTCGTCGTATTCACAAGTAAATTAACTAAAACTCTCAATTATTAACATATAATTCTCCATATTTTCCTTCAGGCAGATTCACCAATAATATAATTAAAATTCCCTGTTATTAAAATGTGATTCCCCTTGTATCCCAATGATGTCTAGAAACCAATACCAAATTCGTTCATTGATGCCTATGAGGCTATGACAATAACGCAATTCTTATGAACAAGAAGGTCAAAGTTAACGAGCACTTGTACCTTTTCTGCTGAGAAAATGTGCATTCCCTCTTCATTATTGCTCTCAGTTGTGAATGTTTCCAGCTTTGAACAATTATTCACCACCAATCGCTTCAGTTTCGGGCACTCTATAGTGGGTCTCCCAATACAGAAACACTTAATGTTAGGTAGGTAACATAATTCCATGGAGGCTACTTCAGGAAACACCAATGGTTCATTGCTTGTGTCAGATCCTGCAACCCACACAACAATTTCCTCCATTTCATCACATGCCCGTATCGAAAAGTCTTCAAGTTTTTTAAGAACTTTGGCTACTTGTGTCACATAAGGATTGCTTTAGCAATTCTAATCTTTTTGGGACTTCAGATATGCTACTTGTGTTATTAGGTGAGGTGTAAAATAGGGCGACTGGACCATAAGGAGCAGGAATGAGCTGATCCAAAAGGGAGAGTTTGAAGGTTTTTAGGTAAGGGAGTGTGTGATAAGAAGGCCTAATGTCTTCTCTAGAAATGATATCCACTTCAACTTTTATTATTCATAGCTTATGTGGTAAAAGGTTGCACATGTATTCTGATTTCTATATGTAATCAATTGTAATTTATTTTTTAAACTATAATCAGAGCTTAGCTATTTCTAATCCTACCATCAATGATTTATTTATTTTTTTTATTTTTTTCTGTTGACAGTATGACTTGAAAAATAGGTATGAGAATTATAATTTCGAAATAGGATCAAGCAAATTAACTTTCTACTGACCTTGTTAACCATGTGTGCCTTGTGGTGTTGATCATTATTGGGCTTAGATAGTATCTAGTGTGTTTGAATGTGTGGTAATTAAGATTTGGTGGTTTATTGTAGGTGAGTCAACCTTAGCAGTTCAAGTAATATCAATTCATACGCAGACTGAAATGGGGCGAGGGAAAGCAAATGGTACAAGTCCTGCAACAGGTGTGGCCGGACGGCTAAAGAAGCATGGTATGAAGAATGAAGCAAATGTAAGTGTTAAGTGATACAAATATTTGAAATGTAATAAATGCATTTTAAATGAGGGACTATGTGACTATTTTCTATTGTTTTGGTTAGGATAAGAAGGGGAGCTTGCATAAGAATGGCAGGTCTCTTAGTCAGAAAGGTTCTCGCCAGTCTAGTCATGGAGTGGTAAATCACGCCCTACTTGTTGTATTGCTTTGTGATGTAGTTATTTAGATAATTTTTTCTTGCGGTATCCATAGTGATTTTGTAAATCTAGATGTACTGATTGCAGTGCGTGTGAATTTTAGGCTGCTTTTGCAACGCGGTGTTCGCCTCTCCGATTACAGAAGCTGTGCCAAATTCTGACGCAACAACAAGCCGACCTTGTGAAAGAGATGGGATTTGGCACAGTATTCGATGTCAAGTGCCGAATTGAGCGGGTGTTATGCTTGGAGCTCGTGAATGCACTGGATATACTGAAGATGTGCATTTTCGTGAAGGGTGAGCCGATCCCACTTACATACCATGACGTAGGCATGGTTTTCGGCTTGCCGACTTCAGGTATTACAACCTGCCTATTTGTTATTGCTATTTTTTTTTTTTTTTTTTGCACATGATGAGTAAGCATGCTAACCATGCAATATTAGGGTTGGAGATTCCTACATCCGTGACCGAAGAGCAGAAGCTTCTATTGAAGGATTTTGAGGGGGTCACTGATGGTCAGTTAGAGCAGATGATCCGGCAGGGCAAAGTTGATACCAGCTTCAGGCGAGCATTCATTTTGTATGTCATGTCCGGATTCTTTTGCCCAACATCAAAGATGGCACCTAGTCCAAAGTTATTTGGTGCCATTGTTGATGTTGAAAATGTGAAAAGTTATAATTGGAGCCGATTCATTTTCGACTGGCTTGTAGTTCAGATTACAAGCTACAAGTCAGGTCGCCGGAAGACGGGGAGCATCGGTGGCTGCCTTTTCTTCGTGATGGTATGTAATGCATCATTATTTTTCTGTTGCAGTAAAGCTTCTTTTCTAGCCTTTCTATTGATAGTTTATCATGCTTGTGTATACTTGTCTATTGCTCATATATTCGTAGTTGTCAGTAACCTAATTTGGTGAGTTGACTTGGCACGTCACAGATTATATACCTTCATCGCCGCCCGCTTGGTGGCGGGGTTCCAGCATCCACTGGTCCACTACTCGCATATTGGCATGAAGAAATGGTGCGAAGTCGGATTCGCAGCGAGAGAAACTTAAAACAGGTAACTTGTGTAAATAGGGTTACAATCTGTTAAAAATAGTTGTGGTTCTTGTTTATTTCATGCGATTAAGGTGAAAACTTAATTTCGAAGCTGTTGATATTGTGTATTTTCGACCGCTTTTGTTCATGTCATCCATTGAATTTTTTGATAGGGTATATTGTATCGTACTCGACGCCGAGGAGAGCTATATGATGAAGCGTGGTTAAAGAAGACTTATAAGACAGAGGTAATGGAGATTATTTAATGCCTGAATAATTGAAAAGGTTTACCAATTATGCATATTTTCCTTATGTTATCCAAAAAATTTGATTAACTTTTTCATAGGTCCATGGTTTATTTAAAATTATGGTTTTATGATTTTTTTTTATTTGTGAATTTAGTTATTGATTTTTCTTGCACAACTAGGAATGTCCAAAACCGGTATTATATAGACCTTTATTCTTAATATATGCATTTCTGTGAGTATATGTGCTTTATAGGTGGTGAATTCAGTGAGAGTGATTAAAGAGTCAGTACTGGTATCACAGCTGATTTGGATGCTAGCATCTGTTATCTTTTTCGTGCATAATTGGATGAATTTTCATCCGAAGCTGATTCTTACTTCCTGAAAATGATTACTTATTTTTGAAACAGTTATTTCTATCGATGTTCTATTATGCTTGTGGCCACTTGCAAATTTTTATTATCATTGACATAATCATGTGTATGCAGATTGTGCAGGATTGGGTTGTGGCCCATTTGCAAATGCTGAAGGACATGGATGATGCCATTCTAGCAGGCAAGTACGATGCGCGGTGTTTTGTCCTTAACTTGCCAAGCTTCAAAGAGGCCGAACCTGCTGCTGACGAGAAGAAGAAAGTGGAAGGGCTTGATTCTGATATTCGGGATGACACTTCTCACTCGACCAAGAAGGGGCAAGAGAAAATGCTACTTGATCTTTATACATACTGCACCCAGCCAGGGGTTGCAAGCGAGTATAGATATTTACTTGAACTCTTTTTGCCCCAATCTAGATACTTGCAATGAACAAACTTACTTGACATGATATTTCTCTAATTACTTTGGCTATGATTCAGGAATTTGGTTAGCATGTTTGGTCAGTATCTGGATAGGCATGATGCTCGAACATTGGGACCCGGGGGGTGGATTAGTAATTATGTAATAATAACTCTTAATATCAGTATTTTAATCTGAATTGCATGCTTGCCTCAGAGTGAACTAGTTGGTAACGAATATTCAATTGTTATGCCAGGTTGTTACTTTTGCGGCAGCAATTTTTAATGAGTCCGAGCAGGGACGAAAGGCGAGGGGCCGTTTTTGTTTGCCTTCGTATTTCATGGTGATGTCATCTAACTTAGATATGTTTGATATGCATATTTTAATTCAGAATTCGTTCGTTGTGCTTATGTTTGTTTCTCTGAATTTAGGAGAAGGTCGCACATGGTTTGGAAGCTTTCAGGAGACGTCGCCACCAACCATGGGATACGCTACCGACTGGTTTTGGGGACCTTCAATCTGTCATTACCTCTAGCAACCTGGTATTCAATTTCATCCTTCGTGTCAGTCCATTTTATATAATATGGTTATAAGCTAATAATATTTTCTACGTTGTTGTTAAAGGTGTTTGCACCTATTGTGTTTGATCACCACTGGTGGTGCTATGCTTTGAACCGGAAAAAAAAGAGGTTATATGTGTTAGACTCTTTGGAGCGAAGGCATAAGGCTGACAAGGCTCACCTTGACAAATTAGCGGTATGGTGCTACAAATAACTTGATTACTTTATTTTATACGTATCCTCAATATTTGGCTCTTAAAAAGTCCATTGAATCTAATCTTTTTGAATGAACTTGTAGAGTTGATGGTACAATTGGTAATCACTTGATTCACTCTTTCTGTCCTTTGTACAATATTTTATGAATAGAGTACCAATCCAGCAACTATTTGATGGAGCAAAATTTAAACGCTCTTTTGAGTTCTTTGTATTTGAGCTAAAGCCTTGATTGAATTTTCACTCCATTTCAATAGCAAAGAAGTTGTTAGTGGTCTTATAGTATCATTCCTTTTTGTGGTAAAGATTGTACAAAATAGAAGGATAGTTAATGGAGTGTGTTGGAGAATGTACGTGGTTGAATAAAACGGATGTCATGTGAGGATGCATCCATAGTCAAATTAAGGAAAATTTTTGCACAAGAAGTGAATAGCGAGTGTCTGGTTGTAATCTTATATTACTATTGGGATGATATTGATTAATAGCATTTAGAATTAAAATTGTTGACTACAATTAACTAGAAAATGCATGCTCGAAATGTGAAAATGACTAGTACAAAATGCAAACTGAAAAATGCATCCTCTGTGTACTGCCGAAATTATATTGAATCTATTTCATTTTGACAACCTGTAGGCCACTCGTTTCAAGGAGATGTTGGCATTAACAGTGCCGACGTTGAATCCTAATGAAGTGGAATTGAGAGTTGAAAGTGTTTTGCTGCCAAAACAAAAGAATAGGTGAGTTGTAATGAGTTTAATTTATAAAATTTACTCTTCTATATTCATCAATTGGATCTATCATGTTAGCGTAACTTGTTGTTTGGGGTTTTTGTCTTGTATGGTTCTTGTGAAGTCATGATTGTGGTTTGTACACCATTAAGTACATGGAGATGTGGGATGGGGTCACAACATATGAGGGAGGCAGCACTATGCCTGATTGGACTGAGGTGAGCTTTCTATTATTTGGTCCGTATATTAGAACTATAGTAGTTTAGTTTTGCATTGTCTAAAATTACAGGTTTGATTGCCACAGGATGAGGCTGAAAGGTTACGGCGTGAGTTGCTAACCAGTTGGGTATTAGATAAGAGAAATGTGTGCAGAGCAAAAGTTGCACACGATGCAGGAGTTGATGCGCTGCTATCTACGGCATCCCCATTCGCTGCCCGTACCCCATTAGGTGCAGATGTCTCTTCTTGTCGCATAGAAACTCCAATACAGGCCTCTACTAGCATTGCCAATCAGGATGTACCGGTGTATGAAGATAATGGCAAAGGTTTGTGCATAGATTGATGGACATAAAGTAGTTATATGCATAAACAGGATTTAATAACTGAGCATGTAGTTAGTATGTCAATGTGATTCTTAAATATTTTCTGTCTATGTCAAAAGGTGTTGATGGTGAAGATGGTAGGACAGTTACTACCCAGGAGAAGCCGAAATCAACCGTTGCTATAAGGGTCAAGACTTACGGAAGAAAGCGAAAGCCTGCACCTAGAACGAGAACCCCGTACACACCTAAGGCTGCTTGAGGCCAAGAAAGTAATAGTGCCATAGGTTCTATTTTGGTCTTTTTTGAGTGATGAGGCTGTCTTTGTGGGCTGGTTATGGTGCTCTGGTTCCTTCAAAAGGAAAGACTCGGATTTTTGTGGGCATGATGCATGGTACAAATATTCAGTGTAGTGGGATATTTGGTGAAAATATGTATGTATGTGTATATCAATTTATGTATTTTGTTTTTAATTTTTATGGTTTTATGTTGTCAGTTCTGTTAAATGTTCACATACAGCAAGTATTTGATGCTACAAATGATATCTCTGACAGGTGAATGTGGTTGCTGACATGGAGATTTGGAGAATTGGTGTTAACCTGGAGAGATGCATCTATGCATGTAACTTGTGTAAGAAAAGACTCAATAGTCCTCAGAACGAACCTTATAAACTGGCTGGGATTACATTTTTGTTAAATATGCCAGGAGACTCGACGAAGGTGGTCTACAAACACTTTAAGCTGACAACCTTGATGGGCAAAAATGAGAGGAGAGAATGAACATGAGACATAAACACAGGAGTTTGTTAAAATGTTCAGCATCTCATCTCATGTTCGATTGAAGTCCACATTTTGCTACTGTGCCATACTTGCATGGCTTTCCCCTGTCAACTTGTATCTTTTTGAATGACCTTTACTGATGTTATAACATAGGTAATATGTATTTATTTCAGCATCCATAAGTAGAGACACAGAGGGCTGGAAATATTATTTGATTGACGATGTTTCGGGCTTTCTAGTTCAAAATTTAAATATTATCATTTGTTATGAGTGGACATTTGTACTTCCAAATTTCCTAATTCTTTGATATGCAATAAGTAGTTATGGTAAAATCTTGATCCAAAATCGAAATGAAATTATTCTCTTCTAATTATTTCTGTAAAACCAATCGTAATCCATGAGGTCAATTACTTCAGAAAATAATTGCTGCAGAAGTTTGTAATTTGAGTCCAACTGGTAATAAAGGATCAATTGAATAGGAATCTTCCAGTAATGGTGTAGTCGACCATACGTTACTTTGTCGTGTACATAGACTAAGTGATAAGGATTCTAGTTTAGATATTCACATATATGATGAGATACATCATCAATCGTATCTTTTTTCTCATAAAGTTTCACTAAATTCAGTATCTTTCAACCAATAAACATGGCTTATGCCACAACTTAGGAAACTCAATATGGTTGGTAACTGCACAACGAGTCTGTGATGGGAGCTTCATTCCTTCTTGGGGAGTCACTGGAAATGGCTAACTATGAAACTGAATATGGTTGGTAACTCTATCCATAAAGCTGGTAGCTTTAGTTTAGAAAGCTAGTAATTTTTTAAAAAACCTGGTAACTTATCAGGTTCATATTTTTCGATCCCAAATCCTTGGACAACGGATGGGTGCATCCAAACAAGTTGACACCACACCCCTTCATGCTAGGTTGGTAAGGGGAGCTTCATTCCCTCTCAGAGAATCACTAGAAATGGCTAGCTACGAAACTGAACATGATTGGTAACTCTAACCAAAAAGCTGGTAACTTTAGTTCAAAAAGTTAGTAATTTTTTTAAAAAGCTAGTAACTTATCAGGTTCCTGTTTTTTGATTCAAAATCCTTGGACAACGGATAGGTGTATCCAAACAAGTTGAGACCACACGCCTTCATGCTAGGGTGGTAAGGGGAGCTTCATTCCCTCTTGGGGAATCACTGGAAATGGCTAGCTACGAAACTGAACATGGTTGGTAACTCTAACCACAAAGATGGTAACTTTAGTTCAAAAAGCTAGTAACTTTCTTAAAAAGCTGGTAACTTATCAGGTTCCTCATTCTTGGTTCTATTACCATTGGGGAAAGGATGGGGGCATCCAAACAAGTTATGACCGTGCCCCTTCATGCTTGGTTGGCGAGGGGAGGTTTATTCCCACTTGGGGAATGACTTGAAATGCCTCATAACGAAACTGAACATGGTTGGTAACTTCACCCAAAATGCTGGTAACTTTAGTTCAAAAAGCTAGTAACTTTTTTAAAAAGCTAATAACTTATCAGGTTTCTCCTTTTTTGGTTCTATTTCCCTTGGGGGAAAGGATGGGTGCTTCCAAACAAATTAAGACCGTGCCCCTTCATGCTTGGTTGGCGAGGGGAGCTTTATTCCCACTTGGGGAATGACTTGAAATGCCTCATAACGAAACTGAACATGGTTGGTAATTTCACCCAAAATATTGGTAACTTTAGTTCAAAAAGCTGGTAACTTTTTTAAAAAGCTGATAACTTATCAGGTTCCTCCTTTTTTGGTTCTATTTCCCTTGGGGGAAAGGATGGGTGCTTCCAAACAAGTTAAGACCACACCCCTTCATACTTGGTTGGCGAGGGGAACTTCATTCCCACATGGGGAGTGACTTGAAATGCTTCATTATGAAACTGCACATGGTTGGTAACTCCACCCAAAAAGCTAGTAACTTTAGTTCAAAAAATCGGTAACTTTTTTAAAAAGCTGGTAACTTATCAGGTCCTTTGAGTTATGTTCCTATTGGCCTTGTAGAATGCATTGGTGCATCTAAACAAATCAAAACCACATCCCTTCATGCTAGAAACTTTAAAAAGTGAACAACTTCTTAAGAAAATGTATAGTACAAATGATATCTCACATCGTATTCTTACATAATTTTATTCAACAAACTATAACGCTCACAAATTCATATAACCTCAACAAATAGGTACACTTAAAATTGCCAGCCGAAATGGGCATGCTTTGGCAGATAATTCAGGAAACTTATAAACAATAAGACCACATATCTATAGGCAATTAATTGGACCAGAGTTCAAGCCTTTTCCCTCTGACTTGTAGCCTTGCATCTGGCCCCAATCTTTCAAAGTTACTCTTGAAAGTAGCAAATAAATTAAATATGCAATGAACAAACCCACTACAAGATACCAATAAATTCTTCATAATCGAGATCATACTGTGTTATACAATATTCATTTTTATTAGACCCAATTGAAATTGCAAATAGTATATTTGAAGGCACATGAATATTATGCAGCATCCATCATAAAACTTTCCTACACCACATGGTACTACCAACAACAGATAACTGCAAATAACTCATGTGCCACCAAATAAACTGTCTATTCTATTACACTTTTGGGACTCCAAATACAAAAAACTAAAGCAAAAAGAAAAAAATCAAAATCTTAAAGGTTATTGATCCGTGCCCTCTCTAATATTGTCCCATATGCTCCAAACCTTGGGTGATTTCCTATTTGTCTGCTTCCCTTGTCTTGTTATCAAGCACATGCATAGTAAAAAAAAAAAAGATGTGCTTCATGACTGTAAGTTTCCAAAAAAATGGCTATGACAACTTGTACACTTGTAATCCTGGTCCTGCACATAAAAAATTGAAACAAAACGAATAAATGGGAAAAAATTTTGTAACTTTAAAGTTAACATGCAAACTTCACAAACCTTTATCAATAACAAATGCACTACTAATAATCCACTTACCTGTACAAAAAGAAAGATGTCATTCTCCACTTACATTAGCCAGTATATCTGTATTGCTTACATATAGCAGTTATCATCAGTCAAAAAGTCAAAATGCTTAACAAATGTTACTATGATTCCGCAACATTTTAAGAACGGTCTTTAGCATACGCGGGACTGGGGAGGTGTTCCTGCAGATCAATATAAGAGGATAGTATAAGTAAAATAATACGAAACTACCCTCAAAGATAGCCAAGTTGTTTACATGCCTGCATAGATAGACCAACATCAGCTGTAAAGCCTTCAAGCAACGACACAAATCCACCTTGCTGAATAATTGATAGTTCTGAAACCAAACAAGTTTCTTCATAATTTGGAATTGTAACAGCTTCATTGACATGAATACCCACTCGGCTCTAAACAACATTAGACAAATAACAATTAGTGGTCACTGAATGCCATAGTCGTGGTAGTTGAATCATTGTAAACTGTCCATCCCTATGAATCTCGCTCACAAAACTAACATTCTCACTAAGTGCATGTAGAAATAAAATAATAGATTTCATAAATCCATAAATGTATCATCACAATCATTACACTATTCAACCATTTTTCCCATATTCAAATTGTAGATGCACAACATCGTACATAACAAAGTATTTCCCAAATTTAAACCTCATCTGGTCAATACAATTTATCTCACAATTCACATCAAATACCAACAACAAAGTGGAAAAAAAATTAATTTGCGCATGCACACTAAGACCAAACTGAAGTTACAAATTTAATGTTAAATCCATGCGCACACACAACATGACATTGTCATCAGTCACATTTATTGTAGGTCCAACCTCCACTGAGGACTCTATGGAGAAGTTGCTTCCACGTTGCTGGATAACAAGTCCATCAATGGAGTCCTACAGGTTGTAATCCAAATCAAACATTAAGATTTATTTCCATTGACACCATTTGAGTAAACACAAACAATAATAGATGATATAATAAACTAACCTTCATAACTAACTTCGCACCATTCATGCTTTGCTTTCTATATTTCTGCACAACTTTCTCGCCATGAGAGATTTTTCTCTTTGACGGTGGTCGACCTTTACGTGCTACACAGGAAGGGCTACGAATTTGAATCACGTGATCTGTACACCCCTCACTCATGTTGGTGTCTGAGCAAGTATCCTTACAAGTTGTATTTATTTCCTTATGAGAAGAAGCCATTCCATGCATATCACCAAGGACTTTTTTAAGTGCACTATGGAGGAGATTGCTTGCATCATTAGATTCTGCAGCTACTTCTGCCACATTATAGAAATGCTTGCACAACTTATCAAATCTCTCTGACCTTGGTTTTAACTCAGTCACATCATAACTGCTTCTAATATATGAATGTCTCCACTTGATTTTCCTGCTCCATCTTGCCAAAATATACTTTGAAGGCACATGCTTTACTCTTTCAAGAGCAAGCACAGAAAGTGAGTGCCTACACATAATGCCCCTAAATTCAAATAACAAACATTGGCAGTTGACATCATGGTTTTCACGATTAAATTTAACTTCATACAAAACCTCCTTCACATGACTATCAACCAAAAGCTCCTCAAACACATTGTAAGTAGCAATAATCCCCTCCACACATTTGCTGCATGTGCCACAATTCATTTTCCCTCTGAATTCAACTTGAATTTCATTAAACTTTGCATGTGTGTATTCTACTTGAAATTGTTTTTCAATGAGAGAGTTTGACCCACAGGGAATTGTAGTATTCATGGAGCGAAAATCAGCTTCAAACTCCTTTTCTGCCCTGCTCCTAAGAGCATTGTCATACTGCTTCACAAATTGTTGCAAGCTTGTTTTAGAGTTGACATATCCATCAAAGAAAGCATGTATGCTCTCACTACGTTGGGTGGTGGACAACCCTGCCCAAAAGTCCTTCCTCAACAAGACTGGAACCCACCTATGTCGTTCACTGAACAATCCACTCAGCCATTTATTTTGTTCAAGTTGAAATTCTTTCACAAACAAGCACCATTTCTCATTAAATTCTTCCTCTGTGAGAGTGTCATAAATGGCTTCCTTCATTGCACATTTAATTCCCTTATATGCAGCATATCCTTTGAGTTTATCAGGGATCTTTCTCATTATGTGCCACAAGCACCACCTATGACGCGTTTTGGGCAAAGCTATCCCAATTGCTTTCTGCATAGCCTTGCATTGGTCAGTTACTAGACCTCTAGGATGCTTCCCAGCCATGCATCTAACCCAGCACTCAAAAAGCCAAACAAATGATTCCGTATCTTCAGCTGAAAGTAAACCACACCCAAACAAGATCGATTGGCCATGGTGGTTTACACCCACAAATGCCGCAAATGGCATTTCATACTTATTTGTCAAATACGTTGTGTCAAAACTCACAACATCTCCGAAGGCTTCATATGCAGCTCTACTCTTAGCATCTGCCCAAAATATATTTCTCACACGGAACTGATCATCAAAATCAATGTCATACCAAAAATTACAATTCAGCTCCTTCATCCTATCAAAGTAATTTACCAAAGCTTTGGCATCTCCTTCCTTCCCAATTGCACGTCTTTCCTTATTAATGTAGTTCCTCACATCTTGTTCAATAAACGGAAGATTGTCGTACCCTCCTGCATCTTGTACAAGAGCTTGGAATGTCTTGCTGATCCTCACTCCTGCCTCATCATTTAGCTCGATAGTTCTCTTCACATGCAGACTGATATTTTTATTTGCCTTAAACATTCTTGACTTCGTGGGGCTAATATCATGACTATGGTCAAGAATAACTGACTTTATAGACCATAAATCGTCTGATGCCTTACTTGCAGTAATCTTTGCACGACATTTTGCAACTTGTGTAGGTAGTGTCTTCAATGTTGCTGGAATTTTTGACATCCGGCTTCCCTCTCGTGTGCAAGTAAGCATCAGATAATTCAACTCCCCATCATCTCCTTTTTTCGAATTCCGTATTTTCCATCCAAAGCCCATCATATTTGCATGCTTTTGGTAAAATACTTTTATTTCTTCAGTCGAATGAAATATCATCCCAACACTTGGCTCAACTATTTCAGTATTGCCCTTAAAGGTATCAACTTCCGGTATGGATCCAACAACCCGGTCCGCATCACCACCACTTGTATCTTCCATGGAGGTTTGCTGCACACAATGGACCAACCTACACAAAATAGGAAAAGAAAATTAATTGGGCTCTGCTACAATATAAAAGAGTACATTCCTTTGCATCCTGTGTTCTTTAATTTTTATTGAATAATTCATACAAAAATAAAATAGTCATTATCGTAATTCATTACAACTTCATAATCCTCTGATAACTTACTGATAGTACAACAGAACTTATTCTTTGGAATAGTTAACACTATCTACATAAGTGGCACTAGCACAAAGCAAATAATTTAACTGGAAAAACATCTTTATCATTATCAACAAAGCATAAATGATGAAAAATATGTA
This sequence comes from Pterocarpus macrocarpus, assembly GCA_031439585.1. Taxonomy (NCBI): domain Eukaryota; kingdom Viridiplantae; phylum Streptophyta; class Magnoliopsida; order Fabales; family Fabaceae; genus Pterocarpus; species Pterocarpus macrocarpus. The sequence continues at coordinate 71,187,968 of CM062515.1, read as the reverse complement.
GCAGCTAAAGAAAGAGAGGCTTTAAACATTCAATTGCTTCTTTAGCATTAGTAACACTCCTAAAAACATGCTACATAGGAAGTAGGCAGTATAAAAGTATATACAAAGCCAAATTACATGAGTTTGGCATTTTTCATCAAATTCACAAACTATACTTAGGCTAGATTGGTGAGGGGAGATTCATCCCCACGTGGGGAATGACTTGATTTGCTTAAGTAAGAATCTGCAGTTGGTTGGTAATTACACCTTAAAAGCTGGTAACTTCAGTTTAATAAACTAGTAACTTTTTTAAAACACTGGTAACTTTTCAGGTACTGAGTTTTGGTTTTATTTCCCTTAGGGAATGGATGAATGCATCCAAATAACTTAAAACCACACCTATTCATGCTAGTTTGGTGAGGGGAGCTTGATTCCCATGTGGGCAGAGACTTGATATGCCTAAGTAAGAACCTGCACTTGGTTAGTAACTACACCTAAAAAGTTAGTAACTTTAGTTTAATAAGCTAGTAACTTTCTTAAAAAGCTGGTAACTTTTCAGGTACTGAGTTTTGGTTCTATATCCCTTGGGAATGGATGGGTGCATCCAAACAAGTTAAAACCACACCTATTCATACTAGGTTGGTGAGGGGAGCTTCATTCCCACGTGGGGAGTGACTTGATATGCCCAAATAAGAACCTGGACTTGGTTGGCAACTACACCTAAAAAGCTAATAACTTTAGTTCGATAAGTTAGTAACTTTCTTAAAAAGCTGGTAACTTTTCAGGTACTGAGTTTTGGTTCTGTATCCCTTGGGAATGGATGGGTGCATCCAAACAAGTTAAAACCACAACTATTCATGCTAAGTTGGTGAGGGGAGCTTCACTCCCATGTGGGGAGTGACTTGATATGCTGAAATAAGAACCTGCACTTGATTGGTGACTACACCTAAAAAGCTAATAACTTTAGTTCGATAAACTAGTAACTTTATTAAAAAGCTGGTAACTTTTCACGTACTGAGTTTTGGTTCTATTCCCAATTTGGCATTTTCCACCAAAATCACAAAGTATATATAAGCTAGATCACATGTTTTCAATTATTCATACTTTGGTCTCTTTAGACACATTCACAAGCAGCTTATCAAGATACAAAGATCCAAAATTATTGCCTTTACTATACATGTAATATGTCTCCTTTTCACGCATTCACAATCGTTGCTAGTACTTATCTGATTCTGTAAAGGCATGCCAAGTAACTACCAAATTTGACTCTCATTGCGACTCATTATGTTACCCAGAATTATTGTTGGGAAGAAATATAGCTATCATTTGGCAAATCCCTAATGCTGAGGACTCTTTCTAACAATCATAACAACAAGGACATTATGCAACACATAGTGAACCTTAACCATAACTATAGACTAAAATTTATCAAAACTATTTCATATCACTTGATCACCGTAACTTCTACTTTGAAAAGCAGGAAACAAAAGCCATAAGTAGTTAAAGTAATAGATTGCTTTAGACTTCCAGCACAAGGAATTCGTGATTCCTTTACCATTTAAATAAATTATTAGAGTTATGTTTTTCTATGGTTAAAATCCTTATAACAAACCAAGATATCATTGCCTTTCATTTTAATATATGGATTTTATCTTCTCTTTGAACATAGTCATGCAGGCTAGACCCCTTGGTATCTTCGACTGAAACAAATCTATGCACATAATATGTACCATAACAATCATTTGCCCTTGGTTCTATATAAATATTTGTATGGATAATCACAATATAACACGGTTTCTTCAAACACTGTGTAAACATATGCAAAATGGAACTTTAACTTCCAATATATGATGGTCATGATGCAAGAATTCTTTTCGGGTGCAGGCTTATTGACAGAAATCAAAGTATTGCTGCAGGAAATTAATGACAACAATCGACAAGACTTGTAAATTACCTTTCAACAGGATCGATTGAGCGACAGTCCGAGAGAGTTATTGAATGATAGAGGAGAGTTATTTTTTTGAAATCAAATTAGGGCTCCATTGAGGGAAGGTTGACGCTACAAAAAGGGTGATCGAAGAAGGAGCACACCACGATGAAGATGACGTTGTTCAGGATTCAACGCAGAGAGGTGTGTGATAGCAACATCAGTCAGCATCGATTTCGGTGTGGTGTGTTTGCGGTTCTGGTGCGAGGTGTTTGCAGTTTTCGTGTGGCATTCTCTTGCATACCTACAGCATCACCTGGTCACAGTGAAAAGGGAGAAAGAGGTCAAGAGTGGTGATGGTTCGTGGTGGTTGCGGGCGCATTGCAGAGGGTTAGGGTGGAGAGGATTTAGTGTGACGTAAACCCATGGAGAACCATGGTAGCAGGGGATATGAATGACCGAAGAAAAGCGGGAGAGTTTGACTGTAGCAGGGGATGAGAATGAGTGAAGAAGAGCGGGAGAGTTTGTGAGTGAAAGAACAGTGTATTTTTTTATCTTTTGTTTTCACCATAGCCCACGTTCCCTCCCTACTTTCATTTTGTCGTTTTGCTATTTTTTCTACGGACGACACCGTATATGTCGCCTATGAGAATGGCAACATAACATTTCTCAAATGAAAAATAGCATGTTGTCGGCTTGTGCCGACACTATATGTACGACAATGCAATGGCAATGATGAAATAAACAAATAATTAGCAATTAAATAATTAAGCCAAAAATTTGGAAGTAAAATATAAAATAAAAATAAAAAAGAATTAACTTATTTACAAATCAAGAAAAAAAATTAAATTCTAAATCATAAAATTTACAATTTGAACAAAATAAGCATTTTAGACTTTTGCATCTCTAGGTCCAAATTACTCTCTGACAATTGGTTTCTTCTGTGTCCATTTTCATCTATCACTAGATATGACTTTTGTTATGTAGACAATGTATCAATATAAAAAGAAAAGAATCTATTACCCAAAATGAAAAATAGCATGCTGTCGACTTGTGCCGACACTATATGGATACGAGAATGCAATGGCAATTATGAAATAAACAAATAATTAGCAATTAAATAATAGAACCAAAAATTTGGAAGTAAAATATAAAATAAAAATAAAAAAGAATTAACTTATTTACAATTCAAGAAAAAAGTTAAATTCTAAATCATAAAATTTACAACTTGAACAAAATAAGCATTTTAGACTTCTGTATCTCTGAGTTCAATGAAGAACTCAAAACCACACACTTCTTTATAAAATAATTATTGGTCCATTAGATTTAATTAATTAAAATAGAATTACAATGTTCAAGAAAAAAATCTTTAATAATGAGTTTATGAAAACAACAGTAAACTTTAGTCAAATCAACTAACAAATTCATTTTTGTCTCTTTTTGGAAATTTTTACTTGTCATTTCTTTGGTAGTTCGGTTCGCTACCTAATCTTGTTTAGATATTATCATTTTTCTTATTTTTATGTCACAACATTGCTACTGGCCCACCAATGTTCTAGATATTATTGAGACACCTGAGGAATTACATGTTAGCAATTAAAGATTTCAATTGTATTACTGATTTGCTTGAAAAAAAATAAAAAATCCTATGTTAATAACTAGATATTTCAATTGCTTTAATTTATTAGTGAATCAAGTGAAAGAATTTCATATCCACATTTGTCATACACATAACTATAATATCTAATTATTTATACATTAGTGCCCAAATGTCTAAAATAGTATCTAAAATATGAATTCAGACAACATTTTTCTTTACCTTATTACATTTTTCTGCATTTCAAAAGAAAAATGATCTACAAAAGAAATAATTGCTTCACTAAGTTCAGCCCACTAAGAAAAATACATGTTAGACCATTAACAAAGTAAAACACAGCCCAAAAAAAGGAACTCAATAATCAAAATTACGGGCTTGGATCCAACTTAAAAAAAATAACCCCAAAAAACGATTGACTCTGCTATGGGCCTGTTGCTAATTGCCGGGGCAAAAAGAAGTGATTTGTCGTTAATTGTGGTGCAAATGTGCAATTATTCTTTTACCGAGAAATACCAAATCCTTCTGATCGATGTGCTTAAAAGTAACCCTAATTTAAAATTTTATTTATATGTATTAAATAATTCTTAAATATTATGTAAAGCTGATTGTTTGGAGAATATATGGGTGCATTTGGTTTAATTTTTTTAAAAAATAATTATAAAACTTAAATTTTATACCAACACTCTTCGTTCGAATCAATTTAGATTGTATTGGCTTAGATCAGTGGCCAATGTTATAGGTGTGATATCCTGTTTAAAATAAAATATGTATAATTGGGAACTTAAAAAATAAATAAATAAATAAATAAAAATAAAATTTCATAGCTTATGTTTTGGAAATTTTCTTTAATTATTTTTAGGAATATAGTGATAGAGAAATTAAAATTGTGGAATAGAATTTTTGAAGGGTTTGTTTATTTAAAAAAAAAAAAGGATGAGGACCATGGTGCACCATAAGTGATATGATGCACCATAGACCTCTCTCACTCTCCACCTTCACTTCAGACTAACGTTCCAGGCGCTCCATTTCTTTCATTTTGTTCTCCTTCTCGATTACTTTCTTTCATTTCCATTCACCACCTCTCTCTTTCTCACTTGCCGTCTCATCCCTTTCTTGGGCCCTCGCTGCTGCCTTCTCTCCCTTTCTCCGCCGCGATCTGTCTCTCTCTCTCTCCCTCAGCCTCTTTTGTTTCTCCCTTCACTGCGTTTCCTCTTTTCGCAGCACTGTTCACGTTTCATTTTCGTTTCTTTTCATGGCTGGAAGTTGATCTGCTTCCTCCAAATCGTAGCTCTTGGGTAAGTCTCTCTTCATGTTTCGTTTTCATCCTCTAAAGTGGGTGTGGATACCTTGTTGTGTCTTATTTTTGCTGTTTGGGAAAATTTAAATTGCTAATGTGAAATTGAATCTTCCTTGGTATGGATTTGGGATGGATTAGTAATTTTTACCTGAGCAGGGGCTTTAATTTATGTCTATTGTGGTTGTGTTAATTCTGTTCACTTTTAATATGGCTATAATTGTATACTGTGTTGCTTGACTGGTTATTTAATTCTAGTATAGATACACCACTTGGGTTATTGGATGTTAATTGTGCAATCAAAATTGACACTAGTTAGTTCCTCAAAGATGAAAACACAACACTTGATTGTCGTTTAAGAGCTAATTTTGTGGTATTATATGAGTTATAGATGTAGAATTATGTAGACTGGTTTTAGTTGCTGTGGTTGATTTAATTAAAGATTATAACCAAGTAGTTATAGGTGAGGGTAATCATACGTAAGTCAACTTTGATGTAATACCTTTTTAGTGAAAGAGATATCTTGGGTAATTCCTGCCTCTATAGGTTAACTAGCATGTGAAGGGTGACTTTTTGGTGCTGGATTCCCTTGGATAGCGACCGAGTCTCAAGACACTAATTTTCGACCGCTCCTCTGTTTAGTCTGTGAGTGATAGTATATTTATAACCTATTTTCGGTTTGTATATTGATAAACATATGTTTTGATAGCTACTCGTTTACTAACCGTACCTTTTAAAGCCGCTTGTGTTGTTATTATGTTATCTAGTTCTGTATATCCACAAGTGGGACAAGTATTTTGAGGAAATTACTCTCCGATACTTCCATTTAAATTAAGTATTTCATGTATTGTTAGCAATTAATGTTTCAAGTTGGAATTTTGAATTAGGACAATGGAAATTACTGATTTTGCTATGGTAAGTTTTGGAAATTGATTCCCATGAATTGTTTTAAGTTTAGCAGTATTAGTATAATTAAAAAGGTTTGGAATTTGTATGTTAGATTCTACAACTGGATATGCTTGAGAATTATATAGGATTCCAACGTTATTGGACTTTGGTGCTCTGATAAATTTAGTCTCTGAAATAAAATATTTAAGAACTCTACTTAAGCTTTGGATAAATGGTTTCTTTATGGGAGGGATCTTTAACAGAACTGCATGCTAACAGTAGTATACGTTAGCCCTGAGTGCACCTTGGTTTGGCCAACCCAGTTAGTAGGGGTGTTGCTAACCCGGCGTGATGGCCACATGTCCGGCTTTGTTTGTCGATCCTTCGGCATAGGACTGTTGGTGAGATATCTGTTCTCGTCAATCCTTCGGGGACGCTCGTTGGTAAGACGTGTCTGTTCTGTTCTGTTCTGACTCTGTAATTGAGACCTCCCTTTCTAAACTTTAGAATTTGTTTTGTTTTATTTTTAAAACTAGTTTTAACTCCGTAGTTAAATGTACTCAGATTACCGATTCTTGGAAGTACTAATTTGTTATTGATGATTTTTATTACAAATTTATTTTTTTTTAGCGTTGCCCTATTTTGTTTTTATGTATCATGTTGGATTTGGAGTATCATTTGCATATGAATATGTACATCTATATATGGATCTTTTATGAGGGTATTATTAATTGATTTTATTTATTTTATTAAAAGCTCGTGCTTGCACTTGTCCCACTCCCCATTATAAGTATATTATCTCTTACTGAATCGGTCGACTCACCCCTCACTTTCCCTCTATTTCAGAGTTAGGTACGAGCTGCAAGTGACTTGTCCCAGTGAATTAAAGGTATAGAAGCTTCGTGAGTTTGATGCAATCAGTGTGGACCATCAGGTTGTCTATATATTTTGATCCATGTATAGTTGAGTAATCATAAGTAAATATTTCTAGTTAAGCTCCATAATCCACAGGCAGGGTATGGCTTCTGTTGTAATATATCTATATATATATAATTGTAATAGGTTTTGTTTTGAATAGAGTATCTGTCCCTATATATGTCTTGCATGCTCTAATTTTTGAGGACATTCTGAGAATGCTTGTGGTCCTAAATTTTTATTTCAAATATTGTTGCTATTTTGGTTCTGTGGCTGGACTGCATATTTTAGCTTGTAACAGGAACTTTTGTACTTCGAAAAATGCTCAATCTTTAAGGGAAATTCTGTCCGTTTTGTAAGAAAATTTTGGGTAGGCTTGCTGGGAATTGAATTCCCTAAGCGTCGATCACGGCCCTACTTGGGTCGTGACAATAGGCCACATTAAGAATATGGGACAAGTTTTCTTTTCCTGCGGGTTTCTTTGGACAAGTAGGGAATTTAACAAGGCAGCTCACATGGTTGCTTCTCTAACATTGGCTGGAAATCTTAGATTACATAGATTTGGAGTCTGGATAAATGCTCTTTTTGGGGATGCCTGGCCTTGCTTGCTTGGTTTTCTTGTTGCTTCCAACTTTGGGCCTGTGCTATTTTGTCCATCTTTTGTGTCCCTTGTAAGTTGGATTAGGCCCTATCATTGTTGCTTTTTTATCAAGGACCCAAAGAAACAAAAATTAAAAAGATAGTTTATTACTTTTGATTTTATTCTCTTTTTCATTTTTTTAAAAGTTTTATTTGGCATTTGATTTTCTTTTTTTTTTTTTTTTTTTTTTGCACAGGTATCTTCCACTTTATGCAGTTTTGTTCCAGGTCTAGTTGGACATTGCATATAGGCGCCTCTTTTAGTTAGGATTCCAAGTTTAATTCGTTACATTATGAGAACTAGCCTATTATACTATATCTCAACTTTTTTTACTATTTGCTTTGTTTTCTTTTTTACTTGATTGACATGAATAAAGTAGGATTTCCATAATGTACATGACAAGTACAATGATAAAACCAAACAACCTTACAATATGTAAGAGAAAGAGGGATGTATGGGATACACACTAGACTAAAGAAGAAACTAAATTTATTTTTTTTTGGTGAGAAGAAACAATTAGGTTCTTTTTTGTTTTTTGTCGAAAAAAAACTAGTTCCATGGTTCAGCCAAGTTGTCCAAGTCTAATAATGGGGAATTGATCCACTGAAGGTGAACTTCCTATCACAAGGGCCTTGGATATTTGATCCAGTGCGAGAACGTGGACTTATTCTCAAGCAAGACAATGCCAACCTTGCAATTAAGATCGCCTGTCAAGAATTGGATTACTAGGTCGAGGAGGCCGATGGTCTAAGACATCAATCAATAGCAAATTATTAGCCATTAATACTGTAGATGGCGACATAAATGATGAAATAACATCTCCAAGATGCTTCGAATAAAAAAATAAAAGATTTCCAGGATGCTTCCCCATAATGATTTCCAAAGCAAGTACTCCAAAATTATAAACATCATATTTCTCATTCACTTCCAAAGTTTGGGCAAGATCTACACCAAAAAAGAAAGGTTTAAAAGACACAATATCATTACTCAATTAATACTTTCTTAGTAAAATTGTAAAAAGCGATTAGTGTCGTAATAGTTTATAAAATAAAATACAATTCATTCTTTAAAATGATGTATATTTCCTGCATCAAAAGAACAAAAATACAGAACGTGTACCAAAAAATATTATATCTTTTGAAACAAAATATTGAAATATGGCACCATTCCTGAGGCTAAATTTGGTGCATCATGCACCTTGTGATCAAATGATGTCGATATGATGGAGTATTGTACGTCTACTGACTGGTGGTACACGCTAATAACTGCCCCAAACTCCCATACCCTTCCCCTCCTCCCTCCCTCCATTGTCTCTCCGTCGTTTATGACCTTTTCATCACCACCACCATCCAAATGGGGCTTTGATTTCAACCGAGCAAGCCCAAAATCCCCAATTTTTGCATTGAAAACACCATTAGGGAGAATGTTACTAGGCATGGTGTCACCATAGATCACAAGGGGTCACAATCGTGCAAATAAAGAACACCTTTTACTATCTCCAATGCAATAGAGAAGCGATTGTTCCAATGCATGAGTTCATGGCACTTGGGGCGCAAGAGCATCTCTTGGAGGTTGCCATTAACCATGAGGTCATACATGAGGAGGAAACAGCGTTGTTTGGGGTCAAAGGGAGCAATGAAGCACAGAAGCAAAGAAGAGCTCATCGTGAAACTCGCACTCGACTTGTTGGTGAAAGGTGGAGGTAGGGTCCATGAGCTTGACGACGACGGGAGGGTGCTAAAAATGATGGTGGATTTTCAAAGGGGTGGTTCTACCTAGACGTCACCGTGGAGTGGCTGGTCGTCAGTCACTGCTGTTGGTGGCGGTGCATAAGAACGAGATCGGGGAAGAATCATGTGATGGTGGGGACGGAGCATAAGGTCAGGGAAGGGACTCAAGAAGGAAAAGGAAAAAAAATATAGTGTATCATATGGACTTGGTTGTATCGATATGCATTCACATCTAATTGTTAGATCACATAGTGCATCAAGCACCATTTATAGTGCAGTGCATGAGAGCCTCTACCTTAAAGAGTGGTGTTATTTGTACCATTTTAAAGTGGGACACCTTCCAACACCCACTCACAAAGCATGTAAAAAAAAAATTATGAAAGAAAATGAAAAAGTGAAAAAATAAATGGGAAGAGGAGAGAGATAGGAAGAGGGTGTCAATATGTAAGAGAAAGTGGATATACAAAAAATATTTCTTTGCCTTGAAATATGGTGTGATGTATGGTTAATTCTATGGTGCACCATTTAAAAACTAAGTGTACGATGGATAATCACCTTAAATTATAAGTGAAAATAAGTATACCTTGTATTTTTTTTTTCCCTTTGCAAACAACGCTCATATTAGCTAGCTCCTTTACATATCTCCCCTTCCAATAACTCTGGTCATAAGATGTGGATTGATGATATATCTCCAAAAGCCCCCTTGAAGTCATTTTTTTTATCCCATGATTGGTTGTTCCTTTTTCGTAGTGTGTGTCCCTCCTTGTGTTTCTACTATTGCAACCTCCCAAAGGTATCGATCTCAAACACACACAGTCACCGAACCTCCAAAATTGCACTCACCTTTCTCCGCATCCACCACCACAATGGTTCACTTTGTGTTTTTGCATCCATCCACCACCCTCCTTTTCTCACACACCTTCCTCTTTACTTTTTCAAGGTTTGCCCAAATCTTAGCTCCTCTCAATATGCAACACCATTCCTTCTTTACTTTTTCAAGGTTTGCTCGAATTTTAGATCCTCCCAACACCATTCCCTCTTTACTTCTTCGGCATATATTGGTGTAGATTAAGAAACTAGAAAAGTTGCAAACTGAAAAAAAGCACGTACACCCAAAAAACAATGGAAAATTAATTATAAAATAGGTCCTTCAAGTATCGACTCTTTGCTTCAAACCAAAATTACAGAAAAAAACATATTAAAAGAAATCAAGAATTAACTCTAACACAAAAAGAGCAGCAATCATTGAAAAATTCCTACATTCAAATCACGGTAGTAGTATTAGGGCCTTGGAAGAGAGAGAAGGGTAGAGTTGGGGTGGGGGGAAGGAGAAAAGGAGAAAAACATTTACCAACTTCACCAGTGACCAATTTTCAATCTCCACCGTGAAATAATAAGGAGGTGTAATAAATGGTCTATATGCATTTTAGGTCCACGGTATACCCTTAGATTTTAAATGGTACACCATACACCATATTTAATCTAGTGTATCACAGCACTGACCATGATGCAAACCAAAAAAATAATGTGATTAATTTCATTTCAAAGTAAAAGGGGAATGGTCTAATATGGAGTAGCATAACAAAAGGTGCCTACAAATGGGGTCTAGCTATGTGAACTAGACTTGATAAACATGGCTGTGCCAAAGTCAGAGACATGAGCTTCATGTTCAACATCCAATAGAACATTCTTGCCTGAAATATCACGATGAACTATAGGAGGTGAGCAATCATGATACATATAGGGCAAGGCATTGGCCACACCTTTAATAACATTCACCCTCTTCTCCCAATAAAATGCAGCTGCTTGTGTGTCATTGCTTAGTATTTGGTCCAAGCCAAGTTGCCTCCTTCCAAGAACTCATAAACAAGAAATGAGAAATATGAATGTGAACAAAATCCATACAACTTTATGATGTTCTTGTCCTTGATTTGTGTCAATGTTTGAATCTCACTAGTAAAAGCTCTTAAGCTTGACATTTCCTCATCGAATACCATATGAATTTTCTTCATAGCAACAACTAGGCCTACAGGAAACTTAGCCATGTAGACATATCCTTGACTTCCCACTCCAATAAGATAATAGTCATCAAAATTCTCTGAAGCTTCATTGATATTTTCAAACATGATTTTCCCATTATAACTCCATATGGCAAAGAGTGATTCACTTCGTGCTTCTTTAGCTTGGCATTGGCTTCCTTCCTTTCTTTGGCTTCAACAAAGTATGTACAATGAAATTCCCACCCCACAAAGCACTAGTGTTGGAGTTCCCAAAGTGACAAATAGTAATACGATAGCTTTGTTGCTTTTTTTACTATGGTTGTTTTGGCATGGAACCAAGCCTATTACATTGCCACACAAGCCTTTGTTATTTTTAAATGCTTCGACTGGAGCCTCAACAAAAGCTGGATTGTTTGGAGGTGGCCCTTTTAGCTGGTTATTTGATATGTTCACAAAGTCCAATGTCTTACTAAAAGTGGATGGAACTGTGCCAAAAAGGCTATTATGTGACAGATTCAACACTTCCAAGTGTTGTAACCCTCCAAGGATTGTTGCTATTGTTCCATCCAATGAATTTCCACTAAGATCAAGAGATACTAGAGACTAGCCAAACTGATAGGGAATGCTTCCATCAAGTTTATTTTTGCTAAAATTCCATTGCCTTAACATAGGTAACTTAACAACTTCTTTTGGTATAGTACCACTCAACTCATTTCCTCCAAGATCCAATATTATAAGATTCTTCAGCAATCCAATTTCTATGGAAATGTTTCTTAAAAGATGATTGTTTCAATCTCGATTTCAACTAATTCTTTCAAATTCCCCAGTTCCTTTGGTACCTTTCTAGTCAAGTGATTAGATGAAAGGTCAAGCCTGTGTAGGTTGGTTGCCTCAACAAGTTCTAGTGGTATGCCACCAAAGAAATATTATTGCTTCCTCCTATGAGCCTAATAAGTTTAGGGCGTTTCCTCCAATTTGGAGAAATATGACCATAAAATTTCTCACTGCTAAGATTAATTAGTCCAAATTTGGATAGACACCAAAATCTTCTGTTATATTTCCTTCAATTTGGTTTCCATTACACCTTATTCTATAATAGTAGAGCAATTCTTCAAGCTGTCAGGAATTAGGCCAGAAAAATTGTTGTTATTTGCACCTAAGGCTTCGAAGGATCCACCTAAGCAGATTTGTGATGGCTAATGGGCGACAAAATTATCCCAGATAATTGCACATTTTTCAAGTTGGCCAGTTTTCCTATAGTGACAAGAATCGATCCAGAGAATTTATTTGTGAACAAGAACATTGCAGTGAGCTTTGTCAAGTTTCCAATAGCAGGAGGAATTGGTCCAGAAAGTTCATTTTCAACTAGTACAAGGAGATTTACATTAACCAATTTTCCAATGGAGGATGGGATTGATCTTGAAAGTTTATTGAAACTAAGCTCAAGCTCACACAAATTAGTCAAGTTACATATGGAGGGTGGGATTGACCCAAAGAGGGTGTTAGTATGAAGGGAAAGAACAACTAAATTGCTCATGGTTCCTATGCTGGAAAGAATAGGCCTGGAGAGATTGTTAATTCCTAGGCCAAGGGTATTCAAATTGACCAGGTTTCGTATAGTGACAGGAATTGGTCTAGTGAATTTATTTGAGAACAAGTATAATGAGGTGAGCTTTGTCAAGTTTCCAATAGTAGGAGGAATTGGGCCAAAGAGTTGATTATTAGTAAGTGCAAGTAAAGTCAAATTAATGAAGTTTCCTATCGAGGATGGGATTGATGTAGAAAGTTCCATATGGGGATTGAGCCAGTGAGGTTGTTTTCAAAAAGGTGAAGATAGTTTAAATTGCTTAAGTTCCCAATCTCATGAAGGATAGTTCCAAAGAGAGAGTTCTCTAACAAATCAAGAATTCGAAGTTTCATCAACATTCCAATTTCTTTGGGATTGGAAATGATAGAACCTGAAATATGTTTATTTGCAATGCCTAGATACTCTAGGTTGCTCAACTTGCCAATTTCTGGAGGAATGTAGCTTTCTAGAAAGTTCTTCCTAAATCTAGATGTGATAAGTTGGTCAAGTTTGCTATGGAAATAGAGATTGCTCCACTTAGATTGCATCTACTAACATCTAATTGATGTAAACTCTTCAATGTCCACATCTCTTTAGGAATGGAACCATTGAAAGAATTGTAAGACATGTTCAAATGATATACTCTTGACAAGTTGCCAATTTGTGGGGGAATGGTTCCATAAAATGAATTGTTGTTAATATCTATGTTGACAAGGTTGGGGAAGGAGAAGAAGCTAAGTGTGTGGAGTGTACCTTTGACTCTACAATTTGCAAGACATATGGTGGAGACAAACTTGGACTTGTCACATAGAATTCCTCCCACTTGCAAGGACTAGTTGTACCATTTCCAAGATGACAATAGAGCTTGGCTATGGTTGTCAAGGCTAGCTTTCCATTTCAAGAGAGCATTTGCTTCACTATCTGCAACTGCAAGTTTATCATTGACAGTGGTAGTAACAGAAGAGGCTAAAGATGAAATCTTGGAAAACCTAGCAACTTGGGTTGAAGAGAGTGCTAGGACACAAATGAATATGTAGAGAATTTGACATAGTACAAGCTTAATTGAGTCTCCAGCCTTTTCAAACAGAGTAATGATAGGCGAACGCATAAAATTGCGACGCATATTGAAAAGTAATGAAAATGACAAAAATATTTGGATGATAGATCCTATATATATATATATATATATAACTACTTAGCAGCATTAAAAATGCTGGCAAGTTTTTGGATAAAAAAAAATTGAACAAAAATAACAATAATTATGTAAGATCCATCATCAAAATATTTTCATCATCTGTATGCGTCACAAGTTTGTGTGTCCTCTAAATATTATTCTTTCAAACATGGGTACCATGGTTTTGGTATAATGGGATTTCTACACCAATGGAGTCAAAGACTGGAGATGATTGTCAATGACAGGAATAAATGGTGGTGATGGTTGAAGTTGAAAGTTGATAGATACTTAAGTAGTTGGTAATTGGACCTTACATAATGTCACGTCCTCCTTTGGTGTTTTTTATTAAACTCAATTTCGTGAACAAGGTCCATGTCTCTCTTGATTCCCATTACTTTCGAGAAAAGTAAGCATTACTCTTTTTTTATTGGTAGTTAAATATGCATTACTTTAGTAACGGGATTAAAAAAAATTGTCACAAATCACATTTCTGGTGGTATAAATTAAATCTTGCTGCTTCTAATGCTTTCCATTAAGTCATTAGTTCCAGGAAAATTAGCCCCGTGGTTCTTGTCCAGCATGTGGCTCTCAAGATTATTAAAAAACAGCCATGGAGCATGCAACCAATAAATAAAATAAAATAAAATAAAAAAGCCTTCGAGCGGCCCTCTTTTTGAAATCTGTTCTTAAACTTTTATTACTTTTGTTATATTTTAACAAACTTTTTTTCAGTTATGAAAGTATATAGAGCACGAGCAGAAACGACACACAAGGCGTCCAAAGTCACTACACTAATCTATGGATCATGGATGATGAATATACTAAAATTCACATGTTATAAAGTATAAGGATCCTGGTGAACATTTTTAAAGTTTGAGAACAAAATATACATGACCCTTGGTTCAATGAGATAAATTAAAATTTTACAATTAAAAATGTTGTGAAGTGGTAATAACTCGTGTAACTTATGTGATATATGATATATATTTAATGTTACAAAGCCCTTCTCTTTATGCTTGGATTCTGACGAGAGCTGAGCTCAGGTTGAGTGTATGTTAGGTCTTTAGAGAAAGATATTCAAGGGAGTTCTGTTTGCTGGTTCTGTTTTGGATGATGACTGGTTTTTGTCATGGGTGGGGGAAGTTTAGGGAGGGGATTATGAGGTGGGAGGGCTTGGAGACTCAACTGATTCCCTCATCACACAAGGCATGCGGATAATTTATTGAATTCATCGTACACAAGTTTGATTTTGATTATTTTAGGAGAACAATTATTTAAAAAACTTATAAATTTTTTAATATTTCAAATTCAAAATAAATTAATCCAAACACACACTATTCTTTGTGAGTGATAATTGATCTGTGATTGTTTCCAAGTGATGTAGGAAATCCTCACTTGAGACATCCCTAATTTGGTTCCAAAGGGCTTGCGTGTTAGTTTTGTGCAGTTATTCACTTTTTAATTTAATTATTATTGTCCACTTTTTACTTCTTTTGGTTGTATTTTCCTTTATTATTTATTTATTATTTTGTTTTCATTGTTTTAAACTTTACCAAAATAAGATTTTCACAGTGTGCTTGATATATACAACGATCAAAGCAAACAAGCTTACAATATACAAGAAAGAGGGGGTGGGATGCAGAGTACAATAAAACAGAAACAAAATGCTTAAAGTAGTTCAATTATTCAGTGGAGTTGTCCAAGTCTGATCAAGGGGAACTGATCCACCAGAGGTGATCTTCGTATCACAAGGGCCTTAGACACTTGATCCATTGTAGGGCGAGAATGAGGCCTTGTTCTCAAGCAAGAAAATGCCAACCTTGCAATCAAGATCACCTCCTCAACGATTGGATTCGTAGGGTGAGGAAGCCTTTGGTCTAAAATTTCAATCAGTAGCAAATTATTAACCATTGGCGCTGTAGACGGTGACATAAATGATGAAATGAGATCTCCAGGATGCTTTCCCATAATGATCTCCAAAGCAAGTACTCCAAAACTATAAACAGCACATTTCTCATTCACCTGCATAGTTTGGGCAAGTTCTGAACAAAGAGGAAAAAAAAAAAAATTAAATAACACAAAATATTTCGCTTAATTAATACTTTCTTAATGAAATTGAAAGAGGTGGTTAATGTCTTTATAATTCTTTAAAATAACAAATAAAATACATTTTGAAAGCTGCAAAATACACCACATGAAGAAAAGAAAGCTACAAATTTTAATACACTGACATTTTTAAAAGTTTTTTTTCAAGTGCAGACTAGCAAAAGTATTTAACTATTACCTTAAAAATTATACATACAATAATGTATAATTAAATGATAATATAAAATTCTTTACACTAAAAATATATTAAAATTAATTTCATAAAAAAATTATGTATATGAAAAATGATGTGATCATTTCCATTTCAAAATAAAAAGGAAAAGGGGTCTAACCTGGAGCAGCATAGCCAAAGGTGCCTGCAAATGGGGTCCAACTATGTGAATCAGGCTTCAGAAACTTGGCTGTCCCAAAGTCAGAAACATGTGCTTAATATTCAACATCCAAAAGAACATTCTTGCTTGAAATATCACGATGAACTACAGGAGGTGAGCAATCATGACGCATATGGGACAAGGCATTGGCCACACCTTTAACAACATTCACCCTCTTCTCCCAATCAAATGCAGCTGCTTGTGTGTCATTGCTTAGTATTTGGTCCAAACTACCCCTTCGAAGAACTCACAAACAAGAAATGAGAACTGTGAATGCGAACAAAATCCATACAGCGTTATGATGTTCCTGTGCTTGATTTGTGTCAAGGTTTGAATCTCACTAGTAAAAGCTTTTGAGACACTTCCGCATCTGTTACCATATGAGGTTTCTTCACAGCAACAACTAGACTTGCTGGCAACTCAGCCTTGTAGACATATCCTTGACTTCCCACTCCAATGAGATAATTGTTATCAAAATTCTCTGTAGCTTCAATGACATTTTCAAACATGATTTTCCTATCATAACTCCATATGGCAAAGAGCGATTCACTTCGTGCTTCTTTAGCTTGGCTTTGGGTTCCTTTCTTTCTTTCTTTTGCTTCGACAAAGCAATATACAAAGAAATTCCCACCCCACAAAGCACTAGTTTTGCAATTCCCAAAGTGACCAATATTAATAGGATAGCTTTGTTGCCTTTTTCACTGTGGTTGGTTGGGCATGGAACCAAGCTTGTGACATTGTGACACAAGCCTTTGTTAATTTTACATGCTTCAATTGGAGCCTTAAGAAAAGCTGGATTGTTTTGAAGTGGCCCTTCTAACTGGTTGTCTCATTGTTTGATATGTCAACAAAATCCAAAAGTCCCACTAAAAGTCGATGGAAATGTAACAGAAAGATTATTATGTGACAGATTCAACATTTGCAAGTTCTGCAACCCTCCAAAGTTAGTTGGTATTGTTCCATCCAATGAATTTCCACTAAGATCAAGAGATACCAGAGTTCGGCCAAACTCGGAGGGAATGCTTCCCTCAAGTTTGTTTTTGCTCAAATTCAATTGCCTTAGATTTTGCAACTCACAACTTCTTTTGGTATAGTGCCACTCAATGTTTCCTCCGAGATCCAATACTTCAAGATTCTGCAGCATTCCAGAAAGGTGGTTATAATCAAGCCCAGGGGAAACCAAATTGGCCAAGTTTTCTATGGAAGTAAGGATTGATCCAGAAAGTTGATTGTTATCAAGCATTAGCAAGGACAAGTAAAACATGTTCCACGTGAAGGGTGGGATTGTCCCCGAGAGGGCGTTATTAAAAAGGTATAGTTGATCTAAATTGCTCAGGTTACCAATTGTAGTAGGGATAGTACCAGAGAGTGTGTACGGTAACAAGTCAATTAACTGAAGATTTGTCAACATTCCAATTTCTTTGGGGAAATGGAATCAAAAAGGTAATTACCTGCCATAGCAAGATACCCAAGGTTGTTCAATTTCCCTATCTCAGGAGATATGTAGCCAGAAAGATTGTTGCCTGTTAAATGTAGAAGTGATAAGTTGGCCAAATTTGCCATGGAATCGGGGATTGGTCCACTTGGATGACATAAGGAAAGATCAAGCCTGTGTAAACTCCTCAATTCCACATTTCTTTAGGGATGGAACCGTCAAAAAGATTTAAAGAGAAGTTCAAATGATTAACTTCGGACATGCTTCCAGTTTGTGGAGGGATGGTTCCATAAAAGATGTTGTTGTAGATATTCATGCTGAGGAGGTTGGGGAATGAGGAGAAGGTGAGTGTGTGGAGTTTACATTTCAGAAGATAATTTTCAAGATTTATGCTGGTGACAGACTTGGATTTATCACATTGAATTCCTTCCCATCTACATGGATTAGTACCTGCCCAAGATGACAAGGAAACTTGGCTTAGGCTGTCAAAGCTGGCTTGCCACTTTAAGAGTGCATCCGCTTCACTGTTTCAAGTTAGAGCTTCATCATGAGCAGTAGCAATTGTCACTGCAGCCAAAGAAGCAATTTTGGAAAAACCAGCAACTTGTGCTGAAGAGAGTTTTAGAAGGACACAAAGGAATGTGAATAGAATCTGCCAGCATGCTAGAATCTCGACAGACTTAACCTTTTCAGACATGGGTAGCGTGGTTCAAACATAACACGACTTTTGAATCAATGCAATCAAAGGCGGCAGAATATTCTTCTTGTTAATGGATGATGTGTGGTGATGATTCAAGTTGTGGTTGTGGGTATGAATGCATATAAAGGAAATAACCGAGTGGTATGAGTGATGATGGATCATTGTTGACATGACTTCACTTTTGAAACTCTTGCACAAAGGCAGTAAACATTTATGCACCAAGCTTTCCTGAAGACACCTTCTTCAAAGGTCGTATTATTTAATTACTACATTTCTCAAACACAGCTCTCGTGTTTCACAATTCACATTACTTGGAGGAAAAATCTGCATTGCTTTGGCCAAGGTAAACAATGTTTATTCATTGATTGGTAAAAGAAAAATAAAGAGAACCAAAAGAGAAAGAAGACAAAGATGGAATCTTCTTTTAGTGATCGTGAATATCGCTTGAATATGGTGCGTAAAGATGTTTAGTAGGATTCACCAAAAACATAGGCCTCTGTAACTCATATATGGCTGAGCTTTGGGGAATGCTATTTAGGCTCCAATTAGCATGGGACCATGGTAACAGGAATGTTATTCTTGAATGTGATTCTCATAATTTCTTTCAGGCAGTAGTTAGAACCCAACCAGTGGCTCACAACAAAAAAACGGCCTTCCCAACAGAATCGCACGATGGCTGGAGAAATATTGTAGTATTAGGTGCATATATACACACGTCACATACAGAGAAAAAAGCAATAGCGGTGCGGACTGGCTAGCTAACTTTAGTCTTAATTTTCATTAGGTGTCAACAGGAAGAAAGCAACAATTCACCTCTATAAAATGTAGAGCTTTGAAATCCCATTTAACAATTTTTTTTTGGGTTTTGCTTCTCCCAGCTCCCACGCACTTAGCATGACAAAATCATAATAGTTTATCAAAAGAATGAAGGCTTGTCCACTTACAGTTAGGGGCCGAGGGATCGTCCGTGGCGATTGGTGTGGAAGTAGCAAGGGAAGGGCCCCGAACGCATTATATCCTTTCTTCGGTTGATGGTTCACCAAGAAGCTCCGCATCGATAGGACTCATAGGAGGTTTGCCCAGAACGACTTGACTTGTGTCCCGTATGTTGCTCCTTCTCGGAAGACATTCCTTCCGTGAAGGAAGTACTAAATAGAGTGGAGTGGTTGATTGGCTTGCAAACCATGATCACTCTCTCTTGTGGTCTTGGAGCTCATGTTTTGCAGTATCCTCCACGAGTGTATCTATACATGAAAAGTCCGTTTCTCCACAGGGCTCTGGCACTTGCTGCTTGAAGATACTATATGGGAATTAAAGCGTCCCCCGTAGGAGATGTTAGTCGTTAGGTCTTAGGAGGGTAGTTTTTTAGGGGCCTAGTCCCTCCTGGTTACCACAAAAAAAAAAAAAAAAAAAAGAAAGAAAGAAAGAAAGAAATTTATTATAATTCTTATATGTCTATTGTAATTTTGATATTATTATTATTTAATTTTCTATAAAATATTTTGTATTTTCAATCAAATAATAATTTAAAAATGGTTTCATTTTCAAATATAATTATATTGTTAAATTGGTTAATTAGTTTAATTTTCTTAGTATTTTAATGACGTTATTTTTTAGGTAGCCAATAAATATTATACGTATTTAAAGTTAATTTGATATATGTACCCAAAAAAAATTAATTTGATATATAATTATTTAGATTTAAGTACTAAATTATTTTCTTGAAGATTTTCTTTATACACCGAATATTTTAAAAACATAGTCCATATGAAAAAATTCACTACCATTCAATAATGAATTTAATATATTATACATTGTAAAACTCTTTAAATAATGTGATAACAAATTATTTGATCTGAGTGTAAACTATTTTGTATTAGGACTCTCCAAAGTAAAAGTCCCTCTAAATTGAAAAAAATGAGGGAGTGTTTCCCTTTGAATCAATAAATTGCAACATGTGTGAGATTAGGGGTGTTTGCGGTGCGGCTTGGATCGGTTTTAAGCAAAAAATTCGTCCGATCTAAATAATAAAATATATAGCGGTTTGAATTGAATCAGTTTAGTTTAAATTTTAAATTCGATCCAATTCGAACTAATTTTTTGCGATTTGGATTGGATTGGATCGACTTAATCGATTTTTTATTAAAAAAAAACTCAAGCATGGAATATTATCAATATAAAGTAACTTAAATTAATAAAATAAATCAATAAAAATAAAAATAAAATGACTAATGTAATATGTATAACATGATATTTAAATGAAAATGACATACAAATATAGAAAATTATGTGATAAATTAAAATTATTATAAATAAAAGTACAAAATAAAAAATAAAAAATTATATTAAATGGTATTATTCGGTTTGGATTGGATTGGATCGGTTTTGAAAATTAAATCCGAAATCCGATCTGATCCAAGCGATTTATGAAAAATAAGACTCAATCCAATCCAAATTTTTGTGATTTTTTGTTTGGATTGGATTGGTTTAGCGGTTTTAATTGGATTGGATTAGATTGGATTTAAACACCCCTATGTGAGACTCATCAAATCATTTAGGTAGTGTTTAACACATTGCCTAACAAGATTATCAATAATCCAGATTATCAATCAGAAATATTGTCATTTTTTAAATTACAAGTAATGTTATAATGTAATATTTGATATGCACAGGTAATCTAATTAACAATTCGCATTACCTTGTTTGATATATAAAAATGATTACTAGATAATATATGTCTTTTAATAATAATAATTTTAATTATACTAATTATGATAATAATATTAACTAATAATTATAAATAATAAAAGTGATAATAATAATAATAATTATTATTATTAATGGAAGAATTACTATATAGGTAGTAATCCACATAAACACCCCATGGGGGCAATCCATATTATCACTTTCAAGGTAATATGGATTGTTTTGGTAATCTGGATTGTCAATAACGTAACTCAATCAAATATATCAATGTGGTGGACTCGGGTAATTTAAAGTTATATTACTAGTAATTTAGATAAATTATCTCATACCAAACATCTTTTTAAAGATGGGTGTGCCTCACTTTCTTAATTTAAAGGAATTCTCATTTTAGAAGATCAAGATCCAACTTTATTATTTTGATAATGTATACTGATTAAATATATAAATAAGTTAATGCATCAAATTATCTTAATTTCAATAATAAAGATAATGAGAAAATTCATAATGAAAAATAAGGAGTTGATACCAACAAAATATTGGTATCGTATGTTTAAGAATTTATATAATGATGAGCTGTATTATTTGAACATTTAAAAATAGGTGTTCTATTAACACTCTTTCATATATATTCAATCATTCAATTTATTTAATTTTATATTTTAAATTTTTTATTTTAACTTTTCCTAAAATCCTTTGGGGTCTCTTTGGAGGTGTTAGACTTTACGGTGTTCAAAAAACATTTCCCTATGATGATACATTAAAGGAGAATATATGGTCTAGAATTTTGTCATGTGACAATTATATGATGTAGAATTCTATCATGTGCTAATTAATATTAAAATAAAAATATTTTATTAAATTTGACATATGAATAATTATTTAATTGTCAATAATGTAAAATTAATTATTATTTAATGAATAATTAATTTCTTTTTTTTTTTTTTAAACTCAAAGAATACATAATCTATAGTTTTGCCATGTGACAATTACATGATCTAGAATTTTGTCCCGTGGCAATTAATATTGACATATTTTATTAAATTTAACTTGTAAATTATTACCTAATTGTTATTATTCAATGAATAATTAATGTCATAATTTTTTCTTTGCTTTTGAGATTTAAAAATATCTCAGCTTCTTAAACGAAGAACCATACAGAGAAAAAGTGCCCGTGATACGAAGAATTAAATATTAAATATTTTTTTCCATGATATATAGGGAAGAAGTGGGGAAGAATTAGAGAACTAACATTAATTATACGGAAGATATTCAAGGTTTTTTAAAATAACTAGTATAGGTACCTGTATAATGTACGGGATAGTTACATAATTTGAATATAAAAAGATTTATATAACTAAAATATTAGGTCAATTTAACCATATAATTATTATTTATATTTGTTTTATATAATTTAAGTTTTGAATAAAATTATATACGCTTAAAATAATAAAATTATTGTAATTATGACTATATATAGTAGATAAAGTTGATAAATATTTTTTTATAAATTATTGAAGTTATATTGATCTTAAAATTAAACTTTTTAGCAGTAGCTAATGAAAAATATTGTATTCAATGAAAATTTTAATAAAAAAATTATCATATTGCAAAAGTAGCTATATTAAAGTTCTACTAAGAAAAGTAGTTCATATCATAAATAGATTAGAAAAATTAATTAACAATAATTTAATTCATTAATTAAAAATTGAATTGATATAACTTTAAAGTGTGTTATAGGTTTTAGAGTTTGAAAATTTAATTTTAAATTTGATTTTAATTGTTAATAATTATTTTGTATCTATAGATTTTTTTTTTGACATTAAAATTTCTTGGATTATTTAGAGATCTTATAAAATTTTAATTTATGATTAAATTTTAAAGAACTTATAAAATTCTTTATCCTTTCCTTTCCAAATCAGTAAATTTATGGCAATTTTATTAATTTAAAAACAATAACATTGCATATTAAGTTAATGTATCAAAGTTTTAAATTAAGCTGGTCCATGAGCTACCACTCCTTCAGCAATTTTTGTAAAACATGAAGCATCAAAAGCTTTAAATGTTCTAAACCCAAAAAAAAAAAAAAAAAAAGCTTATTCAATAGCATGGTCCTATAAAACCACATATACAATGCTTTCATCCATCCGACCAGTTTCAAACTCGAGTGGAGCCAGCCCTTAATCTCTTGAACTGTAGAATAATCTCAACCCTTTTGTCAAGCATCCCTTATAGGACCTCCTTGCTGGTCAACGCAGCTTGCAACGAACATGATGAATCACCACAAAGTTCTTCATTCAAATAAAAAATTGAGAAAAATATCAGCTAAGAGCATAAATCAAGAAATTAAGAAATAATAAAAACATATAAGCTAAGAGCATAATTTTTGTAACATGAAACTCAAAGAAAGACATAAACTTAAGTGGAAAACAGGGGGAAAAAAGGGAAAAAAAAATATTTTTATAGGTCAACAAATTTATCACTTAAGCATAGAATAACACTTCCCAGTGGTTAAAAGCTAATGAAAGGCTTCTGAAAGACAGGAAAAGAAAAATTAGAACTTCAGTGGAATGAAGAAAAATTAAAATTAATAGGGAAATAATGAGTTGAACAAAATAAGAAAACAGTACCCACAAATGAAGCCCTCGACGAAGTTCTTTTTTTTTTTTTTTTCTTTTTTTGAAAATGGATGCTGTCTCGACCTTGCACCATGGTCAAAGTTCCGTTTGCAATATGACAAAAATTTCAAAACTTTATCTAGCAAACAAAAATTATAACCTGCAAAATATAACAGAAAAAAAAAAAACAAAGATCCATCAAATTATATGAAAACCTAAACCATAAACTTTTGAGAAAAATAGAATTTCGGAGACTTGCATCAATTTGCTTGCATCCCAATGCCAAATCCACTTTCTTCACTCCCAACAACCATTTCTTCCCCTCAAACTTCAAAATCTCCTTCATCTACACAATTACAAACAAAATAAAACATAAAATATAAATTTACCACAGCTAGTCAAGGCCTATAAATCAATAACTGAAATAAGAAACAACATAATCCAGAAAACGTAATATCCAAACATAAGTAAAGAGAATTTAAAGATAAATCATTCAATAAAAAATATAATAAATAGAAAAAGATGTTACCGGCATCGTTTGGCCTTAACAAAAGATGAGTCCTAAGTTCTATAGTTCATATTTATCCTATTGCTCAAATCTTTTACTTTTATTTTATCTCTTTTGGCAAAAGGATCATGTTCTGGATTTGTAAAATGTATCTATTAGTAATAGGAAGCATCAATAATTGTTTAGGAAGAAGAAGAGTGGAGAAATCTTACCAAGAAACTCAAAAAGCTTCAGAAGAAAGAACAATGTAACGTAGTTAGGAGGATAGGAGAAAGAAAACGGTGCATGATATAGAATAGTTGATGTTGGTGATGGAGGGAGCTGCAATAGAAGCTCATTCTACAATCAATTTATTGAAATATAATAGGCTGAGCATGCAGTTCAAAGGATTAGAAGCTAAGTACAATCCATAGGAACTCTACAAAATACATGTGAAATAATGAATGCATGTCAGATAATAGAGGTTAGTTAATGACAGTAACCTACATGCTGAAGGAATGTGAAGTAGGTGTATTTGCTAAATAATAATAATTATAATAAAAAGGGATATACTTTATGGAATCAAAACTTTATTATTTCTAACATTTCTAAGTTTCTCAGTTCAAGAAAACCAACAGAAAGATTAGAAGAATTTAACAGATCGACCTAATACTCTCATGGTTCAGTTTAATAAATCAATCTACTGGTATTATTTAACAGTTAATATCTGACATATAACAAATGTTATATAAATCATGGGTAACTCTGCATAATATCTATAAACATGTTATTTAATATCAGAATGCCTATTTTTCCTGCAATCATTTTATATATTAATTTAAACAATCTTCCTTTAGTCATCGAATTTATTAATTCAAACATTGGGGACTATGGTAGCATATAACAAAGTCAAAGATCATACCGATGTGTAAATCATAGCAAATTTTCCACATATATAACCACATAATCATATGTTTGCAGTATCCAAACATAATAGAAATTGCCAAAAAGGAAACACAATGTGAACATAAAGCCGCCAAGCTTTCCATCATTCATCAAACCCAAATTAAAACAGGACACATAAAGACTAAACTTCATCTGGTCTTTACCTGAATTGCTTGGCCTTCACATACGATGAGTCCCAAGTTTTGCAGTAATTTTCCTTCTATTTCTCAATTCTTTTATTTTTATTTTATCTCTTTTGGAAAAGGATCATCTTCTAAATTTGTAAAATGTATCTATTAGTAATATAGCATATGCCCCAAAAAGCAAGCACACTTTAAGCAAAACATGCTGAATTATGTCAAAAAGAATATCGACAACAATAACATCAGCAGTATATTATGTCAGAAAAACAATAATAACAACAATTACCCATAATTCTTAGGCAGACATAGCTTCTGAGAGTTGAACCATGAGTCTCCAGTTTCAACTATTATAGCAGTATCTCCACTTAGCAACTCCTGTAAAAGGGAAATTTTTTAATGCATTTTATATTTTGCCCTAAGAAGTAGTCGCTGAAACATGCAAATTCTATAGCCAATTGAAAAAAAAAAAAAAAAAAAAGAAGGGAAAGAAGAAAAAGTAAATAGATGAGATGAGATTAGGAATGACCACATCTCATAGCGACCATGCCTCTGCCTGCAACTGTTTTGTGCCAAAGAACTTTTATCAAACACATTCGAGGTAGTGTCTCAACCCTCACTTTCACCAGTCTATTTATGCTTTTTGCTTCCTTTTTTTTTTTTTTCTGTGGTGTGTCATGGAACTCATGCTTTCTCCGTGACTATTACTCTGTCACCATCTCACCAAAATTAGCAAACACTGCGTTATTCCACATGATTGCACCACCTGCCCATCATCTTGTCTTGTAGATTATGACGGCGTCAGTTCCAATGGCAATGACCATGTGCTCCCCTCAGCACCATGGCAACGACGGCGATAACCGTTCACCGTCGACGGTGTAGCAATAGTAGCATTCATCGGGCTTCAAACCAGATCCGCGATCCAATCACACCTCTGCATCAACCAGAAATACACTTAGAGACATATGAAAGAACAATGTGATTTTAGTTGGGAGGATAGAAGAAAAAAAATGGCGGATGACATAGAATAGTTGGTGTTGCTGATGGATGGAGGTTGATGACACTCTTCGTAGAATAGTTGAGAGTAAAGAAAGAGAAAATTAATTTACTAAAGAAAATGAAGAAGGGAGATAGAATGTGAAAGAGATGAAAATGAAGAAAAGGGGAAGAGAAAATGTCTGAAGGAGGAAAAGAATGAACAATCACCAAAGTAAATTAATTGTTAGCGGGTGTGATGGAAGCTTTACAATAATCGTGGCATTCAAAAGCTTCTTACAGAAGCATCAATAATTATTTGCATGTAAAAAATAAAAATAAAGAAATTATAATTGGCTTATGATACCGAGACAATGAAATAAATGTAAAGTAACAGTGGGAGAAAATGGTATTAATAGTGGCTGATCATATTAAAGCTTTTCCTTTTTTAGCAAGCTTTTGAAATTGATTCAAAAAGAGAATTTACTAAAGCTGTCAAGTGGCATGAGTTTTCAATTTATGCTTCTAAATTATTATATCAAGTAGAGTAGATGTCCTTTTTCAGCAAGTTTTTGAAATTGATCTAGAAAGAGAATTTACTAATAGCTGTGAAGTGGCAGGAGTTTCCAGTTTATACTTCTGAATTATTATATTAAGTAGATGTGGAGCTCAATTTTGAGAAGGTCAATAACCCTTGAACAAATTCTTTTTTATTTCTTAAGCATGAAAAAGAAACCTCAAGATTGAACCTTCAACTAAAGGTTTTTCCCTCATTTTTTTTTCTTTTTTTGTATTATCCATTTCCGTTGTTATCACTGAAAATTAGAGAGTAGAAAAATTATGTTTGTCCAGATATCTTTTTCATTTTGACCAATGACCTTTTTCCCTTAATTGATTTTAATAACTTGAAAATTTTAAGATGATCACGACTGCGCATGCATCATCTAGTTTATTGTGAGATATTCCTCTTGACCAACTAAATTTTCAACCAAATAGTGGGAGATATATGATGTTCATACCCTCGATGCACTCATAAATCATCCAATGGTCTTCACAATTTTCCACCACTAAAAGGCGGTACTTATCATAGATGGAACCTACGGTAGGGGTAGGGGTTGAGGAAGATGATCGAATGAATTAAATAGTGTCACCATTATGGGTATGATTATTATTATTATTATTATTATTTGGCGAACTAGATGTGATTACCAACTAAGGCAAAACAAATAAAAACTGTATAGAGGACATTAATAAATATGAAGAGTATTGAATATTTTGTAAATGTATTTATTATCTTGAAAACATAAAAATATTCAATATTTCTCTTTTTTAGAAAATAGAAGACTAATTAGAAGAATATTTTAGGAGAATATTTCATTATCCTTAATAAAAAGGCGAGTCTAAGTTTTCTAAGAAGTTTATTTACTTATCCGAGTCATGCTACATGCCTTTGGAAAAACTTATTAAGGTTAATAAGTCAATCTATTTATTTATTACTATAACTATTTGTATATTGTAATATTTTTATATTTATATAATATAATTTTTATATAATTAATTTTTAATAAAAATATTATAATTGTAAAAGAATACCACTACTTATTTTCTATATATTTTTTTAAAAGGTTTTCATTTGTTAACTTGCTGATCTTTTAGAATATAGGATTGTTACCATATTTAAAGAACTTAATGTAAAGTAGGCCATTAGATTGATTGACTTTTTTATCTTTTAAAATAAAAAATATTATTTACGTATATACACCTTTTTTAAGATTATTTTTTGAATGTCCTTTTTTTTATTATAGAAAAATCAATTCAAGTTGAATTGATTTTATTATTGGACAAATCTAAAATTAGGAAACAAGAAAAGCATAGAAATCAATCGAAATTGGATTGAATTCATCCTTATTTGACTAAATAGTGATGAATTCACCTAAATAGTGATAAATTCGATCTAAAGTAAATAGAATTCATCATTATTCAACCAATGTTATAGATATCTTATAATCAAATAATAATTAATTCAACCAAAATTTTTAAAATGACAAAAGTTATATCATACATATATATATATACATTAGACCATTAGTATACAATAGTAGAAGTAAATGAAGGAACAAGCAAAGTGATTGGGATGTGGTATATGTTATGTGGTGAAAGGGGATGCCAGGTGTATCTCATGTTAAGGAACAAGATGCTTTTGTATGGTGATAAATTCCATATCATGTGTACCATATACTACCATAATGTAATATAAAGAGGAACTCGGAACTCGAACCAAGTCCAGCCTCAACTTCCTTCGCTAATTATCATTACAATGAGTGTCCAAACTTATGAGAAAACTGAGGCTGGACTTGATTCGAGCTCCAAGTTACTCTTTATGCAAGTACCTAGTTTTCGAGTTACCATTGTTTATTACCACAAAAAATCATTCTTGTTCTCTGACATGAAACACTTGGAGGAAGTCGAGGTTGGATTTGATTCGAGTTCCAAGTTACTCTTTATATTAGTTTCTAGTTCCTCTTGTCTATTACCACAAAAAAAGCATTCTTATTCTTTGATAGGAGACACTTGGCATCCCCTCTTGCTATATAACACATACCACGTCCCCATTACTTTGCTTCTTCCTTCATTTACTTCTATCGTTATATACTAGTGGTCTAATGTACATGTACATGTATGATATAACCTCTATCATTTTAAAAATTTTGGTTGAATAGTGACTAATTCAATCTAATTTGGATCGAATTCGTTACTATTTAGGTGAATAGTGATGAATTCGCTTCAATTGAGATGGTTTTTATTTTTTATTTTTATTTTTTGCTCCACTATCTTAAATTTACCCAATAAAAAAATCAATCCAACTTGAATCGATTTTCTTATAATAAAACAAAAGATATTTTGAAAAATAATCTTTAAAAAGACATATATACATAAATATTTTTTTTATTTTAAAAAGGTAAAAAACGCCTAGATTGATTTCAAGTCATATCAAATATTTAGAAAGATGGACCAAGCCTCAGGAGAAGAGAGAAGGAAGAGAAGAAGGGTGGGGGGGGAGGCATATATGTCATGTAATCCGAAATGGAGCTACCTTTTTTTTTTTAAGTTATCTAGCGTCGAAGTGATGTTCCATCAATGGCTACTGGAAAACGAAAAGGTTAACCGCTAGTTATTTTAAAACTTTTAATGAAGAACTTAAATAAGAACTCAGACTTTTTTTAGCAAGAATACATATATTTTTCATGTAGTTTATGAGGCCAAATTAATAATCGAGTTCATTCATATATTAGTTTTTTCTTCTTTATGTGACTAATATCGAAAAGTACCTTTTTATCTGGACTAATTCCAAAGTTAATAACAACTTTGCTCTACTTTAATTAAAAAGTTAATAATGACCTTGCTCCCCTTTTATTCATGCATGCTGACACAACACACTTATCTCTTTTGGTAGGTACAATACACTTATCTTTGACAAAACACGCTTATCTCCGAGTCACCTACAAATTCAGGTAGATAGCCCAGATCAAAAACCTAGCTCCATTTTGCTGGTGATAACATAATCAAACAAAGTAACTTATACATGGTATATACACAGTGACGAAGTAAACAAGCTTAAGATATAAAATACTATAAGCAATTCAATGGTTCAATGGAGTTGTCCAAGTGTGATCATAGGAAACTAGTCAGCCAAAGGTGACTTTCCCCTCATAAGCTCTTTAGATACTTCGTCCATGGTTGGGCGAGATTGTGGACTTTGACTCAAGCAATTAAGTGTCAACTTTGCAACCAAGATGATATCCCCAATAACTGAGTTGTGAGGATGAGGAGGCCGTTGGTCTATAACATCAACCAATAGCAAATCGTAAGTCACTGATGCTGTAGATGATGACAACAATGATGTGATGAGATCCGCTGAATGCTTTCCCATAGGGATCTCCATGTAAAGTACACCAAAACTATAAACCTCACATTTCTCAGTCACTTCCACAGTCTGAGCAAGCTCTATAATAAATTAAAATTTTAAAGTTAAACATAAAGCAATTTATAGTTTTTGGTATAGAAAGCAAGTTTAATGACTTGCATTTTCAAAATGGATTTTGATACTGGCACGTCACTTGTTTGCTTCACTTTTTGCATACTCCCATTCTTGCCTTGGGATTTGTCTACTCCAACTCCTCTATGGCTCAACCAATCCCTTAACAGAATTTCAATACAAAAAGTGGTGCAATATATTGCAATGATATGATCATTTCCATTTCTATATACAAGGGAAAATGGACTTAGCTGGAGCTCCATGCCCATAGGCGACTGCAAGTGTGGTCCAACTTGAACCTGGCTTCGGAAACTTAGCTGTCCCAAAATCGGAGACATGAGCTTCATATTCTGAATCAAAAAGAACGTTCTTGCTTGATATGTCACGATGGACTACAGGAGGTGTGCAAGCATGATACATAAAAGATCAAGCACTAGCCACACCTTTAACAACATTCACTCTCTTTTCCCAATCAAATGCAGTTGCCTGTGTTTCATTGCTTAGTACTTGATCCAAACTGCCACCATCCAAGAACTTATATACCAAAAATGAGAATCGTGAATCTTTGGCAAAATCCATATAGCTTTATGATGTTGCGGTGCTTGATTTCTGTCAATGCTTTGATTTCATTTTCAAATGCTTTCAAATTGGACTTCTCCTCCCCATCTGTTTCCATGTGAAGTTTCTTCACAGCAACAAGCAAACCTTAAGGCAACTCAGCCCTGTAAACAGATCCTTGCCCTCCCATTCCAATGAGATATTTGTCATCAAAATTCTTGGTAGCTTCAATGAAGTTTTCAAACATCATTTTTCCATCATGGCTCCATATGGAAAAGTTTTCTTCCAATTGTGCTTCTTTACCCGGGACTTCTTTGGAAGGCTTCTGTTACTTTACTCCCAACTAAGTTTGGGAGTAACTCACTTTTAAAAGTTAAAAATAATCCCACATAAAATTGCAAAAAAAAAGTGTCTCTTTTTGTTTATTTGCAAAACAAAGGTTTCCCCTTCCCCTCCCAGAGTTTGTGTTCAATATAGGCCTGTCACCAAGGTTGTTGCGCGGTGTGGCTTGGAGGGCGCCGACCTTGATAGCATTCTTCTTGATGGAGGCCGGCGACATGTCTCGGGCGGCGGCAGCAGCAAGGGAGGTTCTGGGCGAGGAGGTTGGGGAGGTTGAGGTAGGCGAAGGGGCCATGGAGGTAGAAGAAGGTAGTGTCGTAGGCGTGTGCAGTGGCAATGGGGGATGGAGTAAGAGCCGAGCCAAATCTTGGAACACTTGTTAGGTTCTCGAATCTCCACGACCTACTTGCCCCACTTCCTCATCCTGATTCCCTTGTATCTTGTTGTTGTTGATGTTGTTGTCGTTATCTCACTCTCTGTCCTTCTCTTCTTCCTTGTGGCTCTATTCTTTCTATTGTTGTTGTTGCCGATAGAGAAGACGATGTTGGCTTGGGAGGCTCTTTGGCGGATGTGGGTGGAAATAGCGGCAACGGGGTGGTCCACATGGCGGGCCAAAATGGGGTTTGTCCAATCCCTTATCTATTTCCTTCTTGTTATCATTTTTTAGTATCATCTTAGATTGCCTTGAGTGACATGGAAAAAGTCTTGTCCTAGAGGCATCATCGCTTCAAAGCTTTTTTCTTTTGGGGGCTTGACTTGTGAATATGAATGTAGAAATGGGGTTTCTGTGTCAGATTCCAAATATTGCTTTAATTCCTTAATTAGTTGTCCCCTTCTTGAACTTCCAAGGAAGGTTGTGGCCATGTCAATGGAGTTGAAGATTTGATGGATGAGGTGCTGGTGGAAGAGGACATGATGTAGGAGGAGCCATTAGAAGAGCCATTTTCATAGGCCTCTATTTGCAAATAAAAAAATAAGACACCCATTTTGCAATATAAAATCCTAATATTTTATAATTTTACACATAAGAACAACTAACTCCCAAATTTAAAGGGAAGTAATGTAACACAAGCCTTCTTTATTGCACTTCTACAAAGAAGATACATTGAAACTCCCACAACACAAAGTACTAGTACTAGCGCTCCAAAGATGAGAAATAATACCATTAAGATGGTTTTGTGACTCTTTTGGCTGCGGTTGGTTGTGCACAGCACCAAGCCAGTGACATTGCCACACAAGCCTTTGTTATTTTTCAACAATTCAATTGAAGCATTAAGAAAGGCCTGATTGTTTAGAAGCGGCCCTTCTAACTGGTTGTATGATATGTTGACAGAAATCACGCTTGACATGCCACCAAAACTGGATGGAATTGTGCCAGAAAGATTATTGCGGGAGAGGTTAAACCATTGCAATTGCTTCAACTGTCCAAGCACTATTGTTATTGTCCCATTCAATAAATTCCCGCTAAGATCAAGAGAATAAAGAGGTTGAAGTGGGTCAAACTCAGAGGGGATGCTTCCCTCTAGTTTGTTGTTGCTCAAGTTCAATTCCGACGAGTTGGGTAAACCCACAACTTGTTTTGGAATGTTTCCTGAAAGATGATTGTTGCTAATCTTGAGTTCAAGCAGGTTTTACAAATTCCCTAGTTCTTTTGGAACCTTTCCAGTCAATTGGTTTGAAGAAAGGTGAAGCCTGCCTAGCTTAGTAGCCTCACAAGTTGTACTGGTATAGCACCAGAAATATTGTTGTTGGATAAGATAAAGTTCTCTAGATTAATGGCACTTACCGCAGTCTGGTGAAATTTGGCCATAACATGTATTGTCACTCGGATCAATGTGTTTCAAATTCGGACATATGCCAAAATCTTGTTGTATGTCTGTTGGTTTCCCTCTAACGTGATTCTAAAAATACTGGAGCAGTTCTTCAAGCTTCTCGGAACTGGACCAGTAAAACGGTTATGAGCAGCACCCAAGAGCACTAGTGACCCACCTAAGCAGATTTGAGGTGGCAAATGGCCGGTGAAATCATTTTGGGCCACTAAAAAGAAATATTTGTTGCTAATGTTATTCATGATCCGTGGAATGCTGCCATTAAGTTTGTTGTTGGACAATTCTAGCAAAAGAAACAATGTCTACGGAACGAGTTGACATCTGAAGGGGATGATTATTCAGTTATTGTCAAAAGAAAAATAAAGAGAACCAGAAATCAACGAAGACCGACCCAAATAAAGCTTTCATTAGAAATCAATATCGGGAAGAAGACAACAATTCACATCTATAAAATATGGAACTATGAAATCCAATTTAACAATTTTTTTTTTATTGGCCTATGCTCCACGGAGCTCCCACACACTCAGCATGACAAAATCTTAACTCTTTGGGGGCGGAGGAATCGTCTTGTCCGTGGCGTTTGGTGCGGCAGTGGGAAGGGAAGGGCGCCAAACGCGTTAGAATGTTTCCTTTGGTGGATGGTTCACAACCGCGTGATGAGTTATATGGAGAGCGACTTACGTCCTAGATGCTGCTCCTTCCTTCTCGGAAGACATTCCTTCCTTCCGTGAAGGAAGTAGAAGAGTGGAGTGGCTGATTGGCTTTCAAACCATGGTCACTCTCTCTTGTGGTCTTGGAACTTGTGTTTTGCACTATCCTCCACAGTTGCTGCTTTGAAAGACACTATGGGAGCGAGAGAGATTCTCGTATGATAAGGGATTATTCCATAGTTGTGCCTTCAGTTAATTATAAAAATATATTTTATATAAGATTATATATTAATAATAGATCTCATATAAAATATATTTATATAATTAATTTGAGAATATAATCACATAATATTTTAGGATTATTCAAGTCTTTATCATTGGAGCTAATCTTGCCCCTTCCATAGATGTCAGACTAGTTCTTTAGTGGCCAAGGCCATCCTGCTTAACCAAAAAAATAAAAATTGCTATTATAATTCTTATGTGTGTTGTTGTAATTTTCATATGTTTATTATTATTATTAGTTAATTTTAATTTAATTTATATAAAATATTTTGTATTTTTAATCAAAATAATGATTTAAAAATGGTCTTATTAACAAATATAATTATATTTAAATTTATTGTTAAATTAGTTGATTAATTTAATTTTCTTAGGATTTTTAATATTAACAGCATTATTTTTATGTAGCCAATAGATATTATAAGTATTTAAAATTAATTTTTATATAATTATTTAGATCTAAGTATTAAATTATTTTCTTTAAAATTTCCTTGATACACCAAATATTCTAAAAACATAATCCATATAATAAAATTTCACTGCTATTCAATAATGTGTTATCATATTATACAGTGAATTTAATATATGATAAATTGTATAACTCTTTGATGTAAGTATAATTTTTTTTTAATTAGGATTCTCTAAAGTGAAAATTACTCTAAACTAAGAAAGTGAGTGAGTCTTCACCTTTGAACCAATAAATTATATTATATATGAAAACTATCAAATCATTTAATGATAAATGTGCCTCATTTTTTTACTTTAAAATAGTTCTTATTTTAGAGAATCTAAATCTAATTTTATTATATTGATAATGTAAATTGATTAAATATATAACTAATTTAGTACACCAAATTGTCTTAATTTAAAGAATAAAGATAACGAGAAAATTTATTATGAAAATTAAGGAGTTGATACCAACAAATAATGGTATCGTATGTTTAATAATCTATATAATAATAAATTAGAGGAGAAATATGGTCTAGAATTTTGTTATATGACAATTATATGTTATAGAATTCTATCATATCGTAATTAATACTAAAATAAAAATATTGTATTAAAACATATGAATTATTATCTGATTGAAAATACTTTAAAATTAATTATTATTCAATGAATAATTAATTTCATAATTTTTTTTGAAATTCAATGAATACATAACCTAGAATTTTGTCATGTGACAATAATATGATCTAGAATTCTGCGACGTGGCAAATTAATATTATAATAGTTTATTAAATTTGACATGTAAATTATTACCTGATTGTTAAACACTATGAAATCAATTACTAGTTAGTGAATAGTTAATGTCATAATTTTTTCTTTGATTTTGAAATTAAAAAAATATCTCAACTATGTAAGCGAAGAACCATATCGAGAAAAAGCATTGTACTTGGAGTATACTTCTCTCGCTTTTTAGTTTTCCCCTGATTTTTCCAGAATTTACTATTTGAAGATAAAGATTATTTTCACGATATACAGGTGAGAAGGGGAGAAGAGTTAGAGAACTAACATCAATGATGCAAAAGAGATTCAAGTTTTTTTAAAACAATGTGGAGCTCGATGTTGAGAAGGTCAATAACCCTTGAACAAATTGTTTCTTACGTATTAAGCATAAAAACAAAACCACAAGATTGAACCTTCAACTAAAGGCTAGTATACATTTCCCTTCTTATCATTGAAAATTCGAGAATAGACAAATTGTGTTTATTTAGATATTTTTTCATTTTGACTAATGATCCTTTTTTCTTAATTGATTTTGAGAACTTGAGAAATTTAAGATGATCAAGATGAAATTTTATTATTTATTTATCTCAAAATATCGTCAACTACGCATGCGTCATCTAGCCCTTTTTTTTTTTTGCGATACTTATTCAAAAGAAGGTTTAACCTAGTAAGAAAGCAAATACAGTAACAACCAAAGTTCAAGGACACACAAAAGAGAAACCCAACATGGACTACCACAAAATATCTAATCTAGTATATCTATCAGCATAACACCTATTTTGTACCAAATTCCGCCCACAATCTACACCTATTTACAACTTCAGTCATAAAGTTGTGAGAGATATTCCTCCACTACTAGAATTTGACGGAAATGCGACCGATTTTGTGACTGATTTTTTTGATAGCAAAAAAAAGTCTTTTGTGACCGATTTTGTGACTGATTTGAGTAAAATGGGAACAAAATCACGCTAAAAAAATCGGTCGCAAATTTTAGTTTTGTGACCGATTTTGCCATCGATTTTATGGAAGCAAAAAAAAGTTTGAAAAAATTTAGCCACAAAATCGATTACAAAACTAAATTTTGTGACCGATTTTGCGACCGATGATAGAGCATGTGTGAAGGCAAAATCGGTTGTAAAATCGGTCGCAAAACATGAAATTTGCGACCGATTTTTCAATGTAGAGGAGTTATGTGTGAATGCAAAATCGGTCGCAAATTTCAAGTTTTGCGACTGAATTTGCGATCAATTTTTCAATGTATATGATTTACGTGTGAAGACAAAATCGGTCGCAAATTTCAAGTTTTGCGACTGAATTTGCAACCGATTTTTAAATATATATGATTTACGTGTGAAGGCGAAATCAGTTGCAAAATCAGTCGCAAAACGTGAAATTTGCGACCGATTTTACGATCGATTTTTCAATGTAGAGGATTTATGTGTGAATGCAAAATCGGTCGCAAATTTCAAGTTTTGCGACTGAATTTGCGACCGATTTTTCAATGTGTATGATTTACGTGTAAAGACAAAATCGGTCACAAAATCAGTTGCAAAACGTGAAATTTGCGACCAATTTTTCAATGTAGAGGATTTATGTGTGAATACAAAATCGGTCGCAAATTTCAAGTTTTGCGACTGAATTTGCGACCGATTTTTCAATGTAGAGGAGTTATGTGTGAAGGCAAAATCGGTCTCTAAATCGGTCGCAAATTCAAAATTCAAATTTTAGTTATTTGCAACTGATTTTACGACCGAAAAATCGGTCACAAATTCTGGCGTCTTTAAAATCAAAATCCCCAAATCAAAACCATTCTTCTCCCTTTCCCTTTTCTTCTTCCTTCTTCTTCCCTAACCCCTCCCCTTCCCCCACCTCTCTACCATCTCCACCACTCCACCCCTTTCTTCTTCCTTCTTCTTCTTTAACCTCTCCCTTTCCCCCACCTCTGTTTACCATCTCCACCACTCCACTCTCGCCGCTGTTGCCATTGCCGCCATTGTCCACTTGCCACCGCTGCTGCTGCTGTCCACTCGTGCCACCATCGCTCTTCCATCCTGGTTATCTTCCATCCTTTCCTTAGTTCCTCTTTTTTTTTGTTATTGGTAGATCTATTCTTTTAAAAAATAATGGTAGTTTTGGTGTTATTGGTTGAGGTTGTTGGTTGATATTTTGATGTTATTGGTTGAGTTTGAGTTTATATTATTGTTCTTTTTTCTTTTTTCTTAAATTTTCAGATCTATTTTTTTAAAAATAATGGTAGTTTTGGTGTTGTTGGTTGATTATATTGATTGATTGAGGTTGTGAAATTGATTTTTTGATTTTATTGGTAGTTTGGTGTTGTTGGTTGATTATATTGGTTATGTTATTAGCAGTTTGATTATATTGATGTAAAGTTAATCTATATTAAATAAATATAAAATTAATGATTATTAAATATCTACTTAATTTGTTGAAGATTAAATGGATAGACTTGAAGATAATATAGAGATCGTGGAAGATTCAATTGAGCAAGTTAAAGACTCAATTGATTTTGTGGAAGACTCAATAGTTGAAGACTCTATAGATGAAATTAAAGACTCAGTAGAAATAGTTGAAGATTCAATGAAGAAGGTTGAAGATATAACAGAAGTTGATGATGAATCAATAAAAGTTGAAGATGAATCAATGAAAGTTAAAGATGAATCAATGAAAGTTAAAGACTCTATGGAAAGAATTGAAGAACCATGGAAACGAAAACTAGTTAGAAGTATGCTAAAAATTTATTTTCCAAAGTTTTATTGAGAAGAACCTTATAGTTTGGTCTACAATGCATATTATTGTAGTTTTGTATTGTGGTAGTTTATATATATTGTGTTTAGGATATATGTAATTGACAATAATGTGGATGTTGGATAACTTATATTTCTTATTATCTGTAGTTTGGATTATATATTGTTACTTAAATTTTTATTCGTATGTTCTAAACTTTAGGCACTAACTCTTAGTTACATATAATGTTAACTAATTTTGCTTATGGATTACTGGATGCTATTTTTTGGGGTGTTGTAAAATTCAAGTGTATCAAATTTGGATTTGATAAGATTCTGATTTTTCATTTTTTTCTGTTTTAAAATTTGCGACCAAAAAATCGGTCGTAAATTCTAAATTTATCAACTGAAAATTGGTCTCAAAATTCGGAATTTGCAATCGATTTTTGGGTCGCAAAATTTGTGATGGAAAAATCAGTCTCAAAATCCGATATTTGCGACCGAAAAATCAGTCGTAAAATCCAATATTTGCGACTGAAATATCGGACACAGATTTTGAATTTTGCAACCAAAAAATCGGTCGCAAAAAAGTCAACAAGTAACCAAATTAAGCATGTCATAAAATCGGTTGCAAAATTGGTCGCAAATTCAGTATTCAGTTGCAAATATATTTGCAACCTACCTAAATGCAACCAACAAAATCGGTCACAAAATCGGTCGCAAACCCTCTTTGCGACTGATTTGTCTCATTTTGTGACCGAAAAATCGGTTGCAATTAGACAATTTTCTAGTAGTGCTCTTGATCAAGTAAATTGTCAACCAAACTGTGAGAGATCCATGATATTCATACCTTGGATCCACTCATAAATCATCCAATAGTCTTTACAATTTTCCACCATTAAGAGGCAATGCTTATCATAGATGGAATAGACGGCGGGAGATTGAGGAAGGGGACCGAACAACTTAAATGGCTGTCACCATTATGGGTGTGATTATTATTATTATTATTTTGTGAATTAGGTGTGTTTATTAACTAAGGCAGAAAAATAAAAACTATCGTGAAGGTAAATAATAAGAATGACCAAAACATATAAGATAATTTGTTCATAGAAGCTATAGTATTATTCTCAACTGTTTTATAATTTTTTTATTCTATAAAATAATTATGTGAATTGATTTTCATTTTGAATTATTATCATATTATAAAATCTATACATATAATTTAGAGGTGGGAATAACTTAGGTGACCTATCAGAGGCCTACAGCCTAACCTACTTAAGAGTTGGTTTAGCCTGGACTACTTAATAAAAAGGCAAGTCAAGGTCTTCTAAGAATTTTATTTACTTATATGGATCAAGCTTCATGCCTTTGGAAAAAAACTTACTAAGGTTATAACTCAAAGTCATTGATATGGCTATTTATGTGTTATAATATTTAAATATTTATATAATTTAATTATTTATGTAATTTAATTTTTAATAAATATTTAAATTTATAAAATAATTTCAATACTTATTTTTTAGACAAAATATTCATTTTGATCTTCAATAAAAATTTGAGGAAATAAATTAGTCCCTCAAAATTTGAAAGTCTACAAGTAATCTTTCACCATTTTAAAAGGGGATATATTAGGGCCTTTCGTACAAATTTATACCATAAAAAAATCCTTAAAATTTCTGTATGGAGGGACTAATATATCCCCCTTTTTGAATAGTGAGAAACTGTTTATGGACTTTCAAATTTTGAGGGACTAATTTGTCCCCCAAAATTTTTATCAAAGACCAAAATAAGTATTTTGTCTATTTTCTATACATCTTTTTAAAATGTTTTTATCTATTAACCCGTTGATCTTTTATAATATAGGACTGTTAGCATATTTAAATAATTTAGGTGACATTTGGTATATTACCTATTAAGATTGTCAGTAATGTAGATTACTACTTATAAAGATTGTCACCTTTTAAATTGTTGGTAATGTTAAATGTAATATTTAATATGCATAGGTAATCTAAGTGGTAATTTATATTACCCTATTTAGTATATCAAAAAAATTACTAGATAATATATGCATTAAACTAATATAATAATAATAATAAAAAAATAGTTAATTATTATTATTAATTATTAATTATAATAACATATATAATTAATAATAATTATTAATTAATAAGAATAAGAAATTTTAATTATTATATATAATTAATCATGATAATATTAACAATAATAATATTATTATTAATTAATAATAATTAATATTATTTTTAAAAATTAATAATAACAACAACAACAATAATAATGATAATAATGTAAGGATTGCCATATTTGTGGTAATCCACATTACTACATTTTAAGAGGGGCAATTCACATTGTCTTAGAAATTTAAATTACCAGTAATATTATCCTGCCAAATAGGATAATATTATGGACCTAAATAATTTAATCAAATATTACTAATAATACATATAAATTATTCCATATCAAATGTCAATTTAATGTAAAATAGATCTTTAGATTGATCTTCAAGTCAGATCAAATAATTTTTAGAATGATAGACCGTGTCCCAAGGGTTGTAGAAAAAACATACAATCTTTTCAAGTTATCTAGCATCAGCCCTATAGACACAATTCATGCACTACGGCCTAGTTTGGTAATGCTTTCCAAATGGATGCTCTGATTTGTGAAAAATATAAGCTAATATTTTTATTTGATAAATTAAAAAACTAAAGTGTTTTTGCTCCTAACTTTGAAGAACTAGGGGGTGCTTTCGGGAGCTCTCATAGAATACTTTTCAGAGCTTATCTGTACTTTCCAAAATTTAAAAGATTAATATAACCTTTTTCTATTTAATGACATTAAAAATAAAAATTATTCTCTTTAGTATTTATAATCATTAAAGTCATTTTAGATATTAAGAATAATTTTAATAAATACTACTTTTATTACTTCTATTTATTGAGAGCAAATTTTATATTATTTTATCAAATGATATTATTATAATATTTTAATAATAACTTTTAAAAAGTTAAAAAACCTTAACAATTTTTAAAAGAGTTTAATTGGGGTACACTGACAGTGTAAAATTTTTTTACACTGTTATCCAATCAAAACCTTCAATTTGTATGACCATTCAAGTAGTGGATGGTTATATCAAAGACTTTTATTGATGTGGCAATATATAATTAGATATCTGTATAAAAAAATTTTACACTGATAATATATTTAAATTAAATTCTTTTTAAAAAATGACAGTAATACCAAACCAAACTTACATTATTCTGCGGTGATGTTCCTTCAAAGCATTATGCATGCCACATCGGCGGAAAGGCCAAGTGGCTAACCACGGATTATTTTAAAACTTTTATTAAAGAACTTAAATAAGTACTTAGACCTTTTCTTAGCAAGAATATATATATTTTTCATGTAGTTTATGGGGCCAAATTAATAACTGAGTTCATTCATTAATAATAATTATTATTATAATAATAATTATTATTGGCTTCTTTTTGTGATTAATATCGAAAAGCACTTTTTCATGAACTTTGCTCTACTTCAATTGAAAAGTTAATAATGACGTTGCTCCACTTTTGTTCAGGCATGCTGACACAGCACACTTATCTCTTTTGGTAGGTACAACACACTTATCTTTGACAAAACACACTTATCTACGAGTCACCTACAAATTCAGGTAGATGGCCTAGATCAAAAACCTAGCTAGACTTTGCTGGTGAAAACATGGACAAACAAAGTAACTTATATATCTTTTTATGCATTAGAATAAAAAGTATAAATCAAAATATTAAATTTATTCTTTCGTAGTGCACATTTTTCTCATTTTTATTATAATATATCTTTTCGTAAAATTTATGTAATAATTAATGTATAATAGGTGATAAATTCTTTAGAAAAATTATATTTTATTTATTTTTATGTATAACCCGTGCAAAGCAGGGGTACTATAACTAGTAATATATTAAAGAAGAATACATAGTCTAGAATTATGTAATGTGATAATTACATGATCTAGAATTCTATTACGTGGTAATTAATATTAAAATAAAATAATTTTATTAAATTGGGCATATGAATCATTATATTGTCAATAATTCTAAAATTAATTATTATTCAATGAATAATTAATTTCATTTTATTTTGAAATTTAAAGTATACATAACTTAATTTTGCCAT
This sequence comes from Pterocarpus macrocarpus, assembly GCA_031439585.1. Classification (NCBI taxonomy): domain Eukaryota; kingdom Viridiplantae; phylum Streptophyta; class Magnoliopsida; order Fabales; family Fabaceae; genus Pterocarpus; species Pterocarpus macrocarpus. The sequence goes on along the minus strand of CM062515.1, from coordinate 71,145,927 downwards.
GTGATAATTACAAGATATAGAATAATGTCATGTGCCAATTAATATTAAAATGTTTTGTTAAATTTGACATGTAAATCATTACCTGATTGTTAATCACTCTGAAATTAATCATTATTTAATAAATAATTAATGTCATAATTTTTTTTTATTTTAAAATTCAAAATATCTCAACTACATAAACAAAGAACCATACGGGGAAAAAGTGTTGTCCTTGGAGTGTACTACTCTCTCTTCTTTTTTTTTTTTTTTTTTTTTTTTAGTTTTCCCATGATTTTTTTTAAAATTTTCTATTTGAATATATTAAAGATCTTTTACATGATATAAGGTGAAAAGGGGAGAAGAATTAGAGAACTAACATCAATGATGCAGAAGAGATTCAAGTTTTTAAAAATAATGTGGAGCTCGATGTTGAGAAGTTCAATAAGCCTTGAACAAATTGTTTTTTATTTCTTAAGCATAAAAAAGAAAGCACAAGATTGAACCTTCAAGTAAAGGTTAGTATACATTTCCCTTTTTATTATGGAAGATTAGAGAGTAAACAAATTATGTTTGTTTAGATATTTTTTATTTTGAGTGATGATCTTTTTCTCTTAATCGATTTTAAGAACTTGAGAAATTTAATATGATCAAGATGAAAAATTATTTATTATTTATTTGTTTCACAATGTTGTCGATTGCGCATGCATCATCTAGCATACTGTGATATATTCCTCTTGATCAGGTAAATTTTCAACCAAACAATGGGAGATCTATGATATTCATACCTTGATCCACTCATAAATCATCCAATGGTCTTCACAATTTTCCACCATTACGAGGCAATACTTGTTATAGATGGAATCTAAAATGGGTAACCAAGGCAAAAATATAAAAATTTTCATGGAACTGATAGTAAGAACGACCAAAACACATGAGATAATATGTTTGTAGAAGTTATAGTCTTGTTCTCAACTATTTTATAATTTTTTTACGCTATAAAATAATTGTGTGAATTAATTTTTATTTTAAATTATTATCATATAATAAAATTTGCATGTATAATTTAAAGGTGGGAATAAATTAGGTGGTCTATCAGAAGCCTACAATCTAACCTACTAAAGATTTCATTTAGTTTAACCTATTTAATATAAGGCAATTTAAGGCTTTCTAAGAAGTTTATTTACTTACAAGGATTAAGCTTCATGCCTAAGCCGAGCCATTTATCATTGATATATCTATAGGTATATATATAAAGAATTCTAAGACATATTTTCTATGCGTCTTTTTAAAAGGTTTTTATCTGTTAGCTCGTTGATCTTTTGAAATATAGAACTATTAGCATATTTAAAGAACTTATTGCAAAGTAGACGCACAATTCATGGGCCACATCCTGAAGTGATGTTCCATCGGAGCATTATACATGCCACATCTCTAATTCCCTCAATGTCTATTGGAAGACAAAAAGGCTAATCACGGGTTATCTTAAAACTTTTAATAAAGAACTTAAATACGAACTTAGACCTTTTTAGCAAGAATACATACATTTTTCATGTAGTTTATGGGGCCAAATTAATAATTGAGTTCATTCATATATTAGTTATTTTCTTTTTTCTTGTGAGTAATATCAAAAATATTTTTTTATTTGGATTAAGGGCATGTTTGTTTGTAATTTTTTTAATAAAAAATTATTTTTTATTAAAAATATTTTTATATATTTAAATAATTTTTAAAAAATAATTAAAATCTAAAAAGAATTATTTTCAATTTTTTAAAAATTAAAAAAATAATTATTTTAAAAAATGATTTTTAATTTTTTTAATTATATAAAAAATTTAAATTTCATAATTATTTTTTTTAAAAAAATAGTAAGAAACGCATCCTAATTGAAAAGTTAAAAATAACTTTGCTCTACCTTTATTGAAAGGTCAATAATGACTTTGCGCTACTTTTATTCATGCATGCTGACACAGCACACTAGTCTCTTTTGGTAGGTACAACACACTTATCTTTGACAAAACACACTTATCGACGAGTCACCTACAAATTCAGGTAGCTGGCCCAGATCAAAAACCTAGCTACACTTTGCTGGTGAAAGCATAATCAAACAAAGTTACTTATGTATGATACACATACAGTGACAAAGTAAACAAGCTAACGGTACAAAATACTACGAAGTAATTAAATGCTTCACAGGAGTTGTCCAATTCTGATCATAGAAAACTGGTCCACTAAAGGGGACTTTCCCTTCATAAGCTCTTTAGATACTTCATCCATGGTCGGGCGAGATTGTGGACTTTGACTGAAGCAATTAAGTGCCAACTTTGCAATCAAGATGATATTCCCAACAACTGAGTTGTTAGGATGAGGAGGCCGTTGGTCTATAACATCAACCAATAGCAAATCGTAAGTCACTGATGCCGTAGATGATGACAACAATGAAGCGATGAAATCTGCTGGATGCTTTCCCATAAGGATCTCCATACAAAGTACTCCAAAACTATAAACATCACATTTCTCGGTCACTTCCATAGTCTGAGCAAGCTCTACAATAATAAATTTTAAAGTTATACATGAAGCAACATATAGTTTTTGGTATGAAAAGCAAGTTTAGTGAGTTATATTTTCGAAAAGGATTTTGATATTAGCACTTTTTACGTACTGCAATTTTTACCTTTGGATTAGTATAGTCCAATTCCTCTACGGCTCAACCAATCCCTTAACAGAATTTCAATGCAAAAAAGTGGTGCAATAAATTGCAATTATGTGATCATTTTCATATTGCTAAATACAAGGGAAAATGGACTTACCTGGAGCTCCATACCCATAGGTGACTGCAAGTGTGGTCCAACTTGAACCTGGCTTCAGAAACTTAGCTGTCCCAAAATCAGATACATGAGCTTCATATTCTGAATCTAAAAGAACATTCTTGCTTGATATATCACGGTGAACTATAGCAGGTGTGCAATCATGGTGCATATATGATAAAGCATTAGCCACACCTTTAACAACATTCACCCTCTTTTCCCAATCAAATGCAGTTGCATGTGTTTCATTGCCGAGTACTTGATCCAAACTGCCACCTTCCAAGAACTTATATACCAAAAATGAGAACCGCGAATGCCGGCAAAATCCATACAGCTTTATGATGTTACGGTGCTTGATTTCTGTCAGTGCTTTGATTTCATTTTCAAATGCTTTCAAATTGGACTTCTCCTCCCCATCTGTTTCCATATGAAGTTTCTTTACAGCAACAACCAAACCTGAAGGCAACTCAGCCCTGTAAACAGATCCTTGCCCTCCCATACCGATGAGATATTTGTCATCAAAATTCTTGGTAGCTTCAATGATATTTTCAAACATCATTTTTCCATCATGGCTCCATATGGAAAAGTTTTCTTCTGATTGTGATTCTTTGGCTGGGACTTCTCTCTTTCTTGCCCTTCTACAAAGAACATACATTGAAACTCCCACCCCACAAAGTACCAGCACTAATGCTCCAAAGATAAGAAATAATACCATTAAGATGGTCTTGTGACTCTTTTGGCTGCGGTTGGTTGGGCACAGCACCAAGCCAGTGACATTACCACACAAGCCTTTGTTATTTTTCAATGATTCAATTGAAGCATTAAGAAAGGCTTGATTGTTTGGAAGTGGCCCTTCTAACTGGTTGTATGATATGTTGACATACATCAAGCTTGACATGCCGCCACCAAAACTTGATGGGATTGTGCCTGAAAGATTATTGTGTGAGAGGTTCAACAATTGCAATTGCTTCAACTGTCCAAGCACTAATGGTATTGTTCCATTTAACAAATTCCCGCTAAGATCAAGAGAATAAAGAGGTTGCAATGGGTCAAACTCAGAAGGGATGCTTGCCTCTAGTTTGTTGTTGCTCAAGTTCAACTTCGATAATTTTGGTAACCCCACAACTTGTTTTGGAATGTTACCTGAAAGATGATTGTTGCTGATCTCGAGCTCAAGCAGGTTTTTCAAACTCCCCAGTTCTTTCGGAACCTTTCCAGTCAATTGGTTTGAAGAAAGGTGAAGCCTGCCTAGCTTAGTAGCCTCAATAAGTTGTACAGGTATACCACCAGAAATATTATTGTTGGATATGATCAAGTTCTCAAGATTATGGCATTTCCCCCAGTTTGGTGAAATTTGGCCGTAAAATTTGTTGTCACTCAGATCAATATGTTCCAAATTGGGATATATGCCAAAATCTTGTGTTATGTCTCCTTCCAATTGGTTTCTCTGTAACGTGATTCTAACTATACTAGAGCAATTCTTCAAGGTTCTCGGTATTGGACCAGTAAAACGATTTTGATCGGCATTGAAGTATGTTAGTGCCCTACCTAAGCAGATTTGAGGTGGCAATTGGCCAGTGAAATCATTTTCGGACACTACAAAGTAATCCAAGTTGGTCAGGTTATTCATGACTTGCGGAATGCTGCCATTAAGTTTGTTTGTGGCAAATTCTAGGATGGAGAGCCTTCTCAACTTTCCAATTGTGTCAGGAACAGGTCCAGAGAGATTGTTGCCTTGGAGACTGAGGGCATTTGCATTAATCAGATTACCTATTGAAGCAGGAATTGATCCAGAAAAATTATTAAAGCCCAAGTATATTTGAAAGAGCTTTGTCATGTTTCCAATGGTGGAAGGTATGGATCCAGAAAGGCTGTTGTAATCAAGTGCAAGGTCATCCAAATTGGCCAAGTTTTCTATGGAAGGAGGGATCGATCCAGAAAGTCGATTGTTATCAAGCCATAGCAAGGATAACATAGACAGGTTCCACATGGAGGGTGGGATTGACCCAGAGAGGGTGTTATTAGAAAGGTACAGTTTACGTAAATCGGTCAGGTTACCAATTGTAGAAGGGATAGTACCAGATAGAGTGTTTCGTGACAATTCAATAAACTGAAGGTTTGTCAACATTCCAATTTCTTTGGGAATGGTACCAACAAGGCTTATATTTCCAAAACCAAGATACTCAAGGTTTTTCAATTTCCCAATCTCAGGAGGAATGTAGCCAGAGAGATTGTGATTGTCCCCTAAATCTAGATATGATAAGTTGGCCAAATTTGCTATGGAATTGGGGAATGGTCCACTTAGATGACAAAAGGAAAGATCAAGCCCGTGTAAACTCCTCAATGTCCACATTTCTTTTGGGATGGAACCATCAAAAGCATTTAAAGAGAAGTTCAAATGATTAACTTTGGACATGTTACCAAGTTGTGGGGGGATGGTTCCATAGAAGAAGTTGTTGTAGATATTTATACTGAGGAGGTTGGGGAGTGAGGAGAAGTTGAGATTGTGGAGTGTACCTTTCAGTCCATAACTTTCAAGACTTATGCTGGCGACGGACTTGGATTTATCACATTGAATTCCTTGCCATCTGCATGGACTGGTACCTGCCCAAGATGACAAGACACTTTGGTTGTCAAAGCTGGCTTTCCATTTTAAGAGAGCATTTGCTTCGCTGTTTCCTGTTGCAGCCTCATCATGAACAGTAGCAATTGTAGCAGGAGAGGCCAAAGAAGCAACTTGGAGTGAAGAGAATTTTAGAAGGACATAAAGGAATATGAAGAGAATCCGCCAGAATGCTAGAATCCCGATGGACCTAATCTTTTCAGACATGGGTAGCATGGTTCAAGTATAATCGGACAATCAAAGGCTGCATATGTTCTTTCTCTCTCTCTTTTTGACGTAAGACTGCAGATATTCTTGTATATGGATGGTTTGGTGGTGAGGTGATGACGGGAGTTGTGTGCGTATGAATATCAGTGGTGATGGATCACGGTTGACATGAATACACTATTGTAGGTCTTGCACAGAGGCAATAACCGAAGGTTAAGAAACTCCGCATCAAATCGGATAAGGCATTGATTTAAAAATTTATTAATTCAACCAATTTAATTGAAATTATATATTTTATGAAATCAAGAAATTTATTAAATATTATAAATGAAAAATAAAATAAAATTTTAATATAATAAAGTGATGGTATTAATATTGGGTTATTTTTTTTAATAATTTGCTTACATAATTTAAAGCTTATATCAACTCTAATATCAATATATCAATTATATATTAATATAATTAATTTTGTTAAAAAATATAATTTAAAAAGTTTATATTTATGCTTGTGTGATGCAAGATCATTTTATTAATTTAACCAATTTAATTGGGATTATATATTTTATGAAATCAAGAAATTTATTAAACATTATAAATGAAGAGTAAAATAAAATTTTAATATAATAAGGTGATGATATTAATATTTAGCTAATTTTTTTAATAATTTGTTTACATAATTTAAAGCTTATATCAACTCTAATATCAATATATCAATTATATATTAGTATAATTAATTTTGTTAAAAAATATAATTTAAAAAATTTATATTTATGCTTGTATGATGCAAGACCATTTATTTAAAAGAGTTAAAATATAGAGTATTTAAGCCCCACATTACTTAAACTAGGAGTTTCTTACTCTTAAGATTATTATAAAATACTCAAATCTTATATTACTTTGACTAAAAAAATTTCACTCCTAACTTAATTATAAATATCGATATATCATATTATTTTATACAATATCTCTTTTAAGCTCTTTTGAAAAGAATAACAAATTTAGTAATCTTAAATTTGACTAATCAAAGCAAATTTTTTTTTGAAAAATAAAAATTGTGAACCGGTCAACTGGATGAACTGGATCAGTTTAACCAATTCACTCACTTTGGGTTGGTTTGCTTTGATTTCCTCTAATTTTTTAAATTTTTAATTTTTAATTTTTTTATTATGACCGAACTGACCCAAGAACCAATTCCGGTCCGCTCGGACCGGTCCTTAACTACGCAATAAACATTTACGTACTAAGCTTTCCTGAAGACCCTTTCTTCAATGGTCGTATTATTAAATTACTCCGCTTCTCAAATAAAGCTCGGGTATTTCACAGTTCACATTACTATGAGGAAAAATCCGCATTGCATATAATGTCGATTTCACATGAAAGAGACAGTGATTGACAAAAGAAAAGCAAGGAGAACCAACAAAAAAATAAAGAAGCCTGGCCCAAAGAATTATTTTGAGCATAAAACATTAATGCATTGATAAATTAGTTCTAAAAAAATATTTTATTAGTTGCTAATATTTTAATGATCAGTATATTAATAAATTAATTTTTAAAATATTAATATATTGATAAATTAATATATAAAAAAATAATATATTAATATATTAATAAATTAGTTCATAAAATATATTTTATTAATATTAATAAAGCTCATTAACAGCAAAGGAATTAATCATTAAAATATTATGATCTAATAAAACATCTTTTATGAATAATTTGCCAACCCATTAACTTTTTATGGATCATAATAATAATCTACTTTTTTAAAGATTTTTAGTAGAAATCAATGGGAAGAAGACTATCAACATAACTTCACCAACCATCATGGACCACTTCTATTCTACTTATGAAATTACGAAATTGCATATCTTTCTCATGCCTCATCTCTCTCCCCGGTCCCACTCCCACCCTATTCTCTCACCTTCAGTCTCCCCCCTTTCCCTTTTTCTCTTCCCAATCCAATGGAGCGGGGGGAGGGGGATTAATATTAAGAACCGTTAAGGAGATTTAATTATAAGGAAAAAAATTATATTAAGATTATTAAAAATAATCCATTAAATATTATTTGAAGTGAAGGACCAAAATTTTTTATTAATAGATAATAATATTCTTAAAATATTTTTAATCTTTCTTGTACCTAAACCTAAACCCTTTCCAAGTTGCTTTTCACAGTTCACTCATGATTCTTATTCAATTTTTCCATCGACTTGGTTTCTTCCTCCCATCAATGCCATTCCCTTATTTTCTGCAAAGTTTGAAAGTTTGAAGTCAATAATAGATGGATTTAAATTCAATATTTTTCTTATTTTCAAAGCCTGGGTGCAGTTTAATTCTTTTGAGGCATGGTTTGGTGGTGGGTAAATGAATGAGTCCTAGATAACAGTATCATCCAATTTCTTATTCTATGCTGAGGGAGAGACTAAATTGAGGGTGTTTTGCAAAAGGGTCTAAAATGCTATCCGGTCTTTCATGCCATTTATTGCTGCCGCAATCAGGAAGCAATTACACGGCAACAAGCGGTGCCAGGAATCCAACTTTGTCTCTTTCAATGGCCATTTTACCTTCTAAAGCATTTCATTCTCAAGTTGTCGGTGAAGGTGAGCGTTTGAGAGCCATAGGACAAAGAATTGGGTTGAGAGAGAGGGACAAAAAACCTAACAAGAATAAAAAGGATTAAAGAGTTCAAGGGTATTATTATCTATTTATAAGGTCCTTCATCTTAAATAATATTTATTAGGTCATTTTTAATAATTTTAAAATTATTAATTCTTTTTCTTAATTAAACTTTCTTATCGATCCCTAATACTAAATTTTTTCTGAAAAAAGAAAAAAGCCCAAACTTTCTCACCCTCTTTCTGCATGTCCATTGGCATCACCTTACATAAAAAACAAGGCGCCGTCTGCAATGCGCTTTGCAGTCTAAGGTGTTTAGTGCATTTTTTGACTGTAGCATATCAGATGGTTGAGATTTATGAGGTGTATCAATATATCATCATATATGATGCACTGTAGTAATATATTAATTTTAAAAAATTTAAAAATAAGATTAAATATATTTCAAAAATTAATTTTTATATATTGATATTATAAAATAATTTTATATTATCAGTGTAATATTACACTTATAGATAATATAAAATTATATTGATAAAGTAAAATTACACTGATAAAATTTTTATGATTTTTAGAAATTAATTTTTATACATTAATAATATAAAATTATACTGACAATATAAAATAATTTTAGATTGTCAGTGTAAAATTATATTGATAGAGTAAAATTACACTGATAAATTTTTTTTGATTATACTGATAGTATAAAATTATTTTATACTGTCAGTATAATTTTACACAGTTAATATATGACAATTAATTTTTAAAATATATTTAATTATATTTTTAAATTTTCTTAAAATTATATATTACTATAGTACATTATGAGTGATTGATGCATCGATACACCTCACAATCTCACCACCAGATTACAAGGTACACCATACTTCTCGACTAACAAAGAGCACTGTAGATGGTGCCCAAAAACAAAGGCCATGCCCTCAATCTTCTAATGGACCCTCAACAACTCAAGCATGTAATTGCATGCTTCAGGGGTATGCACAAGAGTGGGCAATCGAGTGACATCTTAGGCTGTGTTTTGCTATGAGGTAATAATTAGATTCATTTGTAATTTTATTTATTAATTACTTATAAATCTAATTTGTAGAATTTTCAATCCCATTTTTACTCTTGTCCCAAATACAACCTTAACAGTGTGAAAGAGCAGAACTTGGATCCAAAAATAGACTTCAAAACGCCAGTAATTTTCCTCGTCATTTACCGCAACCACCTCATGTCGCACATCTTGTCCAAAAGGCGCTATGACCCACCTGTCTCCTTCGATGTTTCTTCCAGTTTACAGGAAGTCCAATTTGGTAAAGTCTTCATTTTTGACATAATTGGCTCCTCCCTAGATTGCTTTAGAACACAGACACTGATGTCAGTGAAGGCACACCAATATGACATACTGCTACAATTCGTGGCTGAAGAGCATAGTATTAGCGCGGCCATGGAAACTACGCAATAATCCAATAATAATAAACAAAAGAAACAAACGGGGTGGGTGAATTGTAGGCATGACAAAATCTTAATAGCTTAGTGAGGCCGATTTGGATAAATAACTTTTATAAGCAAAAGTAATTTTTCAAAAGTAATTTATAAATAATTTATTTTGTGTTTAAATATGTAATAATAGAAGTACTTATCTAGAGTAATTTAAAAAGTACTTCTTAAGAAATTAGATATTTTAATTTTTCAAAAAGGACTAAATATAATTTTTTAAAAAGTAATAAATTGTATAATCAAAAGTTATAAATATAATTTTTGACTTCTAAAAAGTTAAAAGAAGTCATAAATAGTATTATTCAAATCGATATTGTGATTTTTATTTAATTCATAAAATATTTTTATTTTTATTAAAATAGTATGTTAAAATTAATTTTTATTATTAGTTGTAATTTTATTTAAACTTTTAATTAATAATTCAATATTAGCTAGGTTATTTAATATACCAAAAGGTTGTACATGATCTGGACTGATTTGCCTTTCAACCTTACAACACAATTTTCACTAGAAATCTTTGAGAATTGGAATTTGTTGTCAATAGCGAAGTTGGAGATCTTTTCTTGATCTTTCTAATATCTTGAATCATCTCAATTCAATCTCTTAAAGAGAAATATGAATTTTTCTTTATAAGCACTTTCCCGAATAACTCAAGTTGGTCCAATATTCTCCAATTAATTGCCATAAATTTCTTTCTTGCAATAATTAAGCAAAATCAGTGATAAAACCTACAAAATCAATAAATAATTGCCCAATTAACATTAAATACAATAAATGTATGTAAAGTTCTTAAAGGATAAGCATGTTATGTAAAATATGTATAGCTATATATATGTAGGACAATTACCTTGGAACTTACAATTTGATACTCTGAATATGTTAGATGACAGGATTATCAACTCAATTGTTTTATATTGATTAAGAATCTTGTACTATGAATTGTGCTATTTTGACAAGTAAAGCTTTGATACTCTGAAATGGTGGAACGATAGGAGTGGTATTTCAAAGACTATGTACTGGGTGAGAACCTAGGGAGATAAGAATTTTAGTTACCTTGCTTGTGGCATGTTAAGTGGATACATTTGGTTTATTATGAAGTTTGATATGTTTATGAGTTGAGATTGGACAATCCGAAATTTATATTAATGAGATATTTTGGTATTATGATGAAAATGTTTTCATGGGAGAAGTCTTTGATAGAAACTATAGCTAACAGTAATAGATATTAGCCTTGGTGCACCATGGTCCAAACTTCAACTAGCAAGGGTGTTACTAGCCCAACAAATATGGCCCATATGTCTGAATGTGTTATTATCAATATTCTTGGGATGATGATACATAACCTCCAAATAGAGATGACAAAATGGGTTGGACCTGCCAAGTTAACCCGCATAACGTGCAATTTTTGGTGGGGTGGGTTGGTATTTTCAACCCACAAAAAAAATTCAACTCGCATAACCTGCCCCGCTTGACCCGCAGGTGAAGCGGGGCGGGTTTTTTTTTTTTATTTTCTTCTTTTTTTTTGCACACAATACATGTAATATTAGGCTTTTTTTGTTGGTGTTTATATAATATTTGTGGACTCCGCAATTTTTTTTGGGACTATATTATTGATCATATTTATACTTTTATGGACTATGTTGTTGTCTTGTTAATTATGAATTTATATTTTATTGTGAATATGGTTAGTTTGTAGAGTGTAAATTTTTTAACGTGTTTGGGTTTGAATATTGGTTTCTGAGCTTCTCTATTGTGATTATTTTGGCTAGAAATTCCATCTTATTCTTATTGAGAATTGTGATTTTTAATCATCTTAGAGTCGAATAAATGATTTAATATTTGATGAGTAAAAAAAATAAGCTTCTTTTGTATGGATTGTCTTTTGTTGCATTTAATTAAAATTTTTTTATTTTTTTAAAAAAAATTTAGATGAATTAATTTATATAATTTTTTTCCTTTTTTCTATTTTTTGGCGGGTTGGCTAATCCGTGGTGGGGCGGAGCGGGTTGACATATTCAAACCAAATTTCTATCGCGGGTTGGCCCGCCCTGCCCCACTTAAAACTTGACCAGCAACGGGGCGGGGCGGGTTGGCCCATTTGCCATTAATACCCCCAAACATGGATCTATTTCTGACACTGAGTATGATTCTAGATTTGAGACTTCCACCATGATTCTTGGTTACATTGGATTTGTATTTGAATATTATAGTGATTGAAATGATTCTTGAATATTGTGGCTATTTATTAATTTCGGAATATCTCTATGACTTATATGTATTTTGTGAAAAACCCGTGTTTGAACTTGTCCAAATCCTGTTATACATATATTATCTCTTATTGGATCTGTAACATCCCCAATTTTCCTTGTGCTAAATTATTCCATTTTACCTCCACCACGAGTTCTGAGTTCCGACTTCACTAGTTTTCATGATTTACGACTTCATCTTCGAACCTCACTCACAAAATGCATTATTTTCGGCTTCCGAGTTCGTGTGCATGATTTCCTACGACTTCCGACTTAAACTTGAAGTCCGAACAACATGGAGTGATTCCCGATATCCGATTTTGCGTCTCAAGGCAAACGGAACGAAATTCCGATCTCATAATTTATCTCCAAGCTTCACGCAAGATTTACGCGAGTTCCAACCTCCGACTTAGAGTATATCAAATATCGACTTCCGGGTTTAAGTATTTGGGTTTGATATTATGATTCCGAATTCCAGAGTTCCGACCTTAACCTTCCGACTTGACCACAAGTTGATACTTTAGCAGAATGGTGCAAGTACCGATCTCCGATTTTAATATAATGGGTTCCGGCCTTAGAGTTGAACACAATGGGCATGAGTTTGAATCTTTGAGTTAATTTCCAGTCATGCACGAGTTCCGATGTCCGAGTTTATTCCCAGAAGCTTCTATTTTTGTTGGTGTTCCCGAGTTTGAATGGGGAGTTCCGAGATTAGGTGACTAGAAGCTATATGACTTCCGACATCCGACCTTGCTTCCAAGTTTCGAATAAACCAGACAAGATTTCCTCAAGTCACAAATAAAATGGGACAAGTTCCGGCATCCGGCTTCAGCTGCGAGCTCAAGTGAAACGGCACGAGTTCCGACTTTAAGCAGAATTGGGGCGAGTTCCGATTTCGGATAGAACGTAAGCATGTTCCACTTTTAGGCGATGTGGAGAGCAATTTTGCCACAAAAAGAGGGCAACGTGGAGAGCAATTTTAGGGGAAGGTTGGCTGAAATTCAGCCTTGTGTTTTGAGACCAATCAAAACCCTCCAAGTTAACTACCACTCATGCCTATATAACACATTCTTCTCCTCTCATTCAGACCCATTCTGCGCCCTCTCTTCTCCCTCATTTCAGCTCTCTTTTCTCTTCTCCACTCACCCAACTCCATCACTCCTTCAAGCTTAACCAGGTTCTAATAATTCAAGCTTCAACACTTAGCTCAAATCACACTCCAAAGAGGTAGGATTCTATTTCTGTTCTTGAATTCCTTGCACTGTGGCTGCATTAAATTGTGCTCTTCTTCAAGTAGTTGATGGATTATTGGATGTAATATGATGGATTAGGATAGGATTAATATGAAATCTTGAGTTGAAATTAGAGTTAGAAGGAGAAAAACTAGAAGAAATGGATGATTAGGATGCTGTCTTGGTGAAGAGTCCACGGCAGTCCGTACGGTGAAGTGTACGGCTCTGCTTACAACTGGTAAATCCGATCAAATCATTTTTAGATGAAAGTAGACATCCAGGGCTTTCCATACATATCTCATATAAGGTCATTGGATTAGTATTGAGGAAGATATGAATTGTTGAAGTTTGACCTAGGAATCAGGATTTTCATTCGGGCAGGGTGACTTAAGGAGGGTATAACTCACCCTATACAACTCCAAATTGAGTGAAACTAAATTTGTTAGAAAACTTACACATAGGGGAACATCACAATATGAAATTCCGAGTTTGTTACGCTCCCAATGGTTCCCAGTGATTCGAGGAAGTTGCCCTATGTCCAATCTAAGTCAAAAACAGAGTAGTTTAGGAAGGTCGACTTTCAGGACTTATAACTAGAGGTATACTTAAGCAAATCAAGTGAAACTTTTTCAAATGAAAGGTTGTCCTGTTAGCTTTGATATGAGACCAGTTTTGTATGATTTGAGCTTAGTTTTGATTTTTAGTGAAATTATACTTCCAGGAGTGTAATTCGGGCCAGTGACTGAATAGGCTGAGGCAAAATTTGAATATCTTGAGTTACATAAATCAAAATGATATAGGACCAAAGAGGTTAGAAAGTAGACATATAGAGATATAACATATCCAAAATTCAGGTTTAAATAAGTTGAATAGAGGTAAAGGTGAATTATACAAAATTCGAGCAGAACTAGAATAGAATTGGCACAATGGCCAAATTGATGGTTTCACAAGTGTAAGGGGACATATAAGGATTGAGTTGAGGATTGCCAGTTTTACATTGATACATATGTTAGATTGATTATATCGCTATGACTGAATTGTTTGTGAGAACTGGCACTATTTATGGGGAAACGGATCTGATCCGTTGTGCTGCCGGATTTACGGCAGAAGTCTATGAATGTTTATATACAAGGATGAGTTTAAAGTATGATATAAGTAATGAAAGCTTATGTTATGGAAGATTATACTTTGAATATATTACATTCACATGTTATGTTCATATATGCCATGCATGCAAACATAATTAAAATATGATATGAGAAATAAAGTATGAGGCATATTCATGTATGCATAAAGCATTTGCACGCATGATGAGATATGGAAAGGAAAGATGATAAGAACTTGAAAGAGGGACATACTAGCTACTACGTGAGGCATGGCATAGACCCAGCTAGCGTGGACCAGAGCAGTACTGTCTAAGACTTGGGCCAGCCCTCGACCAGATTAGTGGGAATAGACCGATGTGAGGGTCGGGGAAAGTAAACCTGTCACTCATGTATAGGTACGAGCTTAGACCTGAAAAGCAGGCTATTGCCCAAAGGTGAGAGAGGCCATTCATCTCCGGGGGACCAAGCACAGAAAAGTAAGATCAAGTTGCAAGTTAAAGGAAGACATGAATTAAGTCAAGTGCACTTGCATATAGTCAAGTATAAGCATCTATAAGTACATCTTCAGTTATCTCATTAAGTCATACTATTATTATGATTCTGGTTGAAACATATCATACTATTCATATTTCTATGTCTGTCATACAATATGGTAAGTGATTGTTAAGATATAACCCGCTTCGAGAAAGGTATTTTCAACTTAAAATTGAACCACTATTTATTTATATGTGCTCATATTTTCATAATAAACCGAAGCGGCTGGAATGTTTATGATGACATTATAAGATTGGTTTAAGTTTACCTACTGGGAACCCTAGGTTCTCACTGCCTGCTTGTATGTTCTTCCTTTCCGTAAACATTCCAGCACCCAAGTTGGAAATCAAGTGCAGGGCAGAGTGCAGAGCCACTCATTGAGCACGAATCAGGCGCTAGCCAAATCAAGAGACTATCGAAGCTAGCTAACGATTAGTCGGAAGAAGACGCTGTGTACTATGTCGGTCATAATTTTCTTTTCAAGTGTAATTATTTTATTCTTTATGTATCAGAGACTAGTAGTTAGTAATAAAGTGAACAATTAAAGGGCCATGTATTATATTTTCCATATTTTAAAGAATTTTTCAGCACCGTAATAACCTTTTAATGTAACTCAATGACTCGAGCATTGCTTATATGATAGAGGTTGTTACAGGATCCACTTTACTCAATCCAATTTTATGTGTTTCATATTGCTTTGCTAATATGAGTCTAGATCCCTCAGCTTCTTAAAGATTAGACTATTTTGGTGAGCCTAACACATATATGTGAGGGCCCTTTTGGATTTCATGATTAGAACAGATGTATTTTTGTTATTATAAGATGTATAAAACTCTACAATGCTCCATTAGCTACAGGTAGGATCTCACTTCCCCTATGTTACTTGTTAAATATAATACTGATATATTTTGATCTTGTCGTGCATTTTGAGAATGTTCTATTGATATCGTGGTTGGATTATCTGTTTTGAATGATAAAAATAGATGTACACATTTGGGAATTTCTTATTTTTGGGGAAACACTATCTGATTTTCTAAAGGAATCTTAGTGAGGCTTGGTAGATGATTAGTCCATCCCATACGCCGATCATGGCCCTTGGTTGGGTTGTGATAACTCATATTCTCTTGAAGAGAATAATAGAACAGATTTGTTATTTACCAATTTCTAGAAATAAATTGGTTCACTTAATCTTTAAAATGTTTTTCCTTTATTTTCACTATTATTTATTGTATTTACTTTTAACTTTTCATTATTATTTTATGTACTGTTCCTACTATGTCAAATTTGACAAAACTTGAGTTTGTTGCACTCGATATAACAGGCAAAAAACTATTTATCATGGGTGCTTGATGCTAAAATCCATTTGGATGCTAAAGGTCTTAGGGACACAATTTAAAAAGAAAAATAAGCATTTAGCCAAGATAAGGCTAAGGCCATGGCTTTTCTGCATCATCATCTTCATGAAGGATTAAAAGCAAAATACTTAATTGTGAAAGATCCACTAGAATTGTGGATCAACCTAAAAGAAAGATATGATCATCAACAGACTAGGATTTTGCCCAAAGATTGTTATGAGTGGATGCACTTGGGGCTACAAGATTTTAAAGCAATTAGTGAGTGCAACTCAGTAGTTTTTAAGATAAGTTCCTAATTGAAATTATGTGGTTAAAATGATCATTAATGAGGATTATTGGGGGAAAAAATTTCCCACAATCCATGCTTCAAATGTGCTCCTATGATAGCAATATTGTGAAAAAGTTTTTTAAGAAATATTCTAAATTAATTTCATGTCTTCTTGCGGCTAAACAAAATAATAAATTGCTCATGGAAAATGATGAAAATTGCCTAGTTAGCTATGATTCGTTCCTTGAAGTGAGTGCAACAAATTGTAACCTCATAAGTGGAAAAGGTCATTCTTATGGTGCTCCCCAATCCTCCTTTAAGAGTAAATCCCATTAGAAGTGAAAAGACAAAAAAAGAGAATAATGGACAGAGTAAGAATTTAAAGAATAAATGTTATCGTTGTGGCACGAAAGGGCATTGGTCACGTACTTGTCATACGTCAAGGCATTTGATTAATCTTTATCAAATATCACTGAAAGAAAATGAGAGAAAGGCATAAACAAATTTTGTTTCTAAAGACATATTAGACAAGCATGGCATGGTTAATCTGAGTCATTTGGATGAATATGTTTTTTTGAAGATCCTGATAGGAATATTAATCATCTGATAAATGATGAAAATTTTTACTAATTGTATTATTTTTTTTTTAGGAACTTTAAGACAGTTTCTTTTTTTTGGATACTATTTTATTTTATTTAGAAACTTCTAATATCTAATCTTAATATTAATAAAAGTGATTATGCTATTTATGGTATATTCAATAAGTATTAATTATGTTTACATGATATTCTTGATATTTAATATATTGTTTGCTTTATTGATTCAATATATCACAAAATAATATATCACCATATAATCTTGTCTACTTTTATGATTAATATATCCCAAAATAATAACATATAATATTGATACTTTGTAATACTCTTTTGATACATGTATTTATATCACTACTTAATAATATATCATGATTGTTAATGATTTATTTTTGTGAAATAATTATATATGATAATTTTTCTCTTTTTTAGTTACGTGATATGTTAGCACTTCTGTGACATGTTATTATATATTTTGCATCTTAGCCATATGATAATGGGAGAAATAAATATTAATAGTATTATTAGTAATACTAAGATGACTGAAGGCTCTGAAAGAGCTTCTATTTTGTTTCTTGAAAAAAGTTATTGAGTTTTAAAGATATTCATTGAAATGGATATTATAGTGGGACAATAACTAAGAGAAACAATGAGTACCTCATATTACAACTTGTGCTTTAGAAAAGAAAGTTATAGTAGAAAAATTACTTGTATTTTCTTTTAATTTATATTACGCTAATATTAGTATAATTAAATTACATGCTATCATAAACCAAAAGTTTGTTAGTTCAAATGATTTTATCATTTGGTGTGATTGATTGGGATATCCTAGAGCAATAGTGATATGAAAAATTATTGCAAATTTACATGGGTATTTATTGAAGAACCGAGAGATTATTCAAAATAATGGGTTTTTTTATGTTGCATATTGTTAAGGTTAATTAATTATAAGGTCATCACTAGCAAAGATTAGATTTGAATACCATGAATTCCTAAAAAAAATTCAAGGTTATGTGGACCAACTTATCCACTGTGTGGGCCTTTTAGATTTTTTTTTTTTTTTAGTAATTGAATTACTCTCAATCTAAAATAATGTAGTGTGAAGCAACAGTACATCAAGTCATACTGAAAAAGGCAAGAATCAAAATAGGATACAACCAAAATTGGCTATGCTAATCAACTTGCTAATAAAATTAAAAAAACGAATACCTCCTACAATTAAATGCTACATCCAAAACAGACTCTACACTTGAATTCCGAGATTATTGCGTTGTCTCCCCTTCGTTCCAATTATGCAAGTAGAATCTTGTCAAGTCGATCACGTCTTCAAATTCGATTTCCATTTTCTCAAAAACTAACCTGTTTTTGCACCACCGTATGTACCAAATAACCACAAAAAGGAAAAAACAAGCTATCATCGATTCCTTCTTAACACCCCTCTTGGTCTTGATCCTCATCCATGCCTCAAATAAGCTTCTTTTCTCCCAAGGACAAACCCAGTAGAACTGCGCTCTATTTAACATTGACACCATAACTTGCAAGAAAACTCACAAGTAAAAAGTAGGTGCTCAAGAGTTTCCTCGTAATTTTTACAGAAAACACATTGCACTTCCTATTGCTGCAACATGTTCATTCTCAATAGTCTTGCCTAGGTGTTTATTCCGCCAACCAACACAAACCAACATAGTAGCTCAACTCTAGGAGATACTGTGAACGCACCAAACCATAAAGCCACTTTTGGCTGTAAAGTCACAAATAATGGGCTTAAGTTTTTGGTGCATTCATGAGCAGTTGGATGGTGGGAAAAATCTTCTCCATTTTGCATGTCAAAAGCTATAAGTGAAAAAAATTCCTTCATACTTTCGGTGCATAAATGCTTGTAAGGGTGTGTTGAATTTTGTTGTGCATTGTGTTAGATTAAGAAGGAAATTTTGCTTGTTCCATTTGATGTAACAATGGATTGAAGCAGGGAAGCTTGGCGATAAATAGAGAGCCAGTACTTATTGACAAATTTATTTATGGAAAAATCAACATAATCCATCAATAAGCATTTTACCGACGGAATTACCGATGGACAGGATCCGTTAGTAAGATATGGGTCGATAATAAAAAATATCGAATATTACTGATGGAAAAGCTTATCCGTTGGTAATTTATTTAATTATACTGATGGAATAAATCCGTCGATATAATAAAAATAGCGTCGGTAATAATAGCATCAAAAAACCATTACTAATGGCATATCGGTCGATAATTTTATATCTTTTTTTATAATTTAAAAATATTATCAACAGAAATTTCATTGGTACACAAAGATTTTTTTCTTGATTTATATTGTTAAAATTTAAAATTAGTATTTAAATATTTCAAATTATTATTTTAATTATTCACAAATTCATATAAATAAAAATATAATAAAATATAAAAATGTACACTGTTAATTAAAATAAAAACTATCAATAACAAAAAAAATTAAATAAAACTATTACAGTATAATTCTTAAAACAAAAAAAAAAATCCTAAAAACTATGAATACTGATCATTGTCAATATGTCATTGTCTCTGGATGTGTGGTGAAGTACGAGTGCAAGGGGGTAGACCATACTTCCTTGGTTTACCCCTATTTTGTCCGAAACCAAATCCTCGTCCTGTCATAAGTGATCTGTATAACGTGTATAAATCAATACATGTATACAACACACATAACATGCACATAATTATAAATGCAAAGAAGTAAACTATAGCATCAAAATATATGTGCACAAAATTGAAAACGTAAGACATATGTTAACTAAATAAAGACATAACATACTTGGCACCTTATTATTCTGAAAGTTGAGGACTATTTTCATCACTCTTGATTTCAATATCGTCATCAAATTCCTTTTTCTTATCCTGATCCTCGGTGTTGGCCCTCTTCTGATAAGCCTGACGCAGTGAATGTTATCTCGGGAGTTCAATTATGTTAACTTCCCTTGAGGTGGAACATAGATTGGAGGAAATGTCAACATCAACAACAACCCTAGAAGGGCTTGGATCATCGATTTAGTAAGCTTGCTTATATACTTTTTCAAGCACTACTGAAACCTTGGTTTGTATTTTATTATCACCTTCCAGTTAGATTTGCATCTTCCAGGATATGGTAGGTAATAAACTTGTCTTGTATTTTGGATGATGATAAATGGATCAAATTTTCCATATCTTTTAGTGTGATTAATCTCAATTTTTTTGCAGTAATGGTGTTTACATGTTCCCTTGGGATGTGTTGGATCATACCATTCATAATCGAATAACACAACCCTTTTAAGATGTTCACTAAGATACTCCAACTCAAGTATTTCATTAACTACTCCATGCTAGTCACTTTCTCCATCTCTTGTATCTCCCCTAACATAAAGCTCAGTGTTGTCAATTTTCTTCCCCTTTCCCTATTCAGTTTTATGAAACTTGTAAGCATTAACATGGCACATTGGCCAACTCATAGCTCTAGTTTTCGAACCCTAAGTACAAGTGAGGATTAGTTACACCATTCTTTTGATCATACACCTAAGTATAAAGATTGGAATATCAATTGTATAATAATACAAAAAAAAAAAAAACACAAACAACAAAATAGAATCATTGTGTCACATACAAATGATTTGAATCATTCGGGAAATTATTCAAGAGATTGTTGACTGTATAGTTGTTAAAAATACCTGTAAACATTAAACAAAGTACAAGAGAAGAACCTTGTCACAATTTACCATTATATAGGATTTGAGGAATTATAGACAAAGAATACAAGAAAATAGTTTATCAATTACCTTATGAATGATTCCATTTTATCACAATTTAGCAATACATGTAAATGTGCAGGCTTTCATTCACTCCCAGTCAACTGTCGATCTTTACATTGTCCAATAACATGGCCAGGTTAGTTGAATACTAACAAAGTTAGTTCGATTGAGCTTTCATCACCATCGACATTCTGACTAAATCTAGTTCTCCTAGAATGGATATGTGACTCAAAATAGTAGGAGCAAAAGTTAGACGTCACATTTGAAATGTATACTTGATATATCAATCCTTTTACTTTAGCTCTATTCTTTACTGTTCTTTTGAACCCTCCTCATTCCTGCTCGAACGGGTACATCCACCTATATATTAGACAAGCCCACACACCCGCGCTTCATAAGCCAAGTGTACAGGCAAGTACTTCATAGAGTAAAAAAAATCCAGGAGCAAAGATCCTCTCTAACTTAGAAAGAATAATGAGAATGTTCTTTTCCATCACTAAAAGATCATCAACCTTGAGAGTAGACAAACACAAATCTTTGAAATACTCACTTAACTCAGTTAACGGCCTCAATACATGATCAAGCAATTCTCTCAATACAACAAGCAGCAAACACTCTATAAATACATTACAGTCATAACTTTTCATGTCAAAAAACTTTTCTTGTGTAACATTCACACACTTAACCAAGTTTGAGGCATAATCATTTGGCATTTTTAACTTTTGTACATACTTACACACATTTTGTCTTTGCACAGAGGTCAACATATAACTGGTCCTAGGCTTAGACCAACGACCATCTCTTAGAGATTGTAAATTTAACTCAAGGCGTTTACAATACTCCTCCAAATCCATCATTGCTTTCTCATTATCTTTAGTTCGGTCATTATTCATCACAATGTGTGTAATATTATCAAATATGTTCTTCTTAACATGCATCCAACTAAATAATGATGGACTAAGTGATCCCTCTAATAGGGTAGTTCCTAGAATATATTTTGTTTAGTCTAATTGTGTTCTACCTCATAGTCAGACAATCTAATAGATTTTTCAACTTCTACAATTTTTGGAAATCACCTAACCCTATCCCAAATGTGCTAATTGATAAGTCTAACAAGAGCCTCCTCACTTTCAAGGGTGTTCTTTCTAAATCCATACCTACAATGCCTATAAATATAATCCATATTTGAAAACCTTCTACGATAGTCAAACCAATAATTCTTTCCTCCATACTTCAAAGTGAATGCTTTTGTATCCTCCATACATATTAGACATGCCAATTTCTCCTGCACTATTTATCTAGACAATATCCTGTAAGCTAGAAAATCATTAATGGTCCACATTAATCCTGCCCTTATCGTAAAATTTTGCTTCATTGAGATGTCATAAGTCAAAACACTATCACACTGTAGCTCATTCAATTCATCAATTAAAGGTTAGAGATACACATCAATGTTGGCCTTTCGATCAAGACTAGAGATTATGCAAGTTAAGAATAAGTAAGGATCTTTTATGCACATTTCAGGCAAAAGATTGTAAGGAGTAACAACCACAGGCCAACAAGAATATGGTTTACTAAATTGATTATTAGGAGTAAAATCATCAATACATAGCTCTAACTTAATATTACGGGGATCAGATGCAAAATAAGGATAGGTTCGATCAAAATGATGCCAAGCTTCACCATGAGAAGGATGTGTCATCATACTATTACTCCTTTGGTTCTCAAAGTGCCACCTCATATAAGATGCTTAACTCATTGATGCATACAACCTTTTAAGTCTAACGATTAGGGGCAGATAATGTAATCTTTTATGCGAAACATCTTTATACATCACAT
The DNA here is from genome assembly GCA_031439585.1 of Pterocarpus macrocarpus. Lineage (NCBI taxonomy): Eukaryota > Viridiplantae > Streptophyta > Magnoliopsida > Fabales > Fabaceae > Pterocarpus > Pterocarpus macrocarpus. Next base: position 71,123,246 of record CM062515.1, on the reverse strand, counting down.
TTCCCCCTTTCTTCAGCTTAAACCTAGGCTCTCCATATAATTTACAATGAGTCAAGGGAGCATCATCTTTGTAATAGAGCATACACCCATTCAAACAACAATCAATCTTCATTTCATTCAATCCAAGCTTAGAAACTAACCTTTTGGCTTGGTAAAGGTCCTTGGAGATAGTTTTTGGTTGTGGACTAATATTACTCATCAATGAAGCCTACTATAGTTTTCGGTTGTGGACTAATCTTACTCATCAATGAAGCCTACTGATTAAAGAAACTTTGGTTTTGGTTCGCCTCTGATTTACTACTCAATATTCTTACTGCCAAAGACAAATAGGAATGAAAACACCCTTTCCATAAAAGCCTATTTATTGCCTCTAACAAACTATAAATCTCTCATCATCCAAATTGGGAACATCTTTCGAGGGTTCGAAATATATTCCAAACTCATGACCAACAGCATAAAAAATCATTCCTTAATAACGACTAAAATTATCTTTCCAAGTGACACTACCATCCTTTTAATTATCTATATGGACCCTAGTCGAACTACTTCCAACATAATCGACACTAAATTGATTCTCCGGTGGTAGGGCTTCTCCATATTTAGTCTAAATCCAGTAATCAGGCTTAAACCTATCCCTGTATAGGTGATATTTAGTAGATTCTATGTCTAAAAATCTCTTACATTTATATTTACGACAAGGACACCTAACTATTCCTTCATATATAAACTACTCTGTTCAAACACAAGCCCTTATTAATTCCTTAACTCCTGCATAAAATTCTGGTTTAATCCCCTCGACTTGGGTGTAATCTATCATACATCCATGCTCGATTTAGAACAAATATTTTGTGTCTCAATAATATAACACACCCATAGGGCAATACAATCACACATTAATCAAAATAATTAGGTAGGCTTTCCCCATAAATTAGGAGTCCCCACTAATTTTTATTATAATAATTTTTTAATCCACAGCAATATTTTAATTCACACTTCCAATATTTATTGAATTCAACCAATATTTTTAAATAATCTTCAAAAAGACTTAGATAGAGTCTCCCCTTAAATTAGAATCCTTCACAAAAATTAATTCATTCTCTAAACACACCTAACAATTACTTATTTCATTACAATAATGATTTGATTCAAACAATATTCTAAATGATCAACAAAATTTGGGCAAAGTCTCTTCTTATTTTAGGAGCCTCCATAGAAATTATTTCATTAGTCAAACATAAATAACAAACATATACAATCATATAAATTAATCAGTTAATCCTAAAAAGTGTTCTATAGTGCATCCCCTTACTTTACATCATGTAGGCATAAAACACCACAACACATAATTCAAATAATAGAAAAGAACTCTAAACCTTTCCCTAGTCATGTAATCTCATCCTCTTTCTTCTATCCTATAACTCTACCTTAGAAATTTTCAATCTCTAATATTTCAAAAAATATAAAGTTTAAAAACAGGTACAATGTACATACCTAATGCTTTCCAACTCACTCCAGTAAATCAATGTACTAATCACCAAGTGCTCCAAATGAGATCTTTAACAATCAACACAATAAATTAAGTTAGTTAATTAACTTAGAAACTAAAAATTTTGAGTAAAGAAATAGAATAAAAAAGAGGCTAACTAAAAAAAAAAAAAATAAACCGATTAAAATATTCATTAACATACCACGAACATAATGGCAATCTCTGGCGGCAAAATGGAAGCTCTAACAACAAGAAAATGGCTTAGGGCTATAATGAGGGATGAGAGAGAGAGAGAGAGAGAGAGAGAGAAAGAGAGAGAGAGAGAGGTACTGAGCAAATGAGGAAGAATAAGTGTAACGTCCTTCTCGGTACAGTATTATGCTTAAGTCATAGTACCACACTCTAGAATTGTTACTGTTACCTGAGTGGATCTTATCTGACAGCGACTTCAGCCGTCTGTGAAACTTCTCGAACTATCTGGAGATAATACGGAAATAGGAGTGAGAATTTTAAATTCTCAGTAGGATCCACTAAGAAATTTTCATACCGTGCCATTGTTATTATCTCCAGCTGCTTGGGTTTATTATAAAAAAAAATGAACATATGATACGAACGGTTCCGTTTTATAATTTGAAAACATATGATCTGAAGCAAAGTTCATTTTATTCCATGCACTTGAGTCACATTGGCAATATTTCATAATGAGAATAATAACCACTGCATAAGTAGATGGAACAGTCTTAGCATCAATAAAACATAGGATATAATTATGCAAGTACTCATATTTGAATTTATGTAAATGCACTGGTGCTTTCCTTTAACTTTCTTTGCTACCTTTTCTTGGCACACCTAGGCGTTACGGATCACCGTTCCTAGGGTATTTGCATATGTTTTAATCTTTAGTCTTTACTGCCCTTGGGTAGTCTGATCTAGGAGTCAGCTCAACTCATGACCGTCGTCACACAGTACTGACCTGTAAGGGGACCCACATGCCTCTAAGTTGAAGGGACTCAGTTGGCCATCTGCCTCCAACATAGAGGGACCCAAAAGTTTTAGCTGCCTTCACAAGGAAGGACCCAATGTGCAACTGCCTCCGAGTGAAGGGACCCACATCTTTATTCTTTAACTGCCTTCACCTGGAGGGACCCAAATAACTGCCTCTAAGTGAAGCGGTCTCATATATTCTTCCTTCATTCATATGCAAATATGCATGCTCTCATAAGAATAATTCATGATCATGTCATCGTAACATATTCATACCAAGAATATAACAATATCGATAGGTGATATAGAAAAGGGCTTTCTGCCCACTTTAATCAATTATGCCACATTCCAGAGTATGATTGCCATGTCATATCCCATCGGAGTGTGATCGCCATATCACACTCCTTAGGAATATAGGACCTTTATCATATCCATCATCATAGAATTATAAATACACAGGCTTCATACCTGATTCTTAATTGATCATACTTGCAAGTCTTTAACTTTTATTGATGTTCCCGAGTTTAAGCTTAGAACCGACTTCTGAGATTGAATTTGGTCCGAGTTCCGAGATTATATAAGTTCCGACTTCCGGGATTATGTATATAAGGTTAATGTTTTGATTCCCGATTTTCGGGGTTATGTTCAGTCTCCGAGATTAATCTATAATTGGTCTTCCAAAACTTTTATGAATATGTTTCCTAAGTTTCAAGTTCCAACATTAACTAAACCCGACTAGTTTTCAATTCACTAAGTTCTGAGTTTCGACATTAAGTATACTCGATCTAGTTCTTTGTTTGCTAAGTTCCGAGTTTAACATTAAGTATGCCCGACTTATCTCTCTGTTTGCAAAGTTCTGAGTTCCGATATTAACTCAAGTTATTTGTGTTTTATCCCAGACTGCCCTTTTTCTAGCCAAAATTGCACTCTTATAAGAGAAAATGCACCAAAAATAGAAATCTTAGTAAAATCATGCGAAATTTATATCAATGTAAAGCTAACAGAGCAAGCTTTCAAATGAAATAAGTTGCATATCGTTTGAATGAGTATAATTCAAGATATAAGCTCTGAAATGTGACCCTACTAGACTACCCTGTTCTAGCCTGTATTGAACATAAGGTGAATTCATTGATATACTGGGGATAATTGGCAATGAATCTGACTCTAAAATTTTTGTGGGATGTTCCCTCATATGTTAGATTTCAAATAACATTGGATTCACTCAATTTGAAGTTGTGTAGGGTGAGTTATTCCCTTCTCAATTCACACTGCCCAAATGAAGGTCCTGATTTCTAGGTCAAACTTCAAAAATTCATAACTAACTGTATACTGATCCAATGGCCTTATAGTATATATGTATGGAAAGCCCTGAATGTCTAGTTTCATATAAAAATAGATTCATGAAATTTAAAAGGTTGTAGACGGAGCCGTGTACTCTGTCGTACAGACTACTGAGGAAAACCCTAACAACTTCTTGAATTTTCTCTATTCTTCAAATTCTTTGATATCATTTTCAATTCTAATCACAATACACATGCAAATTCAATCATAAACCATCATCATCACTCCACATAAGATCAGTATCACAGGGTACACAAACCCCCATACAGCCCCCAAACCAAAGAAAGTAAGAAGAAAAATAGGATTCCTACCTTGTTTAGTTGAATTCTTGTTGATTTGATGTCTCAAATGGAAGCAACTCTTGATGAGACTTGAAGAGAGGTTGAAGATGGAGTGGAGATGAGTGTGTATGGAAGAGAAATGGAGAGTGGTCAGCTCCTTATGCTGACCGAATTTACCAAGGGCAAGAAAGGAGTTGAACATAAACTTGTGGAGCAAGGAGTTATGTGATTGGTGGATGTGTTGGAGTTTCAATTTGATTTAGCAGCCCACATGGAGGGTTGAGATGGCACCATTTGCATGGGTAAGTTGACTAAATCTTGGCCATCCATCCTAGGGTTCTCACAGTATAATTTCTATTGATCCGAATCTAACAATTTAAATAATCGAAATCTTATCAATTTCTCTTAAATCGGTAAACCGATTCTTAGAAAAATTCTGCGAGGTTTCCTATGTTTCTAATCTAATTCCATCAAGCCTAATCCTTCTAAATCACATGTAATTGACTTTAAGTAAATGTTTAATTGAATTCTAATTATACCCACTTATTTGATAAAAATCGAACAACTCGATTATTAATGATAAAATTTTCGAGTGTTACAATAAGCGAGTGTTTTAACGTTCTATGTCATTATTATTGACAGATTTTCCATGGTAATAATTTAATAAAATAATTCATTTCATTGATCAAATGATACTAATGGATTTTTCATCGGTAAAATGATAATGAAACGAATCATTTTATTAATCATCAATTATCGACAGAAACTATGTCAGTAATATAGAAACTAAACAACCTTTGATAATAATTCCAAATCTCAAATATTGACAAGAAATCCATTGATGATAATTACAAATTAAATAAAAAATTAAATAATATTTATTTTATCTAAATTATAGACACATTTTTCAGTAGTAACTTATTAAGTTTTAAATTAAATTAAAAAAGAAAATATAATTATTTATTGTTGATTTTTATGTTGGTAATGGTTTGGCGTCATTAAGCGTGAAGATTTATCGATGATTTTGTCGGTATTTTCGACAGATTATAAACGTTAATAAAATCCGTTGATTTTTAATGAATTTCTAGTAGTGAGCTCCTCTAATGGTTTTTTGCATCCTACTTAAGAGCATTTCACCTCATTGAGTGTTAGTATCTTTGAAGAGTTTTCTATAGTGAGAGTTGTATTGTCCTAGTATAAGAGAGAGTTCTATTTGCTAAATACCATGGCAACAAATTTTAAGATTGAGAAGTTCAGTGGAAATAATTTTTCTTTGTGGAAACTAAAGATAAAGGCATTCATGAGGAAGGACAATTGCTTACTAGCAATTGAAAGTAGACCCACTGGGTTAGCTGATGACAAGTTGAAGGAGATGGATGACAATGATATTCCTAATCTGCATCTAGCATTATCAAATTCAATATTGTCAAGTATCACAAAAAAGAAGACGGCAAAGGAAATTTGGGATGCTCTTGTCAAGCTATACGAGGTCAAGTCACTTCACAACAGAATATTTTTAAAGAGGAAATTGTATTCTCTTTAGATGAGTGAATCCACATCGGTGACGGATCACATCAACAATTTGAATACATTATTCTCCCAGCTTATCGTGTTAGATTATACAATAGCAAAAAATGAATGTGTGGAACTTCTGCTTCAAAGTCTACCTGACTTATATGATCAACTCATCGTCAATATCACAAATAATAAAATTACTGATCGTTTAGCCTTTGATGGTGTCATTAGTGCCATTCTTGAAGGAGTCCAAGTGTAAGTATAAGGAAGATAGGTTGTAGAGCTCCAAGCAAATAGAGGCATTATTGGTGACGAGAGGAAGATCAATAGAGTGACTCTAGTAGGAGTTATGGTTAGAGTTTCAGAAAGGAGAAGGGAGAACTTCAAATGCCACAATTGTGGCATGAGAAAACAGTTTAATAAAGATTGTTGGAATGAGACAAAGAATACAAAGAAGATTCCGAAAGCAACAACTGCTCAAGGATATATTGCAAGTACCTCTAGTGATGGAGAAATCCTATATAGCAAAGTAGCAATTAGTTCTAAAGGCAGTAAATAGCTCACTAATATATGGATAATGGCTACAAGAGCAACTTGGCACATGACTCTATACCATGACTAGTTTTGCACTTATGAACTTTCTCGGAAGGATCTATGTTCACGGGAGATGATCATGTCTTAGAAATTGCTAGTGTTGGCACTATCAAAATAAAGATGTTTGATGGTTCCATTCACACAATTCAAGAGGTGAAGCACGTGAAAGGTTTGAAGAAGAATCTGCTATCTATTGGACAACTGGATAACCTCACGTGTAACACCCATATTGAAGGTAAGATCTTGAAAATTGTTAAAGGTGCTCTTGTGGTGATGAAAGCAGAAAAGACTGCTACAAATCCATATATGCTTTTGGGGGATATGCTGTAGGAGGCAGAGGCATCAATTGCATCAACAAGCCAAGAATAAACAACAATAATGTGGCATCACAAACTGGGCCACATGTCAGAACATGGTTTGAATATTCTTGTAGAACATAATCTCATTGCTGTGCTCAAATCGGTTAACTTATTGTTTTGTGAACATTATGTTACAAGTAAGCATCATAGATTAAAGTTCAATAGATTAACTATTTTAAGCAAGCGCATATTGGACTTGATTTATTCTAATGTATGGGAGTTAACAGAGATGTCCCTAAGAGGAGAAAAATATTTTTCTTTATTTATTGATGGTTACTTAAGAAGATTTTGGGTGTACCTAATCAAGAAGAAGTCGGATCTATTTTCCATATTCAAAGCCTTCAAAGCAAGAGTAGAAGTTGAATCTAAAATGAGGATTAAGTATTGGATAACAGATAATGGAGGAGAATATATAGATGGAGCATTTTGTAAGTAAGAGAGTATTCAAAGGCAATCCACAGTTGCCTATACACCTCAGCAAAATGGTGTAGCAAAGCGGATGAATAGGTCTTCCCTGAAAAAAAAATAAGAATAATGCTAAGAATTGCAGGATTAGCCAAGTTTTTCTAGGTAGAAGCAGTGAAAACTGCCTGTTATGTGATAAATTGGTCGCTATCAACTGCAATTAGTTTAAAGACACTTATGGAGATATAGAATGGCAAGCCAGCAGATTATTCTTCTTTGCATATGTTTGGATGTCCTACATATGTAATGATTAACTCCCAAGGAAGAAGAAAGTTGGACCTAAAGTCAAGGAGATGCATATTCTTTGGTTACGTTGAAGATGTTAAAAGGTATTGCATGTAGGATCCTACTACCCACAAAGTTATTGTTAGCAGAGATGTTGTATTTGTAGAAAGTGAAGCACAAGAAGAGCCAAAAAATGACATTTTTGTTAAGGAGACTGTAATAGTTTAAATAGATGAGAAATCTACAGATGATTTTTCTGAAGCAGAATCAACAAATGATGAACAAATACCAAATGAAGACAATGAGATGGAAGTCCGGCGATCAACACACCAAGCGAGACCACCATAATGGCAATCAGTCTATATTATGGCAAGCCAAGATGCATATTATCTTTTAGCAGAAGAGGGAGAGATATTAACCGAAGTTTTAAATAGGCTTGATGCTTTTATATGGATGACAACAATGTAAGAAGAAATGGAAGCCTTGCATAGGAACCAGACATAGGAACTTGTTGAACTTCCAAAGGTCGAAAAGCTATTAGAAACAAATGGGTCTATAAGATCAAATGCTATGGCAATGATCAGGTGGAATGATATGGTGCAAGATTGGTGGTAAAAGGAAATACTCAGAAAGAAGGCATTGATTTCAATGAGATATTATCTCGAGTTATTAGACTTACCACTATCAAAGTAAGGCTGGCTATGTGTGTTGTATTTGACTTACTTCTTGACCAGTTAGATGTGAAAACTATTTTTGTTCACAAAGAACTTGGAAAGGATATTTGTAAGCTTCAACCAGAAGGCTTTGAGAAATGAAAAGAAAACTTAGTTTGCAGGTTAACCAAATCTCTGTATGATCCAAAGCAGGCACCAACATGTTGGTACAAGAGATTTGCCTCGGATACAACAAACTGAGTTCAGATCATTGTACATATTTCAAGATGTTTGGTGATAATGATTTCATCATTTTGCTGTCGTATATGGATGACATATTGGTGGTAGGCCCAACAAGGTAAGAATTCAAGAATTGAAGGCACGATTGGCTAGGGAATTTGATATGAAGGACTTGGGACTTGCAAACAAGATTTTAGGGATGCAAATTCATCGAGACAAAAAGGACAGGAAGATTAGGCTTTCTCAAAAGAATTACTTAAGGAAAATTAGTATGCATTAGTAGTAGGAAGCCTTATGTATGCCATGATTTGTACAAGGCCAGATATTGCTCAAGCAGTTGGATTAGTCAGTCAGTTTATGGCAGATCTAGGTAAGAAGCACTGGAATGTTGTTAAGAGGATTCTAACATACATTAAAAGAACCTTGGGTGCTACATTATGTTTTGCAAGGGGGTGTTGAATTTTGCTGTGCTTGTGTCAAATTAAGAAGGAAAATTTGTTTCTTCCATTCGATGCAACAATATTGAAGTGAGGAAGCTTGGCTATAAATAGAGAGCTCCCCCAATGGTTTTTTGCATCCCACTTTAGGGCATTTCACCTCATTGAGTGTTAGTGTCTTTGTAGTGTTTTCTATAATGAGAGTTGTACTCTCCAAGTATAAGAGAGGGTGTTATTGTTCTCTCCTAATATTTTAGAGAGAAGTTGTAATTTTTCATTCCACATAGTGAAAGCTTTCTCTATCTTGCCCTGGTTTTTCCCTCAATATTAGGAGGTTTTCCATGTTAAGTATTTTATGTTAGTTCCAATTTTCTAAGCTATATTTTAATTGCGTTAGACTGTTTCCATAACTCCACTACCCAATAGGTACCAATCCTTTCCATATTCTTTTTACAAAAATGTAACCATTACCTGACCATGGATGATTAAGAGTGTTGTTTACAGCATCAGTGAAGCTGTAAAGGATCTAACAAAGTAGATTCCTTTCTTATCAAATCTCCAAGTAATTATCTTAAGAGTCCTTGCTTAATTTTTTTTCTTGGATATGATCCAAAGTATTTCATTCAGAACATCAAGCTTCCATTGAAATGAATTTCTTCTCTATTGTAAACTCCATATCCATTCCACCTTATCCCAAAATCCACAGTTTGCCACAAGTCCTCCCAAAATATTTCCTAAAATGGGTGAAAATTGGGAAATAACAAATCCTTATTACTAGTATTTTCTATGAGAAGTTTAAAAATAAAAACTGAAAAGAGTGAAAAATCTCGTTAGTTTTTCTTTCACCTATCTCTAAAAACACACAACCTTAATGCAAAACCACATAGCCCCAAATGCCTCATCCATTGTAACACAACAACACCAGCAATCGTGCCTTCCCTCTGCCATGTGCTCAGCTACTAGCCACGTAACCACCATGCTTGTCTTGCAAGAATAACTAGGCATTACCACCACTTACAGGTTTGCCTTATTCTTTTATTTCTATTTTTGTTGCATAGAGAGAATAGTTAAATTGGCTTAACTTGAATGCGACCTTGGGTTTGTATGCATGATTTTTTATTTGAGTACATGATTATTTTGTTTTGGTTTAAGAAGCTCTGTTTTATGGAATTTTTTTTTTATAGTTGAAAAAGGCTTAACTTTCAAAAGAAATAGGAGCAAAAAGGATACATCATGCTTCGCAAAAAGAAAAATACAAAACATCACACACCACTCCATGAAAACCCCACACACAAGACATAAATCATGAAATACAAAACATAAAAAACACCACAAAGCACCACTTGCAACACCTTTCAGGGTGATCACTAACATGGCAATCATAGAGCTCCCAATGCTAAACCACCTAAACACGATCTTTCTTATCAATAGCTTGCTCTTTCATAGAACCACCATTGTGATCGCATGAACACGATCATGCTCCAGCACCACCTCGAACTAGAACCCATGCATTGCCTCAAAGATGCTGGTGAAGTTCACAAGCCTTGGTAAAGAAACCTCTTGCTCAATCCCTATAATTGATTTACTTCCTGGTGACAACCATCATGACCATGATAGAACATGGCGAGCCATCACAGTATCAAAACATCAACACCATGATGACCTGAACATGAACACTAGGAAAATAATCACACTCACGAACACGAATACTCCATAAGATCCACCTTGAACACAACTATGTCGAACAGAAACCACCCTCAAGAATATCGCAACCACAAAGCCAGGTGGAGATCCAACCACAGGGAGAGCTAAAGCCATGGCACCTGATGGAAGGGCATCATTGATAGAAAAGAGCACCCAGAAGGAGACCAAACAACACATGAGACCACTCCCGCTTATGTTCATTGTAAGGACAAGGCGAGCGCGACAAAGGCTTCAAAGCGGCAACACCAACAAACATGGCAACAACCATAGAAATCTCGCCGATGCACAATAAAAGGAACATTGCACGCACTAAGACACCAACAAAATGAAAGCAAGGATTTAAGGTGAATGGATAAACTAAAGAAAGGACAGGGGAAAAGGGTCTTACCGCAACCAAAAGAGATGGCTTGCAGCAGCCCCCTTTAGTTTCTTTTAGGTTTTTTCAAAATGGCTTGCAGTAACTCTATTTTATTGGTTATGACTTAAATGTCAGTTTTGCTAATTTATGGGGCATTAGATTCTATTTTGACTACAAAATGATGAAGATTTTGTACGGTGTTAATGTATTTGGCCTCTTTAATTTCGTTGACATTGTTCCCATATACAATCTATTTTGATTTTGCAAAATGTTCGTATTGCTCTATGCCTCTTTAGGGGTGGATTCTTGGATTTGTCTATTGAGTATGATGTTGATAATGCTTGTTTAAAAATTGATGATTTCTAGATAGGACTTATAAGTTCCCAAGGTTGAGCTAAATGGAAATGGAAATGGATATGTATATGGAAATGCATTTTACATGGACTCCCCCCTCTCTTTTGACATGTTTTGGTTGGTTTCCTAATGTAAATTGTATCTATCCACCCATTGATTATTTAATTAAGAAAGTTGAATAGCTAATGTACCATTTATGATTATTGTTATTTTTTTTTTTTTTACCTTTTTGTCATGTCATGGTGGATTAGGCTTAACATTGTTTACTGAAGTAACCGTGTTAATGAACTTCATAAAGCACTTAACATTGTAGCGATGTCATGGTTGTAGGCTGGTAATTATGTGTTATGTATTTTGTGGTCATAGTGGATTAGTTTCTCAACTTTTAGGATTACTAGTGTAAGTTTCATGAAAGAATTAGGTTGGAAATGGGATCACAACATTACAAGGATTGGGTGCTTGTAGACTATTTGTTAACTGTGCTTCAAATTTTATAGGCACTTGTTATTTTTCTTTTAAACTAAATTTGATTGTTGCAGTTGCATGGGTACATTTTCTAAGTCTGAACTAAGGATTCCTTTAACTTTTTTCTAACTATGTACTGTATGTATTGTCCACATTTTCTTTGCAACCAGTTGATCAGAACCGATTTCCTAGCTGATGTCTATTGGACACTAAACTAAGATTAGGAGAGATTCAGGGGACGTAAGCTTGAGAGGAAATACTGCAATGGCTAAACCAGAAGAAACTACCTCCTTGAGGTGGTTCTCAAAAGTAAACGGGCATAACCACCACAAGGATCCAAAAGTGATGATAGAGTCTATGTTCTTGACTCACCCCTTGAGACGCTCTATTCGTGAAATCACTCTCAAGGTCACCTGGGTTCAAGGAGGATGAGTGTTGTTGGGGGGTTCTTTCTTGTGTCCGTAATCTTAGACCGTTAATGTTGTTCTCTTAGTTTTTGTTTTAGGTTTACTATGTGGGCTCTAAGTTTTAGGGTTTCCTACGCATCCCAGTAGAAGACAAAGGTGCTAAAAAGGTGATAGTGATAGATCATAGGTTCTTGGGCAAGGTGTCACATCTTTTTACCAGCTTTTGGCCATTAGTACTGAGGCAAAAATGTTTTAGGCATGACTAAAAGGGCATAGGTAACTCAAGGTATCAGGGATCATTGTCATTTCAATATAAACCTCGGATTTGACAAAGGTACAGGCATGGGAAGGGTGACTCAACATTGATAGAGCATCCTAGGGCAAAGTGGAACCTTTGACCCTATGGAGCTCCAGATCGTGTCTTTTGTAGGAATATGCTTCCCTAAGCCATATTATACCCAAAATCCTAGCAATCCACATCAAGAAGGATAGTTCCCAAGGGATGTTTGGCCTATTCCTTGAGATATTCCTGGGCCCAACATCATCCCAATACTGGGTTCCTTAAGAAAGCTTAAAATCCCCTTTTCTGGTCCTTACCTCATTAAACCACCTCTTAATTGTTGTGCTAATTCTCAGTTTGAACTTAGGTCACCATCATAAGCCCCCTTACATGCTGGGAATGCATAGCGTATTCCCAGGATGGACTTGACACGTGTTAGCTTCTGTTTGGTGAGCGACCTCATACGCTGTGCAGTGACTTTATTGCATTCTAGTGGGTGGTTGGGAGTATTGTGAACTTCATTCCTTTTGGTGGGCTTTTAATTGGAGTAGGCTTATGTAAAACCATTCAATTCTTTCATTTGCCTTCCCTACAAGCCCTCATTCCTCTCTTACTACACCCTTCATCTTCTTCTTTTCTACCTCATAGCTCGCAGCAAGATGACCGCTGCATACGTCCAACACCCACCCATGCTAAAGCAGCCAGAACCTGAGGAGACATTTTCTAAGGTTGAAAGTGAAGGGTCAGAGGATGTTGAAGAACGGATTGATGATGGTATAATCCCATGGGTTATCTCATTCGGTATTAGGGAAGCACTTACCATTCCTTGTGCTAATCTAGCGATGATTTAGGGACATACTTGGGCCAAGAATCCATCATACCCACAGTGAGGCTTCAACTCTCCACCCACTCCCGGTGCTCTATTCTCGCCGGACTTTGCCTTTACCTAACCCGTGTCCTCTCCTGATCAGCGCGTGAGGTATCCTGTTCCCGAAAACCTTTCTTCATTTTGGCCCCTTCTTTGCTTCACTCCCGCCTTGCGAGACAAAAGTTCCCTTGGGTTCCCTTATGTTTCCCTACACCCGTTATTGAGAATAAAATTTGGGGTGTGTGGGTTGACCATACATTCACAAGAGATTTACCATTCTTGGAAGTTTTGAAGAAAATAAGCATAGCAGATACTATTTGGGCCACTAAAAGATTAGCTGCTTTGAGATGTCCTATGGATATGAACATTTTAATCCAAAGATGGAGTTCACTCACTGACACTTTTGTCACTGCATAGGGAGAATTTACCCCAACCCTTGAGGATATCCTTGCTCTGTTGAAGCTTCTCGTGTTTGGGGACTTAGATTTGGCTTCGTACACTTTGGAGCGCCATGTGGTGGACATGGCTAAGATGGTAAAGCAAAGTGCCGCCGATGCCGCTCGTTATTCTAAATGACTCTTTGCTGTACACAGAGATTCCACTCAGTGTCAGGGTGCTTCCCCTTCAAAGGCTTCAGTAAAAATGGAGAAGTAGAAAAAGCACAAGAAGGTAAGACGCTCCACACTTAAGTACACATTTGCAAATTAGCTCAGACACTGCTTTGGTAATTTTCCTGATAAGAATGGCCCCCTTGTGCCTAGCCCTCCTTTTAAGCAACCATTATGACGTGCTGCTTTCCTAGTTTTCTGGCTGAGCAGGTTTATATTTATAGGTCCTCCAGGGGAATCGGTAAGTCTTAGTGTTTATGTGATTACCAGCCTAATCGTTGAGGGCAAGAGACTGCCTTTAGCCTCCTTATACTTAGGCAGTCTTTATACTCGTTTGGACCAAATTCAAGAGCAGTATAATATTTTCTTTGTGCGATTTCCCGTGAATTGTTTTGTTGGTGAGATATTCTTGCAATGCTTTCTATTCGAGCATTTCCCTTCATATGCGCCTGTTCGTTCTGTTCCTGAGGTCTAATCAAATGAGGAACATCCCCTTTCGCCCAAGGTGAGGGGTTGGTCTGGTGGGTGTCCCCGTAAGCTCTTAATGGATGTGCTGGATAAAGAAGATGCTTTCTGTTTTTGCCCTTGCACCACTTTTCATTATCCTGGGATGGATGGGCTTCATCTCATTTACCATGAAGATAAGCAAGATACTATACATCGTAGTAGTGAGGGAATCAAAGGAGTTTATGACTTTTGGCAGTTGTGTTCTTCTCCTAGCGTCCTCCCTGGTTACGCTGTGAATGATCCCTACTCAGCCATTAGAGCCTTGGTTTGCCCTTGTATGTATCGTCCGAACTGAGTTTGTGGCCAAGGTGGGACTAGCCCCCTGGTAATGTGGACTGGCCATTTGTGTCTATTGGGGATGCCATGAAGGGGTACTTTTTTCTCATTTAGCGCTAGCCTTTGATCCTAATATGTCAGTCCCAATACACTCGCTTTGGGGGTGTGCTATAGAGCTACCTCCCTTACCACCAAGCCCTGAAGGCGGCCATCCAGAGGTTTAGGACAAGAAGGTGCGTGGATACTCCTCATTTCATCAACCTCATCCCAAAGGATCCTTACTATATGTGTTCCACATGGATAGAAAGCGAGAAATAAGTTGATAACTTGAACCACATTCTAATTTCAACCTCCTTTTATTGTTTTCTCTATGTTATCCTGTGCATGCCATTGTGTTTTGCATTCCTTCTTTTATGACTCTTTTGTTTTCTTGATTGTTAGCCCTTCTGTCTAGTACTTCAACTTGCAAAAGGAAGCTGACCCCAGTTCAAAGGGCTCTCCAAGATAAGTTTGCTTTGGATTTGCTACATATTCTTTTCACCTCAAAGAAGACCAAGTCAGATGTGGCTCCTGCCCTCAAGGGGCTCCCAAGACCAAGGTTCAATCAACTGCTAAAAAGGTCGAACAAACCAAAGCTCCCTTTCAGTCGAAGGAGTCCTTTACTTCCCGGGGAGCCTATAAGGCTAAGGCTTAACCTCCTGCTAAGGAAGCCAAATTGGCCAAGACTCCCCCTGCTCTGAAGGAATCTCCTACTCCTCTCGCTTCCAAGAAGGCTCCACACCGATCTGCTCGTCTTCGAACCAAAGTTATTACCATTCCTGGTCCTTCTTTATCTCTAATTGACTTAGGGGATGAAGAGGATGGAGACCAAGCATGTGATGTGATTCTGAGGCTACTGAGTTTGATCCACCCTTAAATGATGCTACCAAGGACTCTCTTTACGAAGAAGTAGTTCCAAACATTGCAGAGAAGGAGCAAGCTTCTTTGGTTAAGGACTTAAACACCGACCTCGATGCTCCTTCTGTTTTTGCTTCCCTAACTTCTCTCCAAACTGAGCAAAGTAGTGTGTCTTTAGAACCCTTCACTACTTCTTATTTTGATGTCATGCCTTTTCTGGATCCTTTTGTTATGATAGATTTGAGACATAATTTGATAGAGCTTGTTCTAGAATCCTCTCCCTAAGAGCACATCCATGGGAAGATATGCCCTCAGGCCAAGAGTCAAGTCATACTGCTGCCTTGCCTTCAGGCCAAGATTTGCTATCCCCTGCACAGCCCTTCAAGGCTAAGGCTTTTGACTTTCCAGAAACCAAATATCTTGAAAGAATCACAACACTGTGTGGTTTGTCCTTTTCTGGAGGTATTCTTGTATTGTTACCATATTACTCATTGATAGCTTTATTTACTTGGGTTTGACATGATCCTACTGCAGGTGATAACATTGACGCTCCTCCTTTGCATGATCAAGTTACTACTGGCTCCCCTTTGGCTATTGTTCCAAGTTTGTTTACATTCACCTTCTCCTACCATGCCATTTTTCCTTTCTGACTCATGTTTCTCTCTCAGTTCTTGATTCCTTTTTTCCTTTCCTCTTTTTAATTGGTGCAGTTACCCCTGGTGAGGACTTTTGTGTTCTTGTTTCACCTGAGGACGTAGCCTTCCTAGCTGGTTTTGTTTCTTCTCATGAGGGATTCCTGCGTCCTCTTACTGACCCATTCAAGTTACTCCGGGACCATAGAGAACTTGCTCTTTGACACTTGCATGCCTTTAAGCATTTTGGCTTCACTAGATCCTGGCTTAAGGACTTGTCGTGCATACTCCAGTGACCTGTTCCTACTAGCATTTTGGAGGAATCGGAGAAGCTAACTTCTGAAGCAAATGCTAGTGAGATGCAGATTGCTAAACTTCAACAAGAATCCTCTGCATTTTCAAAACAACTTGATGAACTGTCCAAGGGAAAGCTCAAGGCCAAAAATGCTATTTTTAATGGCTTGGTCGATCATCAAAAAGCAATAGAGGAAACCTGGAAGACCCTAGATTCTCCTCTTTCCTTATGATCTGCACTTTATCTTTTTGCTTGTAATGAGGCTTGAAGCCTTGTTCTGTTTTCAATGGAAACCTTTTAGCTAAGATCTTTGTTTTGCAATACTTTGTCTAGAACTTTTCCTCTTTTAATTGCTTCTGGGACACTTGTGACAAACTTATGTAACTGATGCAGGGGTAATTAGTCTCTTTAATTAACTTGTTTACTTTTGTTTCTCTCTATGCCTTTTCACTCTTTCTTGGCTTTTGTTGATTTTTTTTTTTTATATATACTCTCTTTGTGTCTTTTTTTTTTTTTATATCATGCTTTTGTACTCGTATATACTTGCCTCATTTTTATGGCTCTTTTTATTTCTTTCCTCCTCTATTTTTTTTTCTTTTTTTCCCCCTTTTTTTTTCCTAATGTACATGCACATGATACATGATCTGACGTACATGCTGGACCTCTATTCTGATGTACATTTACTTGTACTCTTGGTTATATTAGTGATGACACTGGACCTCATGTCTTGATGCGGCCTCATCACTTTCTATTCTTTATATCTTTTTCATATTTTGCCTATTTAGTCACCCCATTTAGGATCCACAAAGATCCTCTCTTGAAAGGTGACCTTGCATAAGAATATTGCTTGCTACATGCCTATTTCATGAACATATTAATCCTGCACACGTAATGGCTTCATGTACTTTGAGAGCACATCACTTTCTTTATTCCAGCAACTTTCTTTTCCTTTTCATAGTTTACATCCCTATGCACATTGCTTTGCACCTTGAGGGATTTTCCTATTCTTTTTTCCTTCGTGTTCATTACCTTGCACCTTGGAAGGAGACGGTACCATGTAGCACACCTTTGATATCCCTTGCCCCTGGGCATCATCGTGTTCACATGTTGGGACATTGAATTGGGCCTTCTCTAACTAGTTTCTTGGTCCCAAACTGTCAAACTAGAGGTCCCCAATTATTACAGGCGAGGCGCATTGAGCATGTTTCAAAGGTAACCTTTGTGCCCTAGGCCCTTCAAATACCAAGACGCTCAAGCAAGATAGGTGGCCTACCGTAAGAAAGTGCTATGAAATCCCCTTGGCCCTGAGATTTCATATACCAAAACCTTGTCACGTTTGGGGATTAATGAGTGTGTTGTGCAAGCCTTTTCTTACAAATACCTGATGACACTTTAGTCAAGCACTCATCCATTATAGGCTATGTTGCTAAGGAAAAAGCAACCCATAGGTGGTGACTATGAGATCCCCTTTGTGCCCGAAGATCTCATATACCTGAACCATCCTATGTTTGAGGTCGGTGCAGAGTGTTTTCACGAATCTCTTACCCCTAGACCCACAAAATGCCGGAACCCTTTACTAGATCGGCTTTCAATTTTAAAGGGGAGAGCATCATTGCCCTATGCTTCCTTTCCCTTTTACTTTTCTTTGTCCTTTGTCCTTTAGGCTTGTGCATTTATTTATTCATTCCATTTTTTATTCCATTTTTCTTTTGTACCAAAGCATTCATGTCATCGCACCTTGGGTTTTTCTTTTGTACCAAAGCACTCATGTCATCGCACTTTGGGTTTTTCTCATTTTCCTTCTCTTTCTTTTTTCTTTTTTTACCAAGGCACTCATGTAGTTGCACCTTGGATTTTGTGCATTCAGTTTCATTCGATTCTCTTTTCTTTTCTTTTCTTTTTCCTTTTAGCCTTAGGCTTAACGGTCTCACTTGCACCAAGGCATTCATGTCATTGCACCTTGGACTTTTATACATTCACTCTCATTTTCATTTTCTTTTTCATTTTCCTCTATCATAGCTTTGTGAGTTATCATGAGCATTGATACTTCTAGACAATCACATAGGATCCTATAATGTCATTCATAGCGTCGTTTATCCTAATGTTCATATAGTTCCCAGAATAGTATTCATGTATGTTGGAATCTATATGTATGCTAATTCTTGGTTAAAACATTCATTCATCACCTAGTGATGGACCATTTGTCAGCGCATTTTACAAAAAAAATCATCTTAACATGCATGCACAACATGCTCAAAACAAAGCAAAGGTTTCAAAACATGTATTACCTGTTCAAAAAGCAAAATAAAGAAAGGAAGCATATTCAAGCATAGTACTTCTTTACATACTTAAAGTTTATAGGACCTGTTTTCTTGCCAGTTTCCGGATTCAGTAGGGTGCAGTGTCCATTAGGATGAGCCTCTTGCACTATGAATGGGCATTCCTACTTTGGTGCCCACTTGGCGATAGCATGTTTCCTTATTATAGCATCAACGACTTTCATTACCATATCCCCTTCAATAAATATTCTAGGCCTCATGTGTTTGTCATACGCAAGCATTAACTTCCTCTAGTACTCCTTCATCCTTTCCATAGCTGCATCCCTCCTATCTTCCAACTTTTCCAATTTGCCCTTCCTGTTCCTTGTCTGCTCCATTACTATTCGAGCCGATGGTACTTCTATCTTAGCTGTTAGCATTACCTCAGCCTCATAAACCTATGAAAATGGGGCTGCTTTGGTAGTTCCATGTTTGGTTGTTTTGTAGGCCCACAAGATAAGGGGTAAGTACTCACTCCACTCTTTGGGTGCATCATCAACCATCCTTGTCAAGATTCTAATTAAGCTTTTGTTCGTTGACTCAGCTTGCACGTTAGCTTATGGGTAATATGGGGAAGATTTGTGATGCTGGATCTGATACTGGTCTAAGATGTTAGCCACTCTTCAATTGATAAAATGGGTTCCATTATGAGACACTATCCTTTGGGGAAGCCTAAAACTGCATATGATATTTTCTTTCAGAAATCTCACTACAGCTTTTGCATTTGCCTCTCTTAAGGCCAAAAGTTCTACCCACTTTGTAAAATTCTTAGTAGCAACTAGAATCCACCTTTTTCCTTAAGATGGAGGCGTGATTAGTCCAACAAAATCCATTGCCCAGGTATGGAAAGGGTTCAACATCTTCAGACAATGCTTTCCACACTTGGGGCATGGATTAAGTCTCCATGTTTCTGACATTGAGAACAACTTTTAGCCCACTCCATGGCATCCTCTTTCATTTTAGTCCAGTAATACCCAATCCTTAGTAATTATTACCACAAAGATGTCCCCCCTGATGCCTTCCGCAAACACCTTGATGGACCTCTTCTAGCACTTTGCTCTTTTCTTTTTCGTTGATGCATTTGAATACTTCACCAGTAAAGCTCTTTTTTAACAACTCTCCCTTTTTGACAAAGTATCTTTCTTCCTTTTTGTTAATTTTTTCAGCTTCTAACCATTCCAACGGTAGCACTCCAACCTCCAAATACTCCACTAGAGGTTGTATAATTTATCTTTACTACTTCCCTCTTTTCTTGGCATGGGTTGTACATCCTCTGCATCTCATCGCAATATTTCTTCATGCCAAGCCAAAAGACCCCCCACCTTTGCAATCTTTTGTATAAACCACGCCCTTCCTCACCATAAATGGTTTCATGTAGCTGTCTAGCCTTGGCCTCTCCTTCTTCTTTGCTCACACATCTCATTAGTAGACCCTCTCCATTCTTCTTGTATAATTTTCCATTGAATATGCAGAAACCTTTAGTCTCTTTAGTGATGTTAAGGGCTTTTAATTGTTCATATAAGGGAGTCCTCCAATCCTGTATTCTTTCTTCTTTCTGTTCCTCTCCTTTGCTGCTTGAGGTTTGGATTGCTTGGTATTCAACTACTTGCCTTTCTTGCTGCACCATGATTTTTCCTCCGAGGATGGCTAGAGTGTCAGCATGTTTATTCTCTACCCTAGGGACATGGGCAAAGACAACATGCTCAAATTGCTATATCAGCTGCCACACTTTTTCTCTGCATATGGCTAGTCTTCTCTTTTTTACCCCGTACTTGCCTTGCACTTGCTTGATTACAAAATTGGAGTCTCCTTCCAGATGTGCCTTCCTCGCCCCTATTTCTTGAGCCATCTTTAAGCCCAACATAAGGGTCTTATATTCTGCTTCATTTTTAGTGTAGAAGAATTCTAACTTGAAAATAAATGATAAACTTCTCCCCATTTCATGAATCAGCACCACGCCCTCCTCTCCCTGAGGATTGGAAGGCATCCCATCGAACATTAATGTCCGCTCTGCGCTATTTTCACAAGCATTAACACTTCCAATATCCTCTGGGATATCATCTTGTACTTCTTCCTCCTTTTTTCCTAGGCAAATTGTGAGCAAGTCTACCAGGGCCTGACTCTTTATAGCAATGGGCGTCACTAGCGATATGTCATACTCACTCAATAATAAAGCCCATCTACTCATCCTTTCCATAACCATGGGTTTTTGTATTAGTAACTTTAACCCTTCATCTCTTGAAAGCGCTTCCACTCTTAAAGCTTGGAAATAATGCCTATAACGTTGGGCCACATACACTAAGGCCAAACAATGTTTTTCTTGGATCGGGTACCTTAGTTCAGTGTCCTTCATGGATCTACTTACGTAAGCAATTGGCCTCTTTATTCCTTCGTTTTCTTGAGCGATCAACCCACTTACTGCTTCTTTACCCATAGCCAGATACATTTTCAAAGGCCTCCTTCCTTGTGGTGGCAGCATGGTTTGGGTAGAAGTCAATACAAGTTTAATCTTCTCAATAGCAACTTGATGCTTAGGTCCCCATTCAAATGTGTTTTTTCCTTTCAGGAGAGGTCTCAAAGGCCTCAGCAATTCTCCTATAGCAGGAGCAAACCTTCTTATGTAGCCTAGCTTTCCAAGGAACTTTTGCAATTCCTTGATATTTGTAGGTGCCTTCATTACTTGAATGGCTTTTATCTTCTTCTCGTCTGCTAAGATCCCATCTTTGTGGACCTTAAATCCTAAAAATCTCCCTGTAGACACCTCAAAGGCAAATTTCATGGGGTTTATCTTTAGCTCGTACCTTCTGCACCTCATAAAGACTGCTTCAAGTGCTCTAGGTTTTGCTCCTTGGATTTGGACTTAACAATAAGGTCATCCACATAATCTTCTACAAAATCATGCAAAGTATCATGGAAGATCGTTGTCATTGCTCTCTGATATGTTGCTCCAGTGTTTTTTAGGCTGAAAGGCATTACTACATAGAAGAAATTTCCCACGAGCGTTCTAAACATAGTCTTTTCCTCATCTTCGGGGACCATTTTGACCTTATTGTAACAACTGAAACCATCTATGAAAGAAAACCTCTCATGGGACGCTATAGCATCGACCATTCTATCCACATTCGGCAAGGGGAAGTCATCCTTGGGGCACGCCATATTCAGGTCCTGGAAGTCAACACAGCACCTGATTTGCCCATTTTTCTTCTTTACTGAGACGATGTTTGCCAGCCAGGTTGGGTGTTGGATAGGCCTTATGAACTTAGCCTTCAGTAACTTTTCTATCTCCCTCTTCACTTGTGCCTCAATCTCATCTAAGAACTTCCTTGGTGCTTGCTTGATAAGGATTGTCCCGGGATGTACAGCTAAATTATGGGACACCAAGGCTAGAGACAGGCCAAGCATCTCATCATAACTCCACACAAATATGTCCTTGAATCATTAGTAGAGCAACCAACTCCCTTTTTTCTTTTGCTTCCAGCGCCTTATTGACGAACAGAGGCCTTTTTTCTTCCTTTATCCCTATATTTATTTCTTTTAACTCTTATTCTTTTTGCTTAGCATTGTCTTGGAGTTCAGGTGGTGTATCTCGAATGTAAGTCTCTTTTTGCCCTTCTTCAAGGACAGTTAAGACTTCGGGGCCAGCGACCATTTGCAGATGCTTTCTCGCTGGTCCCCTTAGTCCCTATAAGACACGCCACCTATTCCCCCCTGAAGGGAGATGCTCTTTCTGCAACCTAGGACCTTCTTCCTGCTCTTTGGGCCTTTTGAATGCTTAGGTTGGGTAAACCATTGTCTCCAACTCTATTTTCCCCTTTACTCTCTTTGTCCCCAACTGTACTCTTTCGTTAGGATGCATTACATTCACCCCGGGAGGAGTGAACTCATCAAATGGGCCTCTGAAGTATCAAATGGGGCCTTGGTAGTAGGGATCTCTATATCTCTTCTTCTTAATCTCTTGACACATTGGTGCCATGTAGAGGGCACACATTGATGCAAATGCAACCATGATCGCCCTAGCAAAATGTGGTAACTGGGCACCCCATCAACCACTTGAAATTTGTTAGGCGTCTTGATTGGTCCAACCTTCAACATCACTACAATGCACCCTCTTGGTGCTACAGGTTGCCCATGGAACATGTTAAGCCTGATGGGAGAAGTCCTTAGTTGGTCCAAAGGTAGTCCCATGGCTTGAAACATACATGTAGGGATAATGTTGACCCTTGAGCCACTGTCCTTTCTTCCTTCTACCAAAGCTTCGACATACAAAGGTCTGTTATGATAAAAGTCATAGCCCATAGAACTAGATTCTCTAAAGATCACCGCAGTTGCATGTGACTTGGCCAATTTGGTCAGGGGAGCATTAGCTGCATATAGATCTCTTCCCCTCTTACATATTACTTTGACTAGAGCACGGGTTGCCTCTGTCTGAGCATCACCTTCTAGCCCTAACTGCCTGAAGAGTATACAACATCCTCTGGTTTTCATTAACCCCCTGACAAGTATCCCTTTCTCTATCAAGCATCCTCGGGACGGTGGTGTGTCAGGAATTTCTTTTTCTTCCACAAGGGCATCCAACTGAATGTCTCCTTTAAGCATGACCACTCCTACATCATGGTGTAGGAACGACTTGTTGTGAAGATCCATGCCACCCTCATCTTGTTTTGGCAAGAGGATCATTCCTTCTTCTACGTGTCTATGAAAAACTTTCCTTATAACCCAATAATCCATGGTAGTGTGCCCTTTGGAGCGATGGAGGACGTAATACGCAGGGTCCTTAAGTTGTTCTGCTGTGAGTGTATTTTTCTCATCTCACGTTCTTAGCGTCCCATCTTCAAACCATCCTACCATGATCTCCATCACCTGAGCCCTCGAGATAAGAATGGGTGGCACTTTTGGCCTTGATTCATAATTCCTTGGGGGTGCACAGTTCTGTAGCTACGCTTCCTAGGCTTATCTGTAGATGCACATACATCCAAAATTGAGCCAACTTCCTTTGGTCTTTTTCCACCTCTTTTCATTGCTTCTGAGATGTCAAACGCCCTCCTCAAGAGTTCTAAGAAAGTATTAATCCCACTAATGGACAAGAAGATCTGTGACCCATCCTCCATATTCTTGATACACCCATAAACCAGATCGGGCTCTACTAATGTCTCACGACACTGTAAAGCTCTATCCCTGTACCGCTTAATGAATGGCACAAGACCTTCCCCTGACTTCTGCTTAAGTCTTCCTAGATCCATGATATGCATGGCACTCTCTTCCTCCAAGAACTTGTTACAGAACTCAATAACCATCTGCTCCCAACTGCTGATAGAGTTTGACCTCAACTTGGTGTACTACGTGAAGGCCCTCGCTATTAGCAACTTTGAAAACTCCCTTAGCTTTTGGTCATTGTCTTCCCTATGGACACCCAGATTGTCCAAGAAGGAGACGATATGTTCCCTAGTGGTAGCGAATGTCACTGCCCGCTTCAAATTATAATGTTAAAATGCTTAATTACACTAAATTTGAAGTATAGTGCAACCAAGGTCATCTTATAGGGATGTCATTGCTATCTAGTTAAGTTACAAGGGATTTTATGTAAACATGTAGTAAATAAGCTATAAAAGAAAATTAGGTAAAATAAAAATAAACACTAATTCAAAAAGTTCCATAGGCATAAGGTGAATCAATTACTAACACACAAAATATCAAACACATGGAGTGTGACTAATTTGAGCTATTAGAGAGACCTTTACTAATGACTCCACAATTCTACCTAGAGACCTCTAGGTATTCAACCAACATACAATTGATTAGATAATTGAGAACTCAACTCTAATAAAGTTATGTTGATTTCTAGTCCCAATTGTATTAGCCTAGGTTTGAACCCAAACCCAATTCCTAATTCTTTAATTAATCAAGTTCATACCAATTGACCAATTAGCAATCACCCAACTAATTCCTTGTTCATCAACCCACATATCAATACCATTCAATGCAATTTTACAAATAAAAGAGGGCAAAGAATCAAGAAAACAAACATGATTGAGATTCAAGCATAGGGTTTCAAGATTACAACCATAATGCCCTTGGAGTCTCCTTGAACTAGCTTGAAGTCCTACTCCTCCATAGTAATGAAGGTTACAAAATAGAACCCAAAACAAGTATCTCACAAAATGAAAGGAAAAGAAAAGAAAAGAAGAGGAGAGGAGAAGAGAAGAAAGAAAAATGAAAAATGTTTGAGAGGAGTCTCTTTTTTTTTGCGTCCCTATTTTCTCACTACTTATCAGACCTAAAACATGAAAATCCAAAAATGCCCTTGAGCCTAAATTAATCCTCTGCCTCTTAGCTTTAAGTGAACACCCAATTTGCTTAATTTGGACTTGAAATGAGAGAGTTATGGCCCAATATTTATAGCATGTCCAGGTTGTACATTTATTCGTGTCAGTCAATTTCAACCGCCAATAAGTCCATTAGTATGTCATTTTTTTGTAGAGTGTTCTCATATGAATTGAAGATTTATATCTTAGCTTTCAAATGGCACCAGTTTCACCATAATCCAATGTCTACAACTTAAGTTATGGCTCAATTAGTACACACTGCTCAGGTTCGAACGCAACACCCCTGTTCTAACTTCGTGGCCCAATTCGTCCTAATAGACATTTGAATTAGTTTTTGACTTCTTCATCAAAGTTGTAGATATTCTCTCTCAAATTTCCTACAATATAAAATTTGTAATTATTAGAGATCGAAAACTTAAGATATGCTCAAAATACAGAAATAGTATAAATTTGAAATAATGCTAAAAAATACAATTAAGCCCAATTAGGGCCCAAACTCATAGAATGTGTCTAATATTGATCAATTAAGCACAAAAGAGGTCTAATAAACTAAATATGAGAGTTAATCAATGTACCAAAATGCTACTTATCACCTAGCACTTCCTGTCCCATCAAACTTCCTGAAGTGAAGAGGTTGATACCTTCACGGGGAAGGTTTCGCTACTATATTTGTGCTGAAAGGTGGGTCCATGTCCCACAAAAAGTCACTAACCTCCCTCTTATTCTGGAGAAAGTGTCTAAGCTCCTTTTTGGTGATGGAGGTGTCTTCCCTATCGCTCTTTCCTACTTTTTCTTTTACTACCATCTTCTTGGTTGACAATTCCTTCACCATGTTGGTGAGGTTGTTTTGAGCAGCCACAATGGAGTTCAAAATGTGAGCTAGGACAGTGACTTGCAGAGAGTCATACCGAGCACTATTGAAGGGATTTTCCAGGGGTGTGAGGAAATCTACAGCATTGGGATTTCCTCCTTCACCCGGTCCTCCGCTAGGTTGTCTTATTTCAGGCTATCCACCCAATGCTTCCTCCTCATTTCTTGGAAAATCTTCCAAATTGAAGGTCGATGTTCGTGGAGTGATAGGTAGCATCCTCCCAGTATGGTTCTGCATGGCCATTGCTCGTAATCCTCTCCAGTGGACTTGCCAAATGATTTGAACCGGTTTCTTAGCTGATGTCTTTTGCATACGAAACTAAGATTGGGAGAGATTCAGGGATCGTAAGCTTGTGAGAAAATACTACAATGGCAAAACCAGAAGAAACTACCTCCTTGAGGTGGTTCTCAGTAATAAACGGGCATAACCATCACAAGGATTCGAAAAAGATGATAGGGTCTATATTCTTAACTCACCCCTTAGGACGCTCTGTTCGTGAAATCACTCTCAAGGTCACTTAGGTTCAAGGAGGATGAGTGTTGCTGGGGCATTCTTTCTTGTGTCTGTAATTTTGGACCGTAAGTGTTTTTCTTTTAGTTTTTGTTTTAGGTTTACTATGTGGGTTCCAAGTTTTGGGGTTCCCTAAGCATCCTAGTAGAAGACAAAAGTGCTGAAAAGGTGATAGTGATAGATTCTAGGTTCTTGGGTAATGTGTCACATCTTTTTACCAACTTTTGGCCACTAGTACTGAGGCAACAACATTTTAGGCATGACAAAAAGGGCATAGGTAACTCAATGTATCATGGAATCATTGTCATTTCAATATAAACCTCGTATTTGACTAAGGTACAGGCATGGGAAGGGTGAATCGATGTTGACAGAGCATCCTGGGGCAAAGTGGAAATTTGACCCTATGGAGATCTAGATGGTGTCCTTTTGTGGGAATATGCTTCCTTAAGGCCACATTATATCCAAAATCCTACCAATCCACATCAAGAAGGATAGTTCCCAGGGGATGTTTGGCTCATTGCTTGAGATATTCCTGGGCCCAGCGTCATCCCAAGACTGGATTCCTCAAGAAAGCCCAAACATCCCCTTTTCTGGTCCTTACCTCATTAAACCACCTCTTAATTGTTGTGCTAATCCTCGGTCTAAACTTAGGTCACCATCACCAATCAACCACGAGCAACCATTTGTGGTGGAGTTCACCACTGTGTATCTACATCTCCTCTATACTTTGAGTTCCTTTTCCTTAGTGCCAAAAGGCAAAGAAACTCACACGGTGTTCTTGCATTCCTTTTTGTCTTTCATGTGCATTGTTGAAAGCAAGCTATTTTTTCTTATAATTTTTTTGTTGTAATGTGCTTTGGTAGAAATTCTCTCTAGAAAGTATCTTTTGGAGGGACTTTGTTGTATCATATCCTTTTAAGAAGATTGGACGATGAAGACTTGATTACGGATGAACAAGGCTTAAGGGTGGATTTGCAAGGCATCAATATTGATGCTGCTCATGCAAATCAAATGGCACAAGTTCAAGAAACTATTGCAAATCAAATGTGAGAAGTATATCATAGGCATTGAGATGCATTATATATCATGGTTTCATTCTTTTTTAGTATGAAAGATGAGTTGAGACACAATGATGGATCTATTTAACATATAACACTTGTATTTGGATTTCTTTATTTCTTGCTTTGTTTAACATATAACACTTGTATTTAAATTTGTTTATGTTATGATGGTTATATTGATCAAACAGCATTTGTTATTTGTATTTTGTGAATAAATATTAGATATATGATATTAGATACCAAATATTTTAAAATGATCAACGAGCAACAATATTACAATAAAGGAAAATTCTCTCTTTTTTTATTTTTTATTTTTATCTTTAAGAAAAATAAAAAATAGAGATCAATATGAACATACTAAATATCAATATATTAATACTTTATATATGAATTAATATACAGTTATTTAGATGTTAAAATTAATTTTCAAGTTCATATAAAATTATTTTTAAAATTTTTAATTTATTAAAAACAAATAAACCAAACATGATAAAGGAAGAGATTCCTCCCTATTTTTTATTATTTATTTTTGTCTATAAAAAAATAGAGATCAGTACAATTTTTTAAAATTTAATTTATTGAAAACAAACAAACTAAACGTGATATATAATAAAAGAAATTTCCTTAATTTTTTTATTTTTAACTTTTAGAAAAATAAAAAAGAGATCAGTATAAATATAATAAATGTTAATATACCAATATATATGAATTAATGAAGTTATTTTAATATTAAAAATTATTTTGAAGTTCATAAAAATTTATTTTAAATTTTTTTTAATTTATTGGAAACAAAGAAACTAAACATGTTTTCAATGTTCTTATTTTTTGAAAACAAAAAACATAGAGTCAAAACAAACATTTTTTAAAATTTAAAAATTTGAAAATGTAAATTATTTTCAAGAAATATTTTCTAAAACCAAATAGGCCCTTAGTTTCTTTTCAATTCTGTCAAGGATTAGGTTCCACATTTCTACTCTCCATGCATTCATATCTAATGGGATACCAAGGTATGTTATGGATAGTGAGGCCACACCATACCCAAGATATTTTATGGTTTTAATAGTCTTATATACAAGATGGTTAGATGTGTTCTTATTACCATCTAACAACTTAGAGTTTGCGAATTATTTGCACAAATTATTCGACTAAGAGAATAATTTCTCGATAGTCTATTCCAAATAATTTGCCTTTATAATTAACTAGTGTTTTGTGACCTGTGTAATGCATATGTTTAAAAATTTTACTTCAATTACAAAAATAATAAAATTTAATTTGATTAAGTTGTAAGATCAAGTAAATAATTTAATTTTACTATAAAGTAACAAACTAGTACTTAAACACAAAAGTGATATACATTGACACAACAAATGAATTAACCATGAATATAAAGTATAACTTGAAATCTAATAATAAGGAAAAGATAAGTACAAATTCATTAAGACTTTTATGATTTCGAATTTATTTGAAATCTTCAATGTCTCATAATTGCACTACATGATATATAAGTATAAATATCAAAAAATGACTACATATAAAGTTCAATTATAAACTAAAAATTAAAATTAAAAATTAGTAGTCATTATTAGACAAATGCATTTTCTAATAAAAAATAAAAGTACTAAATTAAAATTTATTACCTCAATACTGAATATTCTAAAATACATCTTGGTAAACTATATTTTTTGTTTTGTTGCATGGATTTCCATTATCAACTAATATCAAAATCTTCAAATCGCCCTTAAATTTGACTCTTGAATAGTTTTATAAAGTTGTTGTCCACGAGTGAAAACAAGTTTCAACAAAAATAACCCAATATACGACAATGATTGCTTTAACTCTTGTTTACAGTCATAGCAAACCAGAATCAGATGGAATCATATTTATTCGAAGAATGTAAATCTTCTAACCAATATAATTTCTTGCAACAATGATTGCCCCTATGATATTATTTGTCAATTCCTAAACAACTAATCTTATTCCATTATACAATCCACAAGTCTAATCAATATTTCTTAGAATTAGATTAGGCTCATAATGATCGCTCCTAATTTCATTGTGAAGATGTTGTTTCCCTATTCCACGAACATACTCTTCATAATAGTCATTCCTATTTTGAATTGCATTTAAAAGTGGCACATAGTTGTTTGTTAGCATACAATTAAATGATTACAATATTAAATTAATTTTAAATTTGAAAAGGAGTTTAAAATTTAAAATAAAGTTGCCATGTTTTAAATTATTTCTAGAATTTCCATTTTTAAATCAATGCATTTTTTTATTTTTTTTCCTAACTTATTTTATTTTATTTTCAAATAAATACATTTAATGTGGAATGAATATGGTTGTAACATGTGTAATAGTTTCCTTGTTATTTCTTTTGTTTTATTAGTAATGTACTAGTAAATTTACTACTCAAGCTTTAAATATGTCTAATGGTATAAATGTTGAACAACCAGTTACTCATATTCATACATAGAATGGACTACCAAAATCATTTATAAAATGCGCCTAATTGATTGCTAGACCGTTGTTCAAGAGAACAAATCTCCCAGTATTTTCTTGGGAGCATATTGTTTTCATGCTGCAGCATTTATTCATATAAGGCGAACAGATTGCCATCAATTCTCTCCCTTGTCATTAGCTTTTGACCAACAGTCAGATATTCCAATTTAAGAATTTTTGGATATGTGATATAAGTCCCAATCGTCCCACCTCATCTCAACCAAACGAGACCCTAAAGAAAATTAGAAAGATATGATGTTGGATATGACTTTCTCTCCTATAGTCAAGTATCCTGAAATACAAATGAGAGGTGTCTTACTTTATTTAGACCCTCAAACAATTAAGGGAATATGAAGTAGAACTTCAAAATCTCATGCATTTGCAACGAATAGAAAACAAGTGCTTGTTTGAAAGTGTTTTGTTTTTTAGTTTTCAAAAATTGTTTTATAAAACTGTTTTTAAGTTCAATTTTTAAAAACAAAGGAACAAAAAAATATGTTTGATAACTTTGTTCTAAAAACAGTTGTCACGACCCAACTAGGGTTGTGACTGGTGCTTAGAGAATGCCATTCTCTAGCAAGCCTACGGAAGAATTTTCCTAAGAAATGGACAGAATTTCCTCTAAAAATTGGACATTTCCCAAAATACAAAAAGCTTCAGATACAAATCGAGAATATATACAGACCAGCTATAAATCCAGAATACCAACAATATTTAAAATACAGACTGAGGACAACAAGCATTCTTAGAATGCGCTCAAAATTCAGAACATGCAAGGCATATATAAGGATATATACTCTTTTCAAAACAAAATCTATTACAATTATATATAGATATATTACAACGGAAGCCAAACCCTGCTTATGGATTATGGAGCATAACTACAGATATTAACATCTAATTGTGTCAAGTTCACGGAGCTTCTATACCTTTAATTTACTGAGACAAGTCACTCGCAGCTCGTACCTAACTCTGAAATAGAGGGAAAGTGAGGAGTGAGTCAAACTGACTCAGTAAGAGATAATATACTTATAACGGGGAGTGGGGCAAGTGTAAGCACGAGTTTGTATTAAAATAAATATAATTAGTTAATGATATTCTCATAAAAGATTTGTATACAAATATACATATACATATACAAAAGATATTCCAAATCAAACATGTTGCATGGAACCAAAACATGGTAAAGCAGAAAATAAAATAAAATACTTAATAAAAGTCATCATTAACAAATTAATACTTCCAAAACATTTGAGTACATTTGAATATGGAGTTTAAATTAGTTTTAAAAAATAAAACAAAACCAATTCTAAAGTTTAGAAGGGGAGGTCTCAATTACAGAGTCAGAACAGAACGGAATAGACACGTCTCACCAACGGGCATCCCCGAAGGATCAACGAGAATAGATATCTCACCAACGGTCCTATGCCGAAGGATCGACAAACAGATCCGGACGTGTGGCTGTCACGCCGGGCTAGCAACACCCCTGCTAGCTGGGTTGGCCAAACCAAGATGCACCCAGGGCTAATGTTTACTGTCGTTAGCATACAGTTATGTTAAAGATCTCTCCCAAGAAAACCATTTATCCAAAGCTCAAAGAAAGTTTTTTTTTTAACAGCCTTATTTCAGAAATCAAATTCATCAAAGTCTTAAGCTCCTATAATATTAAAATCCAATATAGTCCCCAAGCATATCAAATTAGAATCTAGCATACAATATCAAAATCTATAAACTTCTATTGTCCGAGTTCATCATATCAAAACAACAAGTCAGTTCCAGAGCAATTAGATATTCGATTTCCAAACATCAATTTATAACAATACAGGAAATTCTTAAATCAAAACAAAGTATCGAAGAGTAAATTTCTCAAAATACTTGTCCCACCTGCGGATGCATAGAATTAATAACATAATAATACTATAAGTAATTTCAAAGATCCAATTAGAAGACAAGCAGCTGTCAAAACATATATTTAGGAAAATAGGAAAAATAGAAAACAAATTATAAATATATTATTACTCACAATACTAAGCCAAGAAGAAAAGGTCCAAGTCTCTCGTGCCACGGAATTAACAATTAATCCTCTCGGTATCTATCGCTACAAATAGCATGATATTATATAAAAGGGAAGTTTATTAAAAGGAAAAGGAGCGAAATAAAAAGATAACAAGTAAATGTTGAATTTGAGCCTCTAAATCTTCCTATCGCACATCAAGCAACAACAACAATGGCAAGACATATGAAATCTATAATAGAAATCATGACACACACTCACGATTGCAAGATTTGCTTAAGTAGTATTTATGAACAAAGAAAGTAAACAAGGAAACATATTGTTTGGGCCAATCACTGGTTTATAAAACTATATTAACTTTATTTATTTATTTATTTATTTTTCATATTCAATTCCTAGTTGTATGAGTCCTTAAACACAAACTTTGTGTTAGCACTTAGCAACCGTAAATTTCGACCAAAAAGAAACATTGCAATAGCCAAAAAGGAGGTTTAAAAATAATATATATATATATATTACTTGACTCATCAAAATTTCAAGTGTTAAATCAATTCTAATCCAAGCATTTCATAATTAAGATAATCAGAGCCCAACTTTCTACTTTTTCTTTGCATCAACAAAGGAAGCTAAATGCCATATTTTCATCTGAAATAATTGACATCAACAAGAAAGTCCAGTAGGAGCTATTTGCTTCAGTCCACACGCATTCTAGATATTCCGTTCCCTGACCACCTTATCAATTAAACTACTCACCTAAATTTCAATTTTATCTCTATTTCTTAGCTCTAAAATCAACCCTTTACACTCAAAGATTTTAAATAAAACTGACCAGCAATATGAGAATCAAACCAACCAAATAACACAATCAACAATCAGGTAATCAATCCTATCATCCATTAACTAAATTTATGAATTAGAGGGAAATTAAAACAAACAAATAGGAAGGTGTTCAAACTTGATTCTACAACAACTAAATAAGGACAACAAGAACAACTTACCCAAGAGTTGTGGATTTTGGAAGAAGCAAGCCACCGCCCCTCTACCCAGAGCACGGTGGACAGAGAAGAAAGACACCCACAGCGGAGGAAGAAGCAACCGGCGATGGAGTGAGGAGCCAGGCCGCAGCAATGAGAAGAGGTAGAATCAGGTAGAACAAGAGGCAAAATCGTGGCAGAGAAGAAGCAGGGCCGCGGCAGAGAAAGAGGCAGACAGACTGTGGCGGGGGGGAGAGAAATAGACAGATGAACCACGGCAGAGAGAGAGAAAGACGGACAAACAGCGGCGGAGAGGGCCATAAGAATGTGTGCAGCAGAGGGGGGTGGCGGTGGTGGTGAGGCCGAGAAAAGAAGAGAATGTTGAGGGAGTGAGGGTGAGGGATCGTGAGAGGAAGAGAATGAAAGAGAGGGAGAGTTGGTGAGAGTGAGAATGAGAGATCGAGAAAGAGTAGAGAACGTTTGAGAAGAAAGGAGAAGAAAGGGAAGAGGGTCTTACTGTGCACTCTATCACTTAAGGTCTTGGTAGTCCTTCCTTCTTTTCTTCCACTTTTAAAACAATATATAACCAATTTGAGTTAAATTTATCTATCCCAACATAATTTAAAGTGAATAGAAATATATCCCCAAGACTTAGGCCATGAAAATTTTTAAAATTCTCTATTACCAATATTTTATTTTTAATTAGTGTTTTATTTTAAACTGGAGTATTACAATAGTTTTTTAGTGGTAAAAAATAGAAAATCTGTTTGGGTGATTGTTTTTAAAAACAAGTTTTAAAAGTAATAAAACAAGAACTTGTTTGGCAAAATTTTTTTAAAAGTTGCAAACATATAATAGCATAATTGAATGTAATAATAATTTTGATACATAATATGATCATAAAGTCTCAACAAATATCTTAATACAACTTGATACATTTTTATATTCATAAATCTATTTATATACTATACATTATGTTCTTGTTGCCATATCCAATTTGCAATTTGGTCACGATGCCTTGCCATTTCCCTTGCAGCTTCATCAGTTAATCTTGCTGTGTTGTCATTATTGAAATTCACCTCCAAATTTGTGTTGCCATTTTGAGTTTCAATTTCAGAAGGATCCATATTCTCTCATTCTCTAACTAATCTATCACGCATTCCCCACCTACACACATAATTATGAATTGCACAACAAGCTATGATAATAAGGCATTGTCTTGAAGGCTTGTATGGTGGTATTAGCTTTAAAATGGGGAATTTTGCCTTTAGTACTCAATTGTCATCCTCAAAGATGAGTGCCTAAAATTAAACAATTCCTTAAAAGTTCTAGCTTGTCTATCTCGACCATAAAACTCTTGTGCATGGTATCGTTCACCTCTATAAGGTGGAAGAAAGCCTCCAGTATATGGGTAACCAGAATTCACTAGATAAAATAAACCTAAATCAATGAGCGAACATTAAGTTTGGCAAGTATGTAAATTAACAATATCATTACATAATAATGAATAATTATTCTATTAGATAAAGATATATCACCTTCAGGAGGCCAAGGAAAGTTTGCATTTTGATTAGTAAGTGCATCCAAAAAAATTTTTGAATCATGAGCACTACCTTCCCAACCT
Source organism: Pterocarpus macrocarpus (assembly GCA_031439585.1). NCBI lineage: Eukaryota > Viridiplantae > Streptophyta > Magnoliopsida > Fabales > Fabaceae > Pterocarpus > Pterocarpus macrocarpus. The sequence goes on along the minus strand of CM062515.1, from coordinate 71,088,818 downwards.
AAATACACATATGTGAATAGCATATTGAAGTCACATATGCACATAACATTTTGTGTGATGGTTGTTTTTCTACTTCTACATGATGTCTGCTTATCAGCTGGAACCCACGCACTTATATGTGTTCCATCAATTGCTTCTATACAATTCTGATACAAACATACATGCAAGAAACATATCAATTTGACAAAAGAAAATAATACAATGCACCATATAACATAAAACAAGTGACAAAAAAGAACTAACCTTGAACCATGGGTAATTTTTGGATTATTTTTTATATGATCAGGCAGCTCTATGGAATCTTGTCTTATGATTTCTTTACCTAAATGACAAATTGCTCTTAAAACATTCTTGAAATAGTGAGAAACAGTTTGAGTGGAATGATGAAATCGATCTGCTACTACTCTGTGACGCACATTATGCCCAATGATAAATAAAAATATTGCCACTTGTTCTTCTAAGAACACTTCTCTCGAGTCTTCTAGATAATTTTTACTCCTCAGTTCATTGCACAAATTAATATAACATGCCTTCTCCATACGTAATAATTCATAGCAAACTGTTCTAGATTCCTTCAAAAGTTCACTAATAAATTCTTGACCACTTAGTGCAGATATTCTAACAGGAACTTTATTGTAAAATTTATACTCATAATCACCAATAAGGTTAAGTATCAATAATTCAACAAATTAAAAATCATCATCACTAGAATTAGATGAGGATGAAGACCTTTCAAAAGTATCTGTTGAGATACTATCATTGCTTAAAGGATAATTATTTATTTCCATCACAATAAAACTTGCCATTAAACATACATGCATTTAAATAAGTAATTTTAAAGTAGCTTAAAGGACAAACCAACAATAAAATAAATACGTAGTCATACATAAATACAAACTAACAACACAATTCATACATAAATGTGAAGCCAAAGTACAAACCAACAACAAAAGTCATACATAAGTACAAAGCCAGAGTACAAAACAGTCACACTATCAATCCATGCCTTTCTCCTATCCTTGGTCATGTTTAAAAAGGCTTCTCTATAATTAGGATCTTTAAATTTCTCCATTGCCTTCATGTAGGAGTCATCTGAGATATTTTCCATCTCGTTAAGTTCAATTACACATTTAGCTATAGTGTATTTAGATGATGTAACCGCAGAACTAGTGGCCTCCATACTTAGCCCTATACTTTTCAGCTCTAGCCAATGAAGCTTCAGCCTTCAATTTAGATGCCTCTACAAATGCTTCTGCCTTCAACTTAGATGATTCAATCCATGCTTGAAGTGCATCTCCCACTTGAAGGTTCTTATACTCTTTCCTTGCCTTGCGATCCTGAACTTTAATTGTCCTTTTACCACTACGGGTGACTCTCTCTATTATTGGGCTATCCTCTTCCTCCTCCTCATCATCATCTAAATTTACGTGAATCCCACCATGCAAGTATTCATTTTCCAGCTCATTTTCACCATCTATATTAGGTAGATCTTGAGTGGACGAATGATAAAGTACCTCAGTTGCATTACTTTTATTAAAAATCACTCCCAATAATTTGTAATGCTCCAATCCTTTCCTCTTAAATGGTGTAGCATCAGGGTGTGCCTATAAGGAAAATAAATAAATAATATATCCTAAATCTAAGAAATATGTAAATAAATATATGTAACAATAAAAATGTTGAGAGCTATTTGTTGTGTACCCGAAGGTAGGTTGACCAAACTTCCTCTCAGAGCAAAGAATGATATTAGTTTCTGTATCCCATCCAAATCCAGTTTGTTGTAGCAGATGAGAAAATTAGCATGTTGTTGCCTTAACCTATTAAACTTTTGCTTAATTTGTTTCATGTCAAATGCACATCCAGTTCTTGTGTTCAGTGTTTGCAATATGGCTTGCCATACTTTAGGTGTAAATATATTATTTCTCATATTCCCTTTGTTAACCTCTTCAATCATTATGTCTATATAAGTTTTTACCACTAATGGGGACCAAAGTGAAGAAATCTTTTCCCTGTCATGTTCCATCTACAATAGTAATTATATTCAAAAACTTTAGTAACAAAAAAATAACAAAACAATCCACATAAACACAAAACAGTCAATACAATCCAAGCCAAATAACCAAACAGTCCAAACCAAATTACCAAATATCAGTCCAGCATAATACAAATCAATCCAAACCAAATTATCGAATCAAAGCAAATTATCCAGCAAATTACAACCAATCTAGCATAGTCCAAGAAAAGTCTGCAGTAAATTATCTAGCAAACAATCAACAGAAAAAGGAAAAAGAAAGGCAAAATTATCAAATCAAAAAAGGAAAAATTATCAAATCAAAAAATGCACAACCAACAGAAAAAGGAAAAAGGAAACGGAAAAAGGAAACAGGAAACAGGAGGGATGGTGGCTAGGCTGGCGGTAGGGCTAGCGGGGCTGGCTGGGACCGAACGAAAAAAGGAAGGATGGTGGCGGGGTGCGACGGATCTCGAACGGGAAGAAAAAGCTAGGGGCTATGGCAGCGGATCTCGAATAGAAAATGGCGGATCATGAGGCAAACGGCGGAGGAAGGAAGGTGACAAGGCCCGGCGAAGAAGGAAAGGAAAGAAGGAGAAGGAAAGGGAAAAGGAACTAAAAAAGGAAATATGAAGGTGGCTGCGGCGGAGAAGGAAAGAAACGGAGGAGAAGGAAGGGAAGAAAGAGAAGGATGGGGCTGGGATGGCAGTGGTGGATCTCGAACAAAAAATGGTGGATCATGAGGCAAACAGCAGAGAAAGGAAGGCGACGAAGGCCCGGCGGAGAAGGAAAGGAAAGAAGGAGAAAGAAGGGGAAAGGAACTGAAAAAGGAAGGATGAAGGTGGCTGTGGCGGAGAAGGAAAGGAATGGAGGAGAAGGAAGGGAAGAAGGAGAAGGATGGGCCTGGGTTGGCAGCGAATCTAAGGGTGAAAGCTGGATCTGAAGGCGAATGTGAAGGAAGGTGTAACAACCCGATTTCCAAATTCCGATATCGTCACTTTAGGTTTGAAATTTCCAACTTTCGAGTTTGTCTTTAACTTTCGAACAAATTCCGACTTCCGACATTAGTAATACGATGTCATAGTTCCGATTTCCGACTTCGTCTCCAAGCCTTGAAAAGGACTGGCTGTATTTTCCGAATTACGACCTTATGCATGTAACACGCGATTTCCGACCTTAGGAGTGCTCAAACGGATTGTCTTGAATTTTATGATTTCCGACTTCGTGTAAGCATGTAAGAATTCCGACCTCATCAGTAATAAATCCCGATTTCCGAGTTTATCTGAATTGGTCTCCAAGCTCGGCCAAAATTTTCACGACTTCCGAATTCAAGGCTATTGCTAAGAGCTTTTCATTTCTATGATTTTTCCGATTTTCGAGATTAAGTGTTGAGTTCCGATCTCGAGTTTATTAGCAGGAGCTTCTCATTTCTCTATCATCCCGATTTCCGAGACAGAGATCCATGATTCCCGATTTACGACTTTAAGTGCTTGGTTTCACATCAAGCTTTGCTTTCAAGTTTTGAATAAATCAAGGCAATATTTCCGAGTTCCGATTTCATCTGAATAGATAGGCACAAATTCCGACCTTCAGAGTGCGATTTCCGACTTCACGCTCAGATATGCAGGAAGCGAGTTTCACTTCTCTGGCGACGTGGAGAGAAATTTTGACACAAAGGAGAGAGACATGGCTGAACTTTGCCCACAAAATTTCACCCAATCAAAGCCACTCATTCTAACTACCACTTCGAAGCCTTGTCTATATATATCCTTCTCCTGCCTCTTCAGCTCATTTTCTTACGTTGCTTTCCCTTCCTCACTTCAGCTCTCTTTCCTCTTCTCAACTCTCCCACTTTACCCAGCCTTCAAGTTCAATCCAGCTCTATTTCCAAACTCAAAGCAAGAGGTAGAGGTTTTAATTCCTGTTTTAGTTTTTCTGATTTTGAATGATTATCAGTGGTTTAATGCTTCAATTCTGATATATTGACTGAGTGATTCATAATGAACTGTGGCTGGTTTATGGACTGTTTGTGAAATTAAAGTTGAATTGGAAACAAGAAAGGATGCAGATATGGAGGAGTTGAGAGGCTGGGAAACTCAAAACCCTCGGCAGTCCGTACGGCGGAGTGTACGGCTCCGCCTTCCGCCGTTAAAAATTAATGAAACCATTTTTATGTAAAACTAGACATCTAGGGCTTTCTACACATATATCATATAAGACCATTGGAGTAGTATTGAGAGAGATATGAATTTTTGAAGTTCGACCTAGGAATCAGGACATCCACCCGGGCAGTATGGGTTGAAAAGGGTGTAACTCACCCTATACAACTCCAAATTGAGTGAAACTAATTTTGTTGGAAAGCTTACACATAGGAGAACATCCTACCTAGAAATTCTGAGTTTGTTACTATCCTATTTGTTCCCAGTGATTTGAAGAAGTTAACCTATGTTCAAACCAGGCCAAAACAGAGCAGATCAGGAAGGTTAAGTTTCGGGGCTTATAACTCGAGCCCTACTGAGTCAAATGGAATGGGACATTTTGCAAATGAAAGATGGTTCTATCAGATTTAATATGAGACTGATTTCGTATCCTCTGAACCAGTTTTCGATTTTTAGTAGATTTTTACTTTTAAGTGTGCAATTCTGGCTAGCTGTTGGGCAGGCCGGATAAAACCTGAATAACCTGAGTTATAGTTGTCGAAATTAGATGGGACCAAAAATGTTAGAAACTAGACACATAAAGCTACAACATATCCAAAAATCAGGTTTAAAGGAGTTAAATTGAAATAAAGGTGGGATATACCATAACCGGGCAGAATGAGGCAGAATCAGCCAAAAGCCCTATTGAAGCTTGTTGAAACTAATGAATAAATTTATGAATGTATGTGTATAATTGCTGCTCTACACTGAAATTGCAAATTGTGTAAATGTATTGGTTGGCTGGCACTATTCATGGGGAAGCGGACACGTTCCGTTATGCTACCGAAATTCTGGTAGAACCCATGCACAAGTTATGAATTCCATGTTAATGCATGTGCATTCTTAAGAAAGTTATGAAAGTTATGAAAAGGGTTATGCCACTATGAAAGTTCCATGCAACTTGGGCCAGCCCCGGATAAGAAGTTAAGGGGAATAGATCGGTGGGGACGTCGGGAAAAGTAAACTCGGCAATCCCTATATAGGAACGAGCTCGATCCTGAAAAGCAGACTATTACCCAGGAGTCTAAAATGGCCAAGAACTCCCAGGGGACCAAGTAATGGAAGAATTTATGAGTAATGAAGAAAGTATATGAGCAAAGGAAAAGTTTATGAAGGAAAGTTCAAGAGCAAGTTTGCATGATTGCATTAAGTGCATGATTACAAGTTATTTATAGTTTAACTACTATGCTTACTTACAGCATGTGTTCACTTATCCTGCCCATTATTCTCAGATATTCTTGTTAGTAGTTTAGACAATTTCTTATGTCATTTAAAGTAAACTCGACCTTGCCTCTGACTTACATTTTCTTAACCTTATTAAATATGAATGGTTAAATTTGATCTCATGTTTTCATAATTAAATGAAACCCGAGGCAACTGAAAATGAAAGCGACGTCAGTTAAACGCCATGCACGACCCTACTGAGAATTTCCTTAAATTCTCACCTCGTTTGCATTTCCGCCTCATTCTCAGACGTGGATGATGGACACGACAGCTACCCTCTTCATTGAGGTGCCAGACTTGCAGCTCCACCATGACCCTGCAGTGGGTTCGCTGTATATAGTCGGCTCTTGCCAGTTCCATCTCTACCTTTTTAGTGATAGGAATTTCGCTGTCCGTTTGCACCATCCCGCTTTTGATCCTGCTTCCCCTTACTTTATGCTCTGCAGACGCAGACACCCTCCCCAAAGACCTCCTCGCACTCCACAAAGACCGCAACCCCCGACCCTCGCACTGTAATCACCTCCGCAGGTCGTACCTGACATCCCACTCAGCTCCGATAGCGACCCTTCAAAGGCCACCAGCTCAACATCCTCCTCCTCAGGACCCAGTACTAACTACTCGCCAGCCGGGCCTGATATGGCCAATGGCTACCTGACTGAGTAGGTCAGCCACAGGCAGTATTGTATAGCATGACCCTCTTTTGGCAGCATGCAGCTTTGGGTCATAGACTAGTGATAGGTTTTTGAAATGTCCTCTGAGGACCACATAGGATCAGGTTGACTTGCATGGGCCTTATGTCTTTTTGGTATACGGCCCCACTCATGTATCCTATTATGATACTTTGTATATAAAATAAAGCAGAGGCTTCTGACATATATATAAATATGTACATAAATAAATAAATAAATATATATATATATATATATATATATATATATATATATATATATATAGGGGCACATATTCAGTAATGTTATTGTATTAATCTCCTCTTTATGGTATTCCGTTGAATTCGTTTCACTTTTAGCGTAAGTAGCACACCGTTTCATTTGTTCAAAAAAAAAAGGGGGGGAATGTAAGGGGAGCATTAACACAGTAACACAATCTACTTAATTTCATGCTATGACTTAAGCATAACATTAAATTAGTAGGGTGTTACAGAAGGTGGAGAAGAAAGGCAGAACAAGGTATGGAGAAGCCAGAACAAGCAACGAACAACACAGGCAGGAAAAGGAAGGAGTGCTACCTTTTCCGGAATGAGGACCATATGGAAGTGAGGAACGAAGCAAGCAACTCGAAGCTTTAACTAAAACTTTTCCAGAATGAATGAGGAACGAAAGAAAGCCGTTGAATTATCAAAACAATAAAATCACATTAATTTCAAAACTGCCACCGCTTGTTTTTATGTTTTCAGAACAAAAATTGCAAAACATGTTAAACTTGTTTCTTTTTTTTTTTTTTTAAATCAAACTCTATTTTTTGTTTTTTAAAACAACCGCAAGAAAAATCCTTTTCAAACATTTTTTTATTTTTTATTTTTTAAAAACCCAAAACTGTTTTCAAAAATAGATATCAAACAAGCCCTAAGTTTTCCTAATGCATTTTTTGATTGAAAAAGGATAACTAGATCTTATATGTCAGCTAAAAGACTGCAATTCAAATTAATGTTCCTATTGAACAATTATTCAGCAAAGCAATCACATGCTAGAAGTGTACTCGACTGATCGATTCCAAAGTTAAAAACCCTGAAAAAAGAAAAGAGGCAAATGATTTTATAGAGACAAATAATTCTAAAAATGATACTCTTCCTGGTGAAGAGGATAGAGACATAGTAAGTATTCCTATTATACTCCAAAATTTTTTACACAATTGATATGTTGAAAGACGTTCAAGTACTTGAAAATAGTTAATATATTGAAAATGATAAGATCTCAATAAAATATGTCTATATATGGAAAATATGGAACCAAAAAGAAATTATTGCCAACAATATATTTGCAATATATTGTAGAATTAAACATTATGCATGAAAATGAAGATCTTGAACCAAGATCCATCAAATAGTATTAATGTAGAAATGATTAGCCAAAATAGAAAAAAGCCCTACAATATGAGCTAGACTAACTAGCAAAAAGAGAAGTCTTTGGACTTGTAGTCTAAACACTTAAAAAATTTTAAACATATGGGATACACATGGGTATTTCTAAGAAAGTGGAATGAGAAAAAATGAAGTTGTGAATTGATAGGATATCTTTGACATATTTTAAGTTTTTATATTCCTGAATATATATTATATATGTTTCTATTTTGTTAAATGTTGAAGTTTGATCCATCATGTTATTGAGCATATTATGCTTCTGTTTTGATCTATTATATTGTTTTACATTGTGTTTATATAAAGAAATTTACATATGGATTAATTGTAATTGATGTGTAAGTTGACGACCTGAATATTATTAAACTCCGAAAGAAGTTCCCATAGTCAAAGAAAATCTAAAGGAAGAATTTGAGGTGAAAATCTTAGAAGGATAAAATTTTACCTTGGCTTGCAATTCTCTTATAAAGAAAATTTTTAAGAGATGTTATATCGATAAATCACATCCGTTAAGTATCCTAATGATTGTAAGATCGTTGAATGTGAAAAAAGATTAATTTCATTGATATGAAGGTAATGAAGAACTTCTTAGTCCTAAAGTACCATATTTTAGTGTCGTAGAAGTACTTATGCATCTTGCAAATGACATACGATATCATATAGTATTTCCATGTAAGTGTATTAGCAACATATAGTTTCTTTTCAATGAGAAGGATTGATATAGGGTTATTTCATTCATATAGATCTAAGTCACAATTAGTTAGCTATGTAGCTATAGGATATGTGTCAAATCCACATAAAGTCATATTTCAAATAGCTAGAAAGAAGTGCATTATACAAAGCAAGTCATGATTGTTTATAGCCAACAGCAATGGATCAACATGTTCAATTGTCATAAAAGTATGATATATCAAAGGAAAAGGAATGAAACACCTATCTCCAAAAGCTATTCTTCATGCACACATTATCTTCAAAACAAGGAGTGATTGATGTCCAAGAAATTCATTCAAATGATATTCTAGTAGACTTATTTACTAAGTCAATACCCAATTCATCTTTTGAGAAACTAGTGCACAAAATTGAGATATGATGATTTTGAGATATTTAGTGAAGTTCATAAGAGATGGAAAAATGCTAAACTCTTTTCTCTTAATCAAGGTTTTTGTCCCACTGAATTTTTCCTGGATATGATTTTTAATGAGGTAGTTCCCACTATCAAAATATTGTAATCTTTTTCTTTTACTAAATTTTTTTTCTAATGGATTTTTTCTTAAGGAAATTTTAATGCAGCACATCCCTAATAGACATCTAAGAGGAAGTTTTATGAAATATTATTGGAATATAAATGTCCTTATTCTTATCATATAATTTGATTAGAATTTGATTAGATAGAAATTGTTATCTTATCTTGATGTGATGCTATATCCCTCACCCTTTAGAATATAAATAGCCTTTGGGTGCTTTATATAGTCACATTTGAGAATATCAATAATAAATTTGTTTACTTTTGTCTCTATTATTTTATTCTCTTTACTATTATTTTACCAAATAAATAAGGTTTTATTCCCCTTTTTCTTCCCTTTCTTTTCTCACCATTCAAATTAGCTTTATATCTTGAATTGAATTCAAACTGTCAAAACTTCATTATACTACATTGCCACTTCTTCTTCTTCTTCTTCTTCTTTGGGCTAAGGGAAGGAAAAGCTAGGTATATTTACCTCGACATGGGACTGATGGAAACCTGTCTAACTTGACCAATTCTAAGCAAAACTGGTGACCCAACCTGGTTTAGTAAAAATAGTCAAGTTATGTATATTTTGTTTTTAAAAAAGAAAAATTAACCATTTTGAAATACAATTGATTTTTTCAAGTAATGATGATGGAAGTAATTGGACCTTCTTATTTTATAGCATAAGCCCTAACTTCCACTTACTTTCATTTTCAATATGGGACTGCCTAATAATGGGAAGTACTTTACAGCATAAGTATTGGCTTCCACTTACTTCCATTTATAAAATTATTTTCACTTGAGGACTTACTTCCATTTATGCAAGACAAATAAAACATAGGCTTTCAAAATCAATCATACAAAGTCAATAAAGAAAAAAAAAACAATCATACAAAAGAAAACCAACACCAAAAAATAACTTAACTCCCCTCAAGAATACCATTAGATGGTTACTATTGTTATTATTTCATCACGAAACTTTCTTTGGTTACTTCCATTTATAATAAATATTAGATATATGTTTTTTATAATTTAGATATACTGATTGTATACATGCATTTATATATTTTTACATAAGTATACAAATTTTTAAAGTGTGTTAAATTGTTAATTACTCATATCATTTCATTATATTTATTTGAATTTTAATATATTTTATACATTTATTTAATTATATCTAATTCAACCGATTTAGCCAATGATCCACTAGTTGAAACAGTGACCTAGTGTTTTGGTCGAGTCGATCACTAGTAGTCTGTTTGGGAGGCTGTTGAGACATGTTAGAATCGACTGTATGGCCTAACAATCGATTTTGAGTATGTTAGATGATGTTTGGTTTTTAAATTCTAGAATCATTTCTTGTCTCTAGAATTGATTTTGGGATAAATAAAAAATTTTAGTTTCTGTCAGAATCACTTTTAGAGAAATTACCAAACATAAATCACTTTATCTCAAAATCAATTTTAAACAAATCAATTCCAATAAAATTAATTCTATCTAAAATCAATTTTATAAAAGCAAAACCAAACACCGAGTAGATTGAGTTTTATAACTAAGCTCTAAAGCATGGTTCTAAAAATCGGACTGGCTCAGCCGGTTCAACCGGTGGAATCAGAAACCGATCCTTTATTTGGTCCGATCGTAGCATAAAAATTGTAAAATTAAAAACCAATCAACAACTATGTAAATCGATCAAAATTGGTGAACTTGTCTAACCAAAACTAGTTTATTTTTGAAAAAAAAAAAAAAAAACTGTCCCTATTGTTTGCAACAAAGAAACGATGCTTGATGACTCCTTCCATGTGGCCCAAATCTGCAATTCTAGATATGGTGTCGTTGTAGATGAAGCCAGAGTGAAGATCGGGGTGGAGGAGGATGCGATAACTCGAAGATCTGGAAGGGAAGGGATTGAGAAGAGGGCTGGCTCATGCACTAGTTTTGAACACTGTACTTGGGAGGCGAGCACTGTATAGGGAATGGCAAACACAGTTGTGGGAAAGGTTTCAGAAACAAAAACTAATAAAGTCTAAGGCTATGTTTGGAAGGGTGGCAAAGCAAAAACTGGCATGAATAGACTTAAGTTAATCATGTTTGGAACTAACTTAAGAAAAGGGAGTGGAATGGCTAGGAAAGGACAACGTGTTTCTCCCTTGCTATTCAAAGTCTTAATTTTTTTGGCCTTCCAAATTAAGGGATCAAGGAGAGATTAGTTCTTTTTTTTTTTTTTCCTTCCCATATTAAACTTATTAAACATGCAAATAAAAGTGTGATATATTTTATTTCACTCCACTTCTCATCTTTTATTTTTTTTTTTATTAATGACTATTCCCTTCATTATTTATAAAACTCCAAAACATAACTTAAAAGGAAGAGAGAGGGGAAGGGAAATGTTGTTTGGCCTTTATATCTTCTCAATTATAAAATTTAAAATAAAGAGATAATTTGGAGAGATAAGGTTGCAGTGTATTTGGTTCTTATTGGTTGCTGCAAGATACTTTTCTTCCGCATGTCCTTTTTTTTGGTTTGGTCATGTCCCTTGTTTGGGTAAAATGAAAAAAAAATTGCATGGGATATTTAATTTGTTACTTAAGCTCAGTTTTGTCTGCACCGAGAGGCCAGCACAAATGGCCATGGTTCCAGCCTCTTGAGAATGCTGCACCCTTGAGGGTACGACTCCAAGTTGCAGGGACAGAGCCCCATTGCCCTCCCCCTAACCCCCCCTCGGGACAAAAAAAAAAAAGCTCAGTTTTGTCTAGCATTGGATAAATAATAGTTTTGATTGCGGGTTTGGTTCATGATCCATTGACCATTGGGCTTCTCTTTTCCACTTTACTAAAACAATGTTGCCTTCAACTTTAAATAATAACGCCTTTAACCAACTTTGGTAATAAAAGAACATATAACGAAATAATAATAATTGATCTCCCTTAAAAAAAAAGATTATAATTAGTATTAAAGTGTTTGTAAAATGAAATAATATCAAATTAGATGTGGATTTTGAAACTTGTTTTTATTATCTTTCAAATAATTTTACTTTAAGTTAACATTTTTATAATTAAAATTTATTTAATTATTATATAAATAATTAATCATAGTATGTAATTGGTCATATATATATATATATATATATTATTACATTCCAATTGAACCCCGATTAAACCAGTTAAACCAATAAATTTTTAAACCAATACTTTATCCATTTTGAGGCCTGGTATAATTTTCAGAACCTAGCTCCAAAAACAAATGAGGTGCAGAAGTAACCATTTGGTAGAATGTTAGAAAACATATTCTCGAAAAAGTTAAGAAGATTCCCATATTTGATACAAGTTTTAAAAAAATATTCCTAATAATATTATATTTCTAGAATTGATTTTGGGTAGAAATTTCCACCAAAATATTTCCATCTCATACATGAGATTTCAACATTTTTATGGGATGAAAATATTTTTCCCTATAAAAAAAATTAAATTACCCCTATTGTCACCCATTATGGCTCACTATTAGTTACCCTCCGTTGCTGAATCACCGCTTGCTACCATCGAACCGCTATTGACCACTACTGAACTGCCAAGGTAATTTGAAAATGAACAAAATACTTTTAGAAATTTAACTTATTTATCAAACACTCTAAAAAATATATACCTAAAAAAATTATTTTCAAAAATAAAATTCTTGAAAATAAAAATTCAAACCCCTTACTAAGTGCTCGCTGGGGCAAATGCCTCGTCCGCCACATTTTGTTCGCGGCATTGCCTCATTAAATGGGTATAAGATGTACAAGCCGTCTAAAGGATACAAGTGCATGACCAAGCTGCAATTGATGGAAATCAAAAGAGGGCCTGGCCCATAAGTAGGCAAGAATTGTCATGCAAGAATTTGTTTTGGTCCGAAGAAGCCAGAATTGATAGTGATACGAAACCTAAATTTCACACAGCCCATTATACATTGAAAATACTCCCATGACCAGCATTTTTATTGTTAAGGGCTAGCTAAGCTGTTGACTGCAATAAAGAAGATCTTCGCATTCAGGCCCAAAAAAATAGTGCTGTCTGACTCCCAACATTTTCTTTCTGATGAAAACTAAATTCGAAATAGTTATGCAGTGATGATATGATGGAAAATATTTAAATAAGGGTATGTCAAAATTTGAAGGACTAAAAAAATATACACATATTTGAAGGACGATGTTTAAGTATGTGTTTAAAAAAGCTGTGAAATTAAATTATTTTAATAATTAATTATAAATATAATTATTTTTGTATATAATTAATTATATAAAAATTAATTTATATTTAGATAGAAACAAATCCAAGAAATGTCTAAAGAAGAGGCTAAAAAATATTAATCAAATCAACATTATAGTATGTGCCAATAAAACATATTTTTTGTATATATCATATTTGTATCAAAGTCGAGCACGTAATCTTTCAAATCATGAAACTTGTCAATGATAGAATCTGTGTTTAATTTTTTTTAGCAATCCTCCTTTCAATATAAATTAAAAGACGTATAAAGATGATCGTTCTGCTATTAAAAAAATCACCTGCACAAGTTGTGAGGTTGTGGCTGAGATTTTGAATTGAATTTTGCGTGCAAGTCAAATTCCAAATTGCAAATCACAAATAGTTAATTGAGAGCTTCAAGTAGCAAACTTTTGTTGCTCTACACGTTGTCTCCTTGTTACCGTAGACTCAGTTTCAGTTTGGTTGTCAATTGACATTTAATGTGTAGAATACTTCACTCAAGGTGATTATATTAAAGTGTTTTTATCATAACTTTTCAATCTAACGAACTAACTGATCTATTATAAAGAAATTAATAAAAGTAGACCTAAGTGTACCTTAAAAATAGAAATAAAAGTGTGATAAATCTTTTGTATTTTTAAGTTATATGTGGATAAACTTAAATATATGTATATGACTTAGGGGGAAAAAAATGAAGGAAGGCCAAGGCCCTACCTATTCTCTCTATCCGTCCTTTATGTTTGAATGCATCAACTTAAAAGTAAATTTAAAGTAATGTGTTTTGTTTGAATTGGATGAAAAAAATTACTTTTGAATGATAAATTACTAAAAAAAATATAAAATAATTTGTTGATAGTATATAATATTTGATAAATAAGGATGATTTGGTAAAAAAAATTATAATTCTAAAATAATCAACTTTTAATATAATCAAAAGCTTAAAAAATTTGTTTATAATTATAGGTTATTTTTTAATTTAAAATTATTAATTTTTTATTATAATCTATTTCCATATTTTTACCAAAGATGATAGATTTTTTGAAAAATAAATTTTTTGTTGAAAACAAAGCTATTTTTTGGGGGTTCTCGAACATGCACTAAAACTCCTCTATTACTATATAGCCTATGTTTACAAGTGCATAGATTCAAGATTAGAAATATAACGAGCCTATTAATGTTTTTATGTTTTTTTTTTTTAATTGAGGGTATCCTTCTTCCTTATTACCAAAGAATGAGGTTAATCCTTTGTGTTTATTCTGAGTGACGTAAAATCATTTACATTCTAATACTTTTATTTTTAAGTTATGTAATTTTTATTGATTGTAACTGTAATTTAGTTTATTAGATTCACCTTCTATGACATAAATTATTTATTGTATGCAGACTTTTGCTTTTAATTAGATTAATTTCTATACATTGACAGTGTGAAGCAAGTTTACACTATCAGTCAATAAAAATATAAGAAAGTGTCAAATTATGCTAAATAATTATCAACTATAATGAGAGACCCACCATAATTTTTGTACTTTCTTGCATTTCTATTGGTTAATATTATAAAATTATTTTATACTGTCAATATATAAAAATTAAACTCATTAATCAATGCATATCTTTTTGCACAAAAAAAAAAAGAAAAAGGAAAAGTTGAAAGACCATTGATGTTATCTTTGATGATGGGCTTGTCTTTCTGCTATTATATTTATCTTTCCTAAGGCCTGTTAAGAGATCATAATACATGATAGGAGCCGAAAAGAAACCTTGTTAAGAGGTAAAATTGTTGTATGGGGGGATTTAAATAATACAGAAAGTTTGACATCCCTCATAAACAAGTAATTGATTAAATTATCATATCTCTTTTAGTATTATTTTTTAAAGGGTATTAGTAAAATATTTTTTATATATCAGTAGCACTGAAATGTAATTCTGTAATCTCATACAAATTACTCAAATCTCTCAATGTTAGCTCAATTTTAATGGCTAAAGAGTATTATAAAATTTAATTACATATCTTATTGAATTATTAACAACTTTGGAGCATCAAGGGGAAGGACATGGAAAGAGTGGGGTAAAAGAACAACAAAAGGAAACAGAATGTTTGCGATCCAGTTTGGTTCGATTTAAGAGGAAAATTCCAACACAACCAAACCAATTGATTTGTATATAGTATTTTCCAATTGATTTTACCTTTTTTTCACAATCAAATCAAACCGAACAAAGTAAAATTGATTTGGTATGATTTTTTATTTTTAATTGAAAAAAAAAAATAGAACAACATATCATCTACAACAACTAGCAACGCTAATGAACTAATGAACTTGCTTTCTTTCTTTCACTGTCAAAAACCAATAAGTCAAATCTAGCAACAAAATATGAACAGAAATACAATATTACATGAACAAAATTACACTAAAATAAAAAGCAAATAAATTTTAGGACAATAACGGAGAACAAGGGGCTTTTAGAGAGCAATACCATTTTGAGAGAGTAAAGGGGCTGGAAACCAAGACTCCAATAGGGGCTTGGGGTCGACCCTCAATTGGCCAAAGGCATCGTTGCTGAGGTCACCATTGTCACTAAGACTTGAGCAAGGGCCACATAGCATCACGAGTCTGAGGGGCGACAATGACGCTATTAAGATCTCAACCATGACATCATGGCCAAGCTCCACTGCCAATCGTCGAAGATAACAACTTGTCGCTGAGGTCGCAGCCTCTTACGAAGGAGAAACTAGAAAAGACCAAGATTAGTGTGAGTGTGGCAATGTGTTTGTGTTGCTATGCAGTTGTTTACTTGATTTTCGGTTGATAAAACAAATAAATCGACTGTTATTAATTTGCTTCACAAATCTTAATTTGGGGAGCGAAAGCGATTCCTCTAGTAGATTCTCATAATTTAAAAGTGTCAAATTATGAAAGATGAATAGAATTTAAATAAAGTAAAATGAAAATGACAAAGTGGCAATAAGAGATAGAATATTCAAAAACAGGAAATTGCTAATGTTAAACATAAAAATAAGATTAGATGGTTAAAGGAAATAAAGATAAATAGGACAATTACTTGAGTTCTTGCATACTCTTCAATATTAAAGTGAACATTTTGGCAGAGTGTTGAGCACTTGAGCTACTTCAAGTGTGTACAAGTCTATCCTAATCTATAATCGAATTCTCCTATATATAAATAAAAAAATTCCTAAAAACTAGGCCATCATCCCACATTCTTTAGTTTCATCCTTCAAAGCCCACGTTCATCCTCGTCCAAACTAATCCACGTCCTTCAAATCCATGATTGAGGATAGTGCGCGGGACCCCCTACTGCTCCATGTTCTATGTCTTTCTAGAACTCATTTTTCACGTTCAACCTTGCCTTCCTTCGGACCTCTCTAGCTTAATGCTCAACGCCTCAATTCGACACCATCGATATTCTGCTTAATATTTGATCAAGCCCATGTATTCTAGTATTACTTTTAGCTTATAGTTCGATGGCGTTGATTCCTTATATTCCAAATATCGACCACACTTAATACGTAGGCTTTAATCTTTTCGAACACTACTGAAGTGTTCTTCGAATTTTATCCTAACATTATGCCCCCCCCCCCAAGATTTGAGTTTTTAGGAGGGTCGATTTTTTTGATAGTTACTATGCTTTAATATCTCTTTCTTCTTCCTTGCACATTTCGAAGAAACTTATCATCATTACTTATCCATGTGTCACATCCCTCATTTTCCCCATCTTTCAATCATCCTTTCAAATTAAATCACTCTTCCTTCTCTCTCTCTTTTCCTTTCTTCTCTCTATAAATTCCTTTCTTCTCTCTATAAATATCCTCTTAATCCTTCTTCATCTTCTTCATTATGCATGTCAGCTCTAGACTTTTCATGTTCTTCACATTTCACCATCTTGTTTTCTTTAAGATTGCATTTTCTGCTCTCTCCATTTCTACCTTACACTTCATTCTTTTACTACTGCTTGTGTTCCTCCCGTTGTCTTTCTCCTTTCTTAAGAATAGCTAATAACCCTCAACCCCAAATTGTCACCTTCGCTCCAAAGCCTATTATTGATGGCAACAGCTGTATTGCACCAAACCTTACAGCTGAGTTGTTGCAAAGTTAGGTAATTCTTCCTTTTTCCCTTGGTTCAACAACGCATGCCTTTCTTGGTCCTCTTCTTACTCTTTTAGAATCACAAAAGCTTTAATCTTTCTTTCCATGCCCCCCTGAACAATCTATTTTGGCTAGTCAAAGGGAAATCATCAAACGGTTTGTTCTTACCAAGTGCCCCTTTAGGAATCCACCTAAGAATACTCCAGAATTTATCAGTTGGCTTGATAGGGTAGAGTCGGGTAAGGGTCACTTTTGAAAGGAAATAGGGATTTTTGATTTCATGCAACTTTTCCGACACCAAATTCCTTGTAAACCTTCGATGCTTGGACCAATCTTTTATTTTTGGAATAAGACCACCAACACTCTATAGCTTCCCTATGGTATGATTTCTCCCACTCTCTTCAAACTAGCTGCCATTACTGGCCTTCAACCTACAAGGAAAATTGTCCACTTCGCCCTAGTACCTGACTATGTGAAAGTCCACAACGTTGATGATTCCAAACTAGCATATTTGGCCTTCATCTAAAACCAAATGGGTTCTCCTTCAACACCTATTTTTTATGATAAACATGTAGCCTTCCTTTCATATTGGCTAACTGTGGTGGTTTTTTGAAGCCAAAGTCTCTAAATGCAATAGCGGTATTATCCTTTGGCTGTCATATTACATGAAGGTCATCAACTTTGCCTAGCAAAATTGATCATTGCCCAACTACTGTATGATGAAACGGGATCAGTTATGACCAAACTCCAGAACAATGATTCGCTCAATTCAAGGGGACCTATGTGGTTCTTACAATTATGGGCCAATACTATATTTGAGCCTTTTCTCCATTCCTCCACGCTAGTAGATCTCTCACAAGGAATAGACATGCCTCAACTTTACTAATTACATCGAGATGTACTAAAAACTACTCTAGTAATTGATGAGTTTTATTTCTTTTTCAAACACCTTCATTAACTTTCTTCTTTTGACATAAATGGCCTAAATCTTTCTCCTTACAATAGTTGAACTGTAGGCCTTTCATGGTTTACTTGCTCGAGAATTGATTTGAACCCCACTATCCAATAAGAACTTGATGAAATTTGGTCCAACCTTTTGTGCTACCACGTTTTCCCAACCAGTATTCCAGATTTTAAGAACAAAATCATCAAACTTCATTTGTGGCTCAACGATTTGGGTTTTCCTAAGCAACACCTATGTTGTATTCACTCGACCTAAAAGTCCAATTATGTGGTGCATTGGTTGGGTCATTTTCTAACCTTGAGTATTTCTTGAATGAGAACGAGGAGAAACAAAATTTGTACTCTCCTCTCAACTTTGAGAATAGCTTTCTTCCTACCCCATCCTTCATTGATTGGTGGATCGAATATTACAAGTCCCAACGTTAGAAGATTTCGATTTACAAAAAAATTTTGATTGATAACTTTCCTGATGCTTCTTTGCAGAAAGGAACAACTTCAGCGAAGACAAAAGGTACACATGTTCGAGAAATGATTCAATTCAAATGATTTTTTAAAGTTAAAGATAATCCATGAGCAGTCTTGAGGGTGGTTTGGGATATCATGGATATTTTTAAACGAAAAAGGGAGCAACATAAGGGTCGATGTTGCCTTGCTTTTGAAAAAGCTAAGTCCTTTAACCCTTTTTTTCGACATGAATCCTACATGACTTCATTCTTATCTCCTTCATTACCAAACGATCCATTTGGCATTGTCGACTGCTCTCCGGATCTACCCTAGGGACTTCTTAGGGTCGTTTATTTACATCCTTGACATAAAGTTATGGCCTTCATTGGTCTTTATTTGTCAAACATCACTGAACACCTTGTTCAATCTCAATCAAGGGTTCTTGAATTTCCTCCACTAGGTAGCTTGCTCTTTATTATATTTGTTTTATTTTTGAATTGTGCTATCCTAAACTATTCTTTTCGTAGCTATCGAAGCTATTAAAATTTCTGATATTACTCCCGACAAAATTGCAAAGAACTAGGACGATCCTAAAGCATACTGAACAAGCCCCTACCAAGGGTTGAAAAAGAAAAGCTCCCACTGCCATAAAGGGAAAAGTAAAAGAGTCTTCTCAAAACAAGGTCCTACTAAGAAACATCATTTTCTCTCTAGTCGAATCTCGAGAAAGGCTCCTTCTACTATGGTAACCTCTGACCTTTTCTTCTTTTTTCCATTAATTCTCTTTACTTATTTGACTGCATCACTTTCTTTTTTTTTTTTTTTTTTACTGACATAGGAAAGGCCTTGAGTAACTTTCCCTTTATGAACCCTACGGACACTCATGATGATAGAGAGTCTACCCATGTATCTTCTGGGACTAAGGTGCTTTTTCGATCCTTTAATCTTTAGTTATTTTTTTATTTTTTTATAACTCTTTAATCCTTATTTTCAAAATGATGCAAGAACCGTGGAGAAAAAGTTTAAGAAGAAAGAGAAAAAGTAGGATAGGAAGAGATATGGACTACCTTAGGGTAGAAAAATCCTCATGAGGATGATAGCATGATGTCCCCTGCCTTGGACAATGATGCCATTATTGTTGATAGTAGAGAAAAGGAGGTTGTCGACCAGCCACAAAAAAGTCCTACTCAAATTCCAACTATCATCACTTCTAGCTTGACTAACTTAAATGCTGCCCTCTTAGAGCCTGCTCAGGATAAGATTTGAGAAGCTGACGATGATGATGATGTCGACCATGGCGACCTAAGCACTTTCGATGAAGTTCTTTTAGCCAGCTACATAGTTCCTAATAAAGAAATTCCAATATTTCTAGTTCGGAGTTGTAGAAGTCTGCTGGAAATCCATCTTCTCAGCTCCAATAAATCCTACTCTTCCTTCAACTCAGACACCACCAATTGAGCTACCCATTAATCTTTTGGGCTCCATTTCCATTCTCCTCAACAATACCTTGGACTATTTGGCTGCTGACGATGAAACAAACTAGTCCTTGGTCGAGAACATTTCTTTACTAAGCAAGGCTGCATTGCCCTCTTTTGTTTAGCCCTTACAACAGTCTATATGTCACTTCCTAGGGGACCTTGTGGAGCAAGTACCAAAAGTTGGTGTTGTCGAAGCTTCTTTTGCTCAAGTTTCTCAATAGCTTGACGCCTTCGACAAAGAGATCAAGGGTTCTATGAAGGCGAAGAGTTTGGCCTCATCGAAATTATCTGTCGGAGAGGCTCGGGTACAAGACATGGCTTCTGAGATAGCAGTCGCTGAGCAGAGGTTGAGCGATTTGAAGGAGAAAAAAAAAAGAAACTTGACAAGGCCATTGGGAAACTTTAAATCAATATCATTAAGATAGAGAGTAAACTTTCCAAAACGCAATCCCAGCACTAAGAGAAAGTAGCCATTCTTGAAGAGGCTTAAAGAAATTTGGAGGAGGCTCGATCTTCAAAGGAAAGTCTAGCTCAGTAGCAAGAAAAGCTAAATTTAGCCGTTAGAGCTTTTTTAGCATAGTTTTCTCATTGCTTTTCCTTCAAAGTTGTATATAAATTTGTAAATTTCTTTGGCCTTTAAAGGCATCATTTTGGGCCCTATGTGGCTTTTGAAATTTTTGTAAGCACCTTTTTATTGTCAAATCTTTATTTCATATATGGCCAACTTATTTTGCTTCAGATATTTTCCATTTATTGATGCAATTTTTAAGTCGTTATTAATTTTGACTAGTGCATATGTGTTTCCTGAAAATACCTTTTCAATTTCAAAAGGTCCCTCCCAATTTGGAGACCGTTTTCCAAGTGTTCTTGACTTCTTATCGATTGATAAAATAACTTTTCAAACCAAATCACCCACATTAAATAATTTTGACTTAACTCGATGATTATAACTTATAGCAATCAATTCTTTTTGTCGAATTAATCTTTCTAATGCATTGAGCCTTTCTTCTTCTGACTCATTTAATTTGTCAAACAATGCGTTCTAGTAATCTTCGACAAGCAAGTTGTCTTGCTTTGCAATCGGAATGTTTTACAAATTAATTTCAATAGGCAAGACTGTATCATGCCCGTAAATAAGTTTGAAGAGCATTGTGCGTGTCGCATCTCTGGGTGAATTTTGATATTGCCCATAACACTTAGGTTAACAAATTATGCCAATTTCTTGGATGTCAATCAACAATCCTTTTTATCAAAGCAATTATTGACTTATTAACTACTTAACTCGACTGCTGAGCTTGATCAAGTAATAAAACCAGATTACATAAATTTGTAGGATAAAGTGCAACTCGGATCATCTCTCAAGGATGTTTATGCTATTTGATCAAAATATGCAGGGGAGTTTTCATCAAACAATTCATATGCGTTATGTAAATGCAAGAAATAAAACAAAATTGAAGCAAAATTCAACAAAAATTGGAGATCTAATCCAAGAATCAAGAGAAAGACAACAGACACTCAATCATCAAATTCTGAATATACATTATGCTCCAATTCAATGGTTAGGACTTGAATTTGAATAAAATCTCAATCCAAATCCAGCATTCACAAAAAGATTGTAACATCCCTACTTTCGTGAACAGAACAAAAGTGCCCCTATAAACGTTTGTTAATTAGAGTGATACCCAAAAATTTTAGAAATTATATTTTGACCCCAACGAATTATTTTCACAATAATCCTATAACTTTTCATAAAATGACCTTTATGTCCCCACATCTGTAGAATTAGCATAATGGGGTTTTAACGAAGCAGAATCACGTGGTAAAACCATAGAAGTTTAAATCTCTACCGATTGGGCCATGGAGGCAGTCAGATGTGAAATGACGTGGGGTGTCCCTGGATTACTCAAAATTACGGAAATACCATTAGTTACAGAAAATAGAAAACAAAAAGGTTCCGAATTTGCGAAATTGTCTAATTTACGCCGTTAATCTATTTATTCGGTTTCGACAGTTATGTAAGGGCAATTAGAAGTTAATTAAATATTAATTAGGAGTTAATTAGACGTTAATTATAGGGATGAGGGTTAGGAACAATTAGAATAGAAATATAGAAATTCTCTCAGAATCATTTAGAAAAGTTTTGCCGATTTGAAGAAAATCGGCGAATATTCGATATTTTAAACTGTCAGAACCGATCCAATATAAATTATATTATGAGAACCCTATGATGGAGGGCCAAGATTTGGCCAAAACATCCCTACAAGTGGCGCCTCCGTCAGCCATAAAAGAAGGAAGCCAAGCCAAGTTTGAATGAGGATTGAAGTCCACCAATCAAGAGCTAGCTTCCTTCATAAGTTTTCATTTTCTTTTCTTCGTTCTCCCCTTAAATTTTCGGCCTCCCTATAACCAGCCTTATTTTTCCACTTTCCTTCATCTTCTTTCACTTCCTCTCATCCCCAAGCTCAAGCTCCAACCATCAACTTCACTCCAAGATCAAGTTCCACCAAGATTTCAAACCACTAAGGTAGGATTCCATTTCTATTCTTAAATTCTCTGAACTGTGGCTACATGAAACTTCATTCTTCTTCAGTTATTTGATGATATATTGGATGTATTTGATGGTTTACAGCTGGATTAACATGAAATATTGAGTTGGAATTAAAGTTAGAAGGAGAAAACTAGAGGGAGTGGAGAATTAGGATGCTGTCTAGGTGAAAAGTCCACGGCAGTCCATATGGCAGAGTGTACGGCTCCGCCTATAGCTAGTTAAATCCAATGAAACTATTTTTATATGAAAGTAGACATTCAGGGCTTTCCATACATATATAATATAAGGTCATTGGATTAGTATTGAGAGAGATATGAATTTTTGAAGTTTGACCTAGGTTTTTGAGTTTGATTCTGGGCAGACTAGGTTGTTCAGGGAAGAACTCGCCCTATACGACTTGGAATTGAGTGAAACTAACTTTGTTAGAAAGCTTACACATAGAAGAACATCCCATAAGAATTTCTGAGTTATTTAAGGTCCCATTTGTTCCCAGTGAGTCGAGAAAGTTGCCCTATGTCCAATCTGGGCTAGAACAGGGTAGTCCAGTAGGGTCAAGTTTTGGGGTTTGTATATTGAATTATAATCATGTAAATGAGATACTACTTATTCATTTGAAAGCTTGTTCTATTAGCTTTAAATTGATATAAATTTCGCATACTTTCACCCAGATTCCTAGTTTTGGTGAATTTTCTCTTATAAGAGTACAATTTTGGCTGAAGACATGTATGAATACTAGATCAAGCTTGGTTGATATTGGAACTTGGGACTTAGCAAACGAAGAGCTAAATAAGGTGTACTTAAGGTGGAACTCAGAATGATATACTTAAGGTTGAACTCGGAATGATATACTTAAGGTTGAACTCGGAAGAGTGTACTTAAGGTTGAACTCAAGATGATATATTTAAGGTTGAACTCGAAATGATATACTTAAGGTTGAACTCGGGACTTAGTAAATAACAAACTTGATCAGGAATGGTTAATGTCAAAACTCGAAACTTAGGAAACATTCATAAAAGCGTTGAAAGACTGATTGTAGCTTAAGGTTAGATGTCGGAAATCACTTGAAATCTAGAGTCAAGGACGAGAATATAGAACCTAAGATACTTAAACCAGGAAGTCTAGGGTCTTCAATACAACCCCGGAAGTCAGGAATCAAGACATTTACCTTACATATGAGACTGATATTATCTAGCAACTTGGAAATCGGTCATAAGCTCGAGTTCGGGAACATCATTAGAAATTAAAAGCTTGCGACATAGATTAAGGCTTAAGACCCTAAAACTTGCACCTAATGGAATTGTTATATTCTTGGTATGATTACAATGTTCTATCTTAAGTTTGCTGTTTAATTAAAGTTCCCTGGTTGCGTGGCACTATTCATGAGGGAAGCGGACTCGATCCGTTATGCTGCCAAAATTCTGACAGAAATATGTGAAATATATGACTATTATGAACATTTATATGTTATGCTTATAAGATTCATATATGCAAGAATGATTAAGTATGATATGAAGTATATGAATGAATGTATGTAACATATGAATGTATAATCATGTTCAAAGAAGAATAAGATTTATGAGAACTTACAAGAAAGACGTAGCAAGCTATCACGTGAGGCATGGCATAGACCCAGCTAGCATGGACTAGAGCAGTATTGTCTAAGACTTGGGCCAGCCCTCGACCAGATTTAAGGGGAATAGACTAGTGTGAGGGTTGGGGAAAGTAAACCCGTCACTCACGTATAGGTACGAGCTTGGACCTGCAAAGCAGGCTATTTCCCAGGGGTAAAAGAGGCTATTCACCTCTGAGGGACCAAGCACAGAAGAGCAAGATCAAGTTGTAAGTTAAAGAAAGAGATAAATTAAGTCGAGTGGACTTGCATACAGTCAAGTATAAGCATCTTTTTGTGCATATTCAATTATCTCATTAAGTCATAATGTTATTATGATTCTTGTTAAAGCATATTATACTATTCGTAATTATATGTCTGTCATATAATATGACAAGTGATTGTTAAAATATAACCCACTTCGAGGAAGATATTTTCAACTTAAAACTGAACCACTGGTTGTGTATATATGCTCATGTTTTTATAAAAAACTGAAGTGGCTTGAATATTTACGACGACACTGTATGGTTCGAGTTTACCTACTGAGAGCCTTAGGTTCTCACTGTTTGCCTGAATGTTCTTCTTTCCAAAAACATTCCAGATCATAGGATAAAACTTAAGAACGAGGGAAAAATTACCGGGGCGTTCATCATACAAGACTTAGGCTTACGTCAACCCGGAAGACTATAAAAGCCGGTTGAAATTCAGAAAGAGCAACAACCGTAGTGTGGAGGCAATTTCGACGTATAATGTTAGTTACAAAAGTTTCTTAAATTGTAACTATTTTATTCTCTATGAATCAGAGATGAAATTTCTGAATTATTATTCAGTAATGAAGGGCCATGTATTATATTTTTCACATTTCAAAGATTCTCTTAGCACAGTGACAATCTCTTAATATAACTTCATGACTCGAGTATGGCTTATATAATGGAGGGTGTGACATTTAGTGGTATCAGAGCAGTTCATCCTGTATAGGCCCATGAATGGACTGATTATGCTTCTGAGGCATACTTTGAGAATCTAGATAAATCATGCTTTAAATCCTCACGTGAAGAGGACATAGGCATATTTGGCATGGTAGCTTTGTTGTGAGTGTTGTGGACTACATGTTGCACTTTACTGAATGTTGAGCCTGATCACCTCAATATACAGTTTTATGTAAACAGAAGCCTGTGACACCCTGCAGGCTTATTAGGGACCTTCTAAGCATAATTATGAGGGTCGAAACTCCTAGAAAGTAGCAATGGCATAAAGAAGTAGACAATTGAGCAAGTTAAGGAGTGTAGAGAATTGGGGATTCAATCAAAGGAATTGTGTCGGACGGTTTGCCATAGACATAGGAAATCTAGTTATATCGACAAAAGGGGTTGTTTGCAAAATGTTGTTGGGTAGCCGAAGATTTCCCATTATCAAGGGCAAGATCTTAGTTGGAGACGAGCTGAGTAAGAATCTTCTTCACCCTGATGGGGCTTGTTTCAAGCTTCATTACGAGTACCCAATCCAAACTATCTTCTCTAGCTTAAATCAAGGGGATTCTTCTACTTGGTTTTGTAACTTTAATATTCAATAGGAGTAAGATGATTACTCGCTGATAAGGTTATCTTGTGTGGCATGGATAATGCCCTTATTTTCTTCATAGACAAAATTACCCCAAAGGTATCTCGCCAGCAAATTCAGTCAATGCTTTTTATTCTGGATTGTGGCAATACCACATTATAAAGACCTGATCCTTCGTTAAGAAATTTGTAGAGTGGATAAATGAAGCAGAGAATTAGTGAAAGAAGCTAAGGGCAGAAGCTTCAGTCAGGTATACCGGAGAACTTTTTAAGTCCCTGTCCAGAGGATGGAGTGGTTTCTCCCTCAAGGGTACAGGGTTGTAGCGATTGCAAATTGAGGGAGTACTAAGTGGAATGTTGGCTTCGAAAGGGAAATAGTTGAGCAAACTGTAAAAAGACCCATCTAACTGTATATTGAATCAAGATAAGGACACAGTTATACACGGAATGGAAAGCAAATGAAGTTATAAGTGTAACAAGAAAGAGGGGCAGTATATCTTCTACTAACCTGAAGTAGGAACGCTTTCAGACTAGAGGTAGCAAACGAACCAAGTGTAAATTTTCCTACCTTTCAGGGATGAAGGGAGTGTCAGAAAATCTAGTCATGTTCAACTTTTGTCAACCTCAGCCACCATAGGAACTGGATGATAGGATTGTCTTCAACATGTTGTTAGTAGAGGAACGCTGCTATTCATAGATGGAAGGTGAAGGTTAACGATCACCTTTAAGCACCATTGTGTATGTTGTGGAAGGAAAAATTCGATAAAGAATGTATGCAGATTCTAGCAAGGATGACAAAGACTTAAAGTGTGCATCTAATTCTAGTAGCCTGAGATAGTATTGAAGTGGGAGGTCCTAATGGACTAAGATGAAGATAAACTTCAATAGGGACAACAGATATTATGAGGAAGAAATAGAAGAAAAGAAAGTTTTGATTCCAAACGGCCCATTGAGAAGACGAAATGCTATCTAATACGGGATTACAACATAAACAAGAGCTTGCGGGAGGTAACGAAACTGGGTTGCCTCAACACTAGTGACGAGTACAACTAATCCCGATAGGCCAAGGGAGCAACCACAAGCTAAGTCCTGACAAATGAAAATAGACAAATTTCTGCAGGAACAATAGAACATAGTAGGAACGAGGTAGGAAAAGGGGAAGTTTGGATTTCTAACTGGCCCATTAAAAAGAGAAAAGCTACCTAGTATGAAATTACGGTGCAAATAAGATTATGTACGAAATACCAAGCAGGGCTGCCTTGTCACCGGTCATAAGTATAATAGACCCAATGCAACCTCAGCAAGACCGAATGATGCACCAATATATGATCAAAAAGGATTTGGAAGCGTGCCCCATGAGGGGCAAGGATACGATATCGAAATTAGAGGCAATCAGAAGAGTTTCCATACCTTGGGCCAGATTAAATGCGATCATCACCAACGCACTAGGTCCCATCAGAGTTCCGTAGTTAAGCGTGCTCGGATGAGAGTAATATTAAGATGGGTGACCTTCTGCGAAGTCCTCATATTGTAACTTCAACAGGGTAGCAAGACCATCATTTCCATCCCTCATAGCAAGTGGATTACATCCTAGGGGCAAGATATTACAAGGGATAACTAGAAGGCTCAGTAGTGAAAGTAACATAAAGTTTAACCATAAACTTGATATATATATATATATATATATATATATATATATATATATATATATATATATATATATATATATATATATATATATATTATACTATGATTGACCATCAATGAGGAATGTAGTGTTGGTAACCACGATATTCCTTAAGTTGGCATTTAAAGTTTTGAAGAAGGTGGATGTCAACATAAAAAACAAGGAATCTCCTCATTCAACTCGACAATCCTTTTTCTCATATTGAATTGATCATATTCTGGGGGAAAGGATATTGCAATAGTCATTAAGAAGCTCAACAAGGACGACACAAAATCCAACTAGCTGATAATGAGAAAAATGGAGTAGGGCCCATAAGGAGAGGAGAGATTTCAAAGCAAGGCCTGTAGTCACAGTTTAATAAAATGTTCTAGTCCAACACTTTAGACTTGATACAAGGGAACTCATCACTGATAAAAGGTGGTCAAGTGGACCACAAACCTTGGAAACTGCTAAAAGTTGGTGTCGAAGACTTAAGACACAAGTAATGAAGAGTTTACTAGCAATCACAATGCAATAGTAGTCAGACACATGGCAAGAAAGATAAGTAACTTTCTCAGCAAGCTCGTTAACGGATCAGGCCATCGTCAAGATCAAGTGTACTTTGGGAGGTCATACAATCTAGGGGGACTCTTGACGTGTTAGGAAGGTATCTCGTAGAAAAGAAATGAGATAAGGAAGAGTCTGCAACTTCACTAAGGAAATATGGCTATTAACCCTCGTTTCTACACCGAATCACATATAACTTGATAGTTAAAAGTCAAGGGGAACAAGAGGATGGTAATAAGAAGAGCTATGAATCTTATAAACTTTAACCTTATAGTGGGAGTGACTTGAGGTCTTCCCACAAGTAAGGGAGTATGAGGTGAAGTTTATAAGAAAAAAGGAGTTTTACGACAAAGCTTCTAGCTATAATTCTGGGGAGAGACCTAAGCCCATAATTCTAAGGGACTTTAATGGAGAGAATTTATTTTGGACTAAGGGTATTCACGTGGGTAAGAATTTTGGAAAGAGTTGTATGAGTCTCCTAAAATTTCAATGCAACCATTTCCATTCTTGTATATTAAGATCAATCATGACAATCGCTGGTAATCCTTATAATCGCGAATTTTCAAGGATCGATATCTACTAAGGTCTCAAGTGTAGGGAACAAAAGATTTAGTAGTTAATACTAAGTAAAAGTGCTTAAGTTCAAAGCAAAGGAGATGAGAAAAGTCTCCAATGAACAACATGATAGTTCGGGGCATCATAGAGACAAGATAGGCTTAGGCGCTAACATACTCCTTATGGATCCTCTATACATACCGAAGCAATACCTCGTAATTACCAACAAGCAATCTCAGAACAAGAGGCAACCTCAAAAAAAAAGTGCCCTTGTGGATTAAGAAAATCTTCCTCAACCATTCTTAGCCCTGGAATTTTGAGGACAAAATTCTTTTTAAGGTGGGTAGAATGTAACATCCTTACTTTCGTGAACAGAACAAAAGTGCCCCTAAAAACTTTTGTTAATTGAAGTGATGCCCAGAAATTTTAGAAATTATATTTTGACCCCAAAGAATTATTTCCACAATAACCCTAGAACTTTTCATAAAATGACCTTTATATCCCCACATCTGTAGATTTAACAGAATGGAGTTTTAAACGAAGCAGAATCACGTGGTGAAACCATAGAAGTTTAAATCTTTGTCGATTGGGCCATGGAGGCAGTCAGGTGTAAAATGACGTGGGGTGTCCCTGGACTTGCTCAAAATTATGGAAATGCCATTAGTTACAGAAAATAGAAAATAAAAAGGCTCCAAATTTGCAAAATTGTCTAATTTACGCCGTTAATCTATTTATTCGATTTCAATAGTTATGTAAGGGCAATTAGAAGTTAATTAAATATTAATTAGGAGTTAATTAGATATTAATTAGAGGGATGAGGCTTGGGAATAATTAGAATAGAGATATAGAAATTCTCTCAAAGTCATTTAGTAAAGTTTTGCCGAGTTCAAGAAGATCGGCAAAGATTCAATATTTTAAACTGTCAGAACCGATCCAATAGAAATTATACTATGAGAACCCTATGATGGAGGGC
Source organism: Pterocarpus macrocarpus (assembly GCA_031439585.1). Taxonomy (NCBI): domain Eukaryota; kingdom Viridiplantae; phylum Streptophyta; class Magnoliopsida; order Fabales; family Fabaceae; genus Pterocarpus; species Pterocarpus macrocarpus. Next base: position 71,059,356 of record CM062515.1, on the reverse strand, counting down.
CAAGATTTGGCCAAAACATCCCTACAAGTGGCGCCTCCATCAACCATAAAAGAGGGAAGCCAAGCCAAGTTTGAATGAGGATTGAAGTCCACCAATCAAGAACTAGCTTCCTTCATAAATTTTCATTTTCTTTTCTTCCTTCTCCCCTTAAATTTTCAGCCTTCCTATAACCAGCCTCATTTTTCCACTTTCCTTTATCTTCTTTCACTTCTTCTCATCCCCAAGCTCAAGCTCCAACCATCAACTTCACTCTAAGATCAAGTTCCACCAAGATTTCACACCACCAAGGTAGGATTCTATTTCTGTTCTTAAATTCTCTGAACTGTGGCTACATGAAACTTCATTCTTGTTCAATTATTTGATGATATATTGGATGTATTTGATGGTTTACGACTGGATTAACATGAAATCTTGAGTTGGAATTAAAGTTAGAAGTAGAAAACTAGAGGGAGTGGAGAATTAGGATGCTGTCTAGGTGAAAAGTCCATGGCAGTCTGTATGGCGGAGTGTATGGCTCCGCCTACAGCCAGTTAAATTCGATGAAACTATTTTTATATGAAAGTAGACATTCAGGGCTTTCCATACATATATAATATAAAGACATTGGATTAGTATTGAGGGAGATATGAATTTTTAAAGTTTGACCTTGGGTTTTGAGTTTAATTCTGGGCAGACTAGATTATTTAGGGAATAACTCGCCCTATACAACTTGGAATTGAGTGAAACTAACTTTTTTAGAAAGCTTACACATAGGAGAATATCCCATAAGAATTTCTGAGTTAGTTAAGGTCCCATTTGTTCCCAGTGAGTCGAGAAAACTACCCTATGTCCAATCCGGGCTAGAACAGGGTAGTCTAGTAGGGTCAAGTTTCGGGGCTTATATATCAAATTATAATCGTGTAAATGAGATGCAACTTCATTCATTTGAAAGCTTGTTCTGTTAGCTTTAAGTTGATATAAATTTTGCATAATTTCACCCAGATTCCTAGTTTTGGTGAATTTTCTCTTATAAGAGTGCAATTCTGGCTGAAGACATTATGAATACTAGATCAAGCTTCGTTGATATCGGAACTCGGGACTTAGCAAACGAAGAGCTAGATAGGGTGTACTTAAGGTGGAACTCGGAATGATAAACTTTAGGTTGAACTCGGAATGATATACTTAAGGTTGAACTCGGAAAAGTGTACTTAAGGTTGAACTTGGGATGATATATTTAAGGTTGAACTTGGAATAATATACTTAAGGTTGAACTCGGAAGAGTGTACTTAAGGTTGAACTCGGGACTTAATAAATAGCAAACCTGATCAGGAATGGTTAATGTCGGAACTTGAAACTTAGGAAACATTCATAAAAGCGTTGAAAGACTGATTGTAGTTTAAGGTCGGATGTCGGAAATCACTTGGAATCTAGAGTCAAGGACGAGAATATAGAACCTAAGATACTTAAACCCGGAAGTCTAGGATCTTCAATACAACCCCGGAAGTCGGGAATTAAGACATTGAATACATGACCCCGAAAGTCGGGAATCAAGACATTTACCTTACATATGAGACTGATATTATCTCGCAACTCGGAAATCGGTCATAAGCTCGAGTTCGGGAACATCATTAGAAACTAAAAGCTTATGAGATAGATTAAGGCTTAAGACCCTAAAACTTGCACCTAATGGAATCGCTATATTCTTGGTATGATTACAATGTTCTATCTTAAGTTTGCTGTTTAATTAAAGTTCCCTAGTTGCCTGGCACTATTCATGGGGGAAACGGACTTGATCCGTTATGCTGCCGAAATTCTGGCAGACATATGTGAGATATATGACTATTACGAACATTTATATGTTATGCTTATAAGATTCATATATGCAAGAATGATTTAAGTATGATATGAAGTATATGAATGAATGCATGTAGCATATGAATGTATAATCATGTTCAAAGAAGAATAAGATTTTTGAGAAATTGCAAGAAAGACGTACCAAGCTACCACGTGAGGCATGGCATAGACCCAGCTAGCGTGGGCCAGAGTAGTACTGTTTAAGACTTGGGCCAGCACTCGACCAGATTTAAGGGGAATAGACTGGTGTGAGGGTCGGGGAAAGTAAACCCGTCACTCATGTATAGGTATGAGCTCGGACCTGCAAAGCAGGCTATTACCTAGGGGTGAGAGAGGCCATTCACCTCCGGGGGACCAAGCACAGAAAAGCAAGATCAAGTTGTAAGTTAAAGAAAGAGATAAATTAAGTCGAGTGGACTTGCATACAGTCAAGTATAAGCATCTTTATATGCATATTCAATTATCTCATTAAGTCATAATGTTATTATGATTCTTGTTAAAGCATATTATACTATTCGTAATTATATGTCTGTCATATAATATGACAAGTGACTGTTAAAATATAACCCACTTCAAGGAAGATGTTTTCAACTTAAAACTGAACCACTGGTTGTGTATATGTGCTCACGTTTTTATAAGAAACCGAAGCGGCTGGAATGCTTACGACGACACTGTATGGTTCGAGTTTACCTACTGAGAGCCTTAGATTCTCACTACTTGCTTGCATGTTCTTCTTTCCATAAACATTCCAGATCATAGGCTAAAACTTAAGAACAAGGGAAAATTTACTGGGGCGTTCATCATACAAGACTCAGGCTTACGTCAGCCTGGAAGACTATAAAAGCCGGTTGAAGTTCAGAAAGAGCAACAGCTGCAATGTAGAGGTAGTTTCTACGTATAATGTTAGTTACAAAAATTTCTTAAATTGTAACTATTTTATTCTCTATGTATCAGAGATAAAATTTCTGAATTATTATTCAGTAATGAAGGGCTATGTATTATATTTTCCACATTTCAAAGATTCTCTTAGCACAGTGATAACCTCTTAATATAACTCCATGACTCGAGCATGGCTTATATAATGGAGGGTGTTACAAAGATCACCATGCATTTGATCAACACATAATCAATTAGCATTTAGAGACCTCTAGAATCTAATCAAGTTGTGTTAATTTCAAGCATCAATACACCTAACCTTAAACCTCAAATCTGAGAACTAAACAGCACTTTTTCGAAAATTGAATCACACAATTCAATCAAATAATGTTGAAATAATCAAATTCTCAATTAGGATTTTAGAATGAGTACCTTCAATTCAAAAAATGAAATTAAGAATAGAGAAGAGTGCAGAAATTGAATTAAGGAGCATGAATTCAAGCAAACCAATTCTCAAGAGTGTTGGTGCTTCCTTAATCCTTGAATTAGCTCAGAGAATTACTCCTCCATGGATAGAGGTGAAAGCGAATTTGGAGGTAAGAGGAGAAGAAGAAGTTCATGAAAAGAGAAAAAGAGAAAAATGTAAGTGCATAAAATTCAAATTTTGAATTAAGTGTTCAAAAGGTGTTTCTGAATTCAGCCTCCCTCTATATATACCTACAATTAACACACTAATTATCTAATTACATTAATCCTCGCTCTGTAAGCTACATTTAAACATTTCATTTGCCTAATTTCGAATTTTGGAGGGAAAGTTAGGTCTAAAACATGTTAATTGGCTCTCTAGATTCAACAGTGAATTTCCACCTAGTTTTTGGGTTAGAAGATGGCTCTTTTTGGCTCAGTAGTTTGAAGATGAAATGATTCCCTGAATGTTAGCTTTCCACTGCCACAGGTTTTGCTTCAATTAGGCTCTTATGGCCAGAGATATGGCCTAAGCATTGTAACCTGCTCAAGATCCATGCTTGCATTCCTAACTCAATTTTCAGGTCCAACTCCAGCTCCAAAACCTCACAATTAGCCTCTGACCTCTTCATAAGAGTTGTAGCCTCATCTCTCAGCTTTTCTACAAACTAAGAGTCATAATGAAATGAGGTCTATAACTTAATTTATGGTCCAAAAACCAAAATAGGGTCAGAATGATAATATTGCTGGAAAAATTAAACTAAGACCCAACCAAAATCCAATCGATAGAAAATGATCCAAATCAATCCAATTATGTACAAAAGAGGATTAATGAACTAAATATGAGAAAAAATAGGTATATAAAAATCCAATTCATCACTGCTTCAACTTGACCATTTGCTTGATCATAATAGGGTGTAGAAGTAATTATTTTTATTTGTCTACTTTCAACATACTCTAACACCCTTCATCTAGTAAACATTGTTCCCTGGTAAGTTGTCAATGTTTGTGGGATCCCAAACCTATGTACAATATGTTCCTCGATAAAATCAATGATCTCAATTTGGGTTACTTCTTTTAGTGGTATAGCTTCGACCCACTTTGTAAAATAGTTTATAGCCACTAAAATATATTTGTGTCCCTTTGATGAAGGAGGATTGATTTGCTCAATTAAGTCGAGAGCCCATCCTCGAAAAGACCATGGTTTCATGATTGAATGTAGATGTATAGTTGGTACATGTTGAATGTGACCATGCTTTTAACATTCTTCACAAGACTTTGCGAATTCAAAACAGTCTTTAACAAGGCTGACCTACTTTATGTCTATACAAAACCCACTTCATCTTTTCTCCTGCTTGATAAGCCCCAATATCCATTCGTGGACCTCGACCAAGGTGACATAGGCTTCTGATTCCCTTGGGCAAGTTAATAAATTTGCATCGATAGATTTTTTAAACAAAGAATCTCCTAAAATTTGACAATGGGCCTTCTCCAATCTGAAGAGCTTAATTGGCCGAGCAAACATTCTTCTCAGTCCTCAACAGGGGCACACTACTTCTTTTGTACATAACTATTTGTCGGCTATATAGGCCAACAATTGAGTCAGTGGCTCATTAGATCCATGGTCCATGTTTCTTTTTTGGCCGATCCTGCCTCGGCCTTGGGTGTAAAATATAAACCATTGGACCCAAAATAGCATCCATTGATTAGATCAGAGTCGAAGGTGTCACTATCTATGAGAAGAGGCTTTACCTTAGGATTACAAACTTTGAAGTTAGCATGAGCCTACCGGAGGCAGCAGTGATTGTCATCAGCATACACCTCCTCGACGTTGCCTTCATTTTTCCAAATAATCAGCTTTTGGTGGAGTGTCAAGGGTACTACTTCTGCACCATGGATCCATTTCCTTCCTAACAAAGCATTACAACCAGCTTTCGAGGTCACCACAATGAATGGTATGATTCTGTCAATGGTTCCAACCCTTACATTCAACATTATAATTCCCTTGGATATCGATGTCTTCCCTGTGAAGTCAATAAACACTTTGTTTTCCTTGATAAGTTGATCGATGGCCTTGCAAACTTGATCAACATCGATTCAATTGAATATTAATAGCGGCCCCTTCATCTACCAAAATGCGATTGAGCATCTTTCCTGATATGCTAGTTTTTATGTGCAATAGTCAAAGGTGTGCCTCCATGACCTTATTGGGTCTTTCAAACAACACATTGTCATTAAAGTCTTCATCTAGGAAGAGACATTCTTATCCTAGGAATACGTCGAAACAATCATCATCTTGATTTTCTAACTCTCTTATATCTCCAAATTTAGCTAGCAATATTGTTACTATTTCAACAAAATCAGCTCCCAAAAAGGCTTCCAAATCATCGTCAAATCCCGTTTCAAAGTTCTCTATCAAGAGGTCATCCTTGTCATTGAATTTGAACTTTTTAATCCTCTTAGATTGATGAGCTTGTTTTTTCTCATTGAGTTCAGAAGAGGAATGAGTTGTTGGAACCATTATCGGATTAGGCTCCTGGATAAGAATCCCTCAAGAACGAGCCTGTAAATTATCCAGAGGAATGTATTCTAGATATTTCTAAGCAACCTATCCATTCAATCGCTCCTGCGCCATTTGTTGATAAATGGACCCTTGACACTATTGTTAAGGGCAATAGAATGATCCATTTGGATTAACCTATCATTGCTTATACTCCTTTCTTTATCACACATGATTAGCTAATGGGACATTATGATAACGAGCTATACCCATTTTGCATTTTTCTTTTGCGGCATTTGGATATAAGGTCCAAGGCCTTTCCTTGTGTTGTGAATCCATTTGTTATTCACCACATTCGATAAGGGCACTTAGGTTTTCAATTACACCCTTTTTGGCTTCTAATCGACCATAACGACTATTTTTACCTTTTGGTTTGCACCAATACTAGGTTGCATGATGTTTGGCCCCAATCTCTCGATATTAATGACAACTTTTTGTTTTCGAGCAATATCTGTCCTTAGCCTTGCCACTTCGGCTTCTTTCTTAGCTAACTTTCTCTCGACTTCCTTCCTTTCTTGTTCAATTCTCTCTTTTTCCTTTTAGATTTCAACCTTTTTTGCTCTGCAAATGCTCTAGTAGCATTCTTGTCGAACACTACACTGCATCTTGGACAAATGGCAACATTAGCATTATCGTCTCTTTGCTTCAACAAAAAAATCAAGCAGATCTTCCCAAACTTTAGGACATATGGGCTTCTCCATGTTCTCGAATGCATCTAGTTCCATGTCTTCTTTCAACTCTTCCTTTGCATTTTCATCAAAACCCACAGCATTAATCGACCTGAATACTGGCTTGACATAAGCAGAATTCATCTCGAACAGGTTAACATCAATTGTCATGTCAATTGAGGCTTCTCCTCAAACTTAAGCCGCCTTTCCTTGATCACCTTTTGAATTAAATCCTTCAAACGGACACAATTGTTAGTCGAATGTCCAACAATTTGATGATAGTTACAAAACTTTCATATTTTTTTTTCTTCTATTGAAGACATTTTCTTTCCTTCTGGCAGAATGATTTGCTTATCTTTTAGCAACACATCAAAAATTTGATCTACTTTGGTTATATCGAAGGAATAAGACTTATTACTGGAATTAGCCTTTTACTTCCCTTTACTGGTTTAAGAAAAGCACACAAATAAAAAGGGCTAGCTTGTAACTCAACTATGCTGACTTTGGTTAAGTTTATCTCATTGGAGTCGAAATCATCTTCCTCTTCATCTGACTCTATTTCTACAAAATTAACCTGCTCCTTTCTAAAGGTTTTCCTAAGTCTGATTCTTTCGATCCTTTCTTTTTCTGCTTTTAATTGTTCGATTTGCTTAACCTTTGTCACTAGTTGAGCTAAGTCAAGAAATTTTAAGTTAATAAGCTTTTTCCTAATGCTATAGTCAAGGCTACTAGTGACCATTTTGACCATCTCAGATTCTGGAAAAGGGGTAAAATGTCGATTTTTCATTGTTCTAAATCTGGCTAGGTAGTCATCAATCAATTCCCCTTATCCTCTTCTTATGATGAATAGATCGGTCAAACTTACTATCATCTCTTTTCTAAAAAGCTATTCATGAAAACTTTTTTCCAATTAATTCCATGTGAGAATCAAAATTTTGTAGATTTGCGAACCAAGTAAAAGCATTTTTTTTTTAAGGAAAAAGGGAAAAACCTCATTTTAAATACTCTATATTAGCTAGTTCCCCAATTTTCAAGATATAGCAAGCGATGAGCTCAACTAAATATTCCTTATTTTCCCTTGAAAATTTAGTTAGTGACTTAGGTGCTTTCCATCCTTGAGGAAGCTTTGTCTATTGCACATAGTTAAGAAATGCAGAGACAAAATAGGGTTGGTTTGCATAACCCACATTGAAACCAAATCGGTTTAAAACTTGTTCGCCCACCCTAGTTAAGTTTTGATGCCCCCCAACATTATTTTGTCTTAACCTTTAAAGCACCTGGTGGGGGTGGAAGGACATTTCCCTGATTGATATTTTCAATATTCCCTCTAGCCTCACTCTAGGTTGGTCAATAGGCTCATCTACAGCATCGACTATTGAAGTTATATGATTGACCTGTTGAGCTAGCTGCTCACACCTAGTGTTATTTGATTCTAGCAAGGGTGTTATAACAGTGGCCATTTGGTGAGTTAGCATATTCACTAACTCGTGATGACTCTCCTCAAGTTGTTGTCGAAAAATGGCCAAAGATTCATTAGTGTATTAAGGTGTCATTATTGGCATCAACCTAGGCATGTTGGGGTATATGGGGCCCATTGATGTATTCCCCACATTCTATCTTAGGTCCCTTAAAGGTACTAGCAGTGACCCAAAAGGGGTAAATTGGTCGTAATAGGTTCGTATACAATAGATTTTGAAATATCATTGCAACTGCCCCCAATCCTAATTGCATTTGAGCTTGCGTAGCCACTGGTGGTGCAAAACCAAGTGGCAAGGCATACATTGGTATTGTGCTCATGGCCATTGTACTCATGCTAATTGGTACCAAAGTAGTTGTTGTTCGCCCAATAGCAGCTGCTGGAGCCAAGATTGGTTCTAATGGCTGGGCAGCAGTAGGGGAGTGCTCTCCCTTGCTGTTTACCTCATCACTTGAGGAAGAATTTCTAGATGATGGTGTTTTTGATCTTGCTATATTGGACACAACAATGCCATTCCTCAAAATCATATACTATGATCGAGCTAATATTTTCTTTTTCTTTTTTTTTACACTTTCTCTTCCAATCCCACTGGGCGTGCCAATTTGTTTACTTCTTTTTTAGTCAATAAAACAAATAAATCGACTATTATCAATTTGCTTCATGAATTTCAATTCAGGGAATGAAAGTGGCTCCTCTAATGGATTCTCAGAATTTAAAAATGTCAAACTATGAAAGATGAGCAAAATTTAAATAAAGTAAAATGAAAATGACAAAGTGGCAATAAGAGATAGAATATTCAAAAACAGGAAATTAATAATGTTAAACATAAAAATAAGATCAGATTGTTAAAGCAAATAAAGATAAAGAGGACAACTACTAAACTTCCTGCATGCTCTTCAATGTTAAAGCGAATATTTTGGCAAAATATTAAGGTGTTTCAAGTGTGTAAAAGTCTATCCTAATCTACAGTCTAATTCTCCTATTTATAGATGAAAAAAAAATTCCCAAAAACTAAACCCACTCATCCCACATTCTTCAATTTCATCCTCGTACAGACTGATCCACGTCCTTCAAATCCATATTTGAGGATAGTGCATGGGACCCCGTACTGCTCCATGTTCTGCATCCTTCTAGAACTCCTTTCTTTCGTTCAACCTTGCCTTGCTTCAAACTACTCCAGCTTAGTGCTCAGCATCTTGATTCAACACCATCGATATTCCCCTTAATATTCAATTAAGCCCATGTTTTCTTGTATTACTTTTGGCTTATAGTTCGATGACATTGATTCCTTATCTTCCAAATATCGACCACACTTAATACATAGACTTCGATCTTTTCCAACACTATCAAAGTGCCCTTCGAATTTTATCCCAATAGCGACGCTCACTGTAAGGTAAAAGACATGGCAAGAGCAAGGTAAAAGTGATCAAGAGCTGAATGCGTTAGTCATCCAGTTAATATTTTTTTCTTTTTTGGGTTATTGGTTGTTTGATGTGTAAGTACTTCAGCTTAACAAGCAAAAGCAAACAAAGCTTTGTATCTTTAAGCCCTTCTTTAATTTATCCCAAAATTTGGAGTAAAAATACTCAGACCTGCAAAAAATACTCAGACCTGCCATGGGTCCATTGCTATAGAAATAGTCCACGGCTTATAGAATAGATTTGAAAAACTAAATGTATTTCCTTCCTTTTGCCAAAATTTACAATTTCAATATTTGTGAATTATGGAACTCTAGCAAATTTCAACAGCCAAAGGGTTAATTACGTAGAAAAGTAGGAAATGAATGGAAAAAGAAAAAAGAAAAAAAAAAAAAGGCTGCATTAGCCAAAAATTAAATGCCCCTTTTTTTTTTGTACTTTTCAGCCAGTGAAACGTAATTCTTTCAAACTGAAAATGAAAAATTCCAGAATGAGTATAATTTGGTTTCAAAAGTAACGATCAAAACTTACTTTTCAGGTGAAAAAAATTAAGTTTAGTAGAGGTGGAGAATATGTTACTTCTCATTCTTATTTTCTCAAACTGAAATTTATTTTACTATAAGACCCGTATTACTCTCTCCACCGATCTCATAAAGTGATTATATAATGTCTTTTTGGTAATTATATTTTTAAAAGTAATTTTACTTTATTATATTCAAACAAAAATTATTTTTTTTAATTTACTTTTGATATACTCAAACTAAATATAAATTAATTTTTTTAAAAATAATTCCTCTAAAAAAAATTCTTTCAGCTTAATTCTTTCAAAAATAATTCTCTTAAAAATTAAACCAAACCTACTCTAAATAAGATTTCAAAGTTTCAAGTAAAATAAAATATATTACATTTGAATCATGGCGCTAAGTATGGTGCACCACACATCAGATGAGTTTGTGGGTGACAATTGAAGGTGTATGCATACAACCAATCATCACAATATACCATAAAATCTCTCCCAATCACACTGTCTCTACATGCTGCTCCAAGTCTCCTCCGTCTCCCACCCTCTTATTCATTGTCAAACAAAAGTAACTTTCCTTCTAAATTTTCCACTTTGAAAGAATCACACTCTCAATGTTTTATAGATTATTTCCGTATATATATAACATTTGGGCACTAATTCATTTGTTGGAGTGACATTTGTGGTTGGAGTTGGAGGCTCGAGGTTTTTCAGTCGACGACGGAGAAGAGGCGTCAACACCATAAGATCTGGTATAGCCACCGCACGATGATACCGGTCGTGTGACGAACCCCTGCGCCACACCATCTTTGAGCCTGTCACCTCATCATTGTCATGCTTCAATAGCACCATAGCTTCGTCGAACACTGCCATGTGCACCGCACTGCTGGAGATAGGTGGAGTTAGGTTGGGGGGAGAGAGATCCACTCGAGATAGAAAGGGGGATGCCGGAGATAAATTTGGGATGGAGAAGAGAGAGGGTAAAAAGTTTAAGTGGATCAAAGAATTCAGTGTATTAACACACCAACATCATCCTATCCATTGGATTCAACTGGTGTGTGGTGCACCATACTTAATCCTGTGCACCATAGAATGCACCTTGAACCATAAAAAGTTCATCATCTGACAGTTGAGGCAACTGTGTGAGTCCACCACCCGAGACTATCTTTTATGTCATTTTCATGGCACATTATATTATCCACCGAAATAAGTATGGTGCATAGTGCACCATTTAGAAAATTATTGGTGCACCATGCTCCCCATGTTGACCCAAAAGGAGAAATGGATATAACCGATTATCCATAAAATGTTTTTGTTTATTATAATGTTTATTATGAAATCAAACAAAGTCTTAACATCTTTCTGGGTAGGAGATCTAGGTACCAAATCTCACCTCAACAAACTTTTCTTCATGATGGTTGGTACAAAGTGCTGGCGACAGCGGCCACCACGGCACGCCAGGGACTGTAACATTTTCTTTCTCATAAGATTTCTAACTGCAAATTATTGGTTCTGCGATTTGCCTTGATTTGGTATTTGTGTTGAAGGTTGCCTTGATGGAGTTACCGACGGAAGAGTGAATGGAGTCACGAGTGGTGGTAAGGAAGGAGTGGCCGATGGCAAGGATAACGGAGCGGTGGGTGGTAGTTATAAGTGAGTGGCCGGTGGAGGCGCGAAGGAAGTGGGGAGCGCTAGAGCAGAGGGGGTCGTGGGGGCCATGTACTAGGTTTGGCCGCCTCACATCTACTTATGTCTTTGAATTAGAACTCAATTACAATGAAGGATGCAGAAAGTATAAATTTGCAGAAATTAAGAACGCAAATAACAAGGAACAATGTTTAGAGATGAAAGCCTTGAAAAAAAAAGAAAGGGAAGGCAAGAAATGAACATTGCCACAAAGGGGATTTTGAGCACTGAGAAGTGTAAGTGACGATGGAAATGAATAATGTGATTTGGAGCAAGAAATGGATTTTTTTTTTAAGGCAATGTTTGGTTGGTCCTTGGTGGTGGCAGTGGCCAAGAGGAAGCTAAGGCAAGCTTTAACGATGGCTAGTGGTGGTTGTTGGTTAGGATACAATGAGGACCCAACGAGGGAGTGAAAAAATGGGAGAAAAGAGGAAATTGGAACACAGTACACCATAAATTTTTTAAAGGGTGCACCAACCTATTAGACGACTCCATCGCCTTTGGTGGCTCATTTTTTATGTCAGTGGAAACCCTCTTCCTCTCTTCCTCTGCTTCTTTGGCCCCTCCCCCTATTGTAATTCAACAATTCGTAATACGGTATGATTTTCTTTTTCCTATTTGATTTTGGCTTTTTTCCATAATAGGGATTCAAATTGAACATAAGAAATTATTTTTCTCAGCATAGCGCACAAATCTACTTCATTGGTCACCGGATTTAAATCCATACCATTCAATATTCCACCTAACCAATCGATGCCTTCAATGATTGTGGAACACAGTGCGCCAATAATTTTTCAAACGATGCACTATACACCATACCAATTCCGGTGCACTGCAGAAACCGCCCATTTCCATTGTTCATAATAGGAACTTTCTAATTCATCAACGGGTTCTCTTTCTTTCTCCTCTTAGTCCTTTCATGCTTAGAAAAAGTAAGGTCTTGGAATTGCAGACAGTGGGACTAGCGAGGCAAGGTGGCAGTGGCATGAGAAGTGATCCATTCTTACATGATTGATTTTGCTGTCCACCGTGGAGGAAGAACCCTCTATTTTCATCACAGACGTTCTGACGGAAGTATAAGGAGTGGGTCCCCTATAAAATTTTGTGTGATTATAACTCCACATGGAGGAAGAAACACTCTTCCTCCATGGAGTGTACTAGAATTTTCCTTCTTACATACACACAAATGTAACACGTAGGATTTACAAACATTCGATAACAAGATGACAATGCAACAAAATATGGCTCACAAAAACATTGTTATCGTTACATTATTTTCAAAAAAAAAAAAATGTGGATCCTTTCATCTCCGTCTCCGTAAGGCTTCCCTGCCATATGCTCCAACACAACCAAACTAACTGCCACCACGACAGCTCAATCAGGATCATCGGATGGTTTTAGATTAGAGCTCATGGAGTGGGATGCCATCATAGTTGGCTGTGAGGGGATCTTCATTGTTGATGACTTGATAGAGAGCTCGACGGCGACAGTGGCGATCATGGTGAGTGTGATTTTCTAGTGGCAGTGGCAGCGAGTATGGCGTCCTGGCTGTGACGGTGACTGGCTTCCTCGTACTTCACGGTTTGCTTCTTCAACGTCTTTTTGCTCAATGCTTGTTCCAACAATGATGGTGGTTCTGGCAGTAATTGGTTCTCCTCTTTCTTTTTTCTACAGTGTAATTTGTAAAGGTCACTCAATTTATTGACTGGATGGTGATTATATTTTTTTGCTGCAAATATTTTTGCCCTGTTTTTAGAAACATTATCTTTCTTATTATAGGAGTATAATCAAATGAGTTTTGAACTCTGGTTAGAGTGGGTATTATAGTTTCTTGATAACTGGTAATTTGTTTTAGGATAAAATTTTAGTGTCTTTTCGAAAGTTGCCCGATTTGCCTTTATTAGCCTGTGTTGTTGTCAATATATATATGATTTACAGTAATCTATGTTCTATATTCCTTTATAAAATCTCACTTTTCCTGGTGAAATTAATTTTCCCAACAAATTGGCCTAATTTACCCGAAAAAATTGGGTGATAGTCCCTCAGTCACATGACATCTCTTTTATCGGCTTTTTTACTAATTTAAATTAAAAAAAATATGATGTACCTATATATATCATGTTAATATTATTTTTTAAAATATCCTCTTTTTTAGGATAGTCGATAATTTAATTCAAGTTATATCGAATTCATAATACACAAATTTTGACACTAAAACCATAGAATTCGATCTAAGTTAGATCGAATTATACATTATACAAGTGAATAGTACATAATTCGATCCAACTTGGATCGAATTCAACATTTTAGCTATGGTTGAGGGTGGAGTTTAGGGTGGGTTCTAACATCTTGTATGCATGGTGAATCTAGTGTGGTTAAATAATCAGAAAAGATGGTTAATTATTATACAAGTATAGCTAATTGTGTGATAAAATGTTGGGTTCACGATAGGCCAATGTCTATCCTAAAATATGGCAACAATTAAACCATACTATTTTATTAAGATTGTAAAAAAAATGGAGGAAAACGATGTCTAGATAAGTCATTAAAGGTTTAAGAGATATAATATTTAATATTTAAAAATTCATATTCATTGTTATTATGTATGCGACTATGGGTATATATATATTATTTCTCTATGTTTAAAGTTAATATTTTTTTTATATTTATATTACACCAATGATGAATTCTTTTTATATTTATATTGCACCAATGATGAATTCGATCTAAATTGGAATAGATCGAATTCATCACTATTTACTAAAAAGAAAAAATATAAATTCGTAATATTTCTTAATTAATTACTATTATAATAAATTAACCAAACTAAATTATTACTTAAATATATTAACTAAGTTAACATATCCTAAACTAATTTAATGACAACTCATAAATTAGTTTAGGGTATATTAACTTAGTTAATATATTTAAGTAGTAATTTAGTTTGGTTATTTTACAGTTAATATAATTAAGTAATAACTTAGTTTGTTTGTTTTATTATAGTGGTAATTAATTAAGAAACATCATAAGTTTATATTTTTTTTCTTTCAGATAAATAGTGATAAATTCAATCCAACTTAAATCGAATTTATCATTAGTGTAATATAAATATAAAATGAAAATTGACTTGAGATATAGCAAGAAAATATATATAAACCCACATTCATATATATAATAACAATAAATATGAATTTTTTAAATATTAAATATTATAGTACTTAAGCCTCTAATGATTGATTTAAATATCATCTTCATCCTTTTTTTTTATAGCTTTAATAGAGAGTATAAATTAATTATTATCATATTTTATGATGGACCCCAATCCATGATAAATTCGATATTTTGTTATATCTTATGTGACAATTAGTCATATTTATATAATAATTAATTATTTTTTTATTATTTAATTATATTAAATCTATCATATATCCAAAATATTAGAGCCCACTCTAAACTCCACCCTAAACTACGCCCAAAATGTTGAATTCTATCCTAGTTAGATTAAATTATATACTATTCATTTGTACAATGTATAATTCAACGTAACTCAGATTGAATTCCAGAATTTGTCCATTATGAATTCAATGCAATTTAAATCTAATTAGTGTGTGCTTGGTTATATTTTTTAGAGGATTAGAAGTGCTTTTTATTAAAATAAAAATAAAAATATATAATAATTAATATATTTAGATATATAAAAAAAAATTTTAAAGTTTTTTAGATTTTAAAATATTTTTTAGAAGAAATACTTTTGATATTATTTTTTATTTTATAAAAAAATATTTTGAAAAGAAATCTTATTATTACTCTCATATTAATAACTAAAAATAATTTTACTTTATCTTATCCAAACAAAAATTAATCTTCTAAACTTATTTTTGACATATCTAAATCAAATAAAAATTAATCTTTTAAAAATTCTTAAAGACTTTTTTTCAAAAAAAAAAATTTCAAAAATTAAATCAAATACATCCTTATCAACCACCCTTAAAAAAGAAAATATTTTAAAAAATAATATTAAAGTAATATTTATAGATAAATAATGTTTTTTTTAATTTAAATCAGTAAAAAACCCCTCTTTTGTCTGCTGGGAGAAATAGTTTGGGTGCAGTGTATTGTACGTTTCTGACATTATTTATTTCAGAAATAAATTACAACAACTGTCTCCCACTCATTCTCACTCATTCAAATTTTAAATCCAAATCCATATATTAAGCGTGTGGCTGGAGATCCGTTTGCACAGGTTACAATTAATTTTGATTTTTTAAAATTAATTTTGACTAATTTTTGTCATATTTAGTTGCTTATTTTTAAAATTAATTTTTAACTTTAGAATTAGTTTTGAAAAAGGTAAATTTTTTTTATATTTTATCAAAATCAAATATTATTAAATATAAATTATTTTATCTCAAAATTAATTTTAATTAAATTAATTTTAATAAAATTAATTTTATCTAAAATTAATTTTAAAAAATTAAAAACAAATACAGTTTTTAATTTTATATATAAAAATTATAAGTTAAAATTATGATAATACGAGATAATTTAAGAAAATACGTATTCATGAGAATGTTTAACATATTTTACTGCAGATAATATCTAAATTTTATTAATTTTTAATTAAACTCTACATTGATCAAGGTGAAATTTGAGAGGCAATGAATAGGTCCTTGAGGCACGTGCAGCAATCTAGCATCTACGTAGTGGTCTTCAATTCTAAAAGTCTTCCTAAACTTGCATTTTTTTAAAAATGGTTATATGTTTTTTTAAAATATAAAATAGTTTATTTTATAATATATTAATTCATTAGTATTGATATTAACTTTTATTTAGTATTTTTTTTATATTCACTGTTATATTATTTAGATAATTATTATATTAAGAAAAAATTTAAACAGAATTTATATTTAAATATAAATAATTATGTTAAATATAAAAATTAATTAATATGTAATTATATTAACAATAGTAAAATTCAATAAATATTCAAGAGTGATAATGTCATCTGCTAATATTTTAGAATATAATTTTTAATTAATAAATCAATATTATTTTTATTATACTTGTTTTATTAGATTAGATTTTTAATTTGTAAAAAGATTAAAAATAGATGTAATAATGCTGAATTATTTAATTTTTGGGTAAAAATAATTACAGCTGCTTTTTTTTAATTTAATTATAACTGTTTTTTATAAACTCATTTTTTGTTTTTAGTCAATAGTAGCTAAAGTAAAAACATATAAAATTTAAATTTAATTAACATACTAAAATTTCAAACTACATTAACTTAAAACAGGTTGATTCAATTTTGATAGTTTGAATTTTGTTTTTGATATAATGCAAATCAATTTTTATTAAACTTTAAAATATTATGAATTAAAAGTAATTTAACTCATAAAAAGAAAAAGGATAAATAAATAAAAAATAAAGTATAAATTTAATAATAAAAAATAAATTAAATTGGATGAGAATGATTTTAAAAATTAAAATTAAAATTTGATCTAATACAATCTAATCTAATCCAATCCAATCCAATATTGTAAACTTTAAATTTAATTAAGGGTAATAAGGAAAATAAGAATTAGAAGCAAACATGAAGAAATATTAATAGACCCCAAAAAAAAAAGAGCCAATAGTCTCACTTATAAATAAATAGAATTCCAAATTATATTAATTAATAAATATTCAAACAAAAATAATTTACTGTTCAGTACTAATTAGCTCTAGGTCTGAGTGGATATTATCTACAGTTATATCATTCACCACGACATAGACCACACTGTTTTGATCCTTGTATTTCACAAATATCTATTTTGTTTAGAAAACGGGTTGATTGTAACTGACCTTTCATGTTTCGCTTTAACTAGGGGTTAGGACAAATTATCGAACCATTATATGGCGGCCATGTACTTCGATTCCCCACGATCGGAAACTCCTTGTCATACACTCTATGAACATTCTCCATGCTATAAATACTATCGAAATACACTTGCCAATCAATGTTCTATGCAATTACATGATGGGAGGAGGGAATAATAGAGATGTCACATAAACTACAATTGCATTATAACATAATGAAAAAAAAATGAAATATACATATAATATTGACTGTTATATTATAGAAATTGCTATAGCATTTTAATTGCTTCCTGATTTTGCCAACTGATATGATTTAATTCATACTATAATAAAAGTCAAACTTTATGTGTTAAATTAATCTAATGGGCCAACGGCTAATAAATTTTCATAATTTCTATTAAATGATAATATAAAATTGTTTCATAATTTTCATGGTCTCGATGCAGGCAATGCATTCACTGTAAACAAAGTGGACATTTTGGGCTAAGATTGAGCCAAAACCCAAAAACATGACTCTCTGTCTCCCTCTCTCTTGATAGCTCGAATTTTTTTTTTTGTTTTTTTTTCAAAAAAAAGACCCTTGTATTCAATCCATCCCGATTGGCTTCAACCCATAACTCATGCAAGTCAGGGTGCAATAGGTCATTTTTTTTGTGGGTTAAAAATGTCATCCTATCATGCTAAAAAATGCAGGTTGGACGAATCAATCCAATGAGTTAAACCCATTTTACCACCCTTAATAAATTATTGATCTAGTTAATTAGGTATATTGATGATCTTTTATTCCATATGATTACATTAGATTTATTTTATTGCATCTAAACCATTATATTATTTTTATTAATATTTCAATAATCATCAGTGGTCCAAACTTTTGCCTAATCATGTTAAATGCTTCCCAAAAGAATACCATTTTTCTGTCACAAATCCAAATGAGTCAGAATCGTCTCACATTTCACCATTTAGCAAGTAGAATTGTGTCGGATCATTTTTTCTACATGTCAGGAGGTGAATTCTCTAACAAAATTTTCATATCATATAATTCTATATCTTTGAGGGCAAAATCTTTAACACCAATTCCATACTCTCATAATAAAATTCAAAATACAATATTTTTGATATGTTGATACACTAATCCCTTATATAAATAACGGAGCCAACAAATACGTTATAAATCAATGCTCCATGGGGAGAAAATTTTGTTGCTCCACTTGTAACTTAGAACGTCTCGTGTATTACAAAAACTGATTTCTGTCTCTTTTCATCTCTCTCTCTCTTTAGTCTTTTCCTCTGTTTTTGGTGCTGCTCTTTTTTTTTGTTTTTTTTTGTTTTTGGTTTTTTATTTCTCTTTCTTCCCATCAAGCTTTGAATATTCTCTATTTCCACAAGTCAACAAGCAGTGTTACTGCATGGACAGTGGTAGTGGTCGCGGCTATAGGTGGTTCAAAGCATGAGGTCAACAATGTACGGCTGTTCGGCTTGCTTTTATGGTGGAGGTGGTCGTAGCGGTGACTGTCCGTGGCAGTCACGGTGATGAACGGGATTCCGACATGGAGGAGTTCACGGTGGTGTGTGGGTGAAGCTTGTGGTGACGAAGCTTGCGGCTGCAGGTATTGGTAAGGCGCTGGACAGAGAAGCAGAAGCTCTTTTTATTTTTTTATTTTTTTCCAACAGGATTTTGTGTGGTGTGGAGGGAGTCAATGTTGTTTTTTTCGGGTTTTGATTTTTTTTTTCATCAGGATTTTGTGTTGTGTGGAGGGAGTCTATGTTTTTTTTGGGTTTTGATTTGCAGTGTTGAAATGAGTTTGGGTTTTTGGATGTTGGGCAAGAATCAAGCGCACAAAGCTTTGCAGAGGGTGAGTCTAGGAGGTGGTTCTGATGGCCAACGAGATTGAAGACGGCATGATTTGTATCCTTTCATTTTCTGTCATGACATGGATACATTGGAACAGTCATGATGTTACAATATGGTTTGTCATGTCTCCAAAACCATGATTGGAAGGGTGTAGAAATATATGTTGAAATGGCTGGGCTGATGTACTGCATAGTAATGAAACAATGGCTAATATATATATATATATATATATATATATATATATATATATATATATATAATTTTGTTGCACTTTTGTGTACTTCACCTTATGTTGCCTATAATTTTATTTTATTAGTTTGGGAATTATTTAACTGTTCAGTACTTTGAGAGAGGACTTATGAGTACTATTTATTGCTTATGTTAAAACAAGTTTTTCATTTACCATCTGCGTTTTCTACGTGACTTATTGTTGTTATTCACATTTTTATGTGACTAATTTATTGCTCAATGTTATTCTGAATTGCAATTTGAATGAGTATTGTATTATGGATATCCTTTTGATTGATCTGTGTTGTTCTTTTTATTTGTTCTCATCTCTTTCCTTTTGGGTTGTATTGAAACATGATTGGCTACTACATTGATTGTATCCTTTTGTCATTGAATTGCTATATTAAAGTCTTTTAAGAGATTAACAGGAATATATGAACTCTTTTTATGCGGTGAATTTTTCCTGAGTTGCTATTCTTCTCTCTATCCGTCATTGATTCTGTATGTAACTCTGTTTCCTCTGCTGATCAATGGATATCTCTCTTCTTGTAATGTGACTATTAAAAGATATCTTTTTCTTGATTATTTAGTTCTTCATTTTGGTGTTTGAGCTTCTATTGCTATTTGCATCTATGTTGCTTTGAGTTTGTTTGAATGTATTTGACATTGTTGAATTTGAGTACTACTATTGCTTTTGTTGGCTTTGTGAATATGGCTTCCTTTGAACAGATTTCCACGTACGAACTCTTTTTTTGTGTGGTTAATTTTTTTAATATATTTGTTGTCATGTATTGGCTAATCGGGTTTGTCCATGTTTTTGTTTTTGTATGATTGATTTTGCTAAAACTGAGTTTATATTATAGTCAATAGGTTTTTCTTTTTGCAACTTTTGTGTTCCTCTCCAGGACAGGATCTATCAAATGGACATTCCGTCATTGATTCTCTATGTGACTCTGTTTTCTTTGTTGATAAATGGATATCTTTCTTCTTTTAAAATCTTATTTTGCCATGCTATCTAGGCAGCATATCTTATATGGCCTCCTGCTACAACTTGATAAGTTACTCTTACATAGAAAATTAGGTCTACTCATTTATCTTTAGCAATACCAAATAAATATATTAAGATGTTAAGAAGTTGAAACTCTCCGAAGATTGTATGTATTGTGCTCTTTCACTCTTTATCCCTTTTCTTTGTTATCCTCTTGGAATTTTCTTTCCCTTTGCCTATGTTATACATGCACTTACAATTATTTGGCATGTTTCACATGTTTCTTTACAAGGACCAATATGATTGAACCATTAGAAATATCCTACATGTTGGTCTATTGTAAATTCTTAGAATTGGAACATTGACTGTTGTGTTTAGGGAGGTAGAAAAATATATTATATGTTCCTAACTCATTTATTGGGATGTTAAAGAAAATAAGGGAGGTAGAAAAATATTTTTTTAATTTATTTAATTTTTACTTAAATATTTCAAGGATATTTCTTAAGTCAACCTGAAGGTTTATGATTGATATATATTCTTTTCTTTTTTATTTTTATAAATTGATATAAGCTATAATAATTGTGATGGAAGGGGAAACAAAAAGAATTTGATGTGGAAAGAATTATAACTATGCAAATATTTTAGGGTCTGTTTTGGTGCTTGGAATGTTGCTGGCTGATCTCCTGTAGGACGCTTAGCTATTGATTTGGCAAGATTGGTTAAATATCAAGAATACTGCAGACATGTATGTTCTTGCTTATGTTTGATTAATGCAAATCATTAGTCTAATTAATCTAGATCAAATTAGTTAAACCTTTATATTATATATAAAATTTCATTTAGAGAAAAATAGAGATTAACTTTTTGATTTTTAGGTTTCAATAGATTGTGCCTTTTTTAAGGTTATTGTACATGTACCGTTAGGTATATTAACCAATTGTTAAATTACAAAAAATTATATTTTCTTAAAGGTAGTCTAATGAATTAAACATAAGTCTCTGTGAAATTGATATGCATGATTAAAAATTATCCGAATTAGTATAGCATGGGTAAATGGATTGAGTGGCTGAACAATGAATTCAAGGTTCCTCCGGGTTTTGGACCAAATTCCACTGGGGTTCAAAACAAGTTACCCAGTCGGTGGAGGGGGTGGCCAAGACTCAATTTCTGGCTGAACAAGAAGAAGACAAGGATGTAGCCAGAGAAGAAGAAGAAGGCATAGATGAGCCTATTAAAACACGGCAGTTGTGTTGAGAACTGGCGTTGTATGTGGACAATAAGGAGGATGTTATGGCAGCCTTGATAGCGAAGAACCAAGCAAAGAAGAAGAGGAAAAGGACGAAAAAAGAAGAAGGGCCGGGAGGAACCAAGTCTAGTAAAAAAGGTTTGTTGTCTAATTGAAAATGCAAATGGCTAGCGGGAACGTGAGAGGCATTGAGGGGCGGGGAAGTAATTTGGGGATGATTCGAAAAGCAGTTAAGAAGGAAAATATCTCTTTTTTGGAATATTGTTGAAATAGAAGAAAGTAAGTACGGATACTTATCCGGCTGGGAAGTTATGGGTGAATAGTATTTTCAAATAGTATTGTGTTGATGTTGTAAATAGTGCAAGTGGTTTACTATGTTTTATGGGATGAAGAAGTGCTGGAACAGGAAGAGGAATATAGGAGTCAAAGGTGGATTTATATTAAAAGGGCGATTAAGGACAAATCCTATAAGTGTGCTATATGTATCGTGTATGGCCCTCATGTCAGAGATGAGAGGTTTCATTTGTGGAAGGGATTAAGTGAATTGAGAGAGAAGGGGATGCAAATTATAGGCACATTTTATGCAGGTATCTGAAGAAGTTTTTTGTTATGTGAAGATGCATGGTCATGGGGCTTTATTTTCCGAAGCCGCATGTTTTGTTGCTATTGGAAGGAGTATGTATCCGCAGATTCAGCACTACATTAGATGTGATGCTTTAGCTTTTCTGTAAATGGAGTAAAAGTGGTTACCTATTGTTGATTTGTTTTGTATGAATACTAGGGAAGGAATAGAGCTATTTTTGGATGGAAACTGTGGATTTGAATGAGGAATACAAATGAAAATTTTTGGATGAATAAATGGTCTAGTTTTGAGATGCAAAGAATCAGGCCAAATCAAGGAAATTAGTTAACAAATGGTGATTTTATTCAGTAAAGGAGTCAAACAGAATCAATAACAAATCGTGCAATCAACCAAGGAGAATAGATTTTCGCTCCTCATTGTATTTTTGACGAGTTGAGCAGTGAATGCAATTATCACCAAAAAAAAAAGAAAAAGAAAGGGGGGATTTGGGAAAATCGGTATATATATATATATATATACACACGCACTTTTAGATATTTATAAATATCAATTGTTTTATAATTATCAATTGACATCAATATATGTATAATATATACACTTTTAAAATCTAAATATATATATATATATATATATATCAATTAATATCAATATATATATAATAATATATATAATATATTATATATATATTGATAATTATAAAACAATTGATATATATCAATTGTTTTATAATTATCAATATATATATATATATATATATATATATATATATATATATACATACAGCAAGTTCCAGCATTGGTTCCAAGGCCACGTGATAACAAACATTGGATTCCATCTAGTTGTTTGAAAAATTATCGCCCATACTGTATTTCGAAAGAGAAATATTTGGGGCTCATTTATCATGAGATACTATATCAACTTATATCTTATTTATTATTAGATGAAGTATAAATTTTACTTGAATAAAATTTACACTCTATCTTATAATAAATAAGATATAAATCAATACATTAACTCACCAAAAATGAATCTTCCTATCTCTCTTCATTTCAAAATCAGCTATTCACACGAGGCAGAGCGTACTAGCGGAAGGACTTTGTCGTTCTCAGACATGTTAACGACCGATGTTACTTTCTGTAATTAAATAATGTAGATAATCAAAACTTTTATTGAAATTTATTTATTAAAATAATATGACATATATATTCATCTTTACATACGTAAGCAAAAGCAAGTTATATTATTTTATTTTATTTAATAATCACTCTTACTCTTAATTAAAAATTATGGGAATTTTTTTCAGCAGAGTAGCATTTCTCTTTTGTAATCTGCAAAATGAGGTACGATTTTAGGGTTTAGTCATAATCAAGGTTAAAAAAATTGAATTAGATATTAAATCGAACAAAACAGAGGTTCAAAAGTTCAAAAATCTAACTAATTCAACCAGTAGTTCGATCAAAATATAATAAAATATATATATTTAATTATTTATATATGTAAATATATAATTAATTAATTAAAATATAAAAAATTATAATATAATTAATACAAAATGTATATAATTTGTTTATTTATTATTTTAAAAAAAAGAGAAAAATAATATTTTTCAAAAAAAAAAATCAACAAAACCAATGCACCGTTGAAATCGATCAAATTCACACCGATTTTAGTGGTTTAATCTGATTCAATCTGATTTGCCATCAATTTTTGAAGTCATTTGTTTAAAGATAATGATTATACTAAATTAGTGACTGGTTCTCAGTCTGACCGACTGATCTTATCCAATTTTCTCTTCTATAGTCATAATAATCATTATATTGCCATCTAGAACCCCTTTTGCATCCACCTGTGTGTACTCGTAGCAGTCACTGGATGAATTATGAAAAATAACAGCCTGTCCTCTTTGCTGCTATTTTTCTTAAATTTGTCGGTGATGAAGATAAATTTTATATAAATAATCAGTATTTGAAAATTATTGAATACCAATTAATTCGATTTAAATTAAATTAATTATTATAAAAGATAAATCTTCTTTAATGTTAATTTTTTCATCACATGACTCAAATTTAAAATTTTATTTAAAATAAATAAATAACAAATCATTTGAATTAATTAAATATTTGGTGGATAGTGAAGAAAATATTCATAGCTCAAACATAGATAGTGTTGCTGAGTTGGTTCTCACGCAATAGCATTATATATTTGACTTCACATTGTTTCCGACTGATAGGCATGAGAGGTAATTAGCAAGATATCAATATTGTTTCATATACTTATACTCCTATTATTTTATATATTTATATATTTATTATTTTATTATATTCAACTTATTTTGTTATATATTTATATTCTAATTTTATTTTACAAATCAATGATATATATATATATATATATATATATATATATATATATATATATATATATAGCAGTATACGCACCAGCACGAGTATATATATTTAAAATTTTTCATACCACTTATTTTATAAATTTTGCACCTAACATCCGCCTATTTTATAGATTTCAGAAGAAGAATGGTATCCTTCTAATGAATGAAGAAGCGAAAAGAATATTGAACAAAGAAGTAAAAAGAATTTAAAAAAGTATTTAAATAGTATTGAATGAAGAAGTAAGAAAATAAAAATATTTCATATTTTAAAAACTTAAAAGGTATTTAGTATTTTTTAAGTAGTTAAAGAATCATTAGAGGTTTGTTAAGAGAATATAAAATTAATTATTTTGGAATCAAGTCACAGTGATAAAGGGTTTCTCGCATGATGGTGAGATGATTCTTTAAAAGGAATAAAGACTTGTGTGATATTCCCTTATGGTTATTTTATTTTATTTGGAGGATGCTTTTGCCAAATGAAAAAACTTAAACTCATGAAACATGCAGTTCAAAAATTATAAGATAAAAACAAAGAATGGACTAACTAGGTGTTAGTACGAGTGAAAGAAGATTAAAATTCTAAGGGAATATTTTAAAAAATCAAATTAACAAAAAAAAAAGAACAAAAAATGTAAAAGAGAAGTCAATAGAGTTAAATAAACTTTTAAAAGAAAAATATTTTATAAATATTAACTGCATAGAATACGATATTAGCAGTGTATTTGATTTTACTTTTATATAATTAATTTTATTAAAATTGATTTGATTAGAATTAATTTTAAAGTAAAATAATTTATATTTAATAATTTTTTTAAAAATAATTCTAATAAAAATTTTTTTTTATCTCTCTTAAAATTAATTCTAAAAAAAAAGGATAATCAAAGATCCTAAAAAAATCTCATAATCAATTCTAAATATCTAGAACCAATTCTAAAAAATTTATTTCACCAACCATTAAATAAGATGTAATGTGGCACGATATATTATATGTGATATACTTACCTAACTGCTTTTGAAAAGATTGAAAAACAAAAGAAAAAGAAGTTTGCAAATTGGAATATGCCTCCCTCCATTTCGAAAAGCAAAAGCTGAGTAAAGCACTTCCCGAAAACCAATTGAGAGGAAAGAATAAAGACAGAGCTAGCATAGTTACATAGGGAGAGGAAGCCCTATATATGTATGCTATGCCTGCCAAGAAAGACTAGCCACTTGACAAGATGGGCAGCTCCAGTTTCCACCTTCACCTTATTGTTTCATTATTTCTTATTTTCACTTTCTTGCCGGAAGCTGTCCATGGCATTGGCAGCAAAAAGGCAGGCTTATTTTGCTTGTTGCTTTGTTTATTTTGAAACTTCTACTTTGGAATTGTGATTACTGATTTGCTCGTTTTGCTGAACTTCTCATCATTGATTTGTCGTCACGGGTCGCATTATTTTACCAACTGTTCTCTCTCTCTCTCTCTGCTTACAGTGTTACATTGTATACTTGGGAGCACATTCTCATGGTCCAAGCCCTACGTCAGTTGACCTTGAAGCCGCCACATATTCTCATTATAACTTGCTAGGTTCAGTTTTGGGAAGGTAATAAAAGCATGGATTTAATTTATGTTAATTTTGATTATAAAATATTTATTTATCATTCAATCATATATTATTATTATCAAAATTTACTTATTTCAAAAACTAATTAAAAAATTTCTTTTAATTATGTACCATCACATCAATGGATGACAATTATAAAAAATTTAATACTGTTGGTGTACTAGATCAAACGTATAAGCCACTAAATTCTATTAAAAGCTCTAGCATGGAAAAAACCATAGGAGTAATTGTGTGTATAATCATTCACAGCCATGAGAAAGCGAAAGAAGCCATTATTTACTCATACAATAGGCACATCAATGGCTTTGCCGCGCTACTTGAAGAGGAAGAAGCAGCAGATATTGCAAGTGAGAATGCTTCCATTTTCATCAACATCTTCCAATCATAATGTTTTCAACTCATTTTTGGTTCCCATGCAATAATTACCTGGTCAATCTCAATTGTGTTTCAAATAAATTAGTTGACACAATACTTCGACTGGGCAGAAAACCCAAATGTGGTGTCTGTGTTCTTGAGCAAAGAGCACAAACTGCACACAACCCGGTCGTGGGAATTTCTTGGACTACACAGAAATGGCAAGAACTCAGCATGGCAAAAGGGAAGATTTGGTGAAAATACAATCATCGCTAATATTGACACAGGTAAGTAATTAAGCTTTTATAATTTACTGCACTGTATGCACGTTATAATCCAATCATTATAAATTATTTCTTAGTATCTTTTTAGAGAACAAAATTATGTACTAATGATAATTACCAATGAAAATTTTGCCAATAGCTGCAACCATGTGCCATGACATGTTTATTCAGGATTGAATTATTGAAAGGGGTTCGATGTCATAATGTACCAATTTTATTCTTGAATGAAAGATCAAAAAAGAAGTGAGAAACTTTTGATTCTATTATAAATTCAATATCATATCAATTTTGTTCTTAACCTCAGTAATAAACTGTCGGTTGAGCATGGCCATTTCTATTTCATTTTTTCATTACATTCGAATTTTTTAAAATTATTATTTCCTGTATCGAATATCACATTGAAATTTACAGTTTTTAGACTTCAAAGCATGCAATTAATTGCTAATCAGTATGATCATTTTAAAAATAAGTGAAAAATACAACAATGATTTTTCTAAAATAAAAAAGATTTTCTGTGCAGTAATACATTGTAACATATTGTGTGCAAAATATAAATCTCTTGTATAAGGTCTTTAGTCTAAAGTTTTAAAAAGATGGCAACGACTAAAATGAAGTATTTTTTAATCTAAAGTAACAAACATATCCAAATTCTTTAATTCTATCCTGATTTCGCATTGAATAGGTGTCTGGCCAGAATCGAAGAGTTTCAGTGACAACGGATATGGCCCCGTTCCATCAAAATGGCGCGGGGGTAACGTCTGTCAAATAAACGAACTCCGTGGTACCGGGAAAAATCCCTGCAACAGGTTATTTTCCCCTCCTAGTGCTTCTATTGAAGCTTGTCCAATATCTTATAAATAGTTTACTATTATGTTTCCGCTTATTGCAAATTAATTTATAGAGAATTGAAAACACATTTTTTTTTTCTGTTTTCCTGTTGCCTTTATGCTAGATAATTTATTATAAATTTGCAATATGCACCTTCTCGAGACTTGTTTGAGTAAATGGAAATCTTAAGTAAAACAATTTCATGTTCAACAAAAATAAATTAAATGTATCCATGATTAATTTGTTTATTTTTTTATGTTGTCACTAGTTTATCAATCATAAACGTATTAAAAATCAAGCAATAACAAAAAATCCTGAAAATAGTAAAATTTGAAATTGAGATGGATTCATAAAAAGAAGGAAGTAATAATGACAAAAGGATGGTGACCAAGTAAACCAGACAAGTGAAGACTAACTTTAAGGACCACTCACCTTCTAAAAGTTGAATCCAATCCCCGGAATAAGCTGTAGAGATGGTAATTAGGTTAATTGTCTTGCCTTATTATGGGTAAGCATAAAAATAAGATGGGATAGATTGATTTGTTTTTAAAAATAAGTTGAAGTTCTCAGTTCATTTTATTATACGGTGGGTTAACGAATTGGGTTATTAAAAGACCCAACAATAAAAAAAATGTAATATAAATAAATTTGAAGGTTGGAGGATCACTTACTTAGAAATAAAGAAATATGTTAAGTTAAACAAGTTAATATGTGAATTAATTCACTAACCAGTCTGATTTAACTTAAAAATAAATAAAAAAATATGGTCTATTTACTTGACCTATCAAAAAAATAAAAAAATAATAAAATAAATGTCCCCGCAAGCTAATCTATCTTGCCTGCAGTGATTAGCAAGTTTTGCAGGGTAGGTTAAAGTAACTAGCCAAAAAAATTAGGTTGCAAAGTACAATCAAACCCACTATTTTTAGTAGGATAAGTGAGTTGATCCATCAAGTTCAATCCGTTTTGCTATTTTTAATAAGTTACGAGTCTATATTTCATGGTGGTTATCAAAATTCTGATTCTAAAACCCAAAATAAGGTGCAATTTAATTAATAAGTAAACTCAACATTATAAAGATATAAAGCTTCCCTTAATGTAGATGTTAATGAGGAAAGGAATGGAAAAAATTAATTTATAACCCTTGTTTGGATGATTTGTAAAAAGTGATTATATATATATATATATATATATTATTCACTAACATGACAATATTATATTATGAAAGAAGAAGATACACTATTAAGATTAATAGATTAGTACCAATAGGAACAAGTCCAACCAAAGATGTTAGTTCCCACAATATGACGAGCTATGCTATCCAAATCTTAGTTAAAAGGTATGTCTATATTTGATACTCCACCGTATTTCAAATAGAATTGTCTTTAATAGAGATACTTACGAGAAATAAAAAACTTAATAGATCAATATAAATAATAATAAGTCTTATTATCTATTTAATAACGTAAAGAAATTTGTGTC
Organism: Pterocarpus macrocarpus; assembly: GCA_031439585.1. Lineage (NCBI taxonomy): Eukaryota > Viridiplantae > Streptophyta > Magnoliopsida > Fabales > Fabaceae > Pterocarpus > Pterocarpus macrocarpus. The sequence continues at coordinate 71,030,159 of CM062515.1, read as the reverse complement.
TATTTTACTCATAATGTATAATGAGAGAATACATGATCCTTTAAGACAAGATAGGTGGGACAAAAGTAGATTCTAATTAGTTCTATATGATTCATAACGCTTTATTAATTAAAATTGAGTTTGAATTTTGTGGATAAAAAATAAAAAAATTTAAATTAAGAGAATTTTAGGCTAATTCAATTTAAATTATATTGTTTATTGTTTTTGGGAGGAGAAGGAGAGAGGAAAAGAGAAAAAAAAAAAAAAAGAAAGAAAAAGGGGGGGGGGGGGGTGAGGCTCTAAATGATCCATCAATGTTCTTTTCTCTATCTATAAACAGAAAGCTAATTGGAGCAAGATTCTACAACAATGCTTTTGAGGCATATTATGGCAAGCTCGACCAAAAGCTACATACAGCACGTGACTATGTGGGCCATGGTACCCACACACTATCTACCGCTGGTGGTAATTTTGTGCCAGGTGCAAGAGTATTTGCTGTTGGCAATGGCACTGCAAAGGGTGGGTCCCCAAGGGCCAGAGTTGCAGCCTACAAGGTGTGCTGGTCTTTAACCGATCCAGCCAGTTGCTATGGCGCGGATGTGTTGGCTGCAATCGACCAAGCCATAAGTGATGGTGTTGATATCATCAACCTCTCTTGTGGTGGCCAATATTTAGTCCACCCCGAAGATATATTTTCGGATGAGGTCTCCATAGGGGCATTCCATGCACTTGCTAGAAACATATTGTTAGTTGCCTCAGCAGGGAATGATGGACCAACCCCTGGAAGTGTTGTGAATGTGGCTCCATGGGTATTCACAATTGCAGCTAGCACAATCGATAGGGAGTTCAGCAGCACCATAACTTTTGGTAACAATCAACAAGTCACGGTATCAGACTATTCCTTCTGCTCCTTGTCTTTTGCTAGGGTGATACGATATGTTCATTGACTCTTGAGTTAGTAAGTAAATCAAACTATTTCATTTTGTCCAATGACTAGTTTTGTTTCTATAAAAAACCTGACAAATTTCTTTTATTATGTAGCATTGCTTTTTATATAAAAATAATATATAGTTACATATCTTTATGTATTTAAAATATAAACATAAAATAATTTTTATATTTTGTTACTTAATAAAACTTGATCTAAAATTAATCATTAATTATTAAAAGATATCATATACTTTTATAAAAACTAAAAGTACCCAAAAAATATAAATGATATTAGATTAAAAATTTAATTTTGATATACTCTAAACTCATATTTTAATATTATTGTTTAATTTATATTGTTATATCATTAAATTATTTAATTTTTATATTAAAAATTATAAATATAATAAAATATTATAAATTAGTTAATTTTTTCTTTTATTTGTTTTTTTTTTTTTCAGGGAGCCAGCCTTTTCGTAACCTCACCTAACCAGGCCTTTCCTCTGATCGAAGCTACTGATGGTAAACTTGCCAATGCATCCATTCAAGATGCGTAAGTACAAACCGCACAAGGTTATTTTATTCCAAGATACCTAGTTTGTTTATTAAATGAATGCTGCTTCTTCTTCTTCTTCTTCTTCTTCTTCTTCTTCTTATTATTATTATTATTATTTTCGTGTGTATGTATGCTTTTTGCAGTCGACTTTGTAGGAAAGGAACACTTGACCCAGCAAAAGTAAGGGGCAAAATAGTGGTCTGCCTTAGAGAAGGAAAAATAAAATCAGTTTCTGAGGGTCAGGAAGCTAAATCCGCAGGTGCAAATGGAATGCTCTTAAGCAATCAACCGCATAATGGAAGAACAACCCTTGCTGAGCCTCATGTTCTGTCTACTGTGAACCAGCCACCAAAACATAAAATAGGAACTCCGCATTATGTCATAACTGCCACGTAAATTTTATATCCTTCTCCTACCTCGCCTTTTAAGATCGTTACATTTTTAAATCAAATCTGTTATTTCATTTGCACGATTATTTAAATGGAGAAAGATAATTCAGGTTTATACGCAGATAAAAAAAAAGGGGGTATATACATTAATTATAAAAAGTCATTGATTACAATAGGATCAGTTTAATAACCAGTTTATAGGAGTATATACAAACCAATATAATACACTTCATTAATGAATAACTAAGTCAGGGAGGCTGCTATCTAACATTTGATCTTACAAGCTATCAAGTTATATTGCCTAGAAATTTTTTGTTTTTTGAAAAAAAAAATTAACATTTAAAAATTAATACAAATATTTTTTAACATGAGTTCAAACTAATCAAAACGCTTGAACATTCTGTAATACAACCCTTGAAGTCATACTAATCAAAGTAAAATTGATATGAAAATTCCGTTTGTAAGTTTCTCAAATATATGTATAAAGGGTCACATATGCACGTATGCTAACAATATTTATATTGCAGGGATCCTCCAGCAAGCTCGCCTTCTACAGTAAGGTTCTCCCCAGCAAAAGAATTCCGTGGAAGAAAGCCGGCTCCAGTTATGGCTTCATTCTCCTCTAGAGGACCCAATACGATTCAGCCATCAATACTCAAGGTCTACACTTAATTTAATAATTCATTATCAACTATATAGTATAGTGCTTACACATATGCTGTCTTGATTCTTAGGTGACTGGTTTTGTTTTCGTTTTCAGCCTGATGTCGCTGCACCTGGAGTGAACATACTTGCTGCCTGGTCACTATTCGCAAGTGCATCTAACATCCTAACAGACACTCGTCGAAGGTTCCTATTTAATGTGCAACAAGGAACTTCTATGTCTTGCCCTCATGTCGCTGGCATTGCTGGACTTCTCAGAACTCTTCATCCTTCTTGGAGTCCTGCAGCTATTAAATCAGCAATCATGACCACTGGTAATATATGTATATAGTTATCATTGTACTTAATCTTTTAATTTCTTTTAGTATTACGCCTTACATGAACATAGTCATAGACACTCATGGAGGAAGAGCTTTTCTTCCTTCACAATGCATTCTTAACTTTGGACGATGATATAGGACCCACCCGTAAGTACCATAATTAGGGATTTGATGGTGAAAAATGTAGGTGGAGGAGAAAAATTCTTAGACCCGGAATAAGAAAGAATGACTCTGTTCATAACTACGGCTGCATAAGTCATGATGTCAAAATTATATATAATAAAGAGGTGTATCAAATGAGAGGAGTATTTTTATATAAGAGATGAGGGAGTCAAATTTTGACCACATAATTATATATAAATAGTAAAAATTATAAATTATTTTTAAGTTATATGATCATTTTAAAAAGTTACATAATTTTATATTTTTATATTAATCATTTTTGTATAAGATCTAATAGTCAAAAGAATTTTTTTTTATTTTTATAATTAATCACTCTTCTCACTTTATCTTTTCCTTTTAATAAAATTATGTACAATATAAAGTATTTTATACTTTTATATATTAGATTTTATTTTTATATCATCTTTGAAATAGTTACGATAAGAGTCAAATAATTCTAAAGACATGCCTATAAATCATAGGATAACTGTGCATGAAAAAAAATTTACATTAATACCATGCATGTCATATTTTCGTAAGATCTGTTTCTAACCCATTCAAGTATGTGTCCTTCCAGCATCCATACTGGACAACACAAATAGGCCGATACAGGATGCATTTGTTGTCGAAGGCAAAAAGGGTAAATTTAATGCGAAGCCAGCGGATCCTTTTGCTTATGGCTCAGGACATGTTCAGCCTGACCTTGCAGTAGATCCTGGACTTGTTTATGATCTAAGCCTTACCGATTACCTGAACTTCTTATGTGCCTCTGGATACAACCAGCAACTCATTTCGGCACTTAATTTCAACAGGACATTCACTTGTTCAGGAAATCACAGCGTAAATGACTTGAACTACCCTTCAATCACATTGCCAAATCTTGGGTTGAGTGCGGTAACGGTTACACGTAAAGTCACCAATGTAGGCCCTCCAGGCACATATGTTGTAGGTGCCAAATTGGATGGGTGCAAAATTACTGTTGTGCCCAAGTCCTTGACTTTCACCAAAATTGGTGAAACGAAGACATTCCAGGTTACTGTGCAGGCGTCAAGTGTGATTAAGCGATATAATTACCAATTTGGGGAATTGCTATGGACAGATGGAAAGCACAAAGTCAGAAGTCCTATTGCAGTCCAGCGCCGCAAGTGAAAAATCCTCTCTTGAAATGGCTGCGTTAGTATTACTTACTAACTAGCTAGTGTGGATGCGTAATGTATGTACGACTATCGGGGTTTCATATTACCATAGTATTGTGTGCTTTGGAATAATTTGATGCGTGGGAGCACAACATCTGTACCTCATGTCTTCTTTTTCTTCAATTGTGTGTGTAGTGAACATGCTTATACCATTATCAGTGTGTTTTTAATCTAAAAGCTTATGTCAATTTTCAAATCTCCAAATTGTTCTTTTAGAATTTTTTTTAAGGTGAAAAAGGTGTTGAGAATTGGACAATATTCTCATTCCAGAGAAGAAAGTCTCTTCCGATATGAATTGTCAAAAAAAAATGTCGGATTTATAATGACATGAAATGTATATGCCAAGATTTTGAGTTCATAATAGCAAGGTAAACAATTGAAAGTAGGGATATGCACAGATACCAGTCAACCTAACTACCCAACCCAACTCAATGTAAAATAATCGAGTTGGGATGGATCATAGGAGCAATTCAGGTTTAACCCAATTAACTTGATCTACAATTGGTTCGAGTAGCAAGTTTAGGAGTTATATAAGACTCGATATATATATATATACCCCTTTAGTCCTTCTAAACTATCCTAATCCATGGCTTATCGAATATAAAAAACATTTCATTTTCTCTCACGTCTCTGTCAAAGTTTCATCTCCTCAAATCCGTCTAGCCCTAACTGATGCTAAGCCACCACTACTTCCTTGTCCATCAGCTCGTTGCCACAGCTCTTTGGTTTGCTATACCCAAACAGCTTTCACCCACTGGTGGTGCATTTAAGAATGATAATGGGTACTTATGGGGTGGGAACATGTCCTTCGCCCCCATTTTCTATTCCCCATTGAAATTAAAATTTTCATGGATATCCGTAAATTTATGCAAAAAAGTTTTAACAATTCAAAAAAAGAAAAGAAAAATTGTATATAAAAAAATCTTAAATTTAAATAAAATATTTATAAATATTCATAATCCATTATAATATTAGTAACATAACACAATTCAAATTAAAAATAAAAACACATAATACAAATCTAAGTTATTGCAAATTTTATTTTAATCAAAGTTAATCAATTATTGCAAATTTGATTTTTTGTTAAAAGTTTAATCTATCGTATATTGATTATATTTAGAATCAACTTAATTTTATTGTATATTATTATCAAAATATATTTATAAATTAGTATATATATATATATATATATATATATATATATGATACATAAATGAAAACTTCCTCTCCTTCCCCTAGGGACCAAATCAATCCCTATCGCAAGTAATTTTCACAAATACCCACTTTAATGGGTTTTCTTGGCCATCCCTAGGTGCATCTTCATGGTTAGGGTGCATCTTCATCGTCCTGCTCTCATCATTGTCAGCTGCCATCACTTCGTCTGCCATTGATTGCTTGGTTTGTGTTTTGTTGTTGATTTTGCTATCATTTGGTCCTTAGTTTTTGTTGTGAAATTTATCCAATATTGTATAAAATAAGTATATATTTCATAGTTGTGTACATGTCATTGAGTGGCATGTTAATGGGGAGGTCATAAATGTTATTTTTAAAATAAATTGCTCACATAATTTTAGGTAAGGAATGATAGTTAAATAAAATCATCTCCAAACAGGCAATACAAGGACTTGATCTTCTAATGTCACATAGGTAAAATTTATTTGAGTTACGGTTCACTCCTGTTCTAATCAACTACTTTAAGATAAAGAAATCATATTAAATTGGTAATAATGTGGAGTGTAAATGATTATAGAAAGAGGAAAAATGCCAACAAACCTAAAGTGAAAGAGAATAAATTAACAAGAATATAATGGATACATGCAGGAAAGCTACATTTCTATAGTTTAATAGAAAAGTACACTGAAAAGATATGCAAATGACAGGAAAATTACAGGAGTGGAAACGTAAAGGCAGGAAACATATGTTAGAGAAAGCACAAAAGATTAGGAAGACAAACACAAAAAATGAGTCAACGAGGAATAATTGAAAGTCTGGTTTTAGAAAAATTAAACTATACCAATTATTCAACAAATGAAAAACATCTTTTTTCTCTCTCACTTGCGCGCGCGCGCGCTCTCGCTCTCTCTGTCTCTCTCTCTTTTTCTTATGTTTCCTTTTGTGAGTTCTATTGAGGAGTTGTCATCCTTCTTTTTTAGTGACGGTTCCATCTTTTTTTTTTCATTGCTTGGTATTCTTTTTTTTTTAATCAGAGGTTAAAATTTATAATCATATATAAATTATTTAAATTTTTTATCAGTAGCTCACTCTTAGTAACGTTATTCTTAATAACTTTATTGTTTAGTATTCTTTTATCTGATAAATAACTTAGATCTATTAGATTTTGAGCATAATTTTTTAGATTTGTAGCTTCTATGAATGTTAGATCTTATGCCTTTTGTTTTGTTTTTATTATTCCCTTTGTGATTGCTTTGGTTTTTCTTTATGGGTGTTTTTATCTTGATAATCTTAAAGGTGATTGAGATGTTCTGATCTATTTAAAAAAAAAAAAATATATATATATATATATATATATAGCTACATCATTTTTTGTATTAATCTTTTTGTATTAATCTTCAATGTGAAAAATGGCTAAATATCAATAAATCTTCGGGTAAATGTCATTAAACTTACTTTTGAATGAAATTTTATTTCTTCATCACAAAAAAGAAAAACATCCATTTTTGTCTGTTTGAAAATTCTATTTTTTTCAATAAAAAATGAAAATATAGAACAAGGCTCAACAAAACTCCCAAGAAATAGGAGAACCAAAGAAACATGTGTCCAGCCAAAAAAATAAAAAATAGAAAAATAGAAAAGCAAAATATGGGAATAGATCCTCTCATATTAATTTTCATATGACCTTAATATATGTGATTTTCACCATTAATTCTTTTGTATCATACTAGTATAGTGGCCAGTGCATTACACGGTTTATTATCATAATATAAAATTATAAGTTAATTTATATTATAAGCTAACAACCCAAAGTAAAATTCTTACCTTTCTTCTTATATCTGGTGCAATTTAGTTTAGTTATATTGTATGAAAAGAATGCCATAGAATGTGATATAAATAAATTCAAACTTTATGAAACAAAACAAATATCTTTATAGAAATAATTATGTAAAAAATGTTTAAAATAATAATTTAATTATGTAATAATAATTATGTAGAGATGAATATTTTTCCTGTAAATTTTCTAACTTATACAAAATATTCAATTACAAAATATTAATTTTCATATTATCATATCATCAAGAATTAATTAGTTGATATATTATTTTTTTAAATCACTAACCCTAATTTACATGAATGCCTATTATAAAATATCTTCTTTTAAAATTAAAAATTAAAAAATTATCTTCATCAACATAATCATAAGTAAATATATTAATAGATATATAAATGTATTGTTAAACAATATATCAGTATGAATAAAATGAATATTTAAAAGGTATGCTAGATACAAATTATATTTCATATAAATAAAATTAATTTTAATATCTATTTTGATAGAATTCATCATGTATATGTAAAATAGTGAATTCAATCAAACTACTATGATTTGCATTATAGTCTAGAGCATGCTTGACTCTATATCAAGAATAAAGGAAGTAATTTTTTTATTTTTGTTATTTATTTTAAAAATAAAATTCATCGTAAATTAAAATATGTTATAGGTATCATATGATAAGAACTAAACTAATATAAAAAAAAAAAACATGACATTACAATAAAGCATATAATATAAAAGAAAAAATGACATAACAAGGCGAAAAGCCGAACACACGACAAAACTAAGATATCAAATAAAAAATATATATAGAAAGATAACTACATCAAAATTATTCTCTTAATAAATGAAATCAAATTAAAGAAATAATTAAAGGACAACTCAAGTAAAAATGAAAAAAAAAAAGAGAATTTATTAAGCTATGGTAGCAATAATAGTAACGAAAAATTAAAGGATTATCTTCAATAATTATTTTTAATAATGCATAACAATCTTGAAATTATTAATTAGGCAATGAAAAGAGAAATTAGATTCAAATACAAAAAAAAAGAACTAAAAAGTATATAGTTAAAAAGTTAAAAAATTTTGCATATTAATTTTTTGTTTGATAAATTTTAAGTTGTTAGAATTTAAATTACATAAGTGATATTTAGTAAAAGATTATTAAAAAATGAATTCGATTAAGTAGCTTTAATGAAATATTGGTATATACAATAATCGCCATTTATTTTTTTGAACATATAGATATTTAATTTTAAAAGTAAAATATGTAAGACCCACTTCAAATATTACAAATATCAAAACATTTTGTCAAATGGCAAAGTCAAATGCACGTGATAAAGTCAACTCAACATTCTACTTTTATATATAATAATGGATATTAGATTAGTTTTTTAAACAGAGTATTGTGAAATAAATAACATTTTAATTTAAATACACATCAATCATGTACAATTTTGAAAATTTATCAAAAAAAGAAATTAATGAGACGAAGAAATATATTTAATATAAATTATATTATCACATTACAGTTTTTAAGATGTGTATGGTTGGGTTTATCTAGAATCATAAGCAATTCTTATTTGATTGGCTTCATGTGTGCTTTTTTGAGAAAAAAAAAAGAATATAAATTAAAAGTAATACAAAATATATTACTGCAAGTTAAATGAAATAAAAAATACACCTTTTTTGGTACTATATAAAAAAATGCACCTAATCTATACAAAAAAGAATTTTAGAGTTAGTATTAATTAATTTTTTGAAATATCTATCTCTATAAAAATTCATTTGTAAAATGTTCAAAGATAATAATAATAGAATAATCTATATATATATATATAAAGTGAAGAAAATATACACGAATTGACTTGTTACAAAAAAGTTATCGACACTAATTAAAAAAACTGTGATATAAAAATTGATCAAATATAATAAGGACTAATATATTAAATATTGTGAAATAAATAATATTTTGATTTAAATATACACATCTAAATAGGAAGAGAGAAATGAATAATTATTTTTTCATAAAATAAAAAGACAACTCATTTACAATTTTAAGAAGTTATTAAAAAAATTAATGAGATGCAAAAATATTTAATATATATTTTATTATACATACTGTAATCTATTAATGATAATTAGCTTGTATGGTTGAATTTTTCTTGTAGAGACTTCTCATGTTATTGGTGCCACATGAACGGTTATTATTGGTACCAAATGGTAAATTCATTTTCAAACGACAAAACCAAAGCTCAAATAGGAGGATTGAGCCAAGGTCTTCCTTCCTTTTATAGACTATATTAAATGTCTTATCTAGATCTCATCTTGTAAATCTATAGTAAAAATTCACATATAACAAGGTCATACCAAAATCAAGCATAAGCGGATCCATTCCCTCAAAACATACAAATAAACAATAGCAGCAAAAAAAAAAAAAAAACTAATTAATTATCAGCAAACTCCCTTCTTCAAGTTTGTGTGCTCAAGATTCTAACTAATATTTTAAAAATGGAATCAAATTAATTGTCTGTCAAACTAATTGGATTGCATAGCAGTGTTTTTTTAATTTAATTTTTTTTTGTTTTATTACGATTTAGGTATGATTCAACCATAAATTTGATCGTTTGAATCAATTTAGTCATAGATAAAAATCTTATTAATTTAATCTCTAATTTAATTTTTTTTCTGAAAAAAACACTTTATCCTTTGAATTGTGTCACATGCATTTTATCCCATCATTTTGAAAATATATAAATCGATGTTGAAACTTTTTTGAATGTACACTTTAATCTTTTTGTTAAGTTTATGTCCACTGATAGTAAAAAATAAGTGCACTATATCTCCTAAATTTTTTGTCATGATATTATGTGTACTTTTGTTCCTAAACCAAAAATCAACATATAATTTGATACCTTAAATTTTATTAAACATGCACTATTTTCATTAATAATAGATGAAAAATTAACAAAAGAGTTTATTTATATATTTAAAAAGTTCAAAAGTTAATTTATACATTTTCAAAGCATATGAGTAAATGCTTTTTCTCCCTTTTTAAAACATTGATTTCAATACTTGTCTTAATGCTAGATGAACATAAATTTTATTCCACTATATTTCTTATAGCAAAATCTGCTACCTCTAATTTGTGTTAGTTCATCCGACACTCTTTACATATTTAGGGTGTTTTTGTTTGTGATTTTTTAATAAAAAATTACTTTTTTTGTTAAAAAATTAATTTTCATATATTTGAATAATTTTTAAAAAATAATCATAGTTTTAAAAAAACTTATTTTTAATTTTTTTATAGAAGTTGAAAACAGTAATTTTAAAAAAAAATTAATTTTTAATTTTTTTAATTATATATAAAATTTAAATTTCATAATTACTTTTTTTTTAAGTTAAAACAAATACACCGTTATTGTCCAATATATAGCTATCATGTCGCCTTTGTAGTAAAAGAAGAATTTTTATAAGTAAACAAGTGTATCATAAAAGGCGGAGCTAGAACCCTCTTTTTTGAAGAGAAATCAATACATAATAATTAATTTTATACAAAAAATAATATATATATATATATATATATATATATATATATATATATTTATTTATTTATTTATTTAAAAATTTAAATAAAAGTGATAATATATAAAATACAATAAATGTTTTGCAATTAAAATTAAAGAGAGACACATATATGCATAATACATTATTTACTAGCTTTTAATCCTATAGATTACACGAATTGTATAAGTTAACTATTAATTATTATAGTTTTTATTAAATAAATAAATGCTTATATATTTTATTTTTAATTTTTAAAAAATATTAGCAAAATATTTAAATAAAAATATTTAGTTAAAATTTTTATTTAAAATAAAGTGAACTAAAATAAATATTATCATAATATTTTAAAGAAAAAAGGCATATATCTAAAATTTAATAATTATTTGTCTAAATTTTTATGGTTTATTTTGAATAATATTTATATTATTTTTTAACTTTACATAAATGAATCAAATAAAAAATTATTATATTTATTTTAACAATTTAAGTGATTTTTTTATGATGTGAAAATTTTGTAAAATTGTTATTTTTTATATTTTAATTTCGTAAAGCTTGATCTTAATTCTATTTTGGTAACATTTTTTTTTTAAACACAGCTAAATAGAATTCTAGTTTATTATATTACCTTACATATATTTACAATAAAATTTTATACATTTTTTCCTAAATTGTTATAGAAGATAAAAAAATATTATGAAAGAGTTTTTGAGGGACATGAAAAATTAAAATAAATATAATTCATAGTAATTAAAATAAATTTAATTAGATAGATGTCACATAATCATTGCAATAGAGAAACATTAGTAAAATAAATGAAAATTTAAAGAATAATTAAAATTTTAAGATTTAAAAAATTTAAAATTAATAATGGAAGAACTAAAACATGACATTGATCGTGGAAGAACTTTTATATTAAATTATAGATAAATAGATTGATTGTAAACTTCTCTTTCTTCATTTGAGTTCATGTAGAGCCCTATTTTAGTTAAAAAAATTATTAAACAAAATAAATTAATATAAATATTATTATAATATTTCAAACTATAATAAAAGATTTATATATAAAATTGATTTTTTTAAAAGATATTAGCTACTAAGTAAATTGTCAGTTTATTATTTTATCTTGTATATATTTAAAAAGTTTTATACATTTTATAATAAATGATTATAGAAATCAAAGAGTTAAGAAAAATTTATTAAAAGAAATGAAAAATTAAAATAAATAGATATCATTAATAGTAATTAAAATAAGTTTCAGAACTATCACATGACAATTGTAATAGAAAAATAACAATGAAAGAAATGAGAAATTAAAGAGAATTACAATTTCAAGAAATTTAAAAATCCAAAATTAAGAAAAAATGCTATGTTCATTGATAGTGGAAAAACTTTAATATTATATTATAGATTATGATATTTAAACAACTAAATAAGTAAAGGATTTATAAAAATTTAACCAAGTAAAAAAATTTTAAAGGCAGCCAAATAAAAAAATAATTTACAAAAAGTTTAAAAAAAAATTGGGGCCCGCCCCCGTAAAGTCATGAAGCTGGGCCCATGGGATTAGTCTCACTTTATGGTGTCGGTGAGTTCTATCTTGAGTGAGTGTGCCCAGTAAATTTGTGCTTTAAAAAATTATAACTGATGGAATACTGGTCACCGCATTTGCAGCCACGTTGTCATCCATTTGGAATCTCTATCTAGAAGGAGGCACCTTTTCTCCACACAAAATGATATGATATTACTATTACCAACCATTCCATTGTCATTATTACGATAAGGTGAGCAATTATATTCCTCATGTTTGAAAGTAGCCCTCTTTAGTCATCTCATTTGGATTATGAAACAATGAACATTAGTAGTGGGTCCTCTGCCGGCACCACCCTTTGTTCAGTGGTGAAGATCATGTTTATGGCTTGCATGTGTAAATAGAGTGTTGCCAAGTTGCTTTTAATTATTTATTCAATAATGTGAGTTGATTTCGCTTCTAGCGTACTAGCTTACAAACTTTCTTTCTGTGCAGAATGACAGGACACCTCCATGCCTCCAATATCGTCGACATACAGAAGGAAAAAATTTATTATATGGCGTTATTTCTTCCGACACATACTGTTTAAAGTCCTTTCTTTAGTTGTACCAACCATCCACCAATTATTCATGTACATTTTACTTTCATAACAAAAGACTTCCTACTCCGTGGTTGAATGATTCTTTTTAGGAGGGAATGAAATTCCCAAACCTTGAGGTTTTCTTTTTCGATAGGGAAGTTGCTTTCCGGGGAAAAAAAAGCAATTACATACAAGGAACCTGCCTTTTAAAATACTTTTTTAAAAAAATAACAAATAAAGAGCACTAGAAGAAAAGTCAATAGAGCTAGAAAATGAAAAGTCTTAAGAAGAATAAAAAAAAGAAAAGACAAAGTATGACTCGTTACATTTTACAAAGCGAAAGCTAAGATGGAGAATAAAAATAACGAGAGAACAGAGAAGATAAAAAGTATACACCTTTTCTGGTTTCCAAATCTCCGCATGCCTATTATGCCTATATATAGGTATAAAGATAATGTTTGATCTAACAGATTTTTCAGGTGAAAAATGAAAAATGAATAGTTAAAAGCTTTGTGTAATAATTGTAAAGTAATGAGTGGTTTTTCTTTCATCGTATATTTTGGCAGTTGTGTAAAATTTTTGTTTATTTAATCATTGATCTAGGCTTTTCATCCTCAGCAGTAGGCTTGGAGCATTTAATATTTAATATTCATTAATATTTACAAAGTCTTTTTGGTTGACTAGAAAATCATGAAAGCGAGTTGGGGAACTTTTTATTTAAGAGTGTGGAATAAAAATCTGTCTCACTTCACTTTTTTATTTGTGCGTCATCACAGAATTAGATGTTTAAATATTATTTTTAAGAGATTTTAGTATATTAATTGAGAATGTAAAATTTTCTTTTTCTTCAAAATTTTCTCTCTTTTTAAGTTAAAGAGAGATAATTTTTTCACTCCCAACTTTTGAATTAAAATCCACAGAAAATAACACCAAATTCCTAATCAAATGATAGAACAAAAATAAAAGGTAGAGAGAGACATTTGTTTTACTCCCCACTCTCAAATTGAAATCCCTCCAAATTCTCTTATGGTTTTCTAGTTAACCACAAAATTTTTTTTTAAAAAATTACACATGTTAATGAATATTCTTAAAATTAAGTGGTTGTAATTCAATCCTAAAATGGTATCAGAATCTATTTTATGTTTGATATTGGGCCATTTATAGATATTCAATTTACAAACTTCGTACTCCAAATATGCAGTTTTAACCATGAGAGGAGTGTGTTAAAATCCCATATTGTTTAGGGATAAAATCATGATAATCTTTATAATAACATGGGCAGCTCTCCCTACGTGAATTAGCTTTTGATTTTGATTTAAGTCTACCCTATTTTATCAAATATTGAATACTCCAAACCTATTGGTGAGAACCGAGGATGATAGCCTCCTCCATATGTATGAAGCATCATTCCTCTAAGGCATATAAGGTAAGACACCTTCACTAATACCTCTTAGGAGAAGGATTCTATCCTCACAAACAAGTTTTGGAGTATTATACTCACAAAATTTATTTGTTTTTGTAAGTACTATAATGTCGGGGATCAATGTTCAATTTTTAGAGGATTTTAGTCATTATAATTAGAATTTGAAAAGTATTCTCCCTTCAACTTTTGTATTCCATACATTATTTTATTAGGAAACTATATGTAAAATTCCGAATTTTAGTGTATAGCTGTAGATGTAAAATTTTCTCTTTTCAACTTGAAGAGAGAGAAAATTTTACATTCTGTATTAATGCATTAAAATTATAAGAATCTTACATATAATTTTTCAATAAAACAATTATACAAATATAGAAGTTAGGAAAAGAGTGAGTTTCAAACCAGTGCATAACCCAGCATCCCCGCATTTTTGCGCTAACATTCTCACTAACTTATACTGTCACCAATTTTATTTTATTTTTTCAAATTTTGCGAATATTTAATACTCCTTGTACCTGTTGCAGATATAGACGACAATCCCTACCTCCTATTATGCGAATGAGTTTTATACAAGACTCATGAATGTTTTATAATCATATTGTGGAGCATATCTATACAAGACAGACTTCTGTTTAGGACCTCAGGGTATAACAGACTCAATCTACCCATTGATCGCATTGTTTGGACAAATGGAAATATGACTACCTATGGGGATTTCAGGGTATCAAGTGTTTGCCCTTTTTTGAGATAGTAAGAATGTGTGTTTTCGTACTCTTGAAATGTACGTGGTGCGTAGGAACATGCATGTAGATTAATAAACTGTGTTTTTAACCTACCCTTCATTAATTTCCTAATCTCCAAATTACCCTTTGACAATTACTTTCTTCTGTATCCATTTTCATCTATCACTAGATATGACTTTTGTTATGTAGACAATGTATCAATATAAAAAGAAAAAAATCCATTACCCAAAATAAAAAATAGCATGTTGTCGGCTTGTGCCGACACTATGTGTACGACAATGCAATGGAAATGATGAAATAAACAAATAATTAGCAATTGAATAATTGAACCAAAAATTTGGAAGTAAAATATAAAATAAAAATAAAAAGAATTAACTTATTTACAATTCAAGAAAAAAAAATTAAATTCTAAATCATAAAATTTAAAATTTGAACAAAATAAGCATTTTTGACTTTTTTTATCTCTAAGTCCAAATTACTCTCTGGCAATTAGTTTCTTCTGTATCCATTTTCATCTATCACTAGATATGACTCTTGTCAAATCCTGTAGACAATGTATCAAAATAAAAAGAAAAGAATCTATTACCCAAAATGAAAAATAGCATGCTGTCGACTTGTGCCGACACTATATGGATACGAGAATGCAACGGCAATGATGAAATAAACAAATAACTGGCAATTAAATAATTGAACCAAAAATTTGGAAGTAAAATATAAAATAAAAATAAAAAAGAATTAACTTATTTACAATTCAAGAAAAAAGTTAAATTCTAAATCATAAAATTTTCAACTTGAACAAAATATGCATTTTAGACTTCTGTATCTCTGAGTTCGATGAAGAACCCAAAACCACACACTTCTTTATAAAATAATTATTGGTCTATTAGATTTAATTAATTAAAATAGAATTACAATGTTCAAGAAAAAAATCTTTAATAATGAGTTTATGAAAACAACAGTAAACTTTAGTCAAATCAACTAACAAATTCATTTTTGTCTCTTTCTGGAAATTTTTACTTGTCATTTCTTTGGTAGTTTTGGTTCGCTACCTAATCTTGTTTAGATATTATCATTTTTCTTATTTTTATGTGACAACATTGTTACTGGTCCACCAATGTTCTAGATATTATTGAGACACCTGAGGAATTACATGTTAGCAATTAAAGATTTCAATTGTATTACTGATAAATTTGCTTGAAAAAAAATAAAAAATCCTATGTTAATAACTAGATATTTCAATTGCTTTAATTTATTAGTGAATCACGTGAAAGAATCTCATATCCACATTTGTCATACACATAACTATAATATCTAATTATTTATACATTAATGCCCAAATGTCTAAAATAGTATCTAAAATATGAATTCAAACAACATTTTTCTTTACCTTATTACATTTTTCTGCATTTCAAAAGAAAAATGACCTACAAAAGAAATAATTGCTTAACTAAGTTCGGCCCATTATGGAAAATACATGCTAGTCCATTAACAAAGTAAAACATAGCCCACTAAAAAGAAAAGAATTTAATTTAAATGCACTGATTACACTGTCAGCCAATAAAAATAGTAGAAAGTGTTAACTCATACAAATAATCACCCATTATAATGAGGGGTCCACCATGATTTCTCACTTTCTAATATTTTTATTGGTTAACAGTGTAAAACTATTTTACACTATTGTTATATAATTTTATACTATTAGTTCATACTAATCAAATTAAAAAAAAAAAGCACTCAATAATCAAAATTATGGGCTTGGATCCAACTTAAAAAAAAAAATAGCCCCAAAAAATCAATGACTCTGTTGTGGGCCTGCTGCTAACTGCCGAGGCAGAGAGAAGTGACTCGTCATTAATTGTGGTGCAAATGTGCAATTATTCTTTTACCGAGAAATACTAAATCCTTCTAGCCAATGTGCTTAAGAGTTATCCTAATTTAAAATTTTATTTATATGTATTAAATAGTTCTTAAATATTTTATAAAGTTGATTGTTTGGAGAATATATGGATGCATTTGGTTCAACTTTTTTAAAAAATAATTATAAAACTTAAATTTTATATCAACACTTTTCGTTTGAATCAATTTAGATTATATTGGCTTAGGCCAGTGGCGAATGTCATAGGCCACATTAAGAATATGGGACAAGTTTTCTCTTCTTGCCAGTTTCTTTGGACAAGAAGGGAATTAACCAGGGCAGCTCACGTGGTTGCTTCTCTAACATTTTCTGGAAATCTTAGATTACGTAGATTTAGAATTTGGATAAATGCTCTTTTTGGGGATGCTCGGCCTTGCTTGCTTGGCTTTCTTGTTGGTTCCAACTTTGGGTCTGGGTCTGTGCTATTTTGTCCATCTTTTGTGTCCCTTGTAAGTTGGATTAGGCCTGTCGTTGTTGCTCTTTTCATCAAGGACCCAAAGAAACGAAAATTAAAAAGATAGTTTATTACTTTTGATTTTATTCTCTTTTTCATTTTTTTAAATTTTTATTTGGCATTTGATTTATTTTTTTTTTTTGGCACAGGTATCTTCCACTTGATGCAGCTTTGTTCCAGGCCTACTTGGACATTGAATATAGGCACCTCTTTTAGTTAGGATTCCAAGTGTAATCTGTTACATTATGAGAACTAGCCGATTCTACTAGATCCCAACTCTTTTTACTATTTGCTTTGTTTTCTTTTTTACCTCGTTGACATGAATAAAGTAGGATTTCCATACTATACATGACAAGTACAATGATAAAACCAAACAACCTTACAATATGCAAGAGAAAGAGGGATGTATGGGATACACACTAGACTAAAGAAGAAACAATTAGGTTCTTTTTTATTTTTGTCGGAAAACATACTAGTTCCATGGTTCAGCCAAGTTGTCCAAGTCTAATCATGGGGAATTGATCCCTGAAGGTGAACTTCCTATCACAAGGGCCTTGGATATTTGATCCAGTGCGAGAACGTGGGCTTGTTCTCAAGCAAGACAATGCCAACCTTGCAATTAAGATCACTTGTCAAGAATTGGATTACTAGGTTGAGGAGGTTGATGGTCTAAGACATCAATCAATAGCAAATTATTAGCCAGTGGTACTGTAGATGGTGACATAAATGATGAAATAAGATCTCCAGGATGCTTTGACCAAAAAAATGAAAGATTTCCAGGATGCTTCTTCCCCACAATGATTTCCAAAGCAAGTACTCCAAAACTATAAACATCATATTTCTCATTCACTTCCAAAGTTTGGGCAAGATCTGCACCAAAAAAAAAAGGTTTAAAATACACAATATCATTACTCATTTAATACTTTTTTAGTAAAATTGTAAAAAGCGAATAGTGTCGTAATAGTTTATAAAATAAAATACAATTCATTCTTTAAAATGATGTATATTTCTTGCATCAAAAAAATAGAAATACAGAACATATACCAAAAAATATTATATCTTTTGAAACAAAATATTGAAATGTGGCGCCATTCCTGAGGCTAAATTTGGTGCATCATACACCTTGTGATCAAATGGTGTCGATTTGATAGAATATTGTACATCTACTAACTTGTGGTACACGCTAATACCTTCCCCAAACTCCTGTGCCCTTCCCCTCCTCCCTCCCTCTACTGTCTCTCCGTTGTTTCTGACCTTCTCATCACCACCACCACCATCCAAATGGGGCTCCGATTTCAACTGGGCAGGCCAAAATCCCCAATTTTTGCATTGAAAACACCATTAGGGAGAATGTTACTGGGCATGATGTCACCATAAAGCACAGGGGGTCACAACCGTGCAAATAAAGAACACCTTTTACTATCTCCAATGCAATAGATAAGCGATTGTTCCAATGCCCGAGTTCATGGCACTTGGGACGCAAGAGCATGTCTTGGAGGTTGCCATTGACCATGAGGTCGTACTAAGGAGGAAACATCATCATTTGGGGTCAAAGGGAACAGCGAAGCATAGAAGCGAAGAAGAGCTCATCGTGAAACTCACGCTCAACTAGTTGGTGAAAGGTGGAGGTAGGGTCCATGAGCTTGATGACGACGGGAGGGTGCTGAAATTGATGGTGGATTTTCAAAGGGGTGGTTCCACCTAGACGCCACCGCGAAGTGGCTGGTCATCAGAAACTACTGTTGGTGGCGGTGCACAAGAACGAGAACAGGGAAGAATCATGCGATGGTGGAGATGGAGCACAAAGTTAGCGAAGGGACTCGAGAAGGAAAGGGAAAAAAATATAGTGTATCATATGGAATTGGTTGTATCGATATGCATTCTCATCTAATTGTCATATCACACAGTGCATCAAGCACCATTTATAGTGCAGTGCATGAGAGCCTCTGCCTTGAAATATGGTGTGATATATGGTTAATTCTGTGGTGCACCATTTAAAAACTAAGAGTGTACGATGGATAATCACCTTAAATTAGAAGTGAAAATAAGTATACCCTGTATTTTGTTTTATTTTTTGTTCCTCTACAAACAACGCTCATATTAGCTAGCTCTTTTACATATCTCGCCTTCCAATAACTCTGGTCATAAGATGTGGACTGATGATATATCTCCAAAAGCCCCCTTGAAATCATTTTTTTTATCCCATGATCGGTTGTTCCTTTTTTGTAGTATATGTCCCTCCTTGTGTTTCTCCTATTGCAACCTCCCAAAGGTATCGATCTCAAACACACACAGTCACCGAACCTCCAAAATCGCACTCACCTTCCTCCGTATCCACCACCACAATGGTTCACTTTGTGTTTTTGCATTTTTCACCAACCATTCCCTTGTTTCCTCACACACCTTCCTCTTTACTTTTTTAAGGCAAATCTTAGGTCCTCTCAATAGGCAACACCATTCCTTCTTTACTTTTTCAAGGTTTGCTTAAATTTTAGATCCTCCCAACACCATTCCCTCTTTACTTCTTCGGCATATATTGGTGTAGATTAAGAAACTAGAAAAGTTGCAAACTAAAAAAAAGCAAGTATACCCAAAAAATAATGGAAAATTAATTATAAAATAGGACCTTCAAGAATCAACTCTTTGCTTCAGACCAAAATTATAGAAAAAAACATATTAAAAAAAATCAAGAATTAACTCTAACACAAAAAGAGCGGCAATCATTGAAAAATTCATACATTCAAATCACAGTAGTAGTATTAGGTCCTTGGAAGAGAAAGACGGGTAGAGTTAGGGTGGGGGGAGGGAGAAAAAGAGATAAACGTTTGCCAATTTCACTGGTGACCAATTTTCAATCTCCACTGTGAAATAATAAGGAGGTCTAATAAATGGTCTATATGCATTTTAGGTCCATGGCACACCCGTAGATTTTAAATAGTGCACCACACACCATATTTAACCTAGTGTATCACAGCACTGAGCATGATGTATACAAAAAAATGATGTGATTAATTTCATTTCAAAGTAAAAGGGGAATGGTCTAATCTGGAGTAGCATAACCAAAGGTGCCTGCAAATGGAGTCCAACTATGTGAACTAGACTTGATAAACATGGCTGTGCCAAAGTCAGACACATAAGCTTCATGTTCACATCCAATAGAACATTCTTGCCTGAAATATCACGATGAACTATAGGAGGTGAGCAATCATGATGCATATAGGACAAGGCATTGGCCACACCTTTAATAACATTCACCTTCTTCTCCCAGTCAAATGCAGCTGCTTGTGTGTCATTGCTTAGTATTTGGTCCAAGCCAAGCTGCCTCCTTCCAAGAACTCATAAATAAGAAATGAGAATTGTGAATGTGAACAAAATCCATATAGCTTTATGATGTTCTTATGCTTGATTTGTGTCAATGTTTGAACCGCACTAGTAAAAGCTCTTAAGCTTGACATTTCCTCATCGGATACCATATGCATTTTCTTCATAGCAACAACTAGGCCTACAAGCAACTCAGCCATGTAGACATATCCTTGACTTCCCACTCCAATGAGATAATAGTCATCAAAATTCTCTGTAGCTTCATTAATTTTTTCAAACATGATTTTCCCATCATAACTCCATATGGCAAAGAGTGATTCACTTCGTCCGTCTTTAGCTTGGCATCGGCTTCCTTCCTTTCTTTGTCTTCAACAGAGTATATACAATGAAATTCCCACCCCACAAAGCACTAGTGTTCGCGTTCCCAAAGTGACCAATACTAATAGGATAACTTTGTTGCTTTTTTTACTGTGGTTGTTTCGGCATGGAACCAAGCCTATTACATTGCCACACAAGCCTTTGTTATTTTTAAATGCTTCTACTGGAGCCTCAAGAAAAGTTGGATTGTTTGGAGGCGGCTCTTTTAGCTGGTTATTTGATATGTTCACAAAGTCCAATGTCTTACTAAAAGTGGATGGAACTGTGCCAAAAAGGCTATTATGTGACAGATTCAACACTTCCAAGTGTTGTAATCTTCCAAGGTTTGTTGCTATTATTCCATCCAATGAATTTCCACTAAGATCAAGAGATACCAGAGACTAGCCAAACTTATAGGGAATGCTTCCAACAAGTTTATTTTTGCTAAAATTCAATTGCCTTAACATAGGTAACTCAACAACTTCTTTTGGTATAGTACAACTCAAGTCATTTCCTCCAAGATCCAATATTATAAGATTCTTCAGCAATCCAATTTCTGTGGAAATGTTTCTTGAAAGATGATTGTTTCCACTCTCGATTTCAACTAATTCTTTCAAATTCCCCAATTCCTTTGGTACCTTTCTAGTCAAGTGATCAGATGAAAGGTCAAGCCTGTGTAGGTTGGTTGCCTCAACAAGTTCTAGTCGTATGCCACTAGAAATATTATTGCTTCCTCCTATGAGCCTAATAAGTTTAGGGCATTTCCTCCAATTTGGAGACATGTGACCATAAAATTTATTGCCACTAAGATTAATGTACTCCAAATTTGGATAGACACCAAAATCTTCTGTTAAATTTCCTTCAATTTGGTTTCCATTACACCTTATTGTATAATAGTAGAGCAGCTCTTCAAGCTGTCAGGAATTAGGCCAGAAAAATTGTTGTTATTTGCACCTAAGGCTTCTAAGGATCCACCTAAGCAGATTTGTGATGGCTAATGGGCAACAAAATTATCCTAGATAATTGCACATTTTTCAAGATGACCAGTTTTCCTATAGTGGCAGGCATCAATCCAAAGAATTTATTTGTGAACAAGAACGTTGCGGTGAGCTTTGTCAAGTTTCCAATAGCGGGAGGAATTGGTCCAAAAGTTCATTTTCAACTAGTACAAGGAGATTTACATTAACCAAGTTTCCAATAGAGGATGGGATTGATCTCGAAAGTTTATTGAAACTAAGCTCAAGCTCACACAAATTAGTCAAGTTACATATGGAGGGTGGGATTGACCCAAAGAGGGTGTTAGTATAAAGGGAAAGAACAACTAAATTGCTCATGGTTCCTATGCTTGAAGGAATAGGCCCAGAGAGATTGTTAATTCCTAGGCCAAGGGTATTCAAATTGACCAGGTTTCGTATAGTGACACGAATTGGTCTAGTGAATTTATTTGAGAACAAGTATAATGATGAGAGCTTTGTCAAGTTTCCAATAGTAGGAGGAATTGGCCCAAAGAGTTGATTATCAGTAAGTGCAAGTAAATTCAAATTAACCAAGTTTCCTATCGAGGATGGGATTGCTGTAGAAAGTTCCATATGGAGTGGGGGATTGAGCCAATGAGGTTGTTTTCAAAAAGGTGAAGATAGTTTAAATTGCGAAGTTTCCAATCTCAAGAAGGATAGTTCCAAAGAGAGAGTTCTCTGACAAATCAAGAAACCGAAGTTTCATCAACATTCCAATTTCTTTGGGAATGATAGAACCTGAAAGATGATTATTTGCAATGCCTAGATACTCTAGGTTGCTCAACTTGCCAATTTCTAGAGGAATGTAGCCTTCTAGAAAGTTTCCTCCTAAATCTAGATGTGATAAGTTGGTCAAGTTTGCTATGGAAATAGAGGTTGCTCCACTTAGATTGCATCTACTAACATCTAACTAGTGTAAACTCTTCAATGTCCACATCTCTTTAGGAATGGAACCATTGAAAGAATTGTAAGACATGTTCAAATGATATACTCTTGACAAGTTGCCAATTTGTGGGGGAATGGTTCCATAAAATGAATTGTTGTTAATATCTATGTTGACAAGGTTGGGGAAGGAGAAGAAGCTGATTGTGTGGAGTGTACCTTTGACTCTACAATTTGCAAGGCATATGGTGGAGACAAACTTGGACTTATCACATAGAATTCCTCCCACTTGCAAGGACTAGTTGTACCATTTCCAAGATGACAATAGAGCTTGGCTATGGTAGTCAAGGCTAGCTTTCCATTTCAAGAGGGCATTTGCTTCACTATCTACAACTGCAAGTTTATCATTGACAATGGTAGTAGCAAAAGAGGCTAAAGATGGAATCCTAGAAAAGCCAGCAACTTGGGTTGAAGAGAGTGCTAGGACACAAATGAATATGAAGAAAATTTGACATAGTACAAGCTTAATTGAGTCTCAAGCCTTTTCAAACAGAGTAATGATAGGTGAACGCATAAAATTGTGACGCATACTGAAAAAGTAAAGAAAATGAAAATAATATTTGGATGATAAGTCTCACATGATTATTATTACTTTTGTTTAGTTATATATATATATATATATATATAATAATAATAATAAAACTTACTAGCATTAAAAATGCTGGTAAGTTTATGGATAAAAAAAAAAATTGAACAAAAAGAACAATAATGATGTGAGATCTATCATTCAAATATTTCCATCATCTGTATGCGTCACAATTTTATGTGTCCACACTAAATATTATTCTTTCAAACATGGGCACCATGGTTTTGGCATAATGGGATTTCTGACACCAATGGAGTCAAAGACCGGAGATGATTGTCAATGACAGGAATAAATGGTGGTGATGGTTGAAGTTGAAAGTTGATAGATACTTATGTAGTTGGTAATTGGACCTTACATAACGTCACGTTCTCCTTTGGTTTTTTTTATTAAACTCCTTAATTTCGTAAACAAGGTCCATGTCTCTCTTGATTCCCATTACTTTCGAGAAAAGTAAGCATTACTCTTTTTTTATTGGTAGTTAAATATGCATTACTTTAGTAACGGGATTAAAAAAAAAATTGTCACATATCACATTTCTGGTGGTATAAATTAAATCTTGCTGCTTCTAATGCTTTCCATTAAGTCATTAGTTCCAGGAAAATTAGCCCCGTGGTTCTTGTCCATCATGTGGCTCTCAAGATTATTAAAAAACAGCCATGGAGCATGCAACCAATAAATAAAATAAAAAAGCCTTCGAGCTGCCTCTTTTTGAAATCTGTTCTTAAACTTTTATTACTTTTGTTATATTTTAACAAACTTTTTTTTAGTTCTGAAAGTATATAGAGCACGAGCAGAAACGACACACAAGGCGTCCAAAGTCACTACACTAATCTATGGATCATGGATGATGAATATACTAAAATTCACATGTTATAAAGTATAAGGATCGTGGTGAACATTTTTAAAGTTTGAGAACAAAATATATATGACCCTTGGTTCAATGAGATAAATTAAAATTTTACAATTAAAAATGTTGGGAACTAGTAATAACTCGTGCAACTTATTTGATATATGATATATATTTAATGTTAGAAAGCCCTTTTTCTTCGCAGCACTCAAAAATTTCTTGTTGCAAAGTGAAGATGTTGTTCTCTTTATGCTTGGATTCTGATGAGAGCTGAGCTCAGGTTGAGTGTATTTTAGGTCATTAGAGAAAGACATTCAAGGGAGTTCTGTTTGCTGGTTCTGTTTTGGATGATGACTGGTTTTTGTCATGGGT
This sequence comes from Pterocarpus macrocarpus, assembly GCA_031439585.1. Taxonomy (NCBI): domain Eukaryota; kingdom Viridiplantae; phylum Streptophyta; class Magnoliopsida; order Fabales; family Fabaceae; genus Pterocarpus; species Pterocarpus macrocarpus. The sequence continues at coordinate 71,005,306 of CM062515.1, read as the reverse complement.
GGGGGAAGTTTAGGGAGGGGATTATGAGGTGGGAGGGCTTGGAGACTCAACTGATTCCCTCATCACACAAGGCATGCGGATAATTTATTGAATTCATCGTACACAAATTTGATTTTGATTATTTTGGGAGAACAATTATTTAAAAATATATATCTTAAAAAACTTATAAATTTTTTAATATTTCAAATTCAAAATAAATTAATCCAAACACACACTATTCTTTGTGAGTGATAATTGATCTGTGATTGTTTCCAAGTGATGTAGGTAATTCTCATTTGAGACGTCCCTAATTTGGTTCCAAAGGGCTTGCGTGTTAGTTTTGTGCAGTTATTCACTTTTTAATTTAATTATTATTGTCCACTTTTCACTTCTTTTGGTTGTATTTTCCTTTATTATTTATTTATTATTTTGTTTTCATTGTTTTAAACTTTACCAAAAGAAGATTTCACAGTGTGCTTGATATATACAACGACCAAAGCAAACAAGCTTACAATATACAAGAAAGAGGGGGTGGAATACAGAGTAGAATAAAACAGAAACAAAATGCTTAAAGTAGTTCAATTATTCAGTGGAGTTGTCCAAGTCTGATGAAGGGGAACTGATCCACCAAAGGTGTTCTTCGTGTCACAAGGGCCTTAGACACTTGATCCATTGTAGGGCGAGAATGAGGCCTTGTTCTCAAGCAAGAAAATGCCAACCTTGCAATCAAGATCACCTCCTCAACGATCGGATTCGTAGGGTGAGGAAGCCTTTGGTCTAAAATTTCAATCAGTAGCAAATTATTAGCCATGGGAGCTGTAGATGGTGACATAAATGATGAAATGAGATCTCCAGGATGCTTTCCCATAATGATTTCCAAAGCAAGTACTCCAAAACTATAAACATCACATTTCTCATTCACCTGCATAGTTTGGGCAAGTTCTGCACAAAAAGGGAGAGGAAAAAAATTAAATAACACAAAATATTTCACTTACTTAATACTTTCTTAATGAAATTGAAAACGGTGGTTAATGTCTTTATAATTTTTTTAAATAACAAATAAAATACATTTTGAAAGCTGCAAAATACACCACATAAAAAGAGAGAATGCTACAAATTTTAAAACATTGATATTTTTATATAGTTATCTAATTATGTGTTATTACATTAGTAAAAGTATTTTTTTTTTTTAATGCAGACTAGCAAAAATATTTAACTATTACCTTAAAAATTATACATACAATAGCATATAATTAAATAATAATATAAAACTCTTTACACTAAAAATATATTAAAATTAATTTCATAAAAAAAAATTATGTATATGGAAAGTGATGTGATCGTTTCCATTTCAAAGTTAAAGGGAAAAGGGTCTAACCTGGAGCAGCATAGCCAAAAGTGCCAGCAAATGGAGTCCAACTATGTGAACCGGGCTTGAGAAACTTGGCTGTCCCAAAGTCAGAAACATGTGCTTCACATTCAACATCCAAAAGAACATTCTTGCTTGAAATATCACGATGAACTACAGAAGGTAAGCAATCATGATGCATATAGGACAAGGCATTGGCCACACCTTTAACAACATTCACCCTCTTCTCCCAATCAAATGCAGCTGCTTGTGTGTCATTGTTTAGTATTTGATCCAAGCTACCGCCTTCCAAGAACTCATAAACAAGAAATGAGAACTGTGAATGTGAACAAAATCCATAAAGCTTTATGATGTTCCTGTGCTTTATTTGTGTCAAGGTTTGAATCTCACTAGTAAAAGCTTTTGAGCTTGACACTTCCTCATCTGTTACCATGTGAAGTTTCTTCACAGCAACAACTAGACCTGCAGGCAACTCAGCCTTGTAGACATGTCCTTGACTTCCCACTCCAATGAGATAATTGTCATCAAAGTTCTCTGTAGCTTCAATGATATTTTCAAACATTATTTTCCCATCATAACCCCATATGGAAAAGTGTGACTCAGTTCTTGCTTCTTTAGCTTGGCTTTGGCTTCTTACCTTTCTTTTGCTTCGACAAAGAATACACATTGAAAGTACCACCCCACAAAGCACTAGTACTAGAATTCCCAAAATAACCAATAACAATAAGATGGCTTTGTTGCTCTTTCTGTGATTGGTTGGGCATAGAACCAAGCCTGTGACATTGCCACACAAGTCTTTGTTATTTTTCAATGCTTCAATTGGAGCCTTAAGAAAAGCTGGATTGTTTGGAATTGGCCCTTCTAGGTGGTTGTCTGATATATTCACAAAATCCAATGTCTTACTAAAGGTGGATGGAATTGTGCCAGAAAGATTATTATGTGACAGATTCAACACTTCCAAGTGCTGCAACCCTCCAAGGATTGTTGGTATTGTTCCATCCAATGAATTTCCACTGAGATCAAGAGATACCAGAGATTGGCCAAACTTAGAAGGAATGCTTCCATCAAGTTTATTTTTGCTCAAATTCATTTGCCTTAGCCTCTGCAACCCCGCAACTTCTTTTGGTATAGTGCCACTCAACTCGTTTCCTCCGAGATCCAAGATTTCAAGATTCTGCAGCAATCCAATTTCTGTGGGAATGTTTCCCGAAAGATGATTGTTTCTGATCTTGACTTCAACTAATTCTTTCAAATACCTCAGTTCCTTTGGTACCTTTCCAGTCAAGTGATTAGATGAAAGGTCAAGCCCGTGTAGGCTGGTTGCCTCAACAAGTTCTAGTGGTATGCCACCAGAAATATTATTGCTTCCTATTATAAGATTAGTAAGTTTAGGACATTTCCCCCAGTTTGGAGAAATATGACCATAAAACTTATTGCCACTGAGATTGATGTAGTCTAAATTTGGATACACACCAAAATCTTCTGTTATATTACCCTCAATATGGTTTCCATCAAGCCTGATTCTAAGGATACTAGAGCAGTTCTTCAAGCTTCTGGGCACTGGACCAGTAAGATTGTTGTGATCAGCACTCAAGTTCTTTAATGCCCCACCTAAGCAGATTTGTGTTGGCAAATGACCAATGAAATTATTCTCTGATAACTGCAAGTTTTCCAAGTTGATAAGGTTATTCATTTCCTCTGGAATGGTACCATTAAATTTGTTGGTGGACAATTGCAGGTCATTGAGCCTTATCAAGTTGCCTATAGTGGAAGGAATAGGCCCAGAGAGATTGTTTTCAGCGAGGCTGAGCATTTCCAAATTGACCAGATTTCCTATGGTTGCTGGAATTACTCCAGAGAAGTTATTTTTGTACAAGTACAATGTGGAGAGCTTTGTCAAGTTTCCAACAACAGGAGGAATTGGTCCAGAAATTTGAGTTTCAGAAAGATCAAGGGTATCTAGATTGACCAAGTTTCCAATAGAGTGTGGGATTGACCCAGAAAATTTATTGAAAGAAAGGTAGAGCATAGATAAATTAGTCAAGTTCCATATGGAGGGTGGGAGTGGTCCAGAGAGGTTGTTTTCAAGAAGTTGAAAAAGATTTAAATTGGTCAAGTTTCCAATCTCTGAAGGGATAGCACCAGAGAGAGGGCAGGATGACAAATCAAGGAACCTAAGGTTTGTTAACATTCCAATTTCTTTAGGAATGGAACCTCTTATAAGAGTATTTTCTGCAATGCCTAGATACTCTAGGTTGCTCAACTTCCCAACTTCTGGGGTAATGTTGCCTTCTAGATTGTTGCTTCCTAAATCTAGATGTGACAAGTTGGTCAAGTTTGCTATAGAAACAGAGATTTCTCCATTGAGTTTGCATCGAGCAAGATCAAGCCTACGTAATGTCCTTAGCGTCCACATTTCTTTAGGAATGGAACCATTGAAAGAATTATAAGACATGTTCAGATGGTATACTCTGGACAAGTTACCAATTTGTGGGGGAATGGTTCCATGAAAATAATTGGTGTTGATATCTATGCTGACGAGGTTGGGGAAGGAGGAGAAGCTGAGTGTGTGGAGTGTACCTTCGAGTCCATAATTTGCAAGATTTATGGCGGAGACAGACTTGGACTTATCACATAGAATTCCTTCCCAGTTGCAAGGACTAGTAGTACCATTCCAAGATGACAAGAGAGCTTGACTATGGTTGTCAAGGCTAACTTTCCACTTCAAGAGAGCATTTGCTTCACTGTCTCCAGCTGCAGGCTTATCATTGATAGTGGCAGGAGCAGAAGAGGCCAAAGATGCAAACCCGGAAAAACCAGCAACTTGGGTTGAAAGGAGTGTCGGAAGGACACACATGAACATGAAGATAGTCTGATAGAATGCTACAAGCCTCATGGACTCTCCCTTTTCCAACATTGGCACCATGGTTTTTTGTGTAATGGGATTTCTGAATCTCGAATAGAAACAAATACTGCAGATGCTAGTGTGAGTGGCTGGTATGCGATGGCCGGTGATGAGTGAAGATAGAAACGTAGACCGCGTCTGCTAGTGTGACTGGGTGGGAGGTGACGGTGATGATTGAAGTTGGTACAGATGCTATTTAAGTAAAAGCCGAGTGGCATGAGTCAAGATATGGGCTACACAGGTGGTCCCTACACTCAGCCTCAAAGGCATTAAATATTTGTAATTTGACCTTACATTAAGTCGCGGTCCCCTTTGGTTGTGTTACTATATTCCTCTATTTCGTAAACAAGGTCCATGTTTTTCGTGAGTCGCATCACTTTGAAGAATAATAAGCATTAATTTTTTGTCCAGGTCATTAAATATGCATTACTTTAGTAACGCAAGAAAAAAAATTGTCAATTGTCCACACACACACACACACACACACACACACACACACAAGGTCCATGTTTTTCATGAGTCGCATTACTTTGAAGAATAATAAGCATTATTTTTTGTCCAGGTCATTAAATATGCATTACTTTAGTAACGCAAGAAAAAAAATTGTCAATTGTCCACACACACACACACACACACACACACATATATGGGGTATATACACTGGTATAATTTTAAGTATAATTACATTACTTATAACTCTCTATAAAATATTTTTTATTAATTCAATCATTGAATTATAATTACTTATCATGAAGATCATTTATGCCAAATTTTATAAAAATTAAACATTAATAAGAATGTAATCAAATAGCTCTTATTTATGTATATTTTAAATATATAAATTACGTTGATATTGATATATATAAAGAGTAAATCAAATAATCTTAAATTAACATAAAATTTTATAAAGATGATCTATAAGATATAAACTTCTAATCTAATGATAGGTTTAATAAAAAATTACACTAATAAAAAATTATTCAATTGTGTAACAATAACTTGATCATAACATATATATATATATATATATATATATATATATATATATATATATATATATATATATATATCTCAAATTTTTATTTATAACAAGTAAATATGATGTGTTATTAAAAATAAACAAGTAATAAATTAATATAAAAAAGAAATAATATATGTGCTCAAAAATGGGTTATCTGACTCTGAAGAGTGTGTGAGCTCCGAACAAGTTTTTGGGCACAAAGACTGCTCCAAACTCGATGTTAGGAAGCTAAAACTAGATTTTCGGGGTAATAAGGGGTGTATCTGTAAAAACTCCAACTCTCAAGTCAAGGAGTGCAAGAGGCAGTAGTTATTGGGTATATTATACATACCTGAGTTTAATGATGAGTTACTTATTTATGTGGTTGGTAGTTGAGGAGAAGAGGGGATGTTCCACGATTTCAAGGAGTGTCTTGGGACTTTCAATGGCTTGATGTTCACTGATGGGTCCAAGGTATGCGGCAACATGTTTGGTGAGTGTAGTTCCAGCAAAATCGTAGACTCTGTTTCAACAACCTTATCCTCGCATCATATGGAGACTTCGGGCCCCAAGTTGGAACAGCATGTGGGCTCCAAGTTAGGCCACTCAATCTTGACCTAAATTGGATTTCTTAATCTTAGTCGGGCACAATATGTAATTATTTAGGTAATTTAAGGATGTTTAAGAAAAAATAACTGATTTATTTTTAAGATAAAGGTGAGGAATAGTAATTATATTCAATCAATAGTATATTTGGTTTAGGTTTTTGAAACACTCAAACTATAATTTGGTCAAAAATTATCTTTTATAACATTTTCTCGGACTATAACTTTGAGGATACTATGCAGTCAATTATAAATTCAAAAATTAATCTAAAAAATGTTGTTAAACTCAAGCTACAACTTAAAAGGGGAACGTATGTATTTATAATTTTCTTATATTCAATTGCACTTAGTATTAATGTTTTTAATTTTTAACATTTGTCTATAAATTGAATTTATTCCATTTTTATTTTATTTTATTTGCTCATGTTTCATTTTTATGTTTATATTGTGTAATAGCTAGATTTCTTTGACTTAAAAAAAATTAATTAAAGATATATATCTAGTTTTTAATCTTGGCCTCCTAGAATTAAAATCATGGATCTGCCCCTTCCCATTTATGTGTAAAATGACACATAAATGGGATCTCAAAATTTTTTTTCCTATTTTTACCTCATACTAAACATCCTTATAATGCCTTTGGTAGAAGGTAAAAATGAGGGCAAAAATTTTATGAACTAAATTCATAAATAATTTTATTCATGAACCTAATTCATAAAAATGTTTTCTCTCATTTTTATCCTCTATCAAATACACCCTTATAGTGATATATTATCTGTTAATAGAAGTATGAAAGCATATGTCCTAATGAGAGATTTCAATACTTAAGCATTAAGTGTTTTTTTTTTTAAATTAAGAATTGTTTATGCAATTTTGAGTTAAGGTAGTAGTTATCTAAAATCTTTTTTAGAATGGTGACTAGAGAATTCAGACACTTAACATTGCAAATAAAATTTATTTGGAATTACAATTCAATTATGTATTTTTTAGTACATTGGTGACAATAAAATTTAAACTTATAATCTCATATATATTATATAAGTCTCTTATCACTATCCTATTTCTAGTGATTTCACAACTTTGAGTTAGACATTAAGTAATCTATCTCAAAATCTATTTTGGTACCTTAATTTTAATATCTAAATTAACAGTCAAGAAAATATCTAAATTTAATTATTTAGCATACAATATCGTTGTCAATCAAGTTCAGTTATCACTAAATATAAACATCATAAATTTTCTCAAAAATAATAAGTGGGAAATTTTTGTAACCAATCTAGCATAACTATCTCTTGGTAACTCTTTTTCTTTAATTATTTTTTTTTTAAATTTTTCGGTGACAGATTTGTTCAAAATTTCAATTCCTATATAATATTGTGGCATTAGTCTAATCAAGCGTACATTTTTTGGTTACTTGTGTCATGAATTTATTTCTTTGAGACGCCCGTCAAGAAAAAATTGTAGTCCAGATTTAAACACAAAGTAAATTAATAATCATTTATTCTCTTATCTGAGTAACCTTAAAATTCTCTTTTATTCATGTAATAGCATTATAATATGAAACAAAAATTTGAAAAAAAAGAGGAGAAAGAAGAGAGAGAAGAGAAAAGAGGAGGGAGGGGTGGAAGGAGAACTATATACTAAATAATTGAGAAAAAGGCCCTTGCATATAGTTTTAGACAGGACTCTTTTACGGAGGTCCTGTCTAAAGATTGTACACTGCTGATCCATTTTTATCGCTGTTGCTATTTTTTTAATTTTTTATAAGTTTAATTGGAGTATATTAATAATATAAATTTTTTTATATTATTATTTAATTAAAATATTTTATTTATATAATTATTTAAATAATAAATAATTAAATATTTATATAAAATTTTTTTTATAGTAATAACATATTCAAATTAAATTTATTTTTTATTTTTCCCGTGCAAAGAGTCAAGGATCAAATAAACCATTTTTTAAGTTTCATTACAAGCTTGGCAAGTTACACTTTTTCGTACTTTTTCCTGTGACAGGAAAAGCATTCGCAGGGCATGAAAGCATTATTTAAAAGGAGTATAAAATATATTTTTTTTCAAGTGCTGTTTGTGTCTGAGAATTATATTCTAATTTTATTGGTATAATCAATATCAAATTCACCTAAATTTTTAAGTATGAAAAAAAATTAAGATTGTAAAATTATTTTTTAATAACAAAATGAGTTTAATTTTTATATATTAACTATTAATTAATAAAAATATAAGAAATTATTGTATCATATTTTTAAAATTTAAGTCCATATAACTATTTACAATAATATAGAATTTTCTTGCATCTTCATTATTTGATTGTATAAAATTATTTTATTTTATTAATACATAAAAATCAAACTCTAACAAAATTTATTTGCAACCTTTCAAGTTAATATCTCCACTTTATTACTGTTACACGATTTTCCTTTTTCTTTACATTTTCATATGAATATTATTATCAATTTAAATTATTTAACAATACATTGTTCTTAACAAACTGTCTACATACAATTACAAAAACTTACAATATTTTCCGTTTCATCCTAATATAGTTAAATAAAAAACATATGATATGTCGATATAAATATAAATTCAGCTATATGTTTAATTATTTTTATTTAGTACTATAATAAAACTTTTTGCCCAATCAATGGCTTCCATGGTCCACGTGGGAAGTAGACGTCATCATTTGATATATTTGCCACATAAACGCTAATCAATGACTAACATTAACACTAATCAATTACTTCATCCATATATTGTCACACTCTTTGTATTGCTTTTATTTTGATATTCTTAAAATGTATTTAATTAAAATTTATGTTAAACTTTTGTTTATTGTCATTCCTATATTTTAAATTATATTATATTTAATAATCATACTAATTAATATTAAATACAAAATTAACTAATTTTAATTTAATAATTTTAAAATAAAATTAACCTATTAAATCAAGCCTATATTAAGCCCAATTCATTTACAAACTAAATCAAAGTATCTTGTAATAGAATCCTAGTTAATGCTTTTCATGATATATTTCTATGGTACTTACCTTCCTACAGTCATATATCTTCTTTTATTAGTCTCATAAACTCTTTTTGATAAAATTACAATATAATAAAATTTGGATGTATTATTCTTACATAAATCAGATATAAATAGAGTGATATATGTTTGTTTGATCAAAATTAACAAGTTATTTGAATTTTATTTTATTATTTTTTTATACAAGTTAATTATTAGATTTAGTTAGAATTTTTTTATGCTATGTTAAGAATTTAATTGTAGTCAATTTTATATTTAATATTAACGAGTATGATTATTAGATATATTTAAATATGAGAGTGACATCTTATATATCCAACACTTTAACATTTATTTACAATAATTTTTAAAATATTTATAGTCAACAGATATTCTCAACTCATAATTATAGTAATATTTAAAATCTTTGTAGTGATAGTTAAATAAATTAACTCAACTCATTATTATTAGAATAAATTACAATAATCTTCCCTAAGATTTATCCAAAATACACTTATTGCCTCTTAGGTTCTAAAATTACACGTGATTTCCTTAATTAGTCAAAAGACAGTTGAACAACCTCTCTTGCACATGATGTCATTGGAAATTAAAAAAAAAAGTTTAAAAATACATAAAATAACTATTTTATCCTTAATTATTTATTTTATTTTCTATTCAATGCCACACCCCTCTCTTCACATAAACAACTTCTATAAATCATTATCTTCAACCAAACAAAAACAACTTTTATCCTCTCCATTTTCTAAAAATCACATATCAAAGCTCACACACAACATTTATCAATTGGCGGTCCTCACCAAACACAATAAGATCACAATCTTCACATCAAACCTATACCAAAAATGCAAAAACCTCATCCCCTGCAACCTTAAAACATATATGTAAATATCAAACCACTACAAAAATCAATCAATAAAACTAAATCAAACCAAGCTCAAACCAAAAACCATCGAACTTCATTGACTATGGTATGAGCAATGAATTAAGCAAGCCTTTTTAGGGCATTTAGGCAAGGAACTAGTACTAATGGGCCCTCCCGTTTAGGCACCAATTTTTTGTTATACCTTTACTCTTGACAATGAATCAATGATTGAAGAAATAATTGCTCTAATTTCAGGAATTGACAAAAAATAAGGAGATTTCATCATTTGAAGATAACATAATCCTATCAAAAGACAGATGCCCTAATGAGTTGTTTGGAAAGCCTTGGAACTGGTTTAAAACCAACTAAGGGCATGGAATTGCAATCCAAGGAGAATTCAATTCTATAAAAAATACCCAAAAGTAAATTAGACGAAAAAAGATCTGATTTATAATTCTTAATCTGAGAGATTTAATGTTAAAAATTTATATACTAAAAATACCTTTAATTCTATCTAATATCTTATCTCTTTCTCTCATATCTAATATCTAATAAAGGGCAAAATAGTTAAGATAAAAAATTCAATTCATTTCATATACATTTCAAACTGTATAATTGAATTCAATTGTTGATAGAATTGAATTCAATTCTATCTCATTTTTTCATTCCAAAGAACATGTAAAGAACCAGTGGCAATGTTGTCCCTATGCTTAATACCCTTAGTTTAGTTGTGGTTATTAAATGACCATATGCGATTCTAGCAAAGACAGTATTGTAGTATTAATTATATTAATAGAAGTATATTTTTTCAGATGGAGTAATTTCGTCCACTTAATTTATTTTATACCATTATTAAGATCATTTATTATTTTTTGTAATTTGTGTGTTAACTCTAATTTAACATTTATTTTGAAATGAATGCAATAAATAAATTCGCTCAACTCATGCATATGTAGACCTGTCAAACAAGCCTCCAGATCATGGGCCAGCCCTTGGCCCCCTTTACTTTTTATAGCCCATGGCCCCAAATAATTACAAGGGGGCTTTTACATAGTCCCAACCTCCAAAAGCCCCCCATTGAAGTAGGTTGGGGCAGGGACAACCGATGGGTTAGCCCCATCTAAACCATCTAATTTCCACTGCATCAGTATCACATTCGCATAGTGACGATAGAAGAGATGCCGCTTGTGACTCGCTAGAAACTGAGGGCGAAGTGTATGGGTGAACTTGGTCAAGCATTGGGTGAGACGGTGGATAGAGGTGTTAAATTTGCTGGCCTACCCTTATTTGACCCCGATCCATATGGACTTAGGGCCAAAAAGCCCACAAGGCTAAAATCCCGCATAGGCCAAGTGGACTAACGCTAGCCCACTTTTAAAAAAAATAATTTTTTTCCTTTTTAATGAGGTAGCTTTAACCTTGGCTCACATATGGGTTAGTTCTAATCCACTTATAAGTTAGCCCTAATGCACTAGATTGGCTCACTTACAAAAAATTCTAAAATTTATCTAATTTTCTAATGAGTTGGTCGTAGCCCTAGCCTTATAAATTTAAGATAATAATAAAAAATACTAAAGCATTCTAATTTTAAGAAATAAATTTTCATTAAGATTGAGATAAATAATAGTATCAAGTAAATGAAAATAATTCCTTCAATGATATCATATGTAAATGACATAGGAAATTATTTTTGTCACCATGACATGAAAAGAATGAGTTGGCAAGCGAATTACACCGCTGATACTCAATCTAATTTTAGTTTTTCTGCTCTTCTTTCTAATATGTGATATCATATGTCATCCAAAATTCACTCAAAGAATATTTAAGTTTACATTCTTAGTAAGCACAAAACCTAAATGAGGATTTGACAAAAAAAAAAAATGTTTCCCTGAAATTATTATTTGAATATAATTCCGTTGAAAATGTTTTATTACTCAAAATTTTTATGATAATCTTTTCTTAATGAATAGGTTTTAATTTCCTAAAAATTTGACCATACCACGTCATTGAAAGAACCAACTTTTTGCATAAATATTGTATTTCCAATGATGAATTCTTAAAGACAAATATATAATTTTTTACATTTCTAAAAAAAGTGCCTATTAAAAAAATTAAATGAATTAATCAGCATTGGAATATTTTATCGATTCAATCTTGTAATAGAATATACAAACATATAAATGCGAGAGACTAGAGATTGATGCTTCCCGCCATATAATGATAAGATACCTTTTATTTTTATATAAATATAAAATTGAAAATTAAATTATAAAAATAAAGTAATAAACAAATAGAAAATTATTCAAAACTAGTTGTATAGTTAAAATTACATATAAACCCCTAGGACATGTACAGTGCAGCCTTTACACACACGATTTTGGTTCTGATTCCTACTTAATGACTTCACATCTATCTTCATTCCCCCTTCCCCAACCATAAAAATAAAGAGCTTGCGATCGAAAAAGTGAAAAAACGTTGCATAATAAGGCTATGATATTTGTAGATATGGTTTTTTGTCCTCCATGTTGACGCATTCTCATTTATCATTGGATGGGATGTGGGATCTATATTAAGTGGAGTCCACATTCTATCTAACGATGGATGGAAGTGCGTCGACATGGAGGCCAAAAAATCATACGTACAAATATTATTTCTTACATAACAAACACCACTCTCTTTTTATTTTAGTGACGTATACAACTTACGGCTCATTGCTCAGTGACTCACCCATATTGTATGGACTTCTTAATGCAATGCAACCAAAAGAAGAGAAGAAAAAACAATAAACAAGGCATAACTTTTATCCTGCCTTGTTTCTCGCATGGCTCATTTTAGTTATGCACTATTGTTTTGCACAATAGCTAGCTCTAAAGTCCGTCGGTGTCCATTTTTGTCATTCCAAAAATGCAACTATTTTTACTTTTAAGTCATTTACCCATTAACTAGCGGCCTATTCGTGGTCTTCTACTATATGCTATTACGTAAGATTATCTCACAGCATCTAAACCGTTAGATTTTTTTTTTTTCTCATCTGGATAGTCATAATACTTTGAATCATCAATGTCCGGTCTAGGGAGAAACAAATATGGTAGGAAAAATAAGAAAAAAAATATATAGCAAAAAGAAAGTGGAAGGATGAAAATACCTGCAAAGGAAAGAAATACTCCCAAGGCTCGATCAACTATTCAACACCATGAAAATAGTGAATACAAACAAAATTATTTTTACATCACGAACAACTCAGAATCCCCGATTTACTATTAATTTTTCTTGAAAATGTGCTAGTAACTTTACAAATTGTATCACTTTTTCTCCCGGCTCTCTTTTTTTGTTTTCTTTTATGTGAGTGTTGTTAAGGGGCAACAATATTTCTTTTTCAACAGCAGCCCCACTATTTTCTTTTCTTTTTCATTACTTAGGGTTTATGTCTTTTGTTTTGATTTTATTGTCCTTTTCATTGGTGTTTTCATTTTCCCCTTTCTAGGTGTTTTTGTTGTCTCTTTTATGAGTATTTTCATTATTTCTATTTTGAAAGTCTTACCAATGCTTGAAATATTTAGATATATTTTGAAAGGAGGCGTAATACATTATTCAAGTTGCAGCACTTTTTGTGTAGTTCTTCGATATGAAATATGCTTAAATATCGATAGATTTCATATAAGGAGTAGAGTCAAATATCATTGATTAATTCGGAATGTTGGAGTTCTTATTAAATTTGGATGTAATATATCTTTTTAAATTTATAAGTGCTATTATGTATCTTCATAAATGAAATTTTCTTTCCTGTTAAAAAAAAAAAAACTTCCAAATTGTATCCAAATAAAAAGAGAAATAAAAAAAAAATTCCTTCCAACTTGTATCATGGTCTTGGGCGATCTTGGACACCCAAGTATGAATCAGGATTAGGGAAGCTTCATATGATATGTGAGGAGAAAGTTGAAAGGCCACATTCACCAAACAAAACTCAAAGGTACTGATTTATGGAGTAAAACTATAGAGAATCAAAATCTTTAAAAAAAAAAAAACCTAGAAATAACCACATTCATATGAAATAAAACTACAAAACTAATTATTTATTTATCCAACTAATATAGAGATAGAGAGGGGAACTAGTTGATACTAGTATAAAATTTGACATATTTATACCTTCAATGATTATAAAATATAACTTTTATTGATTGAATTGTTGAAATATATAATTATATATCATATAAATCATTTGTTCAATTTTTTTTTAAAAAATAGGTATCAATAAAAATTTGATCAAATAATTATTATTTATATACATTTAAGAAATATTTATTTCATTGAATTTGATGTATATAAAAAAATAAATGGTATTTAGCCTGAATAATTTTGCCAAAATCTTTGACATAAATCATGAGAGGTGTTGGATGAATAAAATTATAGAGTCCACTTATTTATCCCAAAGTTAATAACGTACCATATCATTTTGGCAGCTTGATTTTGATGAAAAATTTATGGTTTTCCAGATTTTCCATATAAAAAGTGTAACGAATGATTTCAAATTAATGTGAAGGTAATAATATTAAATAAATGATAGAAATAGTAGTAAATAAGATTAGGGCTCGTTTGGTATGCCTGTTAGTATAAGGCCTGATAGGATAAGGGCTGATAGTATAAGACCTAATTGTATAAGGCCTGATAAAAATTTAATACTATACAGTGTTTGATATGTCACTGTATAAAATATTGTATTATATAAAATATAACCAAAAGAAGAGATTATAATAAATATAATTTTTAAATAGTTATTATAATTATTTAAGCTATTTTTTATTATATATAAAAATAATTTTATATTAAAAAATATTTATTTATTTATTTTTAATATTTTTTTATAAATATAAAAAATATAAGAGGGAGAGAGAGAAAGAGTGTGAGTGAAATAGATATGGAGTTTTTATACATCAAAATTTAAATAGGCTTAGTATCACATTCCTATATTTGATTGTGTTTTTTATTATATACAATTAAATTTATATTAAATATTATTATTTATATATTTTAATAATAAATTTTTATTCCTATATTTTTATTTCAGTTTGAAATAAAAATATAATTATTTTTAAAAAATATTTATTTATTATTAAATAATATTATTTTTTATTTATATATTTTTATTTTTTATTATTTATTTAATAATTAATTTTCTTTTAATAAAATATATTAAAAATAAAAAAAATGAAAGAACCCTTATACATTAAAAGCTAATCAGGCCTAATATGATCTCCCTAGGCCGTATTAAATTATCCATCATTATAATATATAAGGGAGGTTTGATGGATAAACTTATATAATACATTAACTACACCAAATAATGGATAAGATCATAATATATTATATTATTTTATCCTATTATACCTAATACAGTATGCCAAACACCCCCTTAAAGTAGTTATAACATGATGGGGGGGTGGTGGCTCCAACTGAAACAAGGAGACTGGGGTGAAGGGTAAAGGAGAGAGAAGAATAAAAATTTTATGGTATGTTATAATTAATTGGTATATCAATATACCTTCCATTAAGATTCAAGGTATACAATGCATCATTTATAACACGTTGCATCATAGCCTTCGCCCTAAATATTTGTTCTCTAGGAAATCGAGATATAAAACTTTATGATTAAGATAATTTATACCAAAGGTTTAACAAACGAAAGACTTCCTTTGAATTGTTTGGAACATTTTTTTTCCCGCTTCTCATTATCAGCGAATTCATATCATGTTTCTGTAATTCCAGGGTACACACCACTGATCTGAAGGCTACGTAAGGTGATTCTATTTATTTTTGTTGGAAACATGTACACACATAGCAAAAATAACAACGCATTATGATGAATAAAAATGTATATACTATACACACAGCAAAATGAAGGTTATTACTATCTTTTTTGGCAGCTACTATTCATCGTTTCTCAAAAAGTCAGCTAGAGGGAGGTTAGTCACATGCTTGCTCTCCAACATGTGGCTCTCAAGATGATTAGAAAAACAGCCATGGAGCAGCATTTTTTGAATTCCCGTTGTCTACCATTATCTTATAACAAACCTTTTATTTCAATTTATCAAGATAAATCTTACATAAATTAAGGACTCACCACGACGGACTATCGAGGATGACGGCCTCTCTGCTGCTTTTTTATTTGGTGGTGTCTAATTTGATCTCTCAATTTTTGAGCCATTATATGATCCACTTTTATGAACTGTTCAACTTGACTTGATGAAAATTCAATGGTCGGGATAAAATAGGTGCGTACATAAATCTTAATTAACATGAATCACAGCAAATGTTACCCTTCTTTGAGATCCTTGTCCGTAAACTCCTTAAGCATTGTCACCCTTATCTCCTTCCTCTGCTGCCTAAAGACGAAAAGCAAAAGCAAAAACCTTGATTGAGGAGGATAACCAAAATCTAACACTAATAATTAGGAACAAATACAACCCACATTATAAAAATTTAAACTTTGAACAAAATCAACTCTTTTTAAAACAAAAAGAAGGCAACTGAATACTGGGGTTTAAAAAGGGAAAACTCATCCCCTACAACTATTGTTCGTTTTGGGGTTTCAAAAAAGCTCATCCCCTGCAACTATTGTTCCGTGGCTATGCTTGCCATCCTCCGCCAGCAACATAGTCGCTGTCACGAGATCTATCCAAAACGCCCAAAACTCACCTGCCACACAATCTGCACCATGGGATGAAGGGCATGGCAGCGGTGGAGTCTAAGTTGGAAATCTAATGTTAATGACAGAAAGGTGGGTGAACTAGGAAATGGATTCGGTGGTGGCAGTGAAGCCGGTAGAGGCGAGCGCTGGCGATGACAGTGGCATCGACGGAAGGCAGCGGTGGTGGCCGGGAGGGGGACGGTGAAGAAGAAAAGAGACGAGGGATTGGAAGGAGGAAGCAACGGTGGTGAGGTGTTGCAGCTTCATGGACTAACATTTATATGCTTTTTGTCATTTAGAGTGTATATACGCACATGTTTGATCTCAACCATCAGATTTTATTAAACCAAATCTAACGATTTATAAAGGCCGACTATGAATAATCCAAAAAAATGAGTGAATCAAATTAGATACCATCTTTTTATTTGGCTCAACATTACTGAAGATCACGTTTAGATTTTGTACGTTGCTAGGTTGGTTCTAACTAATGCATACATTTATAAAACTCTTGTTTCTAGACTAAAGATTTCTATTTATAATGATTGACAAGCACGAGGTGTACACCTATGCTAGTATTAAAAAAGAAGGGGGGAAAAATATACTTGTGTAATCTCATCTCATTCTTTTCTTCTTCCCTAATTCCTACCTAAAATATATTATGAGTCCTCCTCGTGATTAGTTGTTACCTATAAAGTGTTGTTTAAAATGTTCATTTATAAAAGTGAATATTTAATATTTACTTAATTTTTAATTATTGATTAAGTTTAAAATATAAATTTAACGATTGATATTACCTAAAAATTGATTATGATGCTCTATATAATATTTGGAGTATAAGTAATTATTTAATATCTAAGTAGTCATTTAATATCAATTATTAGATTTATTTTTTAACTTAATCAATAATTAAAAATTATATAAATATTTAATATTTATTTATTATTGATGAGCATTTTAAACATCACCTACCAAATATCCACATATTATATATTCTTAGACTCTCGTTACAGTGATAAACGATTTTCTTTAGGCTATTTGATGATGGTTTGGGAAATTTTTTTGTTTTATTTAAAAAGTGAACTTTGAATCTTCACTTTATTTCACCAGCTACACCAGATTTTTTTTACTTTCACTTTTTGGTTTTGACAATTATGAAAAGACCATTTTATCCTACCTTAAATCAAAATTTCTCTCTATTGCTATTTCTCAACAACAAAACAAATTGAACCAGAACAACACCTTTATGACTATAACCACAATCCAATCCATCACACGGTTTGTGGATAAACATTTTAAACAAAACTTTTTCAATTAAGAACAAAAGTCCCCATTTTCTACATCATATTATGACTACTACATGTACCATAACATTCAGTATATGCAACAGCTAAAAAAAGAAAGAAAGAAAAAGGTTCCATAAGAGTGTGGATCACCACGAGCAACCAAAAGAGTGTAGATCAACAAACAAGCATATGTTGTCACCCCACGATGCTAGTCCCTGCCATCGGCGAGCAAGAACACAAGTTTGTCGAAGCTCTTGCCGCCCACAGCACAAAAGTAAACACAATGACAACCACCACGCTCCCTCCCTATGGGAGGAACAATGACAAGGCCGAGAATGATGGCATTGGACAAAATGTGGCTTCCATAGCAGCTAGCAATGATGGTGGTAAGAAATTTCTGCATGGTCATAAAATATATAGGTGGATTCTACTCCATTCAATAGGAGAGTGACATTTTAAATAAAAATGTAAATCCTATCATAATTAATGCTAAAATATTACTCTATCATTGGATGAAACACAATTCATCTAAATACTCCATGATCATGTAAGAGTTTCTCGATGATGGTTGCAAGTCAGGTTTGTGATTGCAGTGATTGAGAAAGAGATTAATGAGGCAATCAAGGGAGAGGAAGGAATGTGCCTAAAAAGTAGAGTTGCGAAAGTTGAGGGTGGAATTGAATTGTGAAGACAGATGTGAAAATTTTATTTTTATTTTTTTTTTAATATTTAAAATTTTATAAAAATTAACTAGTTACTTGATGGAGTATACTTACTCCTACTCACCCTATTAATATATTAAACTTACCTTATCTACTTTTCACCATGAGATTTACAGTTAGGTTTAAATCAATGATTTTTAAGTGAGTGAACATTTAATAATGTTCACTTTTGACTACAAGCATCTTAAATGCTTGCGATAAAACTTTGGTTCTTTCAAGGAAAAGAAGGAAAATTTTGAAATTCCCTCTTGAAGTTATTTTATTTGATGAAGTGTTTTGCTTTTACAAAAATAAACTAATAAATACACACAAGGAACATGCGTTTCAAAAATAAGAATGAGAGTGAAAAAAAAAATGGAATGGAGCTGGAAAACCTTTAACATGCATTGGATTAAAAAAAAATCATTACAATAGCAACAAATAAGAGAAAAATATATGCCTTTGTTTATCACCGAAAAAAGATAGGTGTTTCATTACATAAGGAGAAGAACTAGCAGAGCCCCAATGCATAGTAAGCACTTCCCAAAGACCAAGTGAGAAGAATGGGTCGCTCTATTTTATATCTTCATCTTCTTGTTTCATCTTTTCTCCTTTGCACTTTCTTGCTAACCGCTGTACATGCCAGCAAAAAGGTAGGCTCGTTTGGCTTCTTAATTGCTCATTTTTCATATTGTTTTCAAACTTCTACTCTTGAAATTGAGATATTGATTTCACCGAGTTTATGATGTAAATGGCTGATGGCGATCGATGATGCGATACATTAATTTGGTTACCAATTGTTGATTTTTGATTCGCTGTTTTCAGTGCTACATTGTCTACTTGGGAGCACATTCTCATGGTCCAACCCCTTCTGATGATGACCTTGAAACCGCCACATATTCTCATTATGATTTACTAAGTTCAATCTTAGGAAGGTATACAATAGTAAACTCATTAAATTCCGTCTAAACTCTTGCTAGTGTGGAAGAAACTGATGGATTAATTGCATATATATATACTGATCATTCACAGCCATGAGAAGGCCAAAGAAGCAATTATCTATTCATATAATAGACACATCAATGGCTTTGCTGCACTACTTGAAGAGGAAGAAGCAGCACATATTGCAAGTAAGCATGTTTCTGTTGTCATCAACAAATTTCAAATTACTATTTGAACTAATTTTTGGTCAGAACTTAAGCAATAATCACCGGATCATTTCCAACTTGGTTTCAAAGTAGCTAGTGATTACACAATGTTTCCATTGATGCAGAAAACCCAAATGTAGTGTCCGTGTTCTTGAGCAAAGAGCATAAACCGCACACTACCCGTTCATGGGAGTTTCTTGGACTGCACAGAAATGGTATGAACACAGCGTGGCAGAAAGGACGATTTGGAGAAAATTCAATCATAGCCAACATCGATACAGGTAAGCTTTGTCGTTTTCCACATGTGCACTCTATGGCAGCACATGTTATTTAGACATAAAAAAAGAAAAAGAAAAGAAAAGAAAAGAAAAGAAAAGAAAAGGTTAGACATTTTATATGGGCCCTATGTTCCCAAGAGTTTAGTTTGTGTTGCTTTTCTTTGTTCCAGAAGAATAAAAGAAACAAAAAAAGACATGTTATAAATATACTAAAGAGAGAAATATACAAACTCTTAGATAATAATAGATATATGTTGATAGAGGAAAATTAAAATTTTGTATTTTTTGTCTTTATTATAACTATAGAATGTTTATTTTTTGAAATTTTTTAATTTGTGCCTTTAAGATATCAATTAAGAAATCAAGAGTTGAAAATTTAAAAATTTTAACGTATTTAATATATTAAAAATTAAAATTATTCCATTTTTTAATCAAAACTTTATTTTTAATTTTTTAACCAATGTCTTTAAAATATTGACTAGCAAAACTCAAGCATTGACAACAAAACCTTTTTTTTCCCGTACAAAAACAATTGTAGTACCAAAATCTCCCTACTACATATTTAACTTTTAGTAACATTTACGGATTGTTTGGATGTAACGAGAAACGAAGAAAAAAGAAAATAGAAAAAAGAAAATAAAGAAAAATATATATTTGAATGAAGAGAAATTAAAAAGAAAGAAAAGTATTAAAATGATATATATTCTTAATATAGTAAAAAATTATTATATTACTTTAATTTGATTTTAAGTACTTTTTATAAATTAAATAAATAAATATTTTGTAATAATTTAAATAAAAAATTTAATTAATAAAATTTAAATTATAGAATTGGTTTTAAAAACTTCAATTCAAATAAAAAATTGTAATATAAATTATCATATTTTATCATTCTCCATAAATTAAGGAGTAGAAAAGTAATTAGATAGCTTCTCCTTCATCTCCCCACACTCTCTAGGCTGCTGGCAAGAGAAAAGTTTTAAGGTGAGCCCCACCTATCTTTTTGGTTTTCCCTTTATTTTCTATTGTTAACCAAATAGAGAAAAATTCAATTTTTTTCTCATTTTATTTCTTTTACGTTTTTCTTTTTCTATTTTCTCCCAAAACAAAGAGGGTTAGTTAATGTGATATTTTTATAAATGTTACTAAAAATATGATAAATATTATTAAAACGTACACTAAAACATTATTAAAATCTTTTAATAATATAATCTAAATATAATACTTGGAAAAATATGACTAATATAAATAATAATAACACTTTTTATAATTTAATAATATTTTTTAAATGTTACTGAATTTTAATTATGATGGAGGGTGATTAGTTTTCTAGTATTAAATATATTAAATTTTTTTAGGTCAGCATTCTGTATCAATGATAGTTGTCACTGTGACATCAAAAAAAAAAAAAACGATAGTTGTCACTGTCGATAGTAATTAATTTTACCGATTGTTGTCCAAGAACGGAAATCCCTTCTCTCTTCTTTTCTGAGTTTCCTGTCTAAGCAACTGAAGTATGCCAACTCACTTGAAAATGACAAGTCATACTCGACGCTAAAACGTCATTTTCATTCCCCTCAAAGGACAAATGATTATGGCCCCCAAAAAGTGTAGATAATTGCTCGCATGGCTCTGTCATGATCATCAGTCATCACCACTGCTTGGGTGGCAACAGTTCGTTGAATAATTTCTGGGTTTTGGATACTGGTTAAAAAATCAATGAAATGAAAAGGTTTTCAATGTATTTAATATATTGAAAATTTATAAATTTATCTACTCTAAGAACATTGGTTAAACAAACCCATAATTTTTTGTTCGTTGCCATTTCATTGTTTACTTGTGCTCCTTACTTCGTTAAATTGGCTTTACTATTATTATCAGTGGCTTTCTTTTCTATTTTCATTTTAAAATGACAGATCAAGATTTTCAATTTTGGACATGCCAGGAGTGGTGGGAGGAGGAGGTTTAAACTTTAAATGGAAATTGGAAGCAAATACCATAACCATGAAAAGAAATTATAAAGTTTGAGTATACCAGAAAAAAAACCTCCAAACTCCTGTTAGCAGAGGATATCTGGTTGTGAGAATTTGAGTTTATAAAATGTCAAGCAATATAACATTAATAGGCAAATGGGTTAATTAGGCGGAGGAGTTACTACCAGCCACAACCAATATAAATTGTCTATTGTGTTAAGCAGTGTTGAAAGGAATATAATCGATGAAAATTCTTGTGTTTGTTAAGGATGAAAACAGAAGATTGATGCAGATAGAAACGCCATGAAAAGGATGAATAGTTAAAAAAACAAACATGTGACATTTTTATTTAAGTTGGCAGGTTCTAATTGGTTCGACAGGAAATATGACTTGGATAAATACTACACAACTTATGCATCAAAAAGTAAATAAAGAAATAAATAATACTGCATAACTTATTTTATTGGGGGGCTCGATTAGGTCGATATTGCCATATTATTATATTTTCTTAGATGCTGTTATAGTTTAAAAAAAAAAATTGTTCCATGTGATTCAATATCTAACATCTTAATTTTTTTATTAATAATTTAGTTGAAGTAACAGATAGAAACGATCCGCAAAATTATTAGAAATTAAAAAAAAAATCCATTAAATAATGAAGAGCACTTTTTTTCTTTTTGGGAGCTTTTAAGAATTGCTCGAGTATATAACTCTTTAGATGCCTTTTATTTTTTAATTCAATTATCCGACTTGAAGACAAGCACTACTGGCTTTCCTGAGTTGGCAAGATGCCTTCTTCAGTGTTGAAAATGAAAGCCAAGAAAGTTTGGAAAATCTCATTTGTCCACAAAGTATGATATCTCATTTGTCCACAAAACCTCCATGTGTGTGCAATAATTGAAGGAGGGAGAATCGCCACCAATTCACGATCATTCAAGCTTGATCATTATTTATGGGTTCAATTTAGATGTATGGATAATATAAAAAAATTATTTATATTATTATTTAATTATATTTTACTATATTAATAAATATAGTTAAGTCTTATACTTATTATTTGAATAGTTATATAAATAAAAAAATATAATTAATTGATTGATTACATGAAAATCGTTTATATTATCAATGTATCAAAATTAAATTCATTTATTTATTTATTTTTATCTTATCTGAATTTTTTCTCGCATTTTTGTGTCTTATAACCTGACGCTTCTTTATCCGAAAAGCTCGCTTGGCTGCATATGATCAGTCGCTTTCTTTAATATTTTATATGTTCTATGTCACATTTCGGAGGATTTCCAATTTATCATAAAATATAACACACATTTTCATATACTTGAGTTTTGTAGTTTTAGAAATTAAGTCAAAAAGCAATGTATTTTTAATTTTAAGTATATAATTTTTTTTCATTTTTATCTTGATCAATGTAAATTTATTAAATTATTAATATTTTACAAAGTCAAGATAACAATGAATCTTTGTGATGCAAGAATCTTATATGAGATCTAGGGTCAAGAGTAAAGAAATTATGTAATTTAACATGAAAGATCTGTTTCTTTTTTAATTACTTGTTATAAATAAAATGCTAGGTCTAGATTCTTGAAATAGTACCCTCCTAACTATAAACCTCTTGCATAGGTGTTTGGCCTGAATCCGAGAGTTTTAGTGACAAAGGAATAGGCCCTGTCCCAGCAAAATGGCGGGGAGGTAACGTCTGTGAAATTAACAAACTCCGTGGTTCAAAGAAAGCTCCATGCAACAGGTACTCTTTCTTTCTTTCACTGCTTCACCGTAAAGGGATTTAAACTATATTTCAATTATTTATATGGATTAACTCAATCGCAAACTTATATATACTGGGAGCAAAACAAATACCTTTTGCATGATATACTAATTATATACTTAATATGTTGGTGAGTAATGGAAGTGAAGATAGATTTCCAATCTTCGAACAACTTGACATTGAATGAGGTGTAAAGCTTCACAAGGGTACTTTTAGTATGCTTGGTTTTGTTTTTGAAACTCTAAAATTATGGCTTAGATAAGAGTTGACAAATGGCTTTGTTCAAACCATAGTTTTGGACTCTCCAAAAATAAAATCAAACATGCTAATCGTTTTGACAAAAAACCAATGCTAGTAGTTGCCAATTTCCCTTGGAGGGTGCTCAGCTAATTAAGCAACAATAACTAAACCATAGTGAAAAATTGACAAATCTTGATGCACCCTCTAATCATAAAAATGCATTCATTACAAGCTCACTATATTTCTACATATGTAACTAGTAATTTCTATGAATTAAAATAGACATTCTAAAGTTTATTTTATTTAAAAAAAGAACTTTCTAAAGATATTTATTATAGATATGTCATGGCAAGTGTTAGTCTAGCCTCTTCCCTACAAAGCCATATTCTAATTTTGGTTTTTACGCCAGATAACATTTATGCTACATATTAAGTATAGAGATGTAAATTATTCATCACTTATTTGTATCTTTCAAATTCAGTGAAAGAAAACTTGTAACATAAAATTACGGTTTAAAATGTTTGTTAAGGTCACAAAACCATAAAATGAAAATAAATTTTAAAAATAATTTCGTGTCAACATAAAAAATAAAATACATTACAGAATTATTCAATTCATAGACCTAATCTATCGTTACAAAATTATTAATGAAATTTAATTTTTCTTCGGTATTAATAAAATTTAATTTAAAAATGAACTGCAAATATTAAGATAACCTACTTATACGCATTTGATAAGCAAACTTGTCATTAATTAGAAGAAAGATACAGAACAACTTTTGTAAGATAAATGATATTATTTTTATACACTATTTTAATGTCGATTATTATATAATGTATATTAATTTACATCTAAGTCTGATTGACAATATAATAATATCGATCACATTCTTTATTAACACATGAATCATGATACACACTAAACAGTAATTATTTACAATATAATCAATAAAATATACAGAATTTATTGTGCAATTAACTTTTTTCAAATACAAATCACCTAGTTTATACTTAGACCTTATAAACTCTAACAGGGTTCGTTTGTTCATCTATTTAACCTTATGCTATATAAACCAGGAAGTTGATTGGAGCAAGATTCTTCAACAAAGCTTATGAGGCAACTACAAGCAAACTTCTCCCATCACAGCATACAGCACGTGACTTTGAAGGCCATGGCACCCATACTCTATCAACCGCTGGTGGCAACTTTGTGCCAGGTGCAAGTGTGTTTGGTAATGGCAATGGCACTGCAAAGGGTGGATCCCCAAGAGCCAGAGTTGCAGCCTACAAGGTGTGCTGGTCCATAACAGATGAGAGCAGTTGCCAAGGTGCAGATGTGTTGTCAGCCATTGACCATGCCATAAGTGATGGTGTTGATGTTATCTCCGTTTCTGCTGGAGGCAGAACTGGGATCAGCCCCAATGAAATATTCACAGATGAGGTTTCCATTGGGGCATTCCATGCACTTGCCAACAATATAGTTGTAGTTGCTTCTGCAGGGAATGAAGGACCAACACCTGGAAGTGTAGTGAATGTGGCTCCTTGGGTGTTCACAGTTGCTGCTAGCACAATAGATAGGGACTTTAGCAGTACTTTAACTCTTGGTAACAATCAACAAGTCGCGGTATCATCCTCTCCCCTCTTCATCTTCCTGTTCTTTATCTTATTCTGTCATTTAAGGTTTTTTTTTTTTGTTTTTTGGGGGTCAACTTGGAGCTAATTTTCCTTGATGCAAGATCGATCATCATCAAAATAATGGCATCCAAACAAGCTAACAATGTGTTGAATTAATTGGTTTTATGTCAACTTGGATTACCAGGGAGCTAGTCTTTTCGTTAACTTGCCACCTAGCCAGTCCTTTCCTTTGATCCTTGCAGCTGATGCTAGACTTGCCAATGCCACAATTCGAGATGCGTAAGTGCAAATCTTATGAAGTTTTTCTTAATGTAAAACAATATATAGATATCATTTTTTGTCCATATTTATGACACTAAGACATCAGAATTTGATTTCAATACATTGTTACTATATATGTTCATTCAATTGTGTAATGCCGTATTATTCAAAAAGCTTAACTCTTAATATATCTGCCTTAAAAGTCGTACAAATTCAATGATCTATACACAAAAAATGTTTCTTTTCAGTCAACTTTGTAAGGCTGGAACACTTGATCCCGCAAAAGCAACCGGCAAAATAGTGGTGTGTCTTAGAGGTGGGAAAATAAGATCTGTTGCTGAGGGTCAGGAAGCTTTATCTGCAGGTGCAGCTGGAGTGGTTATGGAGAACGATGATCAAAGTGGAAATACAGTTCTAGCTGAGCCTCATGTTTTGTCTACTACAAATGTAGCCCAAAATAAACGGAGCCACAATGTTCATGAGTTTACCAACACTACCAGGTAATTATACATTACTAAAATTGCTACATTTTGAAACAGTAGTTGCCAATAAACTGCTATTCCACTTATGCACACATAAAAATGTTGCAGGAACCCTACTATCAGCATGTCTGCAGCAAAAACATTGCTTGGAACAAAGCCAGCTCCAGTCATGGCTTCATTCTCATCTAGAGGACCAAATGTGATTCAGCCATCAATACTCAAGGTCTGTGATTCATTTATCAACCACATATGCATTCCCACATTATTCAATTGATTATTATTTATTACTAATT